>OX453010.1:26652126-27394946 GCA_949699075.1 Asteroscopus sphinx | reverse complement strand
ATGCCCCATTTTTTTATCTAAATATATATTATGCTGTTACTTTATTTAAAGGACTAACTAAATATGTATTACAACAATTTTCGAAAATAAAAATTAATTTTGTTTTTCTCACTTTTCAATGAAACCTTAATAACTTTATAATTATACAAAAAAACACTATAGGTATTTCTGCCAAACCTTTATCGTTACTATAGCTATCGAATAAAAACATAAAATGGACATGGCCGCAACTAAGGCAAAATAACAGACTGTGCAGCGCCACCTAGCGCTAAATTTAAGAAGTGTTTCATATATTGATATGACACACTTCTTAAATTTAAAGGTTACTTTGTGTTATCAATATAACACAAAGTTTCTTTTTGTGATTTTTTTAAATAGTAAGTAACTAAAGGAGCATTATTTGCTAAGATCATTTTTATCTAATGTCAATGACCTATGAACTAGGACGTCTTAAGTATTTTTCAGTTTTCTCACTATAACTCGAAAATTTATGATCACATTATACTCGAAATAATTTTAAAAGAGAGTTTTTATAAAAGTCTATCAACGTGGAAGATTACAAGTTTCTACGTCGCATAGTTTGGAAATGGCAGGGGGGGGGACACATTGTAAGCCACTTTGGTGGGCTATATTTCGCAGATGGTACACCTGAAAAAAAAGTGATGCATGAAACATTACCTTCATTTTAGTAGACCTATTCAGTGATACCCCACACGAGGGGGTGCAGCGAAAAAAAAATGTCATCCCCATTTCACATGTATTGGCGCCATACCTAAAATACGTTATCAAGATTTTTTTATTCCTTTAAAATTGAGATCTAAATTTAAACCATTTTTTAACAAAATTTCATTTACTTAGGTTTATAACTGTAGAAGTTATTAAGCTGTAAAGGATTAGGACAGACGGACGGACATGATGAAACTATAAGGGTTCCTTGTAGGACTACGGAACCCTAAAAATGAAGCTTATAGAAATTCTTTTTAAATAAGTAACAACTTCAATAACTAATAGTAACTAACAGAGGTATCAACTGATAGTTAAGACATCATTATTTTACATAACATTTTAGAATAATTAAAACCGTTAAAAGGTCAGTGACATACAGACATTCTGGTGTTATCAGCGCCTAATTGAATAACAACATGAATTATTAATTAATTGTTTGGTTCGTGTTAATTGGACACATTATTATTGCGTTAATGTATTTGTATTGATGCATTCACTTTATTACTTTGACTAATTATTGTATTGGATTTTGGGTTCTAATATGTAGCTCGAGGTACACAAATAAATATCAGCTTCTAGCTATGCTCGCGGCTTCGTCCGAGTAGAATTCGGTTTATAGAAGAAATCGAGCATCCCTCGGGAACAATTTATCTTCGCGATAAAAAGTAGCCTTTCATCATCATCATCATCATTTCAGCCGAAAGACGTCCACTGCTGGACATAGGCCTCCCCCAAGCATCGCCACAACGACCGGTCCTGTGCCTTCCGCATCCAGCGGATTCCCGCGACCTTCACCAGGTCGTCGGTCCACCTTGTGGGGGGCCTACCCACGCTGCGCCTTCCAGTACGCGGTCGCCACTCCAGAACTTTACTGCCCCATCGGCCATCCGTTCTGCGAGCAATGTGCCCCGCCCACTGCCACTTAAGTTTGGCAATTCTTCGGGCTATGTCGGTTACTTTCGTTCTCCTGCGAATCTCCTCATTTCTGATTCGATCACGCAGGGACACTCCGAGCATAGCCCTCTCCATTGCCCTTTGAGTGACTTTTAAAGTAGCCTTTATATTAATCTTATTATTATTTTATCTTTATATTAATGCTTGGGATATCGTGCCGTGTGGTGCCGAACATAAAGAATTGCACCACCCTGTCTCTCATGGGTGTCGTAAAAGGTGACTAAGGGATTCACCAGATAATGGGCAGCAGCGTTCACTTAGTATTTAACCAACCAACTGCGATCGCCAACCCGCCTGCCAAGCATGGCGATTTTGTTTATTTTTATGAAATTAGACTAACTGAAAGCAGGGAAGGGTGGCGAGGCATCGTGAGGCGAGCTTCAGCAGCCCCCGGCAACAGTACATGATGGCTCCATGATGGCCACGACCGCTCTGTGAAGAGCGAAATGACGAAGAAGATACTAATCTAGGACCCGGGTTGTAGTCTATCATTTTCATTCACCCGTTTCAGCGTTATTGAAGGACAAACAAACAAATCCATATTTACGCATTTAAAATATTAGTAGAATTCCCAAATAATAATATTATGTATTTCAATATGATCCTTGATGTCTTAAAGTCTTCTATTCCATTTTAGCCTTCCGAAGTAGAACCTCAGAGTAAACGCTTTTAATATTTATGATTACAGGTTTGGTCTTAAATAGAAGATATTAATAGAGTATTAGATAATGTTAAACAACCATAATGCGTCTGAAGATCTAGTTAAACCAGAAATGCAACTTATTAGTTGGCTCTATAAAAACGCCATAAAATGTAACAAAATGCCGGTCGGTTAATCGATTATACACCTTGTCATTCGTCCGTATACTTATAATAATGTTATTCAATCGAAGTTACTATAAGTAGAAATAATTCGGAAAATTTAAACGGACGGACGGTTGAACAGATAGTTGAACATCGAAACCTGCACACTTTGAGAATGCTCCATAAAGTTCTCGATGATGTATGTAGTCCGCTAACCCTCACTAGGCCAGCGTGGGGGACTTAGGCCTTAGCCTTCTCATTCTGAGAAGAGGCCCGTGCCCAGCAGTGGGACAGCAATGGGCTGGATGATGACGTCGTTTTACAGATATAAAATAACACCAAATGTAAAGAATTATGGTGTTCATTAGAAGTCGTACTAAATAGTTAGTGCATTTTAAATTTATTTCTCTCAAGTATTCAAAAAAAAAAGATAAAAAAAAGTATTTTTTGAAAGATCGTTCATCTAAAATTAAATGATTGTTCGGGTTAGAAGTTACCTCAAGTTCGGCCAGTATCATTCTCCAAAACAACGACTGTTATCAATATGGTTATAATTTCAGACATAAAATTTAACGACACCTAAAATCAAAACCATAAACAGTTCGAGATAAATTCTTATAATTGAATTTTGGTGCAGTTCAGCCCACCCACTGGGTGTAGCATGCGCAAGCGCCGCTGGTTCAACGGCCGTGCTGAAATGTGCGAATGTCATTGTGTACGCCCCACATTAGAATAACAGCATAATTGTTCACTTTTTGTACATAATTGAAATTAATTGTACACAGATTTTGATATATTTTGGGGCGTGGATGATGGCAGGCAAGGCTTTGAACTGGAATTTGCTTAAGCTGTTATTTTGTTAAGATTTAAGTCATTATTATGTTTAAATATAAGTAAAGAAAAGACAGGTCCCGACCGAAAGGAGTGGTCGAAGAAATGTTTGCACTTGCGGAAAGCAGTGGAAAGGAACTGCCTTTGCTTTGGAATGAGTCAAAGGGAACTACTGTAAATTACGTAATAATTTAGAGTAACACGCCCTTTCTTCAGTTTTTAATACATGCTTATGAAGTCAGTATGGCATTGCATCGGCACTATGAAGTGCCCCTTCATTAAAACTTGAAATCTCGACGAATTTTATCTCACTGGACTAGCTCGCGATAAACTCGGAAACTTGACATTGTGCTTGCTTTTATCAGGTAACCTGATAACAATTATAGAGCTAGATACAAAATATTATGAACTAAAGATTAATCTGAATACAATATAGGAACGTAGATATGAAATCTTGACATAACTGCGACTAATTTTGTTCATTCAAGTGTAAAATATCAGCTGCTTAGTATACACAAGCGTTTGATAAGATTTATTTTATCATGGTTTGGTGTGCGGATATATTGCTGGCGTATTTTGAATTCCTGTAATTTAATTTCATTCCAAGTTTGTGTCAACTTTGTCCCAAGACCTCATTTACTTCAATACCTACAAAGACTTGACTTGAAATATTTTCCAATCGATTTCGTCAATAATTAGTGGGTCTTGGTACTGTAATACTGTTCCGGCCAAAAAAAATCGAAGTTGCATGCTGTGAGGTGTTGCATCTAACACGGCAGTGTCCATCGGTCGCTATTTCCACCCTCTCCGCCATTTGTACAAGTCAGCTGCAGACGTCTAGTCATTCAGAGCGTGTTCGTCCGCAAAAAATCTTACTCCTGTACGCACATTCTACCATATTCTTGAATAGGTCCAACACAACACTTCTAGATGTAGGACATCTTATTATACTACACAATCTTGATCAAATCTTCAGTTTACGATAGGAGTTTGTATTCATCTTATCCTTCATAAAGAATAAATAAATAAATATCTTTGGGACATTTAAAGAAAGAAAGAATCATTTATTTGCGTACAATACATACAAGCTGCAATGGCAATTATCTGACGAAATTTTCTTCAAAATCAAAGATCATTTCTCAACAAATCCAGTCTCTCACTATACGTTTACCATAAGAAATCCAGTGGTCGATTTTGCGGTAATAACACGAAATCTTTACTGAACGTGTCGTAGCCACAATAGTAATAATTACTTTTTAACCGCGCCGCCGCAAAGGATTGGGGTCATGGAGCCAGCTATTGTCTTGTAGCTTCTGAGTTATGATCATTGGCCAATGCATCGATGGTAATGATCGGGATTATTTGTATTATGTGTGTAGAATGTAGGTTAGATAGCTTCTCTGTAAAATTTAAACTTTTTGATCTGAATTGATTCGGAATTTGTGACAAAGACCAAAGAACCGAAGAATCATGGCGAGTTCAAAAATATAAGGATTTTTAGAGAATTCGAAATGTCGTTTAAATTCATCGTTGTTGGTTGGTGCGTGGTGCTTAAGGATCAAATTTAGCTATTTAAAACATTTTTAATATCCCGCAATATAAATCATAATTTGTCATTCCATTGTTATCATTCAGCAAATTTCTGAACGTGACAATATTGACAGCTGTACGACGCTTTCAAAAATTAGCCCAATTTCCAATGATTTAGAAATAATATATTTTATCACGGGATTCAAATATTTTAAATGCCGAAAGTTTTCTTTTAACAGTAAAATTATTCCGACTTCTATAATAATCTTTATATTTGTGTACAAATCCTGCCATGGGATAGTATTATATTATCTGTGCCATAGGTATTTATGTTTTTTACAGTCTTACAAAAAAAAGTAAAAAAAAATGGATTTTATTATCCAAAATTATGGACCGTAAATTTAAGTCCTTTTCAAAAACTATCCATTTAATGAAATTTAAGACTTGTTAAACTTGGTACACGGTCGGAGAAAGTTATCTCGTTTCTTATCACGATTACCTCATACGGTCGTAAGTCGTAATTTCTCGTTCCTGATGTTCATAAAAAACTTGAAGCAATTACCTAGGCCCCGAAGTTAAGCAAATACGCGTGACTGAACGATTGTCATATAACGACAAGAGTTCTCCGTGAGAATATCAAGAGTAATCTTCCCGGCCTCGTGCGGAAGTTACAATTGCTGGTATTTTTGTTCCGTTTCCCGGAAAACGACTTGATTTCAGCAAGTATGTAGGTTGTTTACGTAAATTGTTTTTGCTATTAATGTTGACGCGAATATTCTAACAGGTAAAGCTAACTAATTAGGTAGCTATGTAGATATGCAGAACGAATCTTTCCTTAAATATTCAACCGAATTTGTAGTTGGTGGCCTGGAAATCAGTCGAGGAAAAAACAACAGAATAAATTCAGAATCTTGAGCACTAACTACGATTTTTTTCAAAGAGTAGTAAGTAGTGTTTCATGAAGCATTACTAATATCTGGTAATACCAGCTGAGCTAAATGAATTTGTGTTAGCAGTTAACCATAATAGGATCGGATTTGAAGTATTGACATTCGACAAGTCCGCCAGGTCGGCCTAGTTATTCGAATATTGTGGCTTCATTGATCTGTACACGAATTTGCGTATTTTTTTTTATTTATTAACATAACATCATGCCTGTATTTCCCCGAAGGGGTAGACAGAGATGTATAGTACACCCACATTTCGCCAGTTATGTTATAAGTTCCATGTAATAGGGGGCGAGCCTATTGTCATTAACTGGGCACAAATCCAGACTCCGGGCTGCTACTGAGATTATCCTAATGAAAAAACCCAATAACACTTTGCCCGACCTGGGAATCGAACCCAGGACCCCATGCTCAGCAGTCGCGCTTGCGACCACTAGACCAACGAGGCAGTCAATTATATATTCGACAATTATATTAGGTGATACATAAAATAAATACTCAGGTAATAATTATTTGTATGTTTCGCTTATGGACGACATTAATCCTAACGTTTAAAGCTCTTATTGTGGCAATAAATCATTTTTATTTCTTTCTTTCTCTTTCTTATCACGTCGTAAGATCAAATGACTACAGTAAACAGAAGCTGATGTATATAATATTGTGTATCGGATGCATAGATAACCACAATGTAAGTCCTGAGACCTAAAGGTAGTTTAGATAAAAGAAGCACATCATGCCATCATTAATTCATTTTTCATTTTTTTTATCAAGTGTTATTGGGTTTTTTCATTAGGAAATTCTCAGTAGCAGCCCGGAGTTTGGATTTGTGCCCGGTCAATGGCAATAGGCTCGCCCCCTATTACATGGGACTACAACATAACTGGCGAAATGTGGGTGTACTATACACCTCTGCCTACCCCTTCGGGGAAATACAGGCGTGATGTTATGTTATCATGCCATCATTGAATGGATGAATACTGTATTGCTATTAATAATAAATATATTTTATCTTTTTTCTCTAAAATACAACAACAACATACCAACAAGGAGGTTAAGGGCGAGTCTGGGAATGAAGTCTATCGCTCACGAAGTGTTTTTAGACCTTGGTACTTCTCTGGATGCTAAATTTATGATCACATAGCATAGATTCTGCTAATAGCTATGACCGACCTAACCTTCCTCATGCGACATACTCCTATCACTCTATGTCTGGACCACAGAAATAGATAGATAGAATGGAAAAGTGGGCAGGGCGCGCGTGCCATCACTGCACCATAGTGCAGGGCATTTCAAAGCCTTTCTCAGTACGCCTTATGACTTGTTTCTGTAAACACTGTAACAAAAATCTGCAAAAATGCCTTATTGTGCTGTTTCTAACTGCAGAAACAAAAGCTGTTAAGTACATTTGATGAAAGTTAATTTTTAAAAATTAATGACGTCAATATGGGAGGCGTAGTTTGTTCGAAAGTGCCACGCATGAATCGCAAGTAAAATTGTGATTACAACCATTCTATCTATTTCTGTGGTCTGGACTACTCTGGACTCTCAGGAGACGCAGCGATATCTATTTATTCGACAAGTTGCGACTGGCTGACGGCCAACTGTCTAGAGAGCTAAGCTTTTGAGGAACCGTCTTGTGGAACTTGCAGTTAATAGACGAGGGTTATCTAATTAGATCTATCGTAGCGTTTAGTATCTTGGTGTAGTTGACTTCGAGTGGCGCCTGGATCTAGAAAAGGAATTCTTATTCATGAATTTGAGAAAAGAAGAAGAGAAGAGTGTAATTAAGTTCTTTATTACCTCTTTTTATGATAAAGGAAGTCTGTATTTTTAAACTAAACCGGGAAAACCACTGTTGTACTTTGAACGGATTCTTACCACTACAAACCGTTTAGAAAGATTGGATGATTTCGTTTGATTCCCAAAATATGTAACTTTTATAATACTCATAATTGAGTAAACATGTGTAAAGAAAATTATGCTTTGATTTAGCTTGCTTTGTTATCTGTCTGTATGTTTCAAATCTTGCAAGTCAATTTTAATCGTTCCTGTTATCCAAAGACAATTAATTTTATTCCCTTTGCTGTTATCCAAAGAGGCTGTTTTGTACCAGTGCGCCACGTTTAGTTTTGATGACAATACATTATCTTTAAAAGCTTTTGTATACAAGGTTGAATTTTTTACTTCTCATACTAAAACCTTGTTTATCTCAAAGGATTGTATGGGAAGTAAAATATTTTTTTCGCCCCATGTTTCTTAGGATATGTTTTAAAATTTATTGAGGTTGATTGTATTTAATTTGATTCTGATTATTCAGATCGATAAACCGATCATCCGAATAAACATTCATAGCTTTATTTACACATTATGGCAACTTGCTATGACCTTTGCTACCACATTGGTGCTGATCGCAGCACTCGGCGACATATTTAGCGCTAGCAACTTGTGAGTCACGTTAACGGTCTCTCGGCCAGTTTTTACACAACAAACTAATAAAATAGACACTTACACATGGCGAGTGAATCATTGGACGTTGGGTTTGAATAGTTTCCGTTTACATACGGATTTGGGTGGTAAATTAGCGTATTTTGGCGAGGAAAAAGAAGGAAAATATTTAGTGAAACCCAATGGTCTTGCATTTTCGCAAGACCAATGCAAATCTGCAAGACCAAAACTGCTATTTTTGGGAGGGCCATTATGCAGAAGTGAAAATTGCCGGGTATTACCCACTTACCTAAGAAACGAGCCCCTGTTGTAACCCCGTCTCCTTCTTCTTCTTCGTGTCGACATGAGCTACATAATGATAATAGCTCATGTCGTGGGGAAAATATTAGCCAGTCAGCAAGTTGATAGCGGGGCTGACTGCCCAGGGTGCGCCGGACGATCAATTAAATATCGTCACTCGTGGAGGCTCTTTAATGCACCCCACCGTCACCCCGTCTCCTGTAGCTGCATTACTCATCAACACATACATACATACATATTATCACGCCTGTTTCCCATTGGGGTAGGCAGAGACTCATCAACAATCTATTGTATTTCCCTCCGGTAAGGTCCGGCCAATTAGCACCTAACCGGAATTACCATAATATGTATACCGAGACAAAGGAACAGAATCCTAATGGTTTCTAAATCACTCAAAATGTAAGATTTATTGTATAGCAAGTGTTAATGAGAATTGTTTTGTTAATAACAACAAACATGGAGGCAATGAACGCAGTTGCAGATCATCATTGCAACGTTGTAGGGTTGATACATCTGGGAAAAACAATTTTCATTGCATTTTTTACTCGCACGTAGACGTCAGATGCCAATCATGGCCTTCCAAATCGACTGATACCATCAATCAAACTGCTGGACATAGGACTGTCCCAAGTTATGCCACAACACTGGTACACTAAATAGTCGAAAACATTATAAAGACAACATTGAAATTAGCTTTTATTAATGAGATGATCCTAAAAGAACTAAATTATTCTTCATTTAATTGGTTAAAAGTTAAAACACATTGCTTTCAAAAAATTTGCTTCTTGATGACGAGGAGACGTCACCAGGCAGTGTAAAAAAAAAAACCAATCTGAAAGCCAATCTCTTCTGTTATCGAGAAATTAATCCATAGTAAACTATTTTATAATCATACAACTTATTTTTTGCTGATTAAGTTTGTTTTCATGTTGCATGTTTACGTAAGAGTAAGATGGTATACATATGTATGAGTGCATCTCGCCGTTAAACTTGATAGTTTGGCGAGTTTTCTAGTAAAGTAAAACTAAAGAAATTGTACATGTGATTAAAAAAAAAAAAAAAAAATAATAATTAAATGTTTCATTGAAATCATCCGACACATTTTGTGGCTTGACAGATTTTGTAACATTTACAAACTTATTTACAGAAATACAAGACTAATTTTAGTGTAACCTTCTTTTAATTCCAATTACAGCAATCAATAACATAAAAATAGTGACACCAACTTAATTTTTCCTCACACTTGTCTCATGAAAATTCAATTTTATCGTTATTGGCAACCCTAGTGGCGTTTCGGCGGTCGTTACCGTTCGAAGTTCGAACAATGCTGGCGGTCAACGCACGGTGCGGGGCAAACGTCAAAACATTACTGAGTTTACAACTTGCCACGTGGTCGCAATTTGAGTGGTCGGTTTAATTGGACGGAATTAGGCAGCGTGTTGGTTTTCACACTTCTTGTGTGAAGGACCAGCTTTATTTTCGTATGAAAGGACCAATAGATAGAGGATGAAGGGTTAAATTATAAATTATTCACTAAATGTCAGTTGGGGACGGAGAAGCGAAATTCAAAATTTCTCGGTTTTTTTGCAAATGTTAGCTCTATTTCGCGTTGTATATCGGTAGAAATATGATTCGCGGTAGTAATAACAATATATCTACTAAATAATACTCATAAAAAATATAAACTTAGCTCTACAAGCTGAAATTTTTATCGCTCCTTTCCCGAAATGGGGTCATTGTACTCATCATTATGAACAGCTTTTACTATGGGACCAACCCTGAAATCGCCAAAAAAATAATCAGTTGGTTACTTTTATGTTTACTTAAATCGATAAAATGTAGGTTTTTTTTTTTTTTCTTTTAATGCATTAGCACACATGCATTATGCATTACGCATGTAGGTTTCTTTTTCGCGATTTCAGGGTTGGTCCCATAGTAAAAGTTGTTCATAATGATGAGTACAATAACCCCTTTTCGGGAAAGAAGCCATTAAAATTTCAGCAAGTATTAGCTCTACAAGCTCGAAAATCAATAATTTTATCGTAAATTAATATTATTGAGCTTGTACAGCTTGAACAACTAAGAACTAGGCTAATAACTAACTAAACTAGTACTACTAGTGGTGTAGTGGCTTGAACTAGGTTAATATTTTCTATGAGTATTATTTAATAGATATATTGTTATTATTACCGCGAATCATATTTATACCTATATACCAGGCCCCTCAGAAAGTATTGCGAAAAAAAGTTTTTATATATGGGAGACTGGCCAGTTATAATGTTTTTCGAAAATATGATTATTTATAAGTAAAAATAAGTAAGTTCCAATTTCAAAATTTCCCTCCACATTTTTTGCGAGTTAATTCAAAGTATTGTGTCTCACTGAAATATGGATCTGCGCCGGGAACATTTTAGAGCTATGATTTTATACGATTTCAAGTGTCGCCTGAAACCGGATGAATCGTACGATAGACTTCAAATGGCATTCATGGATGAAGGCCCTTCCAAGGCAACCGTGTATCGTTGGTATAACGAATTCAAGCGCGGTCGACCAACTTTGGGGGATGACGAAAGAAGCGGTCGCCCTTTGACGGCTGTTACCGAAGAAAACGTGCTAGCAGTGAAAAATTTAATCCAAGACAATAGGCGAATTACATATCAGGAGATTCAACACATATTGAAGATTGGATCGGGAAGCGTTCACGAGATTCTACACAGCCATCTTCGCGTGAGGAGGATAGTATCACGCTGGGTGCCGCACAACCTCACCGATGCTCAGAAGCAGGCCCGGGTGGAATGGTGCCGTGATATGCTTAACAAATTTGAAGCAGGCTCGTCTCGGCGTGTTTACGACATCGTTACAGGTGATGAGTCCTGGATTTATCAATACGACCCAGAAACCAAGCGCCAGTCGACTGTTTGGGTGTTTCAAAATGAGCCAACGCCTACCAAAGTGAAGCGATCTAGAAGCGGGGGTAAGATTTTGATCGCTAGCTTTTTTAATTTGACTGGCCACTTGGTATCAATTCCCTTACGGGATCAAAGAAGCATTAATGCCGAATGGTATACTACCAAATGTTTGCCAGAAGTTTTCTCTGTTATAAGCAACAAGCGACCAAACACAGGGCTCCGCGGGCTACTGCTCCACCACGACAATGCACCTGCGCACACCGCACTCAAAACGAGGGACTTCCTGGACAGCACGCCAGTCAAACTCCTGGGTCACCCTCCTTACAGCCCTGATCTAGCACCATGTGACTTCTTTTTATTCCCAAAAATAAAAAATCAGCTCAAAGGGATACAATTTTCGTCGCCGGAAGATGCGCTGGCTGCGTTCGAGCAGGCTGTAAACGAGGTGTCTGCGGCGGACTGGAAAAAGTGTTTTGAAAACTGGTTTAGGCGCATGAATCTTTGTATAGAGGCTGGTGGAAAGTACTTTGAAAAGATTTGATAAAAATATATGTACGTATAGAACAATTTTTTTTTAGTTTCGCAAAACTTTCTGAGTGTCCCACGTACAACGTGAAATAGAGCTACAATTTGCAAAAAACGCAAGTAAATTTGAATTTCGCATATATTGTAAAGATGCTTACTTCATGCGGCAATTGAACTCGTTTCAAATTAATTCAATGATTATGTGCGAAAAAGATAAAATGTTAGTGTTTGGCATAAAAATGCGCTTACGCATAAACAACCTCGTTGAAGTACCTACGTTTTGCGTATCTAATTGTTTTTATATAGAATAAATGTATTCAGGTCAATGAGTAACACTTTGCCTAGTTTGGCGATATCAATTGCGAGAAATGATGACTTATTCCGTGGTAATTATAGAGCTTTGAATTAATATTTACCTGTTTTTATTAGTTTAGCATTGCCTTATAAGGCGGCGACTATGATCTAAGCTTTTTAGGTTTCTACTTAAACAAATATTTTATAACTTATCTTCTGTTATATATACAACGTGTATCAGAAATGCGTGATCATAATTTTGAAGAACTCATCATTCAGGGCATAGCATAGAACAACTTTTAGTATGGGGTTAACCCTGAAATCGCGAAAAAATATCAGGTGTTCCCTACTAAATCAACGATGTCACACGACAAAATGTGTGTGGAATGGATCAGCTGTTTTTTTTTTCGCGATTTCCTGGTTTTTCCCATAGTAAAAGTTGTTCGACAACATCCCCTAAAAAAAAATTTAAAAAAACAAATCTGTTTATAAATGACGGAGTTCTGAGGTAACAAACAATCGAATTGAGACCCTCCTCCTTTTTTTGGAGTCGGTTAAAAACCATCACCACCAACCAGAGTTTTTTTACAAATCACAAAATTACATGCTTTTAGAGTTACTGTAAGTTCCCCAGAGAACCGGGAAAAATGAAGAATGTCATGCAGATGCTACCTGGTGCACGTAAACTCATCTAGCTGAAGTTCCTGGGTCTAAGGTCTGTAACCAGAATAAAAAGTTTGAAGTTGATTTAATAAAATGGCTTACATGTTACATGGTTTAATAAAAACTATCGCAATCGCATCTCCTAGTGATTCAGAACAAACTAGTTTCAGGTTTACTCTGTATAAATCCTAAATCTGACGTTGTGTTATGACGGAAGTGTCACCCCTTTACATAGAGACCCCTTCTCTGAGGTACAACTTTTCCAATTAAAGTGGTAATTAGTCAACTGTGCTTGCTTGTAAAACTGCGCTGGAAGAATTAATGCTCGCCTCACACTTTCATGATTCTAAAATTATTAATTTTAATCTTTGAACTTAAACTAAATTATGTGATATTTCTTCGAAAACCCCCATTCTTTCGGAACTTAGTAACAGAGGAAATGAAGGATGCTTCATGGTCATGAGTCACACTGCATATTTAAGTTTACAAAAAATTCGCAGAAGCAGTTTACGAATTCAAATAAGCATGACCATTTTAAGCGAAAATAATAATAACGTTGGACTTTCCATTGAGTGATTGTGAGTTTGTACAACCCTGCGTCCGTTAGGCTGAATCCAAACTTCAGGTGCCGATGGCCGATCTCGCTATACTTGTAGTGTGCTTTATACGTTGCCACTTCTAAAAATATTCTTAGAGCAAAAACAATAGTATCTGTAGTAGTAGTAGAGCTCCTTTGTGAAAGAGCTCGTCCGGGGAAGTACTACCACCGTACCTACTTCTCCGCCAAATAGTGATGTTTGCATTGCTGTGTTTCGGTCTGAAGGGTACGGGTACCGGTGAAATTACAATCACATGGGACTTTCCATCTTCATGTCTCAGTTTGGCGAACCGACTTGCGGTACCAATAAGGCAACAGCCTAGGTTGTATTGAAGTTGTTATGGGCAAAGGTAACCATCAGGTGGGCCGTTTCGCCATCATACACTATAACAAAAAATATTGAGCATTGTGACACGACCGATACTACTTCGATCCTGATTCGATGCAAATTAATTGTATTATACTGTAAACTAATTGAGAATAAAACAGTTTTGGTCAAAATTGTGCGACTTATATTGACCCTTTCCTTTAGTCAATCATGCGTCATTAGTAGTATTTTTTTTTAAGAAAGCAAAAGAAAATACTACTCATGACGCTCACAATCAAATAGCATAAAGCATGCTTCATCCTATATTTATTTATTATTATTTGCATCCTTTGATTAGTAGGCCAATTCACGTAGTTAGAGAAGTGCAGTTTTCAGTATTTATCAAAACAATGCTTTTCGTATTCTCTTATCTTATCGGCGCGTCATGATTTTTTTTTAATGATAAAGCGTCTGCTTTATTTAATTTAAATCTAGCTTTAAGACTGATAAGTAATTTAATTTTAACTTAAACTTTTAAACAATTAATATTCTAAGAATGCGTCCTATAACACTTAGTTTCTAATTAAGACACTTTGTTCATATGTTCTTTAGAGCACTTATTGTATTGCACTCTCACTAACTACTCATAAACTAACTCGAAGGGTTTTATCCTTTTGAGTCTTCTTGTTAAATCTGTGTTGTCGAGGAGCTGTATTGCCTCAATGTTCATGTGATGATGAAGGCTATGTTCATGAGCTTCTGCGTATTTTTTAATAATTATATTCACGAAGTCCATTTCTAGGTCTCGGTGGAGATCGCAATTTCTAATATACCAGGGCGCATTGATGATGCCCCTCAATACTTAGTTTTGGAATCGTTGGATGATTTGACGATGTCATGTTAATGATCCATATCTACTCATATACCAGGCCCCTCAGAAAGTATTGCGAAAAAAAGTTTTTATATATGGGAGACTGGCCAGTTATAATGTTTTTCGAAAATATGATTATTTATAAGTAAAAATAAGTAAGTTCCAATTTCAAAATTTCCCTCCACATTTTTTGCGAGTTAATTCAAAGTATTGTGTCTCACTGAAATATGGATCTGCGCCGGGAACATTTTAGAGCTATGATTTTATACGATTTCAAGTGTCGCCTGAAACCGGATGAATCGTACGATAGACTTCAAATGGCATTCATGGATGAAGGCCCTTCCAAGGCAACCGTGTATCGTTGGTATAACGAATTCAAGCGCGGTCGACCAACTTTGGGGGATGACGAAAGAAGCGGTCGCCCTTTGACGGCTGTTACCGAAGAAAACGTGCTAGCAGTGAAAAATTTAATCCAAGACAATAGGCGAATTACATATCAGGAGATTCAACACATATTGAAGATTGGATCGGGAAGCGTTCACGAGATTCTACACAGCCATCTTCGCGTGAGGAGGATAGTATCACGCTGGGTGCCGCACAACCTCACCGATGCTCAGAAGCAGGCCCGGGTGGAATGGTGCCGTGATATGCTTAACAAATTTGAAGCAGGCTCGTCTCGGCGTGTTTACGACATCGTTACAGGTGATGAGTCCTGGATTTATCAATACGACCCAGAAACCAAGCGCCAGTCGACTGTTTGGGTGTTTCAAAATGAGCCAACGCCTACCAAAGTGAAGCGATCTAGAAGCGGGGGTAAGATTTTGATCGCTAGCTTTTTTAATTTGACTGGCCACTTGGTATCAATTCCCTTACGGGATCAAAGAAGCATTAATGCCGAATGGTATACTACCAAATGTTTGCCAGAAGTTTTCTCTGTTATAAGCAACAAGCGACCAAACACAGGGCTCCGCGGGCTACTGCTCCACCACGACAATGCACCTGCGCACACCGCACTCAAAACGAGGGACTTCCTGGACAGCACGCCAGTCAAACTCCTGGGTCACCCTCCTTACAGCCCTGATCTAGCACCGTGTGACTTCTTTTTATTCCCAAAAATAAAAAATCAGCTCAAAGGGATACAATTTTCGTCGCCGGAAGATGCGCTGGCTGCGTTCGAGCAGGCTGTAAACGAGGTGTCTGCGGCGGACTGGAAAAAGTGTTTTGAAAACTGGTTTAGGCGCATGAATCTTTGTATAGAGGCTGGTGGAAAGTACTTTGAAAAGATTTGATAAAAATATATGTACGTATAGAACAATTTTTTTTAGTTTCGCAAAACTTTCTGAGTGTCCCACGTATTTTCATTCAATTTTCCATGACTTCATGTACAAAGTGCCTTCGTTTAAACTATTACCTCCAAAGCTCCTAGTCAGCGGATAGAACAACGAAATTACTCTCTAAAAGTTTGTCCAGCCATTATAGGTATTTCTGCATTTCCATATTCTCAGCAAGCACGTAACGTAAAAATATTTCGCATGTTCGCTCATCGGGGAAAGGCTTGCTTACCTGCGATGACTCAAGAGTCAAGATGGATGCTTGACCCCAATGATACATGGATAATTGTTAAGTGAATCATTTTATCTTGCTTGAAGGTGTATGAACTTAGGTAGGGCTTGGTATATGATGTTTATGGTTGTTCGGTTATGTATAGTAATGTATTTGTAAGTAATGGTTAGACTACATCGTTAATGATTACGATACGATGAGTATGTTTTTAAGCCGTCGTCGTTCACTGCTATACTTGAAACATACTTGGAGAAACAAGGTATTGCTTGGAGCCAATTGATGAGCCAGCCCTCTAGACTAGTGACGCAATTTTACTGATAGATCATAATAATTGATTTGACGACCTCTGTTGTCTAGTGGTTCAAGTGTCGGACTGCTGATGGCGAGGTTGTGGGTTCGATTCCCACAGGACACAAATATTTGTGTGATGAACATAAGTGTTTGTGTTGGTCTGGGTGTGTTGCTTATGTATTATAAGTATGTATTTACAACAACAAAAAAGTATATAAGTATTATATCCATTGTCTAGTACCCATACCACAAGCTCTGCTTAGTTTGGGACTAGATGGTGCTGTGTAAAAATGTCCCAAAGATATTTATTATTTATTATTATTATAATTACCCGACTGCGCCAGAAGGAGGGTTATATTTTTCGAGTGTATGTATGTATATTTCTTTGGCACGCTCTGTGGCCTAAACGGCTTGATGGATTTTAGCTTGAGAGGTGTCGTTAGATTCATATTAATTGTGAGAGTGACACTGGGTATCTCAAAATTATAAAAATCAAAATGGCCGCTTTTTGGAGCCATATTACGTCACCAAAACGTTTTTTTTTCATCAAAACCTATCGATTGGGGTATCAAAATAAAGGGTTTTATAAATGCTTTACAAAAATATATACAACTTATATGTTTAAATGTAATTTGGAATGAGAAATGCTAAAAAACAACAAAATATTCAACGTTAAAAATGAATTGGGTACCCTATATATTTATGTGTGACTTTAAAAAAATTACATTAATAGCGCGATAAAACATGACAGAACTAAAAATTTTGAAATAAAAAAGTTAATTAACAAAAAACCCGACTGCGTGTAAATATAACTGAAAAGATGTAAACAAGACTTGTGTAGGTATATCTGAAAGTATCAAATCAACACGCAGGCGTAGGCTACCTATGAACTACATATGTAATTATTGACCAAAAACATACGTAGCCTCCGCCTGCGTGTTGATTTGATACTTTCAGATATACCTACGCAAGTCTTGTTTACATCTTTTCAGTTATATTTACACGCAGTCGGGTTTTTTGGTTTTGTTAATTAACTTTTTTATATAGACTACACCACCACTACTATATCACACACCGATCACCTAATTTGTATGTATTCGTTGTTTGTTTGTACCTATTTATAATCTACTAGCGGCCCGTCCCGGCTTCGCACGGGTGGACATGAAAATAAAGCCTATGTTACTCAGGGTGAATGTAGCTTTCTAATGGTGTTTTTTTTTTTAAATTGGCACAATAGTTTTTGAGTTTATTCATTTATAATATTAAGTGTAGATTGTAAGCCAGACGGCAGTTGTTGGAATTAATTATTATTGGATGTATTAATCTGGAAATAAACGATTTCATTTCATTTCATATCACCACCATTCATACATATGAATTTCCTCATCCCACTAAAGCTCTTATTAGTCGATTATTCGGTTTTTCCCATTGCCATCGGGCAGTTTCGCCAGTTTCCCTAAACAGCCGGAAGTCCGATTAGACGGATTTTGCGTCATGGCTGCACTGTACTGGCAAAACCCCTTTCCGATATTTTGCTTTACTCCTTGGTATTATGAATGTCGTGATTCGTCGTGAACAGACCCTCGTTGCAGTGTCTCAAGACGAAAGTCTTTGACCAGTGTGTGTTGCCAGAACGAAGAATTGCCAAACTTAAGTGGCAGTGGGCGGGGTACATTGCTCGCAGAACGGATAGCCGATGGGGCTGTAAAGTTCTGGAGTGGCGACCGCGTACTGGAAGGCGCAGCATGGGCCAACGACCTAGGGAAGGTCGCGGGAATCCGCTGGATGCAGAAATCGCAGGACCGGTCGTTGTGGAGATGCTTGGGAGAGGCCTCTGTCCAGCAGTGGACGTCTTTCAGCTGAAATGATGATGATGATGAGAGCTTCTTTGAGATAGACTAGTAAATAACTTGCGATTGCTTCTAAATAATCATAATAAAATAAATAAATAAATATTTTTGGGACATTTTACATAATTATAATATGCCATCTAGTCCCAAACTAGACAATGGATATAATACTTAGAAGATACTTGCAATAGATTAGATAGATTAGATATAAGTTATAATACATAAGAAACACTCAGACCAACACAAACACTCATGTTCATCACACAAATATTTGTGTCCTGTGGGAATTGAACCCACTCCGACACTCGAACTACTATAGACCACAGACGTCGTCAATACTTTGTTTCCCAACACAACATCTGCAAGTTCAGCATTTTCTTTCTCATCTTGATTATTTAATTCAAATTCAAGTGGTTCCATATATTCTTGATTCTCATATTCGATCCTGTCTGATTCATTGACTTGTTTGATGACTAACAGATAATTAAGAGCTCTTTCTTTCAATAGTTTCTCGTTGCCAAGTTGCCATGACTCAATTAGTTGCTGAGCTCGTACGATGTGTATGACGCATTACGATTTACGTTATCTTTGCTATTATACGAATCCTCCGGCTATTCACCGAAGTAACTGATGTTTTATATTGTGACGTTGCTGCGGTCGAAACGGTATTTTTGTAGTTTAATTTGAATTATTTGTCATGGTAATGAGAATTTTGTTGTAAATTGACGTAACGAATTTGGATTTAAGTATTAATAGAATGCATTCTCTTCTACAGATAGGACGCTTACTGTGACGAAATACTCACTATCATCTTCATCATCATCATCATTCTCTTGCCCTTATCCCAGTTCATTTGTGGTCGGCGCAGCATGTATTTTTCTTCCATACATCTCTATCAGCCGTCATCTCAGTGTTCACTTTCTTTCTATTCATATCATCTTTCACACAATCCATCCATGTTTTCTTTGACCTGTCTCTTTTCTTATAGCTATCCACATTTACTATCCTAAAGCGTTTGAT
Organism: Asteroscopus sphinx; assembly: GCA_949699075.1. Classification (NCBI taxonomy): domain Eukaryota; kingdom Metazoa; phylum Arthropoda; class Insecta; order Lepidoptera; family Noctuidae; genus Asteroscopus; species Asteroscopus sphinx. Next base: position 27,375,518 of record OX453010.1, on the reverse strand, counting down.
CAGCAAAAAATGTAAATAATGTCATAAATAAAGTGTCTATGTACATTTATCATGTTGCTTAAAACTTTTTGTCTATGGCGTGACCGTATCTCACAATACACACATTATGGTCATGTTTTTCAACCCATAGCTCAACCTATGACAATGGGTTCTTTGACGTAAGGTCACACATACACAGAGATATCGTGTTTGATCGTTGGAGTAGTGCAAATCGTGACAGATCGTATCTGTGGCTAGCTAAATAAGCAATTTTTCCTTATTAGCCCCCATACGATGATAAGTAGAAGTTTATCTTCTGTTCACAGAACTGAATAGGAATTAAATATGTGATTTCCTCGTTCTTTAGTAATTATTCTAAACTAGCAGACACCCGCGGCTTCGCTCACGTGATATGTCGATGAAAGTATCCTGTGAGATCCAGGACATGGTCGATCTGTATGTCAAATTCCAACCAAACCCGTTCAGCTGTTTTAGCGTGATCAATCAACTGTCGGCTGTCAATGTCAACATCCAATATTAGTACGATTTTACAGGCTGTTCTGGGTTTCTTTGTTTTAGTTATGAATTAATTAAGAAATACTGTATACCCCTAGCCTGCATCCTGAAGTGGTTGGTTCCATGCTTTAAGTTATCCAGTGGTTCTGATGAGATGTACAAAGCACTTGGTTTATTGCCAAAGCCGCAGTCAGCACGTAAATGAGCATATTCTAATCTGTATTCTAATCTGTTTTATTTCCTTTAGTCGATTGTAATGAGATCAATACCTTCAGAATATTGATTTATTTATTGCATTTGTAAACATTGCATTTGTAAACAACGTGTTAACTTATCTAAATGCCCTTTTTCTGTGTGAAATATTACTGTGACCTACGAGTATCTTTAGTGATTAACAGTTTATTAAAGTTATTGGTTACGTAGGTTTAGGAATGGAATATACGGGACCAGTAGATTTTTCACAACAGCAACGGTACAACCCACTGTAATATGTTCTCGTAAGTAAGTAGGGAGTTGTTAGTTAGGAGAATAATTAATTAGTTAACTCTGTGCCAATACTTTTTCGTTATACCGATCGTTCGATCACAAAACTTTGGCTGATGTCAAATGTCAACAACATGCCTCGTATTTAATGGTTCGTTAACATCCGTAGAAAACATGAGAACGGGGATAGTATGTGGGGATTCCCCGCTTTTGGTGAAATGAGTTGAATTGACAAAGACGATTATGCATTGTGAATCGAATTGCCACAAGTAAATAAATATACAGAAAGTTATTGAAATAACTTAAGAGTATACTGAAAGACATGCGGATGATTAATCTCACAATACCTTGTTCAGCGACCCAAAGTGTGTCATATCATGGCCCTCAAACGAGAACTCTCCACTTTGCACGATCTTGCGCGATATCTCGCCAGTTGGTATCCAGATCAGCCACCACAGCATCTCCCCAACGATATCTGGGGCGTCCCAGATACGCTTTCTTGGCTTCTTGATCCTCCCCCATGCTTTGGACGTGGACAAGCCATCGCAGACGTTGTGTTTTGATCACTAATATTAGGCTCGCCCACCAGCTCTTCGATTTCTTCCGGACTGTGTTTTTTATTGCGTATCGTGCTGTGTTTTTGTCGTCCCCACGATCTTACAATATTAATTCATTAATAATCGTCAATCATAAAATATACGGCTTTAGATTAAAATTGTTCACCTGATACACATTAAGAAATCTTTTCACTCTTCGAAAAAGAGTTCTAATCAAAACTCCATACAATAAGATATCGCACGTAAGGCAGATCGACAAGGGCGCGCCCCATCGCGCACCGGACCGGTTCGCGTCAGACCGGAAAATTGGCGCGCGACAACGTGACGCCGGCGACAAGACACCGACCTAATTGTATTAGACGGCTGCGATTGTCGTGCGACTGCTATAGCAGATTGCTAATTAGTTGCTGGAAGGCCTGGAAGATGGAATTGCTTTTGTAGTTGTTGCTGCAAAATTTGATTTGACTTCTGATGAGCTGTGTAGATTTAATTGTTTGAGCTTATCTTAGATGTAAATTGCTCAAGTGCGAAGACCTTTTCAAAAGCAAGTAATACTTACACCCTTAGTCACTTTATTTTCTTAGGATCTAATGACTGGAAAATCTTATTTGATATCTTTGGAGGATGACTGAGTTGGCTGGAAGATGGATTTAATGACTTCTCACTTAATTGAGTGATTGATTGAAGAGCGTCCAAAGTTGATTTCGGCATTAAGGATGAATTTGGATTATGTTCGTTAGAGTGGAAATTGGTGCCAAACGGTGAAACAATTGAATTACATGTGGCCGAGTGAAGTCATGCTAAATGCCTTGAAGAGTTGAAAGACTAAGAGCTTTATTGTATTATGGGTGCATTTACTTTTCAATCCCCTCCGTGCCTCGGAGAGCACGTCAAGCTGTCGGTTGTCTTCAGTTGCCATACAAATATCTATGGCAGTCGTTACGGGTAGTCAGTAACCCGAAAGGCTGACAACTGGTCTAACCTTAGGATGTCAGTATTGCCCAATAACTTTGAGTTGAGTCTGATTACAGTCGCTCCGTATAAAATACTGATATCCAGCTGCATCTGGTTACGCTGGAAGTCGACCCCAAAAAAGTTGGGAAAAGCCGAGGAAAATGATAATGGGTGCTGATGGAAAGATTTAACAACTCGTGTTTTATTTAACCTTAAATGCGTTAAAGCCATCCACTTTGCTAATATTTCTAACCTGTTGCCTAGCGCTTTGTAGTCCTATGAAAAGAACAGGATCTTTTATTGCCAAGCCACGCGCTGAAGCTTAAAGATGAGATTTAATCAGATTAAGTATAAAAGTGATGTACAAAGAAATAGCTGGTGTATAAAAAGGGTTCCCTGATCGGACCGGTTTAGCGTTAGACCGGAAAATTGGCACGCGACACCGCGGCGCGACTCCAGTGTATTACTCATATTTGTTTTTATTTTGTTCTGGAGAAGTGAATGTGTGTGATGCATGTTACTACTAGTTCTACTGCTGGGATTAAGTTTTAAGCTTGTATTATTTTTGCGATCGAACCCCCGACCGGCAGGGGTTTAACTAAGACTTTTGAACTGCTATTGTCAAAGAAGGTTATGTTCAGCTATAGCATAACTGTAGCTGTTCTGTTTGTTATAGCCTATATGCTATATTTATTTGAGTGAGAAGTTGGATATTCCTAAAAGTGAATGTATGTTTCACGATAGTTGCACTACACGTTAACGCTGTATTCTTAAATCAATATTAATATTTACTCTATCAATAAACATAGGTTGGTCTTTGTGTACAGCCATGTCATTTAACAAATCTATCCTGTCTTACCTTCATACTAGACTAATGGTGGCCATTAATCGTATAATCTCTTTAATACGAAACCTATATCAGTCGTAACATGAACAACTACCCGGCCTCCCAATGTTAGGAAGTGGATGAATAAAGAAGCCATACGATACGAATCCTGTTTGTTATTAAAATGTCTCCGAATGTATTTGTTCACAACAATGCGGCAGGTGGTTCCACCCCCCCAGGGGCGACAGGTGCAAGTGCATTGCCCCCCGAACTCAGCCCGTCTCTCAGATTATAGGCTTTGTAAAAAGTTAATGCTTAACAGAAATATAAGGTATTATTGAACTCTCGTCCTCTTGTGTCCTTGTGTGTTGAATTTTCAGTTATCTGCAAGAAAATATTGATGTTTATCTTACTTATTGTTACTGTATTAAAGAAATAAACCTTTGTTTGAACTCGTATTATATCTTTGAATGCCGTTATGATTTCTAGTTTAGCATTAATTATTATCGACCAAACTCAACTAGAAGTCACATTTGGCATCAATGGTGGGTTGATTAAAAAGACGTGTGCAAAAGTAGGCACCGTTTTCTCTGAGACAGTATTCTGATCGGCTTGGAATTAATATTTCTATTTGTCCCAAATCAACTCTGAAAAAAAAATGGTTTCAAATTATTGTTTTCTTAATTACATTGTTGCTATAATTTCAGGGCTAATGCCGCACCTATCTTAATTGTATGAAGCAATTAATTATTGAAATGAACGTAACAATATTTGTCATTCGAATAACTAGCTAAAATATGGGCGTACATTTGTAATAAATGGTAACGCATTTTATTTCAACATTAGTGAGGAATAGCGGCAAAAGTACACTTGGAATTATTTATAGTAATAGCACCATAAGCTTCTTCGTATGTCGTGCTTTCTAAATCGACACTACGGATGATAAGGGAGAATACAGTCACCGTTTTCTTTCTTTCCATCCAGATTGATGAAAGCAATATGATGTTGTCGATATTTCATAATTGTGCTTCTATCGATCCGCTTTTATTGCCGAAGGGAAAATGTGGGTCTACTCTTATAGAGTTAAGATTTGTAATGTATTTGTATCGCTGCTTGAATGAACTCAAAGCCTTCACCTGTTTTCTGACCTTCCTATAAATAAATCCTCGTAAGTTTTCATTATAACCTTCCAGGAGCCAACAAGGTCATCTATCTACATGTCCATTGAACCATTCAACTAACGAGTTACAAATACAAATACCACCGTGGGATACGAGCTGACGTCAGCAAGAGATCACGTCACCCATTATCAAGTCTTGATCCACTACACACAATGTTTGTTTGGAGTGACGTATTGTGTACGTTGTAAACAATTAGATACATAGATCATTGAGGTTCTGTTTTCAATCAAATAGTTTGCGTCTCTTGAAGGTTCTAAGGACTCGGCTGAAAGCAGTTCTGAAAGCTGCAGAATGATCAAATCCTTTCCAGTGGATATAAGAGTACTTTCTTATTCAGTTATTCTATTCTCGGAACCAGTTAGTTGATTCAACAGTACTTTCAAATTCAGGTATTTTATATCTAGTCTGAGGAGTTTTTAAATCATTGCACGATTAGGTCCTACCCTCCAAAGATCACAAATTTACATGTAGGGTCTTAGCCCCTTTGAGATTCCAATTTTTTTGTCTGTGTATATACATAAGAGCACAATATTAATGCTATAAAGTAGCAATTTATGTGAGGTTTGCATAGAATACGCTACCTAATGCTTATCTTATGGTTTATACTTGCAGGGCCAAGGGGCAGATATATGATAGTAAAGCAACAGATATCAAAGTAAATTTTAATCTTACACTATTAATCAATAGTTCTTCATACTTTGACCTATAGTCTGCTATCCGAGATATAGCATCGTCATCTAATCAGGGTTACCTATATGGACCTGCTAAAATGAAGCAAGTATATTTTAGTGTAATGATGGGCCATTGTGTACGGTAAGGTCTGAATAGCAGCCATGTGTGCGGCGCTCCAAAAGCGACAGACAGACGCCAACTGCGACTTTGGGCATGAAACTGTAGGTGTAACCTAAAAACATGAGCCTAAAAAGTATGTTTCTATCTAGCCCTTTTAGTCTATGCTAAAAATATATCGCTCATGTAACGTTCATTATCGGCATTTTATTATTAAGCATTACATCAGGTCCTCGGTAGCTTCCAGGGCAAACAAACAGACCTTGAATTAGGACCGGACGACCGCCCAAATGATTGATGTACTATTTATGTATGATGCCACGATGCCAGCTACTGGGTGAGGCCGTACACGCGTCTTTCGTAACTTTTAATGTGTTTTGCGTATTAATTTGAGACGTTACAATATTTTGATTGGAACATAACCAAAATATTGTAAGACGGACAGAACAAATTACCTATGTTTCTTTGCTCCGAAATTTTATTACGACCGTGATATAATGCAAAACTTTACATTAATGATTGAGAATTTTCAGGACTCCACTAAGTTTGGTGTAACTACCGACCGATGTGCAATTGTTATTCGTTGATTTCAGTTTTAAATTGCATGTTTTTGGTGTTGTCATCCATAGCATGATTGCATATAAAGCATGTGATTGGACACTAATATTCATATCAACCGCATTATAAACACTGTCCACACAATATTGACCCAACCTCGTAGTGTTAACAAAAACAAGAGAGTAGTGCAAGAACAAAACGCAGTTATATCGCAACGGATGCCACGATACGAAACGAGTCTATATCCTGCGCAAGCGCAGTTGAACGACCCTCGCCAGTCCTTTGATAATAAACTAATTATCAATGCTAATTGTAATTGTTAAAAAAAAAATGTTTTTATAACAGTGAACAATGCTCCTTCCTTTGATAAGCCTATTGTTATGCAAACCTTAGTCACTGATTAGATTGTGTTCTGCTAGGTAGTGGATGGTAAATAAATATGACAATCGTTGACTTAAAAAAGGAAGATAGATTTTCCTTAGTAATAATAAAGTAAAAGGAAAAAAATATAATATAATATGTTAGAGGTGAACATCCTCAACGGATAATTGTAAATATACTGTATTAACATACTAGCAGTGATAGCCTAGTGGTTGAACGCTTGCCTTCCATGCAGGAGGGTGTGAGTTCGATCCCGGCCCGCACCTCTGAGTTTTCGAATTCATGTGCGGATTTATATTCGATTATCACTTGCTTTAACGGTGAAGGAAAACATCGTGAGGAAACTTGCACACCTGAGAGTGCTCCATACAGTTCTCAATGGTGTGTGTAGTCCGCCAACCAGCACTAGGCCAGCGTGGTGGACTAAGGCTTTAGCCTTCTCGTACTGAGAAGAGGCCCGTGAGCAGTGGGACAGTAATGGGCTGGTTATGTATGTAACATACTACAGAATACAGCTAATTGATGGTTACAACAATAAATCGTAACTAAATTGCCTAAAATATCTAGTTTATAATTTACTATCGGAAGTATTTTTATATTTAGTATACTTTTGATGTCACACACTGTGTCTACGACTTTCGTTTATCCTTCTTTCCTGTCGCAAGTCTGCTGGAAGAAATTTCTTTTAGAGATTTAAGCAGTACTTTTATGCTTAAGTGTTTGTTCTTTATGTTTTCTATAGTAAAATGTGTTGTGTGTACATAAATAAATAGATTTATTTTACACAAGGAGGAAATAGAACTGCAAGTTTATGATTGTGTCCTGCATTTACATTGAGACTAGTTTCTAACTTAGTGCATTTGTCAAGCGAGCAATAATTTAAAACTAAACAGTAGTTTCCTCTGCTTTCCAATGTTTTGACGTCTTCCTAACAAAATGAATAAGGCAAAGCCTTTATAAAGTACCGCAAAACCATCTTAATGTTATCTCCAAACAAATTACTATATCTAATCTCGATCTAGGCTCATTTGAAGCAGAATTTAAACGGGAAACAATAGATACTTTCGCCTACACACTTCCTAAACAGGCAACAGTATTTGGGTGATTTATATTAAATGCCTACTGTTTGTAGAAGCATTTATTTACGAAAAGTTTATAGTGATTAGCTATCACTCATATATGGAGCCATGATTTGGTTGATCGAATTAGATTGATGTCTTTGTTAATCCGAAGTTATTTATGGGTAGGCAATAACTTCAAATAAGAAAAGTTGATCTACAGTTATAGATGACTGAAAAAATTAAATTTGTGAGAATGATAAAGAAGAAAAGAGTGACAAGTCTATTACAATAGTTTTGACCATGTTAGGCACTTGTACAGTCGACTGCACGTCATTGGTATAGTTCCCGGCACGAGACGTGAGCACAAATTGTACCTGCGTGGTAGTCTTTGTCGTCACCGTATTCTAGTATTCCGTTTTCTAAGTATATTCAATTATGCATTGTCATATATTTAAGCCAATGCATGTGCCAGTTTCTGGTCTGTTGTACTGTGAACAGAGATTTGACCACTTACGCAGTGGAATCTGTGCTCACGACTCGTGCCGGCAACTATAACAGTCTGACCTTAACAGCGTGTTTATTTCGTCAGTAGTAAGGGCTGTTTTCGTAATTCAAGTGTTCACTGACATGTGGTTGACGGTACTTGTTTAACTTTTACCGGACCTAACGTTATAACTATAAAACTGTATTGTAGCCGGCTCAGGCTTAACCTATTGCTACCCAATTTTGTAATAGGTGCAACGAGTTTGAATTATGAAACAAAATTATGGATATAACAGACTAGAAAGTTTCTACGGATACAAAACAATGGTAACGAAGTTAAGTAAAAAAGGAGATAAAATCAAAGCAGCTAGAATCAAGCCAGGAAAATGGTTCGAAGACGCAGAAAAAGAATATATAATTATGTAGTACCAAGCCATTTTGGGACGACCCCGAAATACTACAAACTCGCCCCTCACCTTTTCCTTAATCCAGTACCCAATATTTACTCCATTACTTATGCCGTCTTTATTCCTGTAATAACTAGTATAACTACAGTACATTTTTATATCAAAACACTTGAATTACCATTTAAGGAGACCTTCAAGTCACGTACATACGTGATCCAAACGTTTCACCATAACACGTCTGCTAGCCATGACTCATGCACTGTTTACATATTTAGTCACACCCGTACAGGCAATCTTAAACTAGAATTCAGAAGAATTTCAACGTAATAAGGGTGATTTTTGTGTGTTAGTAGAGGTAATGTGGGCGATAGATAAGGATTACCGTCGTCATTAAACTAATGCGCTGGTTAATTATAAGGTCTTTGGGAATTGAAGTTGACTGTCAATACGTGGAAGTTTTGATAGTAGCAGCGGAATTTATGGCGAATTTAAATGAGCAAAGAAAGATTACAACCAATAATTTGGGAGTTAATGTGCTTATTTAATATTGAAATTGAAGTAGTGTTGTAAAATTTTCACAAGAATTTTATTAGTTCCAAGTTTGAAAATTCAATAGTCAGTAATTCTTGACAATCTTTGCACCATCTTAAGCGGTACTAAACATACCTCAATCTTTAAAGACTAGAGCAATACCCAAGTTTAAATGGTGATTAGACCGACCAATTATAACTTAACATCTCAATACGCCATTCATAATACCAATAAAGGATCCCACTGAATCGTTAATATTTATATAAATTACTCTGCATTCTAACACACTGCAGTGAGTATTATTATTATAAGGCTTATGCATTCTGCTGTAATAGTTGCCTCATTTGGTTCATTGATCTTGAAGTCTTGGATTTTAGAGTCTGGTTGGCTATAGCTTGATTGAGCGCTTAGAATTGTTCAACCAGAATGTTTAAATAATATAAGATACCTCGTCACTATGACTTGGCTCAAAATGTTATTGGGTAGAATTTGGTTAGCAGAGGCGCGATGGCAGTTGCCCAAACGTATCTGCTGCCCGATTCAGAACCACACGATAACCAGTTGTCGACCGATTCGGTTTGTTATCCCGTTTCGTCTGATGATTCACGCAACGAGAGAAAAAGAGATAACAAACTGAATCGATCGACAACTGGTTATCGTGTGGTTCTAAATCGGGGTGCTGTTTCAATTGCAGCTAGATCTTGATCTTACCTTTTCAGAAAACTAACAGAACTAGAAGTAGGTGATAATGTGGGTACTTGATAGTACCTGGTAGATGACTGAGGGGCGTGGAAAAGCTATTCTAATACGAGATAATACCAGAGTAGTTAGCAGTGCAGTAATTAAAACGCGGCCTCGCGCGTCCTTGCCTACCGTTTGTACAGATGCGCAGACGCTGGCTATCGGTCGCCTCGCCTCTATGAGTCAGGATTGTGAACGTTGAGATAACGTTATTGGATCAATATTAATTTATTTTGAATGAATTTAATTAATATTTCATGGAAATAGATTTGGTTTGTTTCTTAAATGAGATAACATTTTTATCATTTTCATGAGCAATGGTTAAGATTTGTTGTCCTCTGATTTGATCAAAATACAAATCACGAACGGTCTATTCTCATCAGGAGAAACTTCTTCAGTTGTCTACTCCATAAAGCTACAATTTATTTGTACATATCACTTCACGTCAGATACTCATCATCAGCAATCGTCTTTACAGTGTAGCACAACCACGGAATACTTGAATAAGAATGGAATTGGTATAGTACACAGTTTCTTCGGAAACCCGTGTCGCCTAACTCTCCCACTATCCGTCTCACTACTACATAAGCACTGTATCTAGCTTGTATCTAGATGTCTAAACGCATACTCGTGCAAGAAATACTACACTGAACGCGGCCCTACTATTAGCTGTCACGTCTGTCACACATAAACGTCGACCATGTGCGAACGCACCACTACATTCGAACAGGTCGTTAGTGATGTCCATGTACAAAAAACTAATTTTATGAATGTAATGTTATGTTATGTTGCTTATGTATTATAAGTATGTATTTACAAAAAAAAAAAAGTATATAAGTATCATATCCATTGTCTAGTACTCATACCACAAGCTCTGCTTAGTTTGGGACTAGATGGTGCTGTGTAAAAATGTCCTAAGGATATTTTTTTTTTTTTTTTTTTTTTATCGATATTTTCAACGATTTTCGCACATGGTCTTGGAATAGAAATAATTTGTCCTACATAAGGAATTGGAAAGTTACTGTTTCATGATATACTTAATTATAGAAAATAACGTCTGACACGTTTTAAAACAAGCAGCGCGAGGTAAGGCGAAAAATAAAAAGTAGTTTTTCGATTTTTAACCTACTTTAAATTTGTTATAAGACCTGGTTTGGTGTTTTGCGTAAATAAGATATACAATTCTGCATATTTGCGGATTGGTTTTCTTTTTAAATCGTAACTTAAAAAATAATTACTGCCCAACATACAAAAGTCGTCAATTTTTTTTAGTTTTTTGTAAACTTTTTGTTTTTTGTATTGTATTGTATTGAAAACTAAAAATAAAATAATATGCCCCTTATTACGAAAGTTTAGACCACGTTTAAGGGGAATATAGCAGCCAAGTGGCGCCCCCATCAGTAAACAAATTATTACTCGCTGAATACAAGTACAGGTACTGTAGTTTAATCAGGAACTAAATGATGTACATAGAAAAAATGCGAAAAACGGCCACTTTTGGCATTTTTTCTATCTACAACTACAGCGAAATATATTTTACAGAGTTAATAGTTTCTGATTGAACTACAGTACCTGTACTTCAACTTTTAAAAACGAATTTTCGATAAATTATGTATTCAGCGAGTGTTTTTTTTTTCTGACGGAGGCAACACTTGGCTGCTACATTCCCCTTAAGCACTTGTTAAAACCGGGTGTTATCCAAACTCCATACATAACAAAGGTATTTAACCACCAAAACGAAGAGGAGAGGATATGTGTCGAACAACCAATAGGATTGCGCCTAGCTTCAACATTATTTATTTATTTAAACTTCATACAATACATGTACATAGGTGGACTTAACGCCTTTGGCTTTCTCTCCCAGTCAACCAGCTATTCTATATCTAACGCAGTCTTATTGGTGGCTTGGGACACATCTCGTCACATCTCGTCTCTGCGTTTTGGTGAAAACCGAGCCTAAAACCCGATTTTTAACCGACTTCAAAAAAGGAGGAGGTTCTCAATTCAATTGTAAGTTTTTTTTTGTATGTTTGTTACCTCAGAACTCCGTCATTTATAAACCGATTTCGAAAATTATTTATTTATTTGAAAGGATATACTTCCAGATTGGTTCCATTTCCATCAAAATCCAGTTTTGATGATGGGATCCATGTGAAATTGAGGTAACTTCTCAAATATTATAGGCATACACATTTGGTATATTCACCAACAAGTCAAGCATTTGCATTCAGAAAAAATCATTTGGTGGAGATCTGATGAAGGTCATAGGAGATAAAGAGGGAACTCTTCAATGGATGACAGCAAATTATCCGGGATTACAGCAATCGCTTGTCTTTCTATTGTTAATTCCACTCAAAACAATAAACTAAAAAAAAACCGACTTCAAAAAAATATGAATAAAATATTTTAATATTTTTTTTTTTCAGTTTTTTCTTAAATCAATCCGAATCAAAGGCACCTACTCCCTAAACTGTTTCACACAAATTTTATTATTTTATCCTTTTTAAGTCGGTTTTTACTTTATGTTTTATGTTTATGATAATTATGATAATTGATAAATATCAAAACTCGAAATTGCGAATAAATAATTTCGACAAAGAATCTACCTAAAAATAAAATTATTATGCATTTGAAATAATAAAAATGAGGAATATTTATTTTAAAACAGAAAGTATACACCGAATTAATTATATCGATAATGCATTCAATATGTTACTACACTATCGATACGCGGGGATTTTGGTGACAGTCAGGCAAAAAGGTGAAGGCGACATCGAAAGAAACGCAATACATTACGCGGTTACTCACGTAGTGAAAGTCGATATCCATGTTTTATAAGCAATGTATAATTTTTTATTAGTTTGGGATAACATCGTTTTTGTCATGAATCACATAATACTAAGAAAATATTTGCAAATATCACAACTAATTAAAGGTTTTTAGACTTACCGATGAAAAGAAATCCCTCCTTTAGTTAAACTACACACCTCGCTTCTTTTTCGGCATGATATAATGGCGCAAGACGGCATAATTATTATTTTTTTGCACAGCAACGTACTCTGTCACAGCCTGGCCGCAATGATTAAGCTGTGACGCGGATTTTGGTTAAATTAGCGCGTCTGCTCAAAAGCGCGGCGCGCCTATCCCGCCCACAATTCCCCTCTATTTATATTCATTTCCTCTATGAGCACAACCCTTTCTACAATCATCTGAGTTGATTGTAGAAAGGGTTACACTGTCAATGACCTGGATAACACAAGGATATATAATCATGTCAATACCCATTCAAGATGTCTTCAGAATACAAGCGATTTTAGCGCGTTTTGTTCAAAACACACTTGCTCAATATTAATTAGTGGGGATCCATGAATTTGTCCAATGTCATCTTCCATTAAGAAAAGTATCAGTCTTGATGCTGCTTATTAACTTTGTTGTTCTGGTATTCCAAGGTCATGACCATTCTTGGAACTATGGTTATTATCATCATCATCAGCTGATTTATGAATTGTTGTTTTAGAATAGATGGAAATGGAATTATGGGGCTTACACGTGGCGTTAGATGGTAGTTTGTTTCGATGAAGTTTGGAAATATTATGGAAATGTGTAAAATGGTCCTATTTTCATTGATTTCCGTGTGATCTAGTGTTTGGAACTGCGTATATACAAGTTGATTTTGAAATCTTTAGCAACTTTTTAAGGGATGATTGTATTCATCAATTTGATCAACTTTAACTATGGGACCAAATTTTGACCAAAATTTTAGTTAAAGAACACCAAACGCTCCTTGCGTTGGAAACTTACGTAGATTCGTTCGGAACGTGCATTCCACTTGGACCCCCTCTTTAAACCCCCTAGGGGTTCCTCGGACACTTGCCATTCCCCTTGAACCGCCTGGGGGATCCATGGACACTCACTATTCCCCTGAACCTCCTGGGAGATCTACGGACATTCGCTATTACGCTTAAACCCCCTGGGGTATCTACGGACACTTGCTATTACTCTTGAACCCCCTAGGGGATCCATGGGCAATCGCTTGAACTCCATGCGAACGTAATATTATCTCTCTTATATCATTACTCAGACTAACTCACCAAGAATAAAAAAAAAAATGTCCAATAGTTTTTGTCGGTAACGAGAGCAGACAATTCAATAAAAAAATGAAAAAAATCTAGATTGTTTCGTTACAATAATCTCTGCTATCGCTGCAAATCTTTTCCCATATATGGAATTTTCGTATAATACAAAAGAATTTCTCGAACGTGCTTGTAAACTGGTCCATAAAATATCTTTGCGGCCATTTTCGTTTGTCGAATGTCGATGTGGTGAGTCATCACACGTAACGTTGTAAGACTTGTAACTCACCTTCCCATTGTGCGCAAGCGCCGATTGCGTTCCTAATGATGACACATCGGTGGTAACGACGGTTTTCGACAAATTAAGAATGTGGGGTCAAGTCGTGCCGGAAAAATGTTGGATTACTTGTTTTTCTTTAAACATGGTCGGTTCCAGTATTAGCTTTCATTACAGTTGATTGGCTATTACTGTGCTCAGGTGCCATAGTCTTATTTATAAAAAATATAGTGTCTAACGGCCAAAACTAATATCCTATCTATCCACGATTTGCCCTACTAGACATAGAAATTTGACGTATTTTGTATGGAGCTTATGTCAAATTTCTATCTCCAGTAGGGCAAATCGTGGATAGATTGGATATTAATTTTGGCCGTTAATGTTACGACGTATGTGATCTAGTGGTACGGGTGTCGGATTGCTGATCACGAGGTCGTGGGTTCGATTCCCACAGGACACAAATATTCATGTGATGAACATAAGTGTTTGTGTTGGTCTAGGTGTGTCTTTATATATCATAAGTATGTATTTACGAAAAAAAAAAAGTATTATATCCATTGTCTTGTACACACGGCTACACATCAAGCTGTACATTTCCAGTATAAGCTGACCTCGCATTGTATAGGTTTTCCGTACAATGCGAGATCAGCTTATACTGTGAATGTACAGCTTCATGTGTAGCCGTGCGTGCCCATAGTACAAGCTCTGCTTAGTTTGGGACTAGATGGTGCTGTCTAAAAATCATAATGATTTATTTAGCATATTCAGTACAGGACATTCATGTGGTGCCCCGACTCCCGAACTAGGATAAAAAGGAAAAATGTCCAAAAATATTTATTTCATAAAAGCCTTGTATCAAACATGCTACAAATCTCCCGAAAAAACAGACATTCTCGCTTACCCAGCTGCCATTTTGTCACTTAGATCTTGTAAAATGTCATTAAGTCGCACATTTTAAGCGTTCGGCATATTACCAAAGTATTTATTAGCGAACACCATGTATGGGTATCGTTGTACAACACCATGTACGGCAGTAGTCTCGTGGAAACTGTGTCGTATTAGTTTTTGTGGTCTTTCGTATCGAGAGCTTGCGACATACCTCACAATTAGAGATACAGCTGGATAAACAATCTTTTGTGAATACAGTAGGTGTGGATATAGGGTAGAGCTGATTTGACAATGATACAAAAAAAAAACTGATCCGGCTAAAGAAATCCTATGTTATACATCTGACCCCGCGCAAAATGTTTGAACTTACACTAGGTACGCGCAATTTAACTTGGCCGGAGTGAAGTAAGTATTTACAGAAACAAGTCATAAGGCGTACTGAGAAAGGCTTTGAAATGCCCTGCACTATGGTGCAGTGTTAGCACGCGCGCCCTGCCTACTTGGCTATTCTGTCTTTTTCTGTGGTCGGTATCAATCACAATTAAGCCAAGGCTAAAAAAACTTATTTTTACAGAATTAAATATTCTTGTCAGCAATGAAGGAAACTTTCTATTTACTGATGTCATAAAAAAAAACAAATAGAATTATAGGAAAAAAACCCGTAGCTACCAGTTAATTAATATCAAAAGCCCATTGTTTTCCATACAAATGTCGTTATTATAGCATTGTAAACAGGTACAGTACTATCTGCTTAGTTTCCTGTTGTTTAGAACTCGCCTGTTATCTTCTGTTAATATATTTTAAATAGTTTTCCTAGCGACTGGTTATTTATGGATTAAATAACGTTTAACTTTATAGAGAATGCGGTGTTATCTCTAACTTTGTAATTGGGTTTGGCATTAGCTATAGTATAGCTGACTAAAGGATTGCAAGATCCAGCAGTCGCTCCTTAAACCCAAAACAAAAACCACTACACAAATGCTTGCTATATTAATTGTACAGTCGAACAAAGCAATTAGTATACAGGGTCGCCAGATATAGATGAAGATTACCAGGAAATTATTATAGAACGGTTTGATTAGGGTTTTATATAAATACAGTTTAACTTTGTCCGTTATTACAATGATATTTCACTCGAAAACATCCATAATCTTCTGAGAAAAGTTTTTAGTATATCTTGCGACCCTGGATACTAATTGCTTTGTTAGACTGTACTTTCCTTACTTGTATCCGTCAATATTGTAAACGGCATAGGCACTTCTCTATCCTCAAATAAATCCTGTAGCTCAAATTAATCGCTGTTAATTTTCCCCAACTCATATACACTCTGTTTTTTCTTACTTGTCTTATTTAGTAAACAATCTCGGCATTTCTTATTCTTTCATGCAATTCGTCAATAACAATTATTAAAAGATATTATGTTAATAATTTTACACACAATTTTTTTTTAACCTAATTACGTATGCGGAACTAGTAATTATATTTTATCAGTAGTTATTTGAATAAAAAGACGTGTCAAGATTGTTTACTAAATAAGACAAGAGCGAAAAAGCAGACTTTAGGTAATATTCTTGATAAAACGCTTTAACTAATATAGTAATAATCAAAATCCAACATGGTCATTTGTCATTGGGCATGGAATTAGGGAAATAAATTATAATTGGATTTATATTTTCCCGTTCAAAGTGTTTTGCGTTATCATTTACGTTATTGTAACATTAATTAATATTGCAGATACTTACTTGATTAATGCGTTTAATAAATCTATGAGTTTCTGTAAAGGGTTCCGTTCTTTCAGTAACTTGGTCGTCTTCGATAAGTAACATTTACGAATGTGAACTAATAAAGCTTCACTATTTTCACTTGTTAGGGTTCCGTAAATCCGTACAATCCGTATCTAGAATTCTAGACCCATAAACCACTTAAGTAAATTATTTATGAATTAAATTAAAATAAATTACAATTACATTAAATAACATATCAATGCAGAATATATACTGATTTTAAACGAACTAGTATTATGACAATTTCTGAAAAATAAAAATACAAAAAAATGATCTTAAACTTCTTGCTGATGCATCTGAGTCCTTGAGTGGAGACCGCGAATCGGAAAACGCAGTGTAGGGCGCCCCCCAGCCAGGTGGACCGACGACCTGATGAAAGTATCTGGATGCGGAAGGCAGAGGACCGAGTGTTGTGGCGCAATTTGGGAGAGGCCTGTGTCCAGCAGTGGACTGCGATAGGCTGAGTTGATGATGCATCTAGGACCCAAAGACTAGTATCGAGATCTATTAGAATTCAGACCTCAGAGTATATTAACTACACTTTCTTGGAACTTGGACACCAACATCGACAGGTATAGAAACGGTCTCGTATTTTACAGAATCAGCCGTAACTTATCGATCTATAGATCATCGGCCAGCTTAAGGTTAACACAAACAACATTATGCTCCTGCGCAGTACCGCCGCCGCGGGTCACATCGTAAGTTGATTGATTTAATTGCGTTTATCGTTCTGATAACGTATCTGCAGTAGCTTTGATGTCGCCGGTACTGTGTCAATAAGGTTGTCGAAATGTATCCTGATAATGGCGAAATTAGTTGGTAGACAGTGTTATCTGAACAAATTTTGTTAATCTTAATTTCAGAAATGTGTTACACATTTTGGTAAAACGATATATTTTTTGTATTTTTTTCGGACTGGTTTTTTTATCGTTTTGTTTTTATAATTTTTTAGATTCGTAAGCAGTTTCAACTCAGGCCATATTTTAAAAATAATACACATCTTATTACAACTTGAATTAAAATTAAAATTATTCACACATAATCACGCCTGTATTTCCCCGAAGGAGTAGGCAGAGGTGTATAGTACACCCACAAAAAAAAAAAACAAAATTATTTAATTATTATTGTATCAAAATTATTGTATAATAATAATTATTTATTATGTGCTTTGGTAACCTAAACCTATTATGTAGTACCTTTTTTTGAGGAAAGAGACTGGATCTCACCTGTACCCTGTTGGTGCCCTGGTGTAAGGTTCAGTGTTATATGCTCAGAGAAAACAGCTTTATCTGAGGTTTGGAGGAGGTCAATTGAAACACTTTTTCTCAAAATGAAGTTAATAATAAATAATCTGTTGTGTTGAGATGATTTGATGATGATTCAGCAGTAGAATATGCCTTAGCTTACGTAAGTTCAAGTTTCAGTTATGATCTAAATATTTTTCTGTTCCAACTCTCGACAGCAAAGAGTTAAAATAAAAATAATATGTTTATTGGAATGGAACCCTTCCAGAATACTTAACATAACATCACGCCTGTATTTACCCGAAGGGGTAGGCAAAGATGTATAGTTCACCCACGTATCGCCAGTTATGTTATAGTCCCATGTAATAGGGGGCGAGCCTATTGCCACTATTTATCATCATCAACTCAGCCTATCGGAGTCCACTGCTGGACATAGGCCTCTCCCAAATTGCGCCACAACACTCGGTCCTCTGCCTTCCGCATCCAGTCCCCCCCAGCTACTTTCATCAGGTCGTCGGTCCACCAGGCTGGAGGGCGCCCTACACTATGTTTGCCGATTCGCGTTCTGCATACAAGGATTCGTCCGCTCCAACTTGCCACTAACCATGCACAAATCCAGACTCCGATAGACACACAGACTCAGAGTATACTAATAGATTACCAAGTCACAAGTTATTCTAAAATTTCAATTCACTTTTGCATATTCGTAAACAATGTGACAATATCAATTCCGTTAAATTTACGATCCCGTCAATTAGCAATAATTTATAATTCTGTTACTAATTACTGGTGGGCACTGAGATAAAGTGGTATCTACATGACCTAAATAACTTAATGTTTTAGTGTTAAAGTCATTTGCACCGATAGCAGGCAGGGCAAGTTTGATTGAAATTCTATTTCAGAGTATAAAATGGTATGTAGACCGGTATTTCCACTGTTTGTGTATTTAAATGTAATTAATGTGCGTAAAGGACGATTTTAATTGACTTCATAATATGTATTTTTAAAGGGTTTGCCTACCACTCTACTTATAGAAAATTAGGATTGGTGCAGCAGTGTTCTGGAGAAGGTGACATTTAAGCCTAGAGGAATTAAATGTTCAGGGTTGATAGGTGTTACAATACAAAAAATATCCTACCCTGGTAGGCTCATCATTCATTCATCATTTCAGCCGAAAGACGTCCACTGCTGGACATAGGCCTCCCCCAAGTATCGCCACAAAGACCGGTCCTGCGCCTCAAAGGCTCAGATTCACATTATTCTTAACAAACAACTATACATCATTTGTCTGCTGAAGTATCAGAAAATCTCTTTTTAAAAGCTTTTATTTCACTTCAACTACAAATCTGAAACCGGCAGTGTCATCCTCCTAATGACATTTCTATGTAACAAAAATATAGGAAGCTTAACACGCATAGGTATACATAACACAACATTCCATGTACCACAAGACAGCACCGCAAAAAGTCCAACATAACAAAAGTCAATTTTCTTATAAGAAACAAGACAATAGTTTATGCGCGTCGGATTTGCGCGGGCGCAGATGCGCGGATGTTCGCGATTGTTGCGCGTGATTCATTCCTGACCACTTCTTGTTCTTGCCGCCATTTCTACGGATGCGGATACTTTCGTTTTCGTTTTGTTTTTCCTTGTGATGTTATGACATTGATATAGCTTGTTAGTGTTGAAGTTTCATGTTGAAGGAAAGAGGTAGTGTGTCAGTTCATTCATCATTTCTAGAGTTGTAAAGTTGTGATAAATCACCAATGAACCATCCGTCACGTTATTTTAATGCTTATATGGTAATGGTGCCCCTCAAATTAAAGGGCATAATTTACTAAACCGTTATAAGACCTGCTGCTGCTGCTGCGCGACTGCTGAGCGTGGGGTCCTGGGTTCTATTCCCGGGTCGGGCAAAGTGTTATTGGGTTTTTTCATTAGGAAATTCTCAGTAGCAGCCCGGAGTCTGGATTTGTGCCCGGTCAATGGCAATAGGCTCGCCTCCTATTACATGGACCTATAACATAACTGGCGAAATGTGGGTGTACTATTACACCTCTGCCTACCCCTTCGGGGAAATACAGGCGTGATGTTATGTTATAAGACCTGTCGTTCTGTATGGATCGGAATGCTGGACCCTGAAGAAGACGGATGAAAGAAGATTGCATGTAGCAGAGATGAGAATGTTGAGATGGATGTGTGGATTGACAAGAATGGATAAAATAAGAAATGAACATATCAGAGAAGTTTGAAAGCGCCAATAATAGAAAAGTTGAAAGGAAATCGTTTGGGTTGGTATGGGTATGTGATGAGGAAGGATGAAACGCATGTTACTAAGAGAGTGATGAATATGAATGTTCATGGATGGATAGGGAGAGGGAGACCAAAGAAAAGATGGATGGATTGCGTGAAGAACGATATGGATGAAAATGGTGTAAATGAGAAGATGACGGCTGATAGACAAAAATGAAAGGAGACGTATTGCGACGACCCCAAGTAATTTGGGACTAGGGCAGGATGATAATGATATGGTAAAGGTGGTCCTGTACTCCTGTCACGCTGTGATTGGGTCTATGTATAATATGGACTTTTTGGTCCTGTGTCAAACGTGTACGAGGGCGCGGCACCATCGCGCGGCGCGGTCCTATCGAAATCCCGGAGCTCCTCTTTTTTGTGCTGAGGATGGCCACCGTGTGGCTTTAGTTGGTAGGAGTCCGATGTACCCCTGTGCCATCCGCAGACGGAGGGTATCCATCAGGATTCCCACCCAAAAAAAAAGTTCCTGCCATACAATTTAACAGATAATAATGATTTAATTCTGGACCCAAAATAAAGAACACACTTCAGGATCTGATGGTTTTTTACTACCATCTTTATAAGTACCCAATAGTTGAACTTCCCATTACATAGCTAGCACACATTCTTCACGTTAAATTAAGATAACGATCCCTATGATAGCCATATCGAATTCATTTTCAACCAAATACTTAGTAGCTGCAGTTGATTGCTGGTGACAGCTATCACGATGAATTTGTTATTGCATTTTGAACCTTATTTTCTGTAAATACGACAACTTTTATGAGGATAGGGCCTTTAATTGACTCCTTAATTAAGAAATTCTTGCCTTGTTTGGTGTCGTCCTCGTTAAATCCTTATTATGAAGGCTTGTTAGACAAGGAAGTCTGGAATCATTGGAAGGTCTAAAGGAGGTCGTATTAAGTGCTACAAAACAACATTATTTTTATTAAAAACTAAATTAATGGCGGACTCTGATTATTATTCTGTGTAACTTCCTTTCTAGTATTATCAAAACTGATGGAACAGCAGATTTTTTCTTGATTTCAGAATCCGTCATATAAAAACCTTTCGGAAATGTTTTTAAAAGCTACATTGCTTAAAAACTTCCTATCTAACTCTTGTTTCTTCTTCCACAGACATACTCGGGCCTCTTCTGCGTGGTGGTAAACCCTTACAAGAAGCTGCCCATCTACACGGAGAAGATTATGGAGAGGTATAAGGGCATAAAGCGGCACGAAGTACCTCCCCATGTGTTCGCCATCACAGATACCGCCTACCGTTCTATGTTACAAGGTCAGTTGATGTCAAACTTTTAGAACTGGAGTAGGACTCTTTGGTAGAAATCTTCTTTATTTTGCTATTCTTTTCAATAGGCCCACTTGATTGATAATCAAATACAGTATTGCCTTATGGGCAACTAGTTCCTAGCACGGCTGCTTTCGATTGCCAGGTCCGGCAAAGGTTTGTTGTTAGAAAAGGAGCCAGCCTAGGTTTAGGAATTAATACCCCCTAAAATTATAGAATATATCGTAGCGGGTGAGAATCTATAGTCTCTGCCTACTCCAATGGGAAACAGGCGTGATAATATTAATGTTTGTATGTAAATGATAAAATGTTAGGCTCGGGCTACACAGGTGTGACGAATATTTATGTTGAGACTAGATTGAGGCGCTAAACTTCTACTTTAAAAATAAAACTAGAAACTATCATTTTCGACTCATTACTAATAGCTATTCGTAATGGAAAAAATACAGGTTCTCGCAATAAATAACCTCTCGCCTTGTACGAAATAAAGTGGTATGCGACAGTTGCGCCATAAGTCATTCCGTATCGGCGCCATTACAGAACAATTAGACGAACGGCCCTTATCTTTGAACTCTAGTGAGGGGCCCGGTATTGATACCCGTTTGAGAAGTTTGTGTTTGCTGTGAATAAGTTTCACCTTGTTGCCTCTTTGAGTATTATTATGTAAAAATATTCAAGAAAATAGCGAAGTAGCTTTAGTTCTATCTTCGCAAAAGTATTCGCTTCCGAAAAAAATACTCCGAAAAAGCCAGTATTAACCGAACTGGGCCAAACTGACAACTCAATGAGTCCCTCGACATGGCAAACGTCAACGCGACCGGCCCAGACGGAGATGGCGAGATGAGGTCTCTTTTAGCAACAGACAGGGAGAAGTGGAATAAGAATAGAGAGGTCTTTGCTGTGCAGTGGGACACTTCAGGCTTTTAATAATAACAGAGCTCAGATCTCAAAATCTTGATGATGATAATGGTATCTCGAACTGATTATTACATCTAACCTGACCTGAGTAATAGCATAAGCGGCACATACTGTCACTCTTTTGGGCACGGATCTCTCAGAATCAGAGGGTCTTAGGCCCTCATCCTCCCACCACGCTGGACAAGTGCGTGTTGATGGACCACTCACACAATTAAATATTTTAAACACCTTTTTATCTATGGACACGGCTTAAACATGATTTAAACTTCTGTGATAAGAGGGACCTGAGACAACTTTGCTAAATAATACGTTCTCTCCTTAAAGAGTTTCTTGTTATAATTATCGCGCTTGCAAAAGTCACGCTAAGCCGAATATGGAAAAAGCTTATTACCTATTTGTCCCTTCACAGTTGTGACATAATTTATTCGGTATCGAGCGCTATTACTAAATAATTAGAACAAGCTCGTAAATTATTATTTGTCTAATAGCAGTTACTCTCTAAGTAGGTAGACTAGTATCGATAATTGCATTGTTTAACAGTTTATAAGCTTCATACAACTTATTTTCAAATTTATATACACGATATAATCCGGTTAAACTTGTTTTATTATAATGTATAGTGATCGCGAAAACCTAAGAAATTATTATTTATATCTCTATTACGACAAATCATGGATAGATAAGTTTATTAATTTTAGGCGTACCTGAGGGTTAATGTCTACTTAGCTCGGTGTTCAACAAAGTTAATTCCCAGTTTAATCACCCGTTTATTCGAAAAATGCCCTAGACAAGTAAACGGTTGTTTAGCCAAATTTTTATTGTTGATCAACACCAGCCTTTGTATGGCAATTACCTTTCATAATGGAGATAGAAATACACCAACGTGTTATTTAAATAAATGAAAACCTCTTAAAGGGTCCCATAGTAAAAGTTGTTCATACTCGTCAGTATGAACAACTTTTACTATGGGACCAACCCTGAAATCTCGAAAAAAAACAGCTATTCCCTACATTTTGTCGATTTATGTGAACACAAATGTATGGATGTATACCAAAAAAAAAAGAAGTGTAAAAGTTGTTCATACTCTTGAGTACAATGGCTTGCTATAAAAATGTAGGCTTTCCGAAGTAAATGGTTCAAGAGACTTAAATTTAGTAATACTTGACGAAAAAAGGGAGTGCTATTTACTTTTGGTCCCATGTGTCACATCACTACAATACGACATTACTAATGATCCCTGTGCAGGTAAGTGGGAACGCCCACGTCAAAGTGTACGCGTTTCGTAATAACTAACCACGAATGGAATTGTAACTATATCTGGTAACCATGGAATACAATGCAAATACTGTAGGATGAATGTGTAATGGAGGAAACAAAGGTCCAGGAAGGAAAATGTTGTAGTTCAACAAATACATAACAATATTTACTGGCGGTACGAAAACAGATTATTTCCTGTGAATATGTATACCGATAAAGGCCTGAAAAATACATCCTGAGGAGTTTGGTTATAGATTCTGGCCTTCTGACTAAAACCTTAACCTTGACCTTCCGTGTAAAATACTAATGCATAAAATTGTCTAATCGAACTGGTGGACGGCTCGTTAAACCAATAGAAACAATCTTATCGTGAAAACTACATACACCCATAGATTATTAGCACGCCTGGTTTCTATTGGGGTAGGTAGAGACTGGATTTGCCACCCGCTATATACGATCCTGACACACCTGTTTCGCTTCCGCTTCATCCTTCGTTCATTTCGGTTCAGAGTGCTCTTCCTGCCTTTTTTTGAGAACATGCGACGCCAATTGGGTAGTGAAATATCTTCTTTTAATCTAATATTTTATTGAACCTTTTACCAACTGTGTTATTATTACACTCTTGTAAGAATCTTTACGCTATTTTCACATTCAAGTTGTGTTTCAAGCGATATGAACGTGCCCAGAACTAAATG
The DNA here is from genome assembly GCA_949699075.1 of Asteroscopus sphinx. Taxonomy (NCBI): domain Eukaryota; kingdom Metazoa; phylum Arthropoda; class Insecta; order Lepidoptera; family Noctuidae; genus Asteroscopus; species Asteroscopus sphinx. Next base: position 27,351,332 of record OX453010.1, on the reverse strand, counting down.
TTTTCATGCTTCATGGCCCAAATATCGATACATTACTTACTCCCTTCCATTGTGCTGCCATTAAGTATTCTTGAATAAAAAACAACGGTGGCATTGGTATCTTCTGTTTTAATTCGGCACTGTTGCCGGTAACAAAATGCATCCAGACAAATAAAACCTCAATTATGGAATTTATTGTCAGTTTCATAAAAACACATAATAACATTATTAAAATAAATCTGGCTTTAATTTTCTTTGAATAATGGCCTCGTCCACCTCCAACGTGGGATTAACATGAGAGTTTCTATGAAAAGAAAATGTATTCATAATAAATAAAAAGAGTCGGTCGGAATGAAAGCCACAACTTCTAGCCTCGAGGTAACCACTGTTATGTCAGGCAGACTAGGCAAATTAGTGTCTGAAAAATGTGAACAAGTTTCTCGAAATAATTAAAGTTATTCATATATTTTTCACGAGGCTGCCTGTAATTTTTTGGTAATGAGTAGAAAAAACAAAGGCATATCTGAATCTTACACAGTCAATATTTTGATTTATCGGATAACATCTATGTCTAACAAGGATATAAAGGGAGTTACGAATAAAGGGAAGAAGGGGAGGGTGGAGGGGAAGCGAGTTAGGTAAGGGAGTTAAGGCAATTATAGGGAGTTGTTGCATGACAAAATACGGCACAAGCACTTTTTGTGTAACCTAACATCTATTATGTACACATATTTGCAAATAAAGTGATTTGTTTTGAGATGGTTTTCTAGGATCTGATTCTAATATTTGGAAATCTTTTAGGTGATCTAGGATATAATTTCGAAGTAGTTTACTGTTCTACAAATCATACCTAGGAAGTATCAGAGAGAACATACTGGCACCTCACAGTATTGTGTCCCCATGCTGTGCCTCCATTGATACCATCAGCAATACATAACTTGTTGCAAATGAAATTCGTTTCTTATCCTAAATATCATCAACACACAGTAACACCCGGCAGATTTATAATAGTAACCGTACGTGCGGCCGTGATTTGTTAGCTGATAACAGTAGACAGTAGACCTATAGAACATAAGTTCTCTCAAAGTTTCCGAGGGCATGCTAACATTATGCCGATATTTCTTCTCTGGGTAAGAATATATTTCTTCTAGCCGTTAAGGACTCCAGATAGATACCTAACATGAAGTAATTCAATGTAAACATCTGTCATTGATCCGTTAAGTCCATTGCAGCCATCTGCTGTTTGCACATGGGCCTCTTCAAACTCTTGCGAAAAACTAATCGTTGGCGAATCACTCTTTGCGAACGGACTGTAGTTGTAATAAGTTTTTATAGGATCTGATTAGAGTTGATTGTTATTCGAAGCATGTTATCTCTTAATGCGGAAATCGGACACGTTGAACCAAAAGCTCATCGTGATGAAGAATGATGAAGTATTAAATCGTGCGCTTCACTGCTGCAAAGCTGACATTTGAAATCAGTTTGTGAGAAAGGTGATCGGTACTAACACTAGGTATTCAGCTGTTTTATGTTACTTAAGCTACGTCTCCACCAAATTAAAATTGCCAGCTTTTATCACCAACGCGTGTTGACAACACAAAATTGTCAATTTTCCTTTGGTGGAGACTTGGCTTAACATAATATGGATGCTTTGATCCGAAATAAAACTTGTATTATTATTATTAAAGCTTATATTATGGTTCAGAAAGAGGCCGCGGAGCGAAATCGAGAGAGGGCCGATCCTGCTCGGAGAAGGCGGCGTCGGAGAAGGCGGCGTCGGAGAGGCAACCGCTCCGGTGCCTAGCACATTAGGGCAACACGCCGCATCCTCTTGCTCTGTCGATAGGACAGGGGGGCCTTTATGGTCATGGCCGTCCAAAGTGTGGACTTTGCGCGTCCACTGAGTGACCTCAGTAATGACGGTGGCACGCGGTGGTCCCGTGCCACGATTTGTTGTCGCATCGGGAAGGTGTTTAGGGAGACAAAAGTCTTACCAGAGACGTGCCTTATAGGCAAAGCACAGGGGGGGCACCGGTAGTATAACCATTCCCAGAGTCCCCCCTCTATTGTGCTGAAGATGGCCACCGGGGAGGTTTTAGTGCGGTAAAAATCCCACACACCCCAGCCTCTTCCCCATGAGGCTGGTAGCCTCAAAGCTCTCAAAAAGGCTACGATACAGCTAGGGTGCAAAATGTGTGTGAATGAAGTATAGATAACTTATATTTTCCTTAGTTACATCCTACCCCTTAAACTGCTAGGCACGGGTCTCTTAGAATGAGAAGAGCTTAGGACTAAGGCTTACATTCAGAGACGAATCTAAGTGTGAACTCATGCTTCCAACTGCCAAACTGTTGGAAGCATGAGTTTACACTTAGAGTTGTCTATGAATATAAGTCTTAGCCTCATGGTGACTCATTCATAATAGAACAACAAATAAAACTGTAACCTCTTTGCTTTCCAGACCGCGAGGACCAGTCAATCCTTTGCACAGGAGAATCAGGTGCTGGTAAGACAGAGAACACGAAGAAAGTGATACAGTACCTCGCGTACGTCGCCGCCTCCAAACCTAAAGGATCTGGCGCGGTAAGTTATTTTGTTGACGAAGTATTTCTTCGTGCCTCGGAGAGCACGTAAAGCCGTCGGTCCTGCGCCTGATCTCTCTCCGGTCGTGTCGAATTGCCGTCCCATCGGATTATGAGAGTGAGGGAATAGAGAGTGCACCTGTGTTTGTGCACACACTTGTGCACTATAATATGTCCCGCGCAGATGGCTAGTCTCCATTGAGATTGGCCGCCGTGACCGAAATTCGGCCGGGAGGAAATTATTATTATTATTATTATTTCTTGGTAGATCAATGAAATGTATTAGTTTGAGGGTTAGAGTTGATAGAAATGTTAGGTTTTAAAACCATAAGTTGGTAATGTTTAGGATAATTTTCAAGTCTTAGAGGATGCTGTAAGATATGATGAATTAAATAGTTTTTTTATTATTATTATATAAGGACGTAAAAGTTGATAGGCATGTTATTCCAAGAGAGGAGTTAATAAAATCGAAGATGGCGGTTTTCACGGTTTCCGTACGTTTTTTCAATGAAATAGAAGTAATAATTGGCGGTAGTACGTTTGATCAATGACATAATATAGACGTAAGAGTTGATAGAAGTTTTTCAATTGACGAGTCGGTAAGGTTGGAGATTTTTGGGATACAGCCTCAGCTTTATGGGATTCGATGCTGTAAGATATTTGATCAATTAAAATTCTTTGATAGATGTTTTTGGCTTTGATCTCAGGGGAATACAATGCGGTATAAGATTTTTTTGAAGTTGTTTATACTTGTAAACTTATTTCTTTGAAGTTAAACTTTAATAAAATAAATGATTTTAGGTTTTAAGAAAAGAATTGATTAGATTGTTATGTTCGGTAAAGTAAAGTAACATGTACATTTTGTATGATGAATTTTACGAAAATATATAAGACTAAATTAATTACATACCTATTGTCTGAGGTAAAATTATAGTATGGTAAGTCCATTTAGCTGTCTCTTATTAAATTTTAACATGCAATTTTTTTAATTTTTTTATAGTATAGGATGGCGAAACGAGCTAAAGGCCCACCTGATGTTAAGCGGTTACTTTTGCCCATAACAACTGCAATACCACCTAGGCTATTGCCTTAATGGTACCGCTAGTCGGTTCGCTAAACTGAGACATGAAGGTGGAAAGTCTCATGTGATTGCAATATGCACAGATTCACTAAGCTTACGTAAATACTTTTTATCTTGTTACAGCTTCTTTGTGATTAAATCTATCTGTTAAATATAAAGCAATTTGTCGATCACTTCACGTTCAAAATTAGCCGTAAAAGTAGTAAATTAACTTAAGAACCTAAGTTAATGTAACTTTCTGTCGTAACTAGTAAAATAACAATGTTTACATAGCTAATGCGGTAACTATCGTTTACATAAGTCGTGGTATCCCTTACACGGGGACTGGCGTGGACTTAATTGTTATTTAAATAATTGAGTAACTTGAATAAGTACTGCCTTTTATATGTAAGTAGGGGTTAACTAACGTCAGTATTTTTTTTTACTTTGTTTCGTATGGGTTTCGAAGTAAATGGGGTGAATTAAAATAATTAAAAATTAAACTAAATTAATTAATTAATTTAAAAATACGTTAATTAGTTTTAAAGATACGTAATAATGAATATAGGAGAATTCTATTTCAACTGTCCTTAGTTTTTTTTGGTTGACCTGATAACAATTTTACAGGTGACTGTTCACTGTACACCAATTTAAGAATAGATTTTTTTATAATCTATGTATGTATTTAAGTTTTTAATTATCTATGAATGAATGTCTCTATTAAAGTATCTGAATTTTTTAATAATTTTATTATTTGATTTTATTGATATTTAATTGAATGAAAAAAAAAAGAAGCTAAGTATATACCTAAAAAAGTCACAGCATAAACTAACAAATAAACTAACTAACAAACCAAACAAACAAACAAACAAACAAACACACACACACACACAAACTAACAAACAAACAAACTAACTAATAAATTTTAGCAGAAGTATGTCTTCGATTTGCACAAATATAGTAGATTCTATATTTTATTTATGGTTTCTTGTCTGTTCTATTTTTGTTAAGCGTTCACATGTGTATTGGTTCGACTATCGCGTTCGGGTGAGGAGTAGAACCAGTTTGTAGTTATCAAGCTAGCCTCTTTATATTTTGCAGTACTAATTGCTACAATAAAATGTATAGGTATATATTCTCTTAAGTATTGCGCTAGTTATATTTCGATTACTGCAGAAACTAAATTTGGAAGCAAAAAATTTTTTTTTAAACATCTAGGTCACAATATTGAGTGTTTTTGCTAGCTCATTAATTTTACTGCTAATTGATGCTGATTCTATGTTTGTATAATTTGGCATCATGTTCTATCTAAAATTACAATATGGCGCCAAAATTTCACAGCTAAGATCTTCGGCTAAGTATGTAAAAATGTGTAACTCGTGTGGTTTACTGTACGCTATTGTCTTGTACTGTCAACAAATCGGAATCATGAACCACTCAGCAGATACGTGGGACACTCAGAAAGTTTTGCGAAACTAAAAAAAATTGTTCTATACGTACATATATTTTTATCAAATCTTTTCAAAGTACTTTCCACCAGCCTCTATACAAAGATTCATGCGCCTAAACCAGTTTTCAAAACACTTTTTCCAGTCCGCCGCAGACACCTCGTTTACAGCCTGCTCGAACGCAGCCAGCGCATCTTCCGGCGACGAAAATTGTATCCCTTTGAGCTGATTTTTTATTTTTGGGAATAAAAAGAAGTCACACGGTGCTAGATCAGGGCTGTAAGGAGGGTGACCCAGGAGTTTGACTGGCGTGCTGTCCAGGAAGTCCCTCGTTTTGAGTGCGGTGTGCGCAGGTGCATTGTCGTGGTGGAGCAGTAGCCCGCGGAGCCCTGTGTTTGGTCGCTTGTTGCTTATAACAGAGAAAACTTCTGGCAAACATTTGGTAGTATACCATTCGGCATTAATGCTTCTTTGATCCCGTAAGGGAATTGATACGAAGTGGCCAGTCAAATTAAAAAAGCTAGCGATCAAAATCTTACCCCCGCTTCTAGATCGCTTCACTTTGGTAGGCGTTGGCTCATTTTGAAACACCCAAACAGTCGACTGGCGCTTGGTTTCTGGGTCGTATTGATAAATCCAGGACTCATCACCTGTAACGATGTCGTAAACACGCCGAGACGAGCCTGCTTCAAATTTGTTAAGCATATCACGGCACCATTCCACCCGGGCCTGCTTCTGAGCATCGGTGAGGTTGTGCGGCACCCAGCGTGATACTATCCTCCTCACGCGAAGATGGCTGTGTAGAATCTCGTGAACGCTTCCCGATCCAATCTTCAATATGTGTTGAATCTCCTGATATGTAATTCGCCTATTGTCTTGGATTAAATTTTTCACTGCTAGCACGTTTTCTTCGGTAACAACCGTCAAAGGGCGACCGCTTCTTTCGTCATCCCCCAAAGGTGGTCGACCGCGCTTGAATTCGTTATACCAACGATACACGGTTGCCTTGGAAGGGCCTTCATCCATGAATGCCATTTGAAGTCTATCGTACGATTCATCCGGTTTCAGGCGACACTTGAAATCGTATAAAATCATAGCTCTAAAATGTTCCCGGCGCAGATCCATATTTCAGTGAGACACAATACTTTGAATTAACTCGCAAAAAATGTGGAGGGAAATTTTGAAATTGGAACTTACTTATTTTTACTTATAAATAATCATATTTTCGAAAAACATTATAACTGGCCAGTCTCCCATATATAAAAACTTTTTTTCGCAATACTTTCTGAGGGGCCTGGTAATTCGAATGAAATTGTTAAACAGTAAAATTAATTAATTTATTTATTTATTTATATATGCTGTATTGTACACCATAAAAAACATTACATTGAATATGCATTTACACTATTGTACAAACGGCGGCCTTATCCGTGATCAGCGATTTCTTCCAGGCAACCTAAAAATTTCAACAAAATTTTCTTCTTATTAGTATCGTACTGCACTTAGGACATTTTGAATAAGGAAACTGCGTTAATACGGGTCAGAGGTCTATGCAATTTTGAGCTTTGTTATTAATGCAATAGATTAAAAATTGGATAAAAAGTTACTTTTTTGATAAAGCTTGAATCATGTTTTGAATTTTGAATTAACTGTCGTCCCGTATATTTTACCTATAAAAATTAAGTAAACATTTATTTTTTTAGAAAACCTGTTCTATAACAAGTTGTTGCTAGGGAAATATGTTTAAGCGAAATTCGACCTAATTGTATTAGACTGTTTGTAGAAAATGAAGCTTATGGTGGATCATGATTCCGTTTGGTCGAGTGTACATTGAGTACCACTTGGACACCTGCATGTAATGGAGGTGGCATGTGTTGTTTATTGTATACAGCACAGGGTTGTACTACTTCTGTTTGTGTTGCCAGAAGAAAAAAAAAACAGTTTTAATAATAGAAAGATTTATTTTTATTTTTTTATAATAGCAGAATAAATTAGTTTTTTTTTCTGGCAACACACACAATAAATAAATCTTTACCCTCTACAACACACTGATGTATATTTTTTATTTCCCCTTTCTTCCACCGTGAACCTGGCAATCGATACGGCAACAACAGGGGCCCTCACCACAGTTGATTATAGTAAGTCAAGGAAATGGATTAAGATCAACAACTAATCGCCTGCCGCGTATTTTTGGGGATCATTTGGGTGTGGTACATTATTCTCAGCTGATTAAGAAAATAAAATTAAAAAAGATTTTTTTCCAAGTCATTTGTAAATTATTGGAACAATCGAATAATACTAACTATTACAAAAAGCTTTTTATTTAATACCTTTGCGAGCGTGGATGTCGTTTATCGCGTATTCCTCGGAAACCCGTCCGTTTTTCGGGACAAAAGTACCTAGTCCTTCTCTGTTTTCCAAACTATCTCTGTACTCCTCTGAAATCAGGCTTTGCATAGGGCCGCGCGGGTACAGTCGCGTAATATAATAAGTGTGAGCAAGACATAAGGATACAGCGAACGACTGACACGGCGAGAACATGTAGTCCACGCCATCTTGTCGCTCAGATGAACTACCTATCAGAGTATGCGCATGCGCACTACTGATTTGGTTGCAAAATTGACTATTGCGCAACCACCTGTTGCTGTTTTCACAGGGGTAGAGTTATTTTACGCGTGTTGTACCTGATTTTATCAAAATCGGTTTGTACGTTTAGTCGTGAAAAGGTAACAAACAGACAGACAGAGTTGCTTCCGTATTTATAAATATTATTATATTATAATATACTTAGTATGGATTGGAATAAAGTTAAACAGACAGATTTGAGAATAATTTACCACAAAACTGGGTGCTTTTTCCAATGGAAAATGGTTGGGTCTTGAATGACATGTGCATGACAAAATAAATAGATTTCACCATCATTACTTTCCTATGGTGATAGCTTCTCTTCCCTTCAAGTGTATTTATTATGGAAATGCATTTTTCTTATGAAAGAGACACATTCTAATCTTTCAAAAAATTCAAGTTCATATTTCCACCAAAAAGAAGTTTATGCTTATGTCACAAGGTTTAAAAATTGAGCTTCAAATGCGTGCTTGCATGGTTACCCCGTATCAAATATTCCTGCGCTACCTATTACCTACATGATTATTTATGTATTTTTACTAGTCTTTTTTAAGGCTATGTTCAGTCGACCGCTTGTCAATGGTAACACTTGAATTACGAAAACCGCCCTTACTGCTTACGGAATAAAGACGCTGTCGAGGTCAAACTGTTACCATTGAAGTGCGGTCGATTGTACGTATTGTTTTCGAAGATGATACAAACACATTGATTCATAATAATTCACCAAAGAACGGCCAATGAGACACTAGATTTTCTATTGTTTCGCGGCCGCTGGCGGCTTTGTGCCCTTTGATGGGATATTTTAAATTTATAGAAAACTGTGTGAAGTTAGGTCATCTTTAATGGAAATAAGTTTCACTCAAGGCAGCAACAAAAAAATCGTTTTACAATCCCATGTATAAACTTGCATTAATCGGATTATACTCTACCATAACTCGGAGTCAAGTCTGGATAATCACAATTCCTTAATATCACAACAGTCTTTTGGCTTACCTAACATACAATATATTTAGAAGCACAAATCTAGAATAGAACCTTCATACACACCCTTATAAGAACAAAGCTTTGTGTGCGTCACCTGCTAACCAAATTGTGTGGTCATGACGTCATCATTGACGTTCATTACAACGTACAATTTTCATACAGTACATCGTAAATATACCTCTTTATTACCAGTCGTAAATAAATCAGTGTTAAAAGCAACCATTTTGAGGTAGTGAACTAGTTAAATATTGTATGAAAGGCGTGTTGTGTAACATGTTGCATGTTACGACTCTTAAAAGATAAATGACATTTAGAGCGTACTCAAAGTATGTAAATGTGTACGTTACTGCAACATGCCCAGAAACGGACCATGCAACATGGTATTGCAACACGTTGGACAGAACCAATTTGTTCGGCAGATTTTTAATGAAGAGGCATATTTAATTATGTAAATGTCGTAATGTTGCTGTTTTGTTACACCCTACTAACCCTGTATCATTATCTTGTAACGTTTCATTTCACGCTGCTAACACCTGCGTAGACAAACGGACCTACATTTGAGGTAATGGAACGCTAAAACCTTTAATCATAAGTCTAATCTAACTTTAACGTTGAAGCAAATTAGTTGCAATCATGAGCTCCAAGTAAATTAAAACTAAAGACAACATATTTAAAAATATGGCACCTCACTTAAAGACAATTATGATTTTACAACTGATTTGCTTTAAGTTATTGACCTAAGAAAAAGTTTTGTTGTGCTGTTTTTATATTTCGAAAAAACCTTTTGCAATTAATACCAAAGTTTGTTTTTGTTGATCGAGCGTTACTAACAGCTTTCTTTAAAATCCAAAATGAAGCCATCTGCATGAATCTACTTGTTATATGATGAAGCTGATTACTAAAGATTGTCTCTCTTATAGGGCGAACTGGAACAACAGTTGCTACAAGCTAACCCTATATTAGAAGCCTTCGGTAACGCCAAGACTGTTAAAAACGACAATTCTTCAAGATTTGTAAGTATACTTAAGCTATAAAATATTGACAGGAAAAATAAATAAACGAATTTGAGCATGTAACGTCTTGGTTGTAATTCCAGGGAAAATTCATTAGAATAAACTTCGACGCGTCAGGTTACATAGCGGGCGCGAACATCGAAACGTACTTACTCGAGAAATCGAGAGCGATCAGACAAGCGAAAGACGAAAGGACATTCCACATATTCTACCAGCTACTAGCCGGAGCGACGACGCAGCAGAGAGCTGAGTACATCTTAGAAGACCCTAAGAGCTACCCCTTCTTGTCAAACGCGGCCTTACCCGTCCCCGGCATTGATGATGCTGCTGAGTTCCAAGCGACCATCAAGTCTATGAATATTATGGGCATGAACAACGAAGACTTCAACTCGATATTCAGGATAGTCTCCGCTGTGTTGCTGTTCGGTTCGATGCAGTTCAAACAGGAGAGGAACTCTGACCAGGCCACGTTGCCTGATAACACGGTCGCACAGAAGATCGCGCATTTACTTGGTAAGTTTTTTTAAGGGAAGTTAATGGTGATAGTATGAACATTGTCATGAAACTTTGTCTGCGTGTTCCAGGTCTTTCAGTAACAGAAATGACAAAGGCGTACCTCAAGCCTAGAATCAAAGTTGGTCGTGATTTCGTCACAAAAGCACAAACCAAGGAACAGGTCGAGTTCTCAGTGGAAGCCATCGGCAAGGCTTGCTACGAGCGCTTGTTCAGATGGCTCGTCAACAGAATTAACCGGTCTCTAGACAGGACCAAGAGACAAGGAGCTTCCTTCATCGGCATCCTCGATATGGCTGGTTTCGAAATCTTCGAACTCAATTCCTTTGAACAGCTCTGCATCAATTATACCAACGAGAAACTTCAACAACTCTTCAACCACACGATGTTCATTTTAGAACAAGAAGAGTACCAACGCGAAGGTATTGAATGGAAGTTCATTGATTTCGGTCTTGATTTACAGCCGACTATCGATTTGATCGATAAACCTATGGGTATCATGGCCTTATTGGACGAAGAGTGTTGGTTCCCTAAGGCGACAGATAAGACGTTCGTTGAGAAGCTGGTGTCAGCACACTCTGTCCACCCTAAGTTTATGAAGACTGACTTCCGTGGTGTTGCCGACTTCGCAATCATCCACTACGCGGGCAAAGTCGACTATTCGGCAGAAAAATGGTTGATGAAGAACATGGATCCTCTCAACGAGAATGTAGTGTCCCTCCTCCAGTCGTCGCAGGATCCGTTTGTGTGTCACATCTGGAAAGACGCAGAAATCGTAGGCATGGCGCAACAGGCCATGACAGACACGCAATTCGGTGCAAGAACCCGCAAGGGTATGTTCAGAACAGTTTCCCAACTATACAAGGAACAGCTGACCAAACTGATGGCGACGCTCAGGAACACCAACCCTAACTTCGTAAGGTGTATCATTCCCAACCATGAGAAGAAGTCTGGAAAGATCGAAGCGCCTCTAGTTCTTGACCAGTTACGTTGCAACGGTGTGCTCGAGGGTATTAGGATCTGCCGACAAGGTTTCCCCAACCGTATTCCATTCCAAGAGTTCAGACAGCGTTATGAGCTGCTGACTCCGAACATTATACCAAAAGGTTTCATGGATGGAAAGAAGGCTTGTGAGCAGATGATCGAGGCACTAGAGTTAGATCACAACTTGTACCGCGTCGGTCAGTCCAAGATCTTCTTCCGGGCTGGTGTACTGGCACATCTTGAGGAGGAACGGGACTACAAGATCACAGACTTGATAGTCAACTTCCAAGCGTTCTGCCGAGGCTACCTTGCTAGGAGGAACTACCAGAAGAGACTGCAACAGCTGAACGCTATTAGGATCATTCAGAGGAATTGCGCTGCGTATTTGAAATTAAGGAATTGGCAATGGTGGAGACTGTATATCAAGGTAAGTAAACATCTAAGAAACAAAAAAAACATACGAATTACTTTGTACATTCTCTGATGTGTTATTCTTCCTGTTTTTTTTCGTAGTCGTGTATAATAACATTATGTAGCGATCACATAATTCAGCTTGCAATGGCATGAAGTAGTATCAATCAGATTCTTCCCAAACGAAGATATTTACTTATGGGATGGTTATACTGATGATTTCACTTAATTTCAAGCGCACATTTTCTTTGGCATTGAATTCTCCGTGATTTTCCCTCCCACGTACACACGTATGGCGTATCACCTTTGCCTTGACGTCACACCTTAAAAGTATATACCGTGATGCTATGTTTTGGAAACATTCCAGTCCTATCCATCTTGAATTTTATACAAATAATATACCACTATGTTTGATACCTATATTGTTAACGATTTCAACTATTGTTAACTAGAAATCTCACACCGTGTATGTTTGAAATTTTATATAATTCAACACATTAAAATGAAGAGGGTCTGGAGAAAAGTGCGCAGATATTTTGTGAGTTGTAGAGTTACAGGGTCTTAGGACATGTCTAAAGTAGTACAAGTATTGTGTAGTTTCTGCCTAAGGGTGCGTTTATGCGATAGCCGCGTGTTACTTGAGACGCGACGTTGCGTAGAACCCAATATACATTTTCTACACAACGCCGCGCCGCACCCTGCACGATGCTGTCGTGTAAGCGCAGCCTAAAAGGACATCTTATTTCTTTCTATATCGCTTTGAGGAGGATTTTTTCAGTGCCACGTAGCATCCGCTTTCTATAATACTAATCCACCTGCCAAATATGTTGGTTAGGCTATATCTCTCTTAGATAGTTGATTTCAGCAGGTTTTAGCGCAGCTTGAGTTCAAGAATTGGCATTGAGGGGCTGTTCTGTATGTATTTAATATTTTTCTTTCATGTTAAAACTTTAATTAAAAACGGTATTTTCTCGGGCGTTTTCGAGGAAATCCTGTAAGTAGAAGGCGATTAAAGTTTTAATATTTCATTCATATATGTATATTCTTCTTCTATTTATCTAAATATGTATAGCAGGTAAGAATCAAATGAATTGCAAGATAGAACTAGGCGCAAGTCTCCACTGTCAAATATTTTTAACCGATTTCCAGGTGAAACCGCTTCTAGAAGTAACGAAGCAAGAAGAAAAGTTGACGCAGAAGGAGGATGAGCTCCGACAGATCAAAGATCGTCTGGATACGCAGTTGAAGCGCTGCCAGGAGTATGAACAGAAATACCAGCAGTCAGCAGCTGAGAAGACACAGTTGGCTGAACAACTACAGGTATCTAAATATTTATAGGATCTTCTACTTGATGCTTAATTCCTTCAGCGAACCGACAGTTGATGGTCAAGATTTTTTTTCGTATCTTCTCCAATATAAATTAGAAGCATATATTCGTCATTTAGAAACGTTGAGATTTAAAGATTATTGAAAAAACTGAAGGAAATTTTATATGTAAACGTAAAAATACTAATTAGGAATTTAAAAAAACTAGCAGATATATAGATTTACACCATTTAACTTATCTTCCAGGCTGAATTGGAGTTATGTGCGGAAGCCGAGGAGAGTCGCGCCCGCGCTGCTGCCAGGAAGCAGGAGTTAGAGGAACTGCTGCATGACCTGGAAGGCAGGATCGAGGAGGAAGAGGAACGGTGCAACGCGCTGCAACAGGAGAAGAAGAGGTTGCAGCTTAACATACAGGTAAGATATGAAATAAATGAATACAATGGTTGTCTGGAAGAAATCGCCGTGGATGAAGACCGCACCAATAATTGTTACTTTTCTATTTTAATAATTATTTACTTTGATGTTGTGCATTATATTTTTTTTTTTATAGTATAGGATGGCGAATCGAGCCAAAGACCCACCTGATGTTAAGCGGTTAGCTTTGCCCAAAAAAACTTCAATACCACCTAGGTTATTGCCTAAATGGTACCACAAGTCGGTTCGCACAAAATGAGACATTAAGATGGAAAGTCTCAAGTGATTGTAATTTCACCGGCACCCGTACCCTTCAGACCGAAACACAGCAATGCTAGGTACGGTGGTAGTATTTCCCTGGACGAGCTTTCTTTCACAGATGAGCTGATTTATTATTATTAAATGTAGGTAGTTCATTTGATTATGTCTGCGCTCATGAAAAAATAAACATTGGTAGTCATGGGGACTGCAGAAGAAATGAAAACTTAAAACTTTCACATCAGCATGTCGCATGTATCCTCTTTGGTCGCATGTTGACGACGTAAGGTGACGCGAACTCATAAAAAGTTTTGCCCTTACCAAAAATCGCTCAACGCGGCTAAAGAAACGTCACTTCAAAAGGCGTGAATTTATATTATTATAGGTATTATTTCATCATTATCTTCATTTCAGCCGAAAGAAGTCCACTGCTGGACATAGGCCTCCCCCAAGCATATGCCATAATCGCCACGCTTGGCAAGCGGATTGGCGATCGCAGTTGGTTGGTTAAATACTCAGAGAATGCTGCTGCCCTTCCTCTGGTGAATCCCTTAGTCGCCTTTTACGACACCCATGAGAAGAGATAAGGGTGGTGCAATTCTTTATGTCCAAAGTTTTTTTTTTAACTTTATTCCATATGTCCAAAGTTCTTTATGTTTGGGTGGTGGTATTATTTATTTACACCAAATTCATCGTTCAACGACGGTAAATTCTAAATGAGTGCAGTAACCGAATCGACTCCTGTACAAACACCAACTTACCGTATTTTCGTTTTCCTTTTTATCTAGGATCTAGAAGAGCAACTGGAAGAGGAAGAGGCCGCGAGACAAAAGCTCCAGCTGGAGCGAGTACAATGTGACTCCAAACTCAAGAAGTTGGAGGAAGACCTGGCACTCAGCGACGATACCAATCAGAAACTTGTCAAGGAGAAGAAGGTATGTAATTACTTCAGCTTTCTGTTGTATTTTATTAGTTTCAAAATATTGATTAAATACTAAAATTTTGATTCAGTGAAGTCATTAAAATGGAATCAGAATATAAACTTTTATTCCGTGTTATTATCAGGTTTTTTAACATGAACTTTTTTCAGATCTTGGAGGAGCGAGCCAACGACTTATCTCAGGCTTTAGCCGAGGAAGAAGAAAAAGCAAAGCATCTTAGCAAACTCAAAACCAAGCAGGAGTCCGCTATTGCGGAGCTAGAGGAGAAACTTCTTAAGGTAAGCAGCCTTTTCAAACGTGGTGTCTGGTGTAAAAGTATATACAGCGGCGATGAATATTTAGTCCAACATACTGGCAACATGCAAAAAGGAATTGAAAGAGTTGCCATTGATAGAATAATTTTTGAGGGGAATGTAGCAGCCAAGTGGCGCCCCCATCAGTAAAAAAAATATTACTCGCTGAATACATCATTTATCGAATATGCGTTTTTAACAATTGATGTACAGGTACTGTATTTCAATCAGAAGTTATTAACTCTGTAAAATATAGTTAGCTGTAGTTGTAGATAGAAAAAATGCCAAAAGTGGCCGTTTTTCGCACTTTTTCTATCTACAACTACAGCGAAGTATAATTTACAGAGAAAATGTTTTTTTTTTTTTTTTTTTTTCGGTAAATGATGTAAGGATCAGGAGTAATATTTTTTTTGCTACATTCCCCTTAAGGGTGTAACCAGTCAAGGATTGAGACATTTGTTCTCATTTTAAACGTGCCATTTGTCGACAGGATCACCAAATGCGCCAAGAGGCGGACCGTGCCAAGCGGAAGCTGGAGACAGAGCTGCAAGACGTGAAGGAACAACTCGTTGAAAGGAGAGCACAGCTTGAAGAGTTGCAGATCGTACTCAGTAAGTTTTAATGATCAGTTTATCGTCATACTCAAAACTTTTTAAACAGCCTTTTTAGCCAGTTCGTGACGCTACTGGTCAACATCAGCAAACTGCAAACATAGTCCACATTTGCAGGCTGCTGATGCTCACTGTGTTCCGTGTGGTGCCAGACGTCAAGAATTGCACCACCCTATAACTTCTCATGGGTGTCGTAAAAGGTGACTAAAGGATTCACCAGAGGATGGGCAGCAGCGTTCTTTGAGTATTTATCCAACCAACTGCGATCGCCAATCCGCCTGTCAAGCGTGCAGCTACGTCACGATCAGTGTTGCCATTGATGTCTTCAATATAGTTAAGGAGATTTTTGTTCATAATGAATATAAAATAAATTCCTAACTAGCCTATTTGTTATCCCATGTTATTCATCTAATTAGTTATTAAAGGAAACTGTATAAAATTACTAGTTCAAAAGTGATTCTTAAAATTCGAAAAAAATGCATTTTGCTCGGGTATTTTATTTACACAAAGTGGCAGCACATCAAACTGACAAGTGTCACGCTAACAGCCCGCTATTGGCTCCACGGCCGATGACGTAGTACGGAGGCAATCACGTGACCTAGCTGTCACGGGAAGAGAGTACCTGGTAAAACATCTTATTATAATAATAATGTCCTCCCGGCCGAATTCCGGTCACAACTGCCAATCTCAATGGAGACTAGCCATCTGCGCGGGACATATTATAGTGCACAAGTATGTGCGCCAACACAGGTGCACTCTCTATTCCCTCACTCTCATAGTCCGATGGGACGGAAATTCGACACGACCGGAGAGAGATCAGGCGCAGGACCGACGGCTTTACGTGCTCTCCGAGGCACGATGGGGTCTCGATGTGTAACGAAACGGTCACCCATCCACAGACTGACCGCGGCTAGTGCAGCTTAACCTTGCAGATCGTACAATCCACACGCTTGCTACTTAGCCACGAGCCCTTTATCTTATTATACCATGTAACTAACATACTTTTTTCTCCCATAGCTAAACGGGAGGAAGAATTAGCAACAGCAATCAGTCGCGCTGATGAAGAGAGTGGTCTCCGTGCCGCCGCACAGAAGGCAGCCCGGGAGGCCGAGTCTGCCCTCGCCGATGCTCACGAAGACTTGGACGCCGAGAGAGCGGCCAGGACTAAGGCTGAGAAGCTCAAACGTGACCTCAATGAGGAGTTGGAGGCGCTGAAGAGCGAGCTGTTGGATTCGCTGGATACTACTGCCGGTAAGTGTCGACAATTTTTTTTTTGGATTTAAGTTACGTAGTTATTCGCGGTAAACTTTTTGAGAAATACAATATGGAAGTTGACTATTTATTTTTATTAGAAATATCGGAACCGAGGAAAAATAAGAACCATGCCAACCAAAACCCTTTACGGAAAACCGTTTCCAAATCGGACAAACTGTCCGATCCGTTCCGTCGTGGGTAATAAGCAACAGTGAAAAAACAAATAAAATATTTAATAAAATGTACAAGTTATAATAAGCGATTGTTTTATTGAACTAAGTTTACGGGACTTGTCGCGCACAATTAAATCAAAATATAACAAGCATTTTGACTAACCTCGACGTTTCGGTCAAGTTGCATTGGCCGTGGTCACGAGCGATTGTTTGTTCACTAGACAGAGACAGCACTATCAAAGTATGACGTCATTGTTCAAAACTTTCATAGTAACTTGACATCTCTCTGTACAATGTCCGTTTGGCATGACAAGGACAAAGAAAACAAAACAAACAAAACAAGAAAATACCCCCTCCAAAATCTTAAAAAGCTTGTTTCCCTTCCATTTTTACGTGTTACATTTCTTTGTATTTTAGTGGCACGTTCCGAGATCACGACTAAACTTGTATGGAAATCTTAATTCCGACTAATTTGACACTTCAAAATTTGTTGCCATCCCTTTCTTGTATCTACTATTCCTAAAAGAGAGCGATAGTTTAAAATAAGTTTAGTTTGTGAACAAGAGAATCGACACCATTACAATATTTTTAATAATTTTTAACGAGTTGCTGTAAACATGGTGCCAGCGACACTAAGTATAGCGGCAATTTTTAACTAGTTAATGAGCAAAGAGTTTATGGCGAATATGACACTATAACCCTCCTCTTTGAGACGGGTATTGGGGTCATCGAGGGGTCTGGTGACGTCAATGCCAGTTGGTTCGCACAGATGACTAGCAGTCCGTCACTACTAGTATTTAGCCTAACAAATTGGATGTTTATCTCACTATTTGTAAGACGTCCTTTCTTTTTTAGTTCCGGGGCACTTCATGTTAAGAAAAATAATTAAATAATTTAGATATGCGATTGTGCGCTACCCGAATATATCTCTTATTGACTTTATTCTTATGTATCTTCTTCAACAGCACAACAAGAGCTCAGAACGAAACGTGAACAAGAAGTAGCGGTGCTGAAGCGCAGTCTAGAAGAGGATGCTGTGTCCCACGAGGCGACGCTAGCCGACCAGAGGCACAAGCACTCACAGGAGCTGCAGCAGCTCAATGAACAACATGAACAGATCAAGAAGGCTAAGGCTGGTGAGTATCTATATCTACTACCTTTAAAAAAAACAACAGAAAGAAATGGCAGTCTAACCAGCAACCTACTGCCGAAACACAGCATATCGAGCACATTAATTAGTAGCTCCTTTGTGAAAGAGCTCGTCCGGGGAAGTACTACCACCGTACCTACTTCTCCGCCAAACAGTGATGCTTGCATTGCTGTGTTTCGGTCTGAGATTTATCATCTTCATGTCTCAGTTTGGCGAACCGACTTGCGGTACTATTAAGGCGACAGCCTAGGTGGTATTGCAGTTGTTATGGGCAAAGGTAACCACTTAACATCAGGTGGGCCTCTAGCTCGTTTCGCCATCCTACACTATAAAAAAAAAAACAATAGAAGTTTTTCTGCAATCTTTTCGTTGATCTCTTTAATCACCAAGATACAAAAAGTTTTCAATAAAACAAATAAAGCCTCTTCCGTAAAAAAACCACAAAAATGACACTGACAGTACGTAGCCGAAAAAATAAACAGACGCAACTTCCAAATTCAAATTATCTACAAAAAAACGTCAAAAAACTTTTCGAACTGCTATCTACACGATTAAATTTTATCCAATATTTTAGTATAACATATATTTTACTATACATTATTATGTACGGATGGCGTGCGTTAAGGAGCGTAGGCAGAAAAACGTGAAGTTCGGCTTGTCGAAGGATGATAACTTCGAGGTGGAGAGTGCGGCCTTCCCTTGCGAGGAGGGCAGCTCCTTCAGCTCGGCGCGCGACTACTGGCAGCATATGTGCAAGAGCCCGCAGCCGGACCGCAGGGCCGATGTCTCCTTACTATGTAATGGTATTTCGGTTCCGACGGGTTTTTCGTTTTGTTTATTTTCTTCATCATAATATGAGTTGTGAGACATCCACAGAAACGAGACTCTGAAGTTGCTTCATGCTCAAATTTTTTGGTTTGTTTTGTTTGGTTGACGAGTTATTGCCAGGATTAATACAGGGCATCAAGTTTCCCAGTGCCTCAGACAAAAAAAATAAGATCCACTATCTAGCTATTCAATTTGCCATCAATCTAAAGGGGGACTTTCGTCGGTCGCTGCTGAAGCGATAGACGTCCGCGGCTTGTGTGACAATAAATAATAAATAAATGAATATTTTTGTACATATTTACACAGCACCATCTAGTTCCAAACTCGCCAAACTGAGACATGAAGATGGAAAGTCTCATGTTATTGTAATTTCACCGGCACCCGTACCCTTCAGATTGTACAAGATTTGAAGAACATATTTATCACAATAAAGTAAAATAAATCTTCTCGGTTGAATCTCGGTCACAACGGAGACTAGCCATCTGCGCGGGATATATTTCATTGCACAAGTGTGTGCGCGAACACAGGTGCACTCTCTATTCCCTCACTCTCATAATCCGATGGGACGGCAGTCCGACACGACCGGAAAGAGATCAAACGCAGGACCTAGCGGATATTTACCCTATAATTGTCATGGGTGAGCATTAAATGAATGTCAGTGTTAAAGAGTCAAAGAGCCGTGTGATTTTAACGTATCTTTACGTAGCATCAACGTAATTCAAATCCTCAAATAGGTAGTTGTTTTATCAATAAAAGACTGTCAGTGTTGAAGAGTCGAAGAGCCGTGTGATTTTAACGTACCTTTTCGTAGTATCAACGTAATTCAAATTCTCAAATAGGTAGTTGTTTTATCAATAAAAGAATGTTAGTGTTGAAGAGTCGAAGAGCCGTGTGATTTTAACGTATCTTTTCGTAGCATCAACGTAATTCAAATCCTCAAATAGGTAGTTGTTTTATCAATAAAAGACTGTCAGTGTTGAAGAGTCGAAGAGCCGTGTGATTTTAACGTACCTTTTCGTAGTATCAACGTAATTCAAATCCTCAAATAGGTAGTTGTTTTATCAAGAAAATAATGTCAATGTTGATGAGTCGAAGAGCCGTGTGATTTTAACGTTTCTTTTCGTAGCATCAACGTAATTCACATCCTCAAATAGGTAGTTGTTTTATCAATAAAATAATGTCAATGTTGAAGAGTCAAAGAGCCGTGTCATTTTAACGTTTCTTTTCGTAGCATCAACGTAATTCAAATCCTCAAGTAGGTAGTTGTTTTGTCAGTGTTTCAACACTGAGCATCTTTTCGTAGCATCAACGTAATTCAAATCCTATTATGGCATATCCCCTCCTTAATTGGGGGAGGCCTATGTCCAGTAGTGGACGTCTTTCGGCTGAAATGATGAACGTAATTCAAATCCTTAAATAACATAACGCCTGTATTTCCCCGAAGGGGTAGGCAGAGGTGTAATAGTACACCCACATTTCGCCAGTCATGTTATAGTCCCATGTAATAGGGGGCGAGCCTATTGCCATTGACTGGGCACAAATTCAGACTCCGGGCTGCTACTGAGAATCCTTAAATAGGTAGTTGTTTTATTAATAAAATAATAAAAGAATGTCAGTGTTGAAGAGTCAAAGAGCCGTGTGATTTTAACGTATCTTTTCGTAGCATCAACGTTGTTTTATCATGTTTCAGCCCTTGAGAAAGCGAAGCAAGCCCTCGAGGCCGAAAACGCGGACCTCGCCACGGAGCTGAAGAGTGCGAGTGCGGCGCGGGCCGAGGGCGAGCGTCGCCGCAAGCAGGCCGAGGCGCAGCTCGCAGACCTCGTCGCCAAACTGCAGGACATCGAGCGTGCCAGGTACTGTAGCTAACTGAAGCTAGCCCTCGAGGAGGACGACCCTGGATCTCGCCACGGAGGTCATGGCGTTTGGTCATTGCATTGTCACACCATATTCATCAGTAATAAAGTTGTCCGTCCAAGCCTCTACAGTTAAAAAACAAAGAGTAATATGACCAACACCCTGATTTGTAAATATTTCAATGAAACAGTCTGCAACATGTTATCTAGTGCTTTTGAACAGTCAATTTTATACTGTAGATGTTTTACATACATACATACATATTATCACGCCTGTTTCCCATTGGGGTAGGCAGAGACTATGGATTTCCACCTGCTACGATCCTGACACACCTCTTTCGCTTCATCTACGTCCATTAACCTCGTCATGCATGCTCGTCGGTTTAGAGAACTCTTAACCTGGCATTTTTTGAGAACATCCGCGATTTGATTTGATGATTGACATTAGATGTTTTAGGCTGTTTTTTTTATTTAATATTCTTAATGGGCTTTCCAAGTAACAAAAATCGTTTAAAGGTAAAAGTTAAAGGCAATATACATCTCAAAGTCTTACTAAAGATGTTTAGAGGCAAAGTATTAATGCTGTTCTGTAGATTTCAGCCGAAAGTCGTCCTCTGCTGAACATAGGCGTCCACTGCTGGACATATGCCATAATTGCCATGCTTGGCAGGTGAGTTGGCGATCGCAGTTGGTTGGTTAAATACTCAGAGAACGCTGCTGCCTATCCTCTGGTGAATCCCTTAGTCGCCTATTACGACACCCATGAGAAGATATAGGGTAGTACAATTCTTTACGTCTGGCACCACACGGAACGTTGTATATACAACTTTAATACTTTACGGACGCCGTTAAACATCTTTTGTAAGACTTGAAAATGTATATTGGCTTTTATTTTTACCTTTAAACGGTTTTGTGTTACTTGGGTTGCGTTTTACCTGTGTTTTTGGTTTTTGTGTTTATTAACATCACCGAATGAAAGAGACTAGACTAGACACGACACAGGGAATCCAAGTGTGGAGGCTAGTGTTCTAAGTATTATTTGTAACTCTACCTCTCTCTATTTTATTTATTTATTTAAATAGACTGCCTCGTTGATCTAGTGATTGCAAGCGCGACCGCTGAGCATGAGGTCCTGGGTTCAATTCCCGGGTCGGGCAAAGTGTTATTGGGTTTTTTTATTAGGAAATTCTCAGTAGCAGCCCAGAGTCTGGATTTGTGCCCGGTCAATGGCAATAGGCTCGCCCCCTATTACATGGGACTATAACATAACTGGCGAAATGTGGCTGTATTATACACCTCTGCCTACCCCTTCGGGGAAATACAGGCGTGATGTTATGTTATGTGTTGTTATGTGTGTATTTATTACCATCACCAAATAAATTGTTACGTTTGTCAGGTCGGAGATCCAAGAGAAATGTGTGCGCTTACAAAGCGAGGCGGAGTCGGCGGCGGGGCAGCTGGAGCAGGCCGAGCTCAAGGCCTCGGCCGCCGTCAAGCATGCCGCCACCACGGGGGCGCAGCTGGCAGAGGCTCAGGTACGCACTCCTTGACTCTTCCGTCAGTATAGTCTGTCTAATAGTGCATTAAGGTGAATGCTACAGGGTAGCCTGAAAAATTCAATTTTTTTGGCGTTTGCAAAAAATGCCAAAAAAATTGAATTTCGCGGGCTACCCTGTAGCATTCACCTTAAAAGAGCCTCCACGAGTGACGATCTTTAATTGATCGTCCGGCGCACCCTGGACAGTCAGCCTCGCTACCACCGGGTTGCTGACTGGGTAATGTTTTCCCCACGACATGAGCTATTATCATTATATTGCTCATTTCGACACGATCGAAGAAGAATAAGTTATTGTACTTAGGTAATTTTAAGGGGACTTAAGGTTTCAGCATGTCAAAACTGTAGTTTTAAAGTAGATTTTAATTAAAAAATGCCAACGGAAAACACGCCTGACAGCCAATTTTGATAGCTTGTGAGTGTTACCAGTATATTTTTTAAGTTTCAAAATATCTGAGTACAATCAGAAGCCTATCGACGATTTTAAAATCGCAAATAATTGCAATCTGTCTATAGATAGTACGGATAAATATGAGTCTGCGTCACAGACCAGTAAGCCTCAAGACGCCGCTTAAGCAAAGTTTTGCATGATAACGCAGTCGTAAAATGTTGGCGGGGACCGGGGGGCGGACGGCGCGTTATGATTGGTCGGCTCAAAAGTTCGGTGGTACGATCCCGTAAGATTGGTGCCGCTCGCTGACGGACTGACGTCCTGATTGGCGGCAGGGCGTATGATATGCAGTGCTACTGCAAATGCGTTGTGACCGGGGGTGTCCGTCTAATCGGCGTCTAGAGATTTACTGGTCTGTGGTCTGCGTAGAAGAGGTCTACCAACAACCAACACTAAAATCGTGAAAAAAAATTAATTTTTAATCTCCACATTTTTACATTCTCTCTGTATTCTTCCACGATTATTTTTCACCAGGTCCTACTGGAAGAGGAGACCAAACAGAAGCTGTCCCTACAAACCAAGCTGCGCAACATCGAGCAGCAGCTGGAACAGGCCAGAGACCAGCTCGACGAGGAGGAGGAGGCCAAGAAGAACCTGGAGAAACAAGTAAGTATACCGAGAATGTTTATTATTTGAGTACGGTCGACCGCACATCGGTGGTAACACTTTGACATTAGCAGCATCTTTAAGCAGTATGGGTGGTTTTCGAATTGAAGTGTTACCACTGACATGCTGTCGACTGTACAAGATAACTTTTTTGTAAGATGCTGCATGGCATGTTGCCTATCCGCACTAGAACAGCCTGGGGGATTTAAGCCGAAACTCATCTCAGTCTGCTGAGAAGAGGCAAGTTCATTAGTACACATTTTATATGGCTCACCGATGTACCTGCGCAGCAGATGAACAATTTGAACCAATCAGAAAGCATTATCGCTGCGCTCCAAAAGTCTGAGCCGCTGCCCCTACAGTGACTTGCAGTGTACGGAAGCGTGTGAGCGAAATAGAAAAAGACGGCACGGCAATAAATTTTAATACCTTATGGGCATTGCTTAAGGTTGATTATATTTTTTCATGTTTCGGGTGTTTTCGTCGACCGTCTTTTCGTGTCTGCGCGAACGAAGTATGAAGACGCGTCTTATCTTTTGTGTCGTACTGTAATGAGGTGACATGTGATGATTATTGTCTGGGGATCACGAACAACGGGATATTGGTCACCGTAGGCCCTTCGATTTTCTTTCGTCATCGTCCACTAATGTGTCCTGCTGACCGAACTTAATGCATACAAAAAACGTCTTTCACACCTTTATAACACAAAAGGACTTAGTTACACACACTGCAAGGCCTGTACTGGTGACTACCACATAAACGAAGCAAATGTTACCAAAAATCATCAAGTACATAAAAGACCAAAAATGCAACAAATGTCTTACAGGACACGTGTATCAACTCAGCCTATCGCAGTCCACTGCACAACACTCGGTCCTCTGTCTTCCGCATCCAGTCACGTTCTTTAGGTCGTCGGTCCACCTGGCAGGGGGGCGCCCTACCAGCGTTTGCCGATTCGCGGTCTCCACTCAAGGACTCGTCTGCTCCAACGGCCCTTCGACAGACATGGCCAGCCCACTGCCACTTCAGCTTACTGATCCTACAGGCTATGTCGGTCACTCCGGTTCTTCTCCGGATAGTCTCATTACGGATTTTATCCTTCAAAGAAACTCCAAGCATAGCTCGCTCCATAGCTCGCTGAGCGACTTTGAACTTGTGGACTAGCCCAACTGTCAGTGTCCACGTCTCGGCACGTGTATGTCTATGGTCTTTGGTGATTTTGACCTTAGCATTTCAGTACCAATTTCTAACTCCTTAATCCTGTCCCCAGGTCACAGCCCTTACCCAGCAAGTGTTGGACGCGAAGAAGAAGGCAGAAGAAGAAGCGGAGAACGCGCTGGCGTTGGAGGAGCAGCGCAAGAAGCTCAGCAAGGACGTGGAGGCGCTGCACCGACAGATCGACGAGCTGCAACAGGCCAACGACAAGCTGGATAAGAGTTAGTAGAGCTACTTTTTTATCCTCGCTCACCGCTCAGCTTCCACAGTAGGCATGGGTAACTCCAGACACATCTTTATCTTCGGATATATATCCCAAAGCGGAATTGTATCACTCCTTCATTTAAAATAAATAAATATATCCTATATCCGAGTAACTCCGACGTCCGACATTCGACACTGACGACAACGGTATGGAACGAAAAACTAAGTTTAGGTAATCAAAATAATCAAATCAAATCAAATCAATTTATTTGCGAAATATGGGTAAAATTACATTTGATGTTAAAAATAAAAATTACATTTAGTATCACCATATTCAACCTTACGGCATGCAAATTTACACATACATTATAAAAGTCAAAATTAAATCAAATTAATAATAATTAATTAAATCATTGTACATAATACTTGATTCTTAAATACGCCTTTAATTTCTTATTTGATAGATAGTTCGAAGCCTGTAAAGTATGAAAGGAAATCAATTATTATGTTACTGTGTCGCTTAATCGTTCCGCGGATTTATCAAATCGGCTACAATATATCCAGCCTCACTCGTGGTTTTTTTTTTTTTTTTTTTTGCGTTTGACCTCCACCTCACCTGATGTTAAGCGATGGTGCGGTCGACGATGGTTCACGGTTGCCCAGCAAAAACCTTTTCACTCGAGCCTTGAAGACCATTCTCGTGAAACAAGGAATTCCACTCTTTGGCGGTACGCATGATAAAGCTATTAGCAAACCGGTTCGTGCGTAAGAGTGGAATATCTACCATATAACGGTGGCGCATCGCTGTCCGTCTAGTCGTCCGATGTTGGAAAGGGCTTGGGGGAATTAAATTGTGCAATTCCAGCGCACACTCGCTGAAATGCATTCGATAGAAAACCGATAGGCTAGCAACAGATTTAATATTTTTTAATTTTCATAAATTTTTATATTTTACTTACGTGATAAAGATGACCATAATTAATTATTATTGCATGTACCAAAAAGCAGCACTACTTCCTATTATATTTGATAATATGTTAAACACGGGCAGTGCCTAAGAAATGGAAAACCTACTGACCTCCAAGATACAGGTACTTCCTAGTTTGGGGGTCAGCAGATCCTTGTTAGCGATCTTTAAAAATTGCCTTACATGTATAATTTAATTAAGTTTGTAAAAAATGTTGTGTGGCGTCAATAAATTATTATTATTATTAACTCTGCGACGATGCTCGAGACTTTGTAGTTAGGCATCGACCAGCGCATCGTTGCCAACGAGCCTCTTGCGCACCTCTCAATCGACTCGAGAGCCGCCAGTTGATATTTAGCCGAACCATCACAGAGATGAGAGCAGTACTCCATACAGGACCGAACTTGTGCTTGGTACAAATTGAGCAGCTGTTCAGGTGTGAAGTACCGCCTCACCTTAGAGAGGATGCCCAGCTTTTTGGCAGCAAGTTGAGCCTTGGACTCCATGTATGAGCCGAAGTTGAGGGTGGATGTTAGTGACACGCCAAGAAGCTCAAGGTGGTCAGTTATCGGCACTGATGCATCACAGAAAATTGGAGTAAGTTAAAATTGTCTCCGTTTAGCAGAAAAAAGGCACGCCTGAGTCTTAGCAGCATTGAACTTGACCAAGTTAGCATCACCCCATTCGGAGACAGCTTTCAGGGACATGTTCAAGCGTTCAACCATGGCTTTCTAAGAGACTGGATTTGCGGCCGACTCGCTCGTGCATTGGATGTGTAACTCTCAACAACGGATTTATTTAGAAGCTGGAGTTATCTATCTCAGACATAGCATACAACGTAAAGTTACTTCAGTCCCGGATATATTATGCGGACATGCATATGCTAATCGGACACATATCTTTACTTGGAATGAAATATTACATATCCAATCATTTACCGGAGCTAGTTAGCCCATGTCTATTACACAGCTCTTTTGGAAAGCCACCCTATTTCAGAGTGACTCTCAAAGCCAATTTATTTATAGCTTTCAGATTTAGCAAACTGTAACTTTGTTTGAGCCTTGAATTATGACAAAAAATAACACAATTTTCGAGTAAAAGAAGTACCTATTTTATGAGTTTAAATGTTAAAAAGTTTAAGTGTCAATTTGATTACAATTAAAATAATTTATATTACGTTCCTTGTCTAATACAGGCAAAAAGAAGATTCAGGCAGAACTAGAAGACACGAACATCGACCTGGAGGCGCAGCGCGCCAAGGTCATGGAGCTCGAGAAGAAACAGAAGAGCTTTGATAAGGTACGTGATTACCTCTGAACATATTCTAATTATTCTGACACGCATTTCCTTTAAATTTCCTAGTGCTTTCTGAATTTATACAACGTGTATCAGAAATGTGTGGTCATATTTTAAGAGCTCATTCAGGGCATAGCATAAAACAACTTTTACTATGGGACCAACCCTGAAATCGCGAAAAAAATATCAGCTGTTCCCTACTAAATCATCGATGTCGCTCGACAAAATGTAAGGATCAGCTGATATTTTTTTCGCGATTTCAGGTTTGTTCCCATAGTGAAAGTTGTTCGATAGCATCCCCTGAATATGCTCTTCAAATATGACCACGCATTTCTGATACACGTTGTATGTACAGTCAGCTACTAAAGTAATTAAATTAATATCGATGTACGCGATTTGCCCCACTAGAGATATAAAGTTGTATGGAGCTTATGTTAAACTTCTACCTCTATAATATTAATTTTGGTGGATGTATATTAGTATTAGTAACCGTAAGTAGTTCCGGGCACTTACAACCCTAACGCCTTTAAAGCTGGAGTGAATCGATACCTAATAGGTCTGCTTGCTCCATCGTCGACCATATCTTGACAAAGCTGTCTAGATTGCGGTCAAGAGCAGACCTATATTTCAATAAAAAATAAATAAAAAAAAACATGGGCTAATCTCATCACACCTTGTTACAAAATCGGGTTTAATAATAGGTTTTACCTAAGCCAGGCTTAAATACCTTTTTTCGATTTTCGACTTTTAACCTAGTTTAAGCAAGGGTCTTAATTATTTTTATTTTTTTATTCTATACGGGCTTGCGTTTGACCGCCACCTCACCTGATGTTAAGCGATGGTGCGGTCGACGATGGTACACGCTTGCCCAGCAAAAACCTATTCACTCGAGTCTTGAAGACCACCAGATTATATTTCTCGGGAAACACTGACGCCGGCAAGGAATTCCACTCTTTGGCGGTGCGCATGATAAAGCTATTAGCAAACCGGTTCGTGTGTAAGGGTGATATATCTACCATATAACGGTGGCGCATCGCTGTGCGTCTGGTCGTCCGATGATGGAAAGGGCTTGGGGGAATTAAATTGTGCAATTCCGGTCTAAACCGGTCTAATTTTTTGTAATAAAGGGGGTCCAGGTTTGCTTCAGTAAACTGGCGTATTAATGAACATTTGTTTGTGACAGGTTGTAGCCGAGGAGCGTGCCATCGCCGAAAGGTACGCGGCCGAACGAGACCAGGCGGAGCGTGAGGCGCGGGAGAAGGAGACACGGGTGCTGTCACTCACCAGGGAGCTGGACGACGCCGCCGAGAAGGTAACGTGGATAGGATACACATTATATCTATTGAATCCTGCCTCATGAAAGTGAACTTATCAAGAGTCCTCTGTTTGCGTAGATATTCAAACGGATTAGAACATCTACGACCTTAACCATAGAATAGGTAATAATACTAGTATAGAAACGAATCTCTTTTACTTGGACTCCAAATGCCGCCTTATAAATACCTACTTCCCTCTTCAGCTCCTAACGTCTCTGTCGTCCGAGCGTGCTGCCAGGGCTGTTGGCTGCTAAATATTAAATGCGCTATGTGTTGGTTTCGTTAGAAAAAATATTTTAGACAGTTTTTTACTATGAAATCATTATTTTTATATTGTCAAATTTAAAATTTACCTAATTTACATATTTAGATAATTTGCACTAAATGAAATTATTTCAGTACCTATAAATGACCCACGAACAGCGGGAAAGTGAAAAAACAGTAGTTATCATTTATACTTTTGACTTACGAATAAGAAAAAATATTTATGAACAGGAGAATAATAATAATGAATAATAATTGTGAAAATATCACTTACTTTTCCTAATTTTTAGCCAAACTAAAGAAACTAAGGTCTGGCGTTGTTTTTGAATTACTTTTACACCCAAAATACATCGCAATATTTTGGCGCCATGACCGCATCAATCTGACGGTACGCGCGTGCAAGCGACGCAAGCAAGCCCCGACTGTCCGATCCCTTTAAAGGTACGCTAGACGGTAGGCTATTATCGGGGATTTGAACGCGTCTGGGGCGCGAGTTTCGCTTCTAGTCTTCTCTTTTCTTATGCCTTAACCTTTAAAGGACATTGCTAAAGTTCCATAAAAGCCCAGCCTAGGAAGTTATGAATAAAAGATGATACTCACTATTTACAATTCGATGAGGGCAATGTGTTGCAATCTATTTTAATAAACAGACAGCACTTAACATATGTGTATAGGGTGTTTGACAGGAATTGCCAAAAATTATGAAAATTGTACACAACGTAGATTTTAGTTTGAAGATTAACTTTTACTAAGTTAGGTTAATTTAAATATATTCTAAATATTTTATTTTTCTGTTTGAAATTTTGATTTTATAATCTGTTGATCACGTGATACAAAACGTCTTGAGATTTGGCCTCCATTTTGGGTGACGTCATAGTCCTGTACGACGTAGGGCGAGCTAAATGTTGCCATGATCGTAAAAATAAAATGTACCAGTTTTTGAACGAGTAGGTATATCATTAATAATTATATTCATGTTAATTGTTAATTTAGGTTCATTTTTATTTTATTGAGCCAGGTTATGTACTTTATAACTTACTAACAATTAAACTAATCAGCATTTGTAGGTAATTTGAACGTAATTTAAGAGCTTTTGTTTTGTATGTGCGTGATTCAAACACAAACTACAAAACGTTTTAGTCATGTCTTATGTGACAAAAAAAAACCGCGTTCCGATTTTTTTACTTTTTGTCAAATTCCTACCTTTTTGGTAAGCGTGTAGTACTTTTATGGGAATTCCGG
The DNA here is from genome assembly GCA_949699075.1 of Asteroscopus sphinx. Classification (NCBI taxonomy): domain Eukaryota; kingdom Metazoa; phylum Arthropoda; class Insecta; order Lepidoptera; family Noctuidae; genus Asteroscopus; species Asteroscopus sphinx. Next base: position 27,321,516 of record OX453010.1, on the reverse strand, counting down.
CAACACTGACCGGAACTAGAACAGTGACGTAGGTTGACGATAATGTCACGTGACTTAGCGTTTTACTGCGAAATAAAAAATGAGAATTTAAAATCTTGATTATTTAATTTTACAAGCATATTTTATTAATTATTTGTTAATGAATGCTTTAATTGGCTGTTTCGCCATCGTTTTAAGTACATTTTCAAAAATTGTCAAACACCCTATTCATTAAAATATTAACAATTTTGAGGTTATTTTTTGCTTACAAAACTAATGTCAAACAAGTGGTTGCCTAGCAATTAAACAGTTCTACTCTTCTATTCCTATACATGTGAAGGTGCTAACAAGAGGTTGGCTATTATTGGCAGACTTAAACGCATAGTTAATAGATGTCGCTGCCATCATCATAAGACGAATTAGATGTGGATGGGAAATTCTACTCAGTTTATTCGCAATCGAATTTGTTTGACCACAAAAATTTAAATCCTTCAAAAATATATGTTTAAAGATTTAAACATATATTTCGCATGCGTAAATGCGTTAAAAATAATAAAATAATATATGTTTACTTGGAGAAACACTACACCTTTTTTCTTCACTATTAGTTCCTTCACCTTTTGAAATATTCATAAAAAAAAAAAACTATAAAAAAGTGTGCTTCAGGAACAAAGTTATCCTTAAAATTCATATTTTTTGACCGGTTCATTATAATGCTAAATTTCGCAACTATAATACAAGCATAGATGGCAGGAAACATCATGCGCCGGACTGAGATATCACAGGGCCCAGGTTCGATCCCCAGTAAAACATGTCTCTTTGTATATTTTATTTAATAGCTAGCGTTATTTTTGACTGCCTCGTTGGTCTAGTGGTTGCAAGCGCGACTGCTGAGCGTGGGGTCCTGGGTTCGATTCCCGGGTCGGGCAAAGTGTTATCGGGTTTTTTTATTACGAAATTCTCAGTAGCAGCCCGGAGTCTGGATTTGTGCCCGGTGAATGGCAATAGGCTCGCCCCCTATTACATGGGACTATAACATAACTGGCGAAATGTGGGTGTATTATTAATTTACACCTCTGCCTACCCCTTCGGTGAAATACAGGCGTGATGTTATGTTATGTTATTTTTGAAGATGGCGCTGAATGGTGAGGTCAGCTGATAACTTCATGTCCGTATATTCAATGTATTTTATGGGTATAACGCAAATCTTAGCGTGACCCGGCGCTACATTTTCTCCCGAATCACGCCTGCCGCAAGCCCGTTACTCATGGATAGTAACTTCGTTTAACACTCCACCACATTTTGACCAACAGATCGACGAACTGGAGCGTACTAAGCGCCTCCTACAGTCCGAGCTGGACGAGCTCGCCAACACCCAGGGCACGGCCGACAAGAACGTGCACGAGCTGGAGAAGGCCAAGCGGGCGCTGGAGTCGCAGCTCGCCGAGCTCAAGGCGCAGAACGAGGAGATCGAAGACGACCTGCAGCTGACGGAGGACGCCAAACTGAGGCTGGAGGTCAACATGCAGGCCATGAGGGCGCAGTTTGAGCGGGATCTGCAGGTATGTTGCATATAGTCACGGTTTCACGGTAAAGGACACTGCCCACGGATGGGCCCATTTTTGGCGCTATGTCAAAACTGGATGTTATTCAAAAATTATGTCTTATTTTTTCATGTTTATTTGTTCTTTATCAACATTTCTTATATCAGATATCAGACTATTTCAACAAATAATCGGAATTGATTCTAAATAGCGATACTTCTATGAATTCACTTTTACTGTGTTTCAGATGCTATTATACTAGACTTATCTTGATTGATTGATTGTCGCACACTGAACACAGCCATGTTTTGACTGTACTTGTTGCACATTACCATTACTATCTGACTGTACATATCTTATTGACTTTGACTGAAATGACCGACAACAGACTGCAAAATGACCAATTTTTTCACATTTTTTGTATTTTTTTTTTTTTTTGTTTTTTTTTTTGTTTTGTGCTGGACACTTATAACGATGCACCTGACCACATCTTGTACAAACATCCTGTCTTGACTGCTGACTATATTGACTGAAATTCCTTGAGTTAGACTTTGATCTTGAGCGTGACTGACTCGTATTAGACAAGACTGAACTTTGTTCTGCTGTCAATTCATCCGTTTGATGTCTGGAAGCAAGCATGGCCTTTGCCATCTCTAAGGCCTTATCTTCAAGCAATAATTTTTCTCTGATATATTTCGCAGGCCAAGGAGGAGCAAGGCGAGGAGAAGCGTCGCGGCATCGTGAAGCAGCTGCGGGACCTGGAGGGAGAGCTGGAGGAGGAGAGGAAACAGCGATCGGCCGTGCTCGCCATGCGCAAGAAGCTGGACGCAGACTTGAAGGACGCGGAGCAAGCGTTGCATCTAGCTAATAAGGTCGGAATGTTTATTTTTTTTATTTTTATAGTACAGGATGGCGAAACGAGCTAAATGCCCACCTGATGTTAAGCGGTTACCTTTGCCCATAACAACTGCAATACCACCTAGGCTGTTGCCTAAATGGTACCACAAGTCGGTTCGCCAAACTGAGACATGAAGATGGAAAGTCTCATGTGATTGTAATTTCACCGGCAACCGTACCCTTCAGAGCGAAACACAGCAATGCAAGCATCACTGTTTCGTGGAGAAGTAGATACGGTGGTAGTACTTCCCCGGACGAGCTCCTTCACAAAGGAACTCTACTACTACTACTACTGTTTGATTCATTTTTACACGACTGCCTTAAAAGAGAGTGTAATGGTTTTAGAGTTCATTTCAATTCAGTTTTTGAAAGAAAAAAATACTTTTAAAAATATCTCTAAGACACTGGTTTTGATTATCTTGTTCACCAACTTAATATAAACTATTCTATATATATTTTTCTAAAAGTATAAACATGAAAAAATACTAAGAATTTGAGATTGTGTCAAGTTAATTTACGTAATACATTTCTTGGTAGTTTTTTATAGTACGTTCTGAGATCACGACTACACTTGTATGGAAATTTTAATTTCGACTAATTTGACAGCACTACAATTGTTGCCATCCCTTTTTCTTGTATTACTCGTTTAGTTTGTGAACAAGAGAATCAATACGATTGCCTCACTAGAAGTAGTTAAATAAATAAATAAATAAAAATATCTTTGGGATAATACTTATATACTTTTTTTTTGTAAATACATACTTATAATACATAAGCAACACCCAGACCAACACAAACACCTATGTTCATCATACAAATATTTGTGTCCTGTGGGAATCGAGCCCACGACCTCGTTATCAGCAGTCCGACACTCGAACCACTAGACTACAGAGGTTATCTCGAGTAAAATGGATTGTTTCTAGAATTAATCTTCATTCGTTTGCTGTCCTGCTCTAGGTGTTTGCAATTTTGTGTGGAACGAGTTAACATAAAATTAAAAATGTAGTTATTTGTCGTTCACAAGAGTACATAAGTTTGATTCAGTTTCGTCACAGCAGTTTTATAAACAAGTTGTAAATACAGATAAACAAAAACCTATCCTACCCCAGGTGAAAGAAGACGCCGCGAAACAAGTGAAGAAGCTCCAGCAGCAGCTGAAGGAGGCGGCGCGGGAGGCCGAGGAGGCCCGTGCGGGGCGGGAGGAGGCCGCAGCCGCCGCACGTGACGCCGAGCGGCGCGTCAAGGCGCTGGAGGCCGAGGCCATGCAGCACGCCGAGGAGCTGGGCGCCGCCGACCGCGCGCGCCGCCAGGCCGAGGCCGAGCGCGACGACCTGCTGGACGAGCTCAACAACTCCGCCAGCAAGGTAAGGGCTCGGCAAGGCGCTGGAGGCCGAGGCCATGCAGCACGCCGAGGAGCTGGGCGCCGCCGACCGCGCGCGCCGCCAGGCCGAGGCCGAGCGCGACGACCTGCTGGACGAGCTCAACAACTCCGCCAGCAAGGTAAGGGCTCGGCAAGGCGCTGGAGGCCGAGGCCATGCAGCACGCCGAGGAGCTGGGCGCCGCCGACCGCGCGCGCCGCCAGGCCGAGGCCGAGCGCGACGACCTGCTGGACGAGCTCAACAACTCCGCCAGCAAGGTAAGGGCTCGGCAAGGCGCTGGAGGCCGAGGCCATGCAGCACGCCGAGGAGCTGGGCGCCGCCGACCGCGCGCGCCGCCAGGCCGAGGCCGAGCGCGACGACCTGCTGGACGAGCTCAACAACTCCGCCAGCAAGGTAAGGGCTCGGCAAGGCGCTGGAGGCCGAGGCCATGCAGCACGCCGAGGAGCTGGGCGCCGCCGACCGCGCGCGCCGCCAGGCCGAGGCCGAGCGCGACGACCTGCTGGACGAGCTCAACAACTCCGCCAGCAAGGTAAGGGCTCGGCAAGGCGCTGGAGGCCGAGGCCATGCAGCACGCCGAGGAGCTGGGCGCCGCCGACCGCGCGCGCCGCCAGGCCGAGGCCGAGCGCGACGACCTGCTGGACGAGCTCAACAACTCCGCCAGCAAGGTAAGGGCTCGGCAAGGCGCTGGAGGCCGAGGCCATGCAGCACGCCGAGGAGCTGGGTGCCGAATTACGAAATCTGCCCTTACTGCTTACGCAGTATAGACGTTGTCAAAGTCAAACTGTTACCACTGACGTGAGGTCGGCTGTATCTATAGTCTTCATTTATTCTAGGTCTATGATGCTTGAGCATGTGAAAATGAAAATTTGTAAAAGAGCCTGGGGTGCATTAAAAGAGCCTCCACGAGTGACGTTATTTAATTGATCGTCCGGCGCACCCTGGGCAGTCAGCCCCGCTACCAACCTGCTGACTGGCTAATCTTTTTCCCACGGCATGAGGCATCATTATTTAAGTTAAGAAAAACACTCCCTGTAATTCACTGAATATTCGTGTGGGGCAATGTTTTCTAATAACCAATAACACTTTAAATAAACGATAAAATCTGAATAGCTGATCCCATGTCGTCTCTCATTCAATACATAATAAAATAATTTAAGAATAAAATTAACTTTTGTTTTCCTATAGGGCACACTTCTCGTGGATGAGAAGAAGCGCCTGGAAGCGCGGATAGCAGCCCTCGAGGAGGACCTAGATGAGGAGCAGTCCAACAACGAGATACTCAACGACAGGCTGCGGAAGTCACAGGTATGTACACCAGCGTTACATAGTGAAACGGCCTATACTTGAGAAATAAACTATTTGGGGTTGTAGTTATAAGTTAAACTTGACTTCTATATTCCATAAATGTCACGATGTGGTAGAAAGAGACAAAAATATGTTTTCTGTACTGATTTCAGCTGGAAAAAATTTGAATACAACAATTTTAATTCCATTGGTCACCAGTTTGGTGACTCGAAAGTACAAATTTTGCCAATAAACGGTTACATTGGCATTTGAAGGCCCAGCCGTTTGTAAGTAGCTATCTCTTTCTGTCACATCGCTGCCTTTGTAAGAAAAAATATTAAACTAGAAAGAAACTGAAGATAGTTTGATTACAAAGCGAAAACTGCAATTAAAATTTTGTTTCACTATTTATTTTTTGCTACAACACTGTAAAGGTCCAATTATTCGTTAATTTATTATATTCAATTTGTTTCAGAACCAAATCGATCAGCTCACAATGGAGCTGGGCACGGAGAAGTCGGCCACCCAAAAGCTGGAGAGCGGCAAACTGGTGCTGGAGAGACAGAACAAGGAGCTCAAGGCCAAGCTCGCCGAGTTGGAGACCAACGCGAGGACCAAGACAAAGGTACGTTAGACTTGAAATAACTCCTCAGATAACCAATGAACCACCAGTTTAGACAATTATTCCACAAGTTAAGAAGACTGGTCTGAATGTAGTATTGCCATTGATACCGTAAAATGTGATCTTCATGGTCCCGGATCTAGGGAGAGACAAGCTGAGGCACTTATACTTATTTTGTTTCTTTCTTTCTTATACTGGGATGCTTCAAGTTTGGCACGCAGGGCTGGATATATCCTAGTAACCTAATAGGCTGAAGTAAAGAAACTTAGCTAATGTCAATTTCAATTTAAACACCTAAAAGTCAATCAATGGTGTCAATTAGGACACCTTTAAGTTTGATCGGGTTCTCAAACCCCCACCCCGTTCCTCACCTCCCCAAATCCAAAGCATCTAGTTCCACCCGCGGGAAACACCTTTCCCCCCTGCAACCCTTACCCCCGCACTCACTCATCCCCTCTCAATTTCACTCCCAGCCCCGCTTGACGCTCACCCCTATCAAGTCCCCCGAACCCTCGCTCAGACCCTTCCCACTCGCCCCTCTCCTCATCTACGTCAACCCCCTCACCTCACCCCCATAGTACAACTTGTGAAGGTTGTATAGTCCTCATGCATAAACGCACACCTTGAACGCGACACTGCTTCTTCTTTCCCTCAGCCTTATCCCATTATCTTGGGTCGGCTCTCCTTGTCTGCCTTCTCCATTTATTTCTATCCAGCGCGGTCGCGGCTTCGATCTCGCTCTCCTTCAAGACCCTCTGGACTGTCGACAGCCAGGTGGCGGGGGTCTTCCACGGCGTCGCATCGTCATTTGCAGGTCAAGGGCTACTCGTACCATGTGGTCTTCTGGGCGGCGGAGCACATGTCCATACCATCGATAGCGTCGCTCTAAGGTCAAACACCTTCTCAGTAATGGGCGCAACTTTGTAGTTTCTTCTGATATGGATGTTACTTACCCTATCTAGTAGTGTGACACCCGCTGACCAGCGTAACATGCTCATTTCGGTCGTGTGCAGTTTTGACAGGTGTTGCTCAGTAGATGCTCAGCATTCTGTACCATAGAGTATAACGGGCCTAATTGGTGTAATTGCCTAGTTGCTGAACGCGACACTGCATTAGTCGTTAATGGAAACTTTACTTCGTTGTAATTTTCCGTAGTCTATTCTAAAATAATACTACGATAATGATGGAAGTCGTTCTAAATATGTGTTTACTCTTTCTTCCAGGGCGTGATCACATCTCTAGAGCTGAAGGTGGCCAATTTGGAGGAGCAGTTGGAGGCGGAGTCCCGCGAGCGACTCGCGCAACAGAAGGCGGGCCGTAAACTCGACAAGAAGATGAAGGAGCTGGCGCTGCAGCTCGATGAGGAGAGGAGGCACGCTGACCAGTACAAGGAGCAGATCGAGAAGGTAAAAAAGAAAGGAAAAAGAAAGGAAAAAAAGGTTTTTGACTCGTAACAGGCAAAAACACGAAACTAAAAAAGATGCAAAAAGTATTTTAGTGGTAGTATCGCCGGTTTTTGGCCACGTATTTTACTGCTAAGGCTGCGTGGGCTTTCGGGCTAAGAAGGATGTAATGTGGCAGTCGCAGAGTATTTTTGAAGTAAAACTTCTTTACGCACGCTTGACTTGGGGAGTAAGCTGGTGAATGCGTTACGAAAAGTGTGATCGGGCGAGGCGAACGGACGCTTGACTTTGGGAGTAAGTTGGTGAATGCGTTACGAAAAGTGTGATCGGGCGAGGCGAACGGACGCTTGACTTTGGGAGTAAGCTGGTGAATGCGTTACGAAATGTGTGATCGGGCGATGCGAACGGACGCTTGACTTTGGGAGTAAGTTGGTGAATGCGTTACGAAAAGTGTGATCGGGCGAGGCGAACGGACGCTTGACTTTGGGAGTAAGCTGGTGAATGCGTTACGAAATGTGTGATCGGGCGATGCGAACGGACGCTTGACTTTGGGAGTAAGTTGGTGAATGCGTTACGAAATGTGTGATCGGGCGAGGCGAACGGACGCTTGACTTTGGGAGTAAGCTGGTGAATGCGTTACGAAATGTGTGATCGGGCGATGCGAACGGACGCTTGACTTTGGGAGTAAGTTGGTGAATGCGTTACGAAAAGTGTGATCGGGCGAGGCGAACGGACGCTTGACTTTGGGAGTAAGCTGGTGAATGCGTTACGAAATGTGTGATCGGGCGATGCGAACGGACGCTTGACTTTGGGAGTAAATTGGTGAATGCGTTACGAAATGTGTGATCGGGCGAGGCGAACGGACGCTTGACTTTGGGAGTAAGCTGGTGAATGCGTTACGAAATGTGTGATCGGGCGATGCGAACGGACGCTTGACTTTGGGAGTAAGTTGGTGAATGCGTTACGAAAAGTGTGATCGGGCGAGGCGAACGGACGCTTGACTTTGGGAGTAAGCTGGTGAATGCGTTACGAAATGTATGATCGGGCGATGCGAACGGTCGCTTGACTTTGGGAGTAAGCTGGTGAATGCGTTACGAAATGTATGATCGGGCGAGGCGAACGGACGCTTGACTTTGGGAGTAAGCTGGTGAATGCGTTACGAAATGTATGATCGGGCGATGCGAACGGACGCTTGACTTTGGGAGTAAATTGGTGAATGCGTTACGAAAAGTGTGATCGGGCGATGCGAACGGACGCTTGACTTTGGGAGTAAGTTGGTGAATGCGTTACGAAAAGTGTGATCGGGCGATGCGAACGGACGCTTGACTTTGGGAGTAAGTTGGTGAATGCGTTACGAAAAGTGTGATCGGGCGAGGCGAATGGAAGTTGAGAGGGAGATATAAGTTAATGAAGTTTTACTTCAGTCGTGTGATTTAAAGTCCACTTGTTTTTTTTTTCTGCTATGTAGCTATTTACACTGTTGTTTTAATGCTGGTTAGAGAACCTGTATGTCACCAAAGCAGACGGTTGCAGTGTGCTACGGTAACAGCTTCAGAAGGTTGCGACAATTTCAACGACAGCACGCGCATTGTTGGATATTTTTTTCAAATCAAATCGAATTAATTATTCGGAATCAAATGCGTCTTTCTGACACCGTGCATAGTCAGACGAGGACTGTATGGTGCCAGAAAGAAGTTTCAAACGTCTGCTTAATGCTGCAATATATCTGTTTTAAGGTGGTCCCTCACTGCAAGCATTCGCATGTAATGAAACAAATTCTCCGGAACAAGTCAATACAATTTATACCGGTGAATTTGTTCCATTACACACGAATGCTGGCCGTGAGGGAGCTCCCTTCAACTTAAACTCCCCTTTCACTTAACTTCGCTTGAACCATCGTGAATTTCACTCATTAGACTGCGATTAGGGGACTTTCCGCGCACATAAAATCGTCTAGGGTAGTCGAAAAGTTGTTTTGATTTTTCTGAGCGCGAAAAGTCCCATTATCATAGTCTTATACCACAGACCAGTAAGCCTCTAGCTTTTAGGTGTAGGCATATTATTTGTGTGATCCACATAATTGTTTGTGTTGGTCTGGGTGTTTCTTCTGTATTATAAGTATAACATAACCAGCCCTTTACACTCCCACTGCTGGACACGGGCCTCTTCTCAGTATGAGAAGGCTAAGGCCTTAGCCACCACGTTGGCCTAGTGCTGGTTGGTGGACTACACACACCTTTGAGAACTGTATGGAGCACTCTCAGGTGTGCAGGTTTCCTCACGATGTTTTCCTTCACCGTTAAAGCAAGTGATAATCGAATATAAATCCGCACATGAACTCGAAAAGTCAGAGGTGCGGGCCGGGATCGAACTCACACCCTCCTGCATGGAAGGCAAGCGTTCAACCGCTAGGCTATCACTGCTTATTTATTATAAGTATGTATGTACATGGTGGACCGACGACCTGGTGAAGGTCGCGGGAATCCGCTGGATGCGGAAGGCATAGGACCGGTCGTTGTGGCGATGCTTGGGGGAGGCCTATGTCCAGCAGTGGACGTCTTTCGGCTGAAATGATGATGATGATGTATGTACAAAAAAAATATCCATTGTCTAGCACCCATTATACAAGCTCTGCTTAGTTTGGGACTAGATGGCGCTGTGTAAAATGTCCCAAAAATATTTATTTATTTATATCTGTTTTGTTCCAGATGAATGTCCGCGTGAAGGCTCTGAAGCGTCAACTAGACGAGGTGGAGGAGGAGGTGCAGCGCGAGAAGATGGGCAAGCGCAAGGCGCAGCGCGAGCTGGAGGACATGCTGGAGACGCACGAGACACTCACGCGCGAATGCAACAACCTGCGGAACAAGCTCAGGTCAGATACCGATTCTGGATGGAATTTGAACCTTATGGCATTGTTGTAACGGTCGTTTCTATCTAGGCAAAAAGTTTACAGAAATTTTTCGCTCAATATGACTCTTAGTGACTGGTGTTAGCTTCAATATGAACCTTATATTCAGTGTCATAATGGTCGTCCTCACAAGACAACGAAAAGAAAAGGTAGCAGGCCGTTGATCAGAAAATTATGCCTTATTTTTTGTCTCTGCATTACCCTAAGGTTGTCTGGTAGAGAACGCCTATGGCGTTAAGACCGCCTTTGTACCCTGTTGTGCATAAATAATTAAATAAATAAATAAAATTTCCACATAAATTGCCTATGAAGTTACAGTTGCAGACTTCAAAATTAAATTAGGATTTAAAAAACCCAAACTATATTATTGCCATCAAGTAACGAGACAAGATGATTTTCAGAATGGTCTTTGCGACCATTCTGAAAAGTTTGCCACACCACCAAATGTGTATATCTTGCACTTGTATAGCTGCCAAGGAGTTAGCGCTGCCTTTACACTCTTGAAACATAATCGGGCGTTACCAGCTTGCCCCAAACTGGGTTCGTTATCGTAAATTTTCAGAAAGGACTTGAGGACTTTTCACTGTTATAATCAAGAACAGTGGGTCTTATTCAGACAAGGACTCTTTATGGTTCGGTCACCTCACCAGTTGTTTACCGTTCCTCGGTTGGCGGGAAAATTCGTAAAGATCATGTTGTGGATTTTTTATTATTTTCCAAAATTTGTGTTTCTTCGAGTGTTAATGTGTAATAATGGTGGATTATTAAATATAAGTGCTCGTTAACGTGTACAAGTGTGGATAAATGATACAAAGTTGAAAAACATGACTTTCGTATTATCTCATCATCCCCTCAGAAACCTAGTAAAGATTCCATCACTTTACTAGGATACAATTACAAGTATAATATGTTCAATGATTACGACTGAAGGACATGTATCCATGGTCATGAATAAATTTAAAAAATAAATAAAAAAAATTACCGTTCCTCAGTTATGGTATCAGTGACAACTGTGAACGATTGAATCATTGTATAAATTGCTGTGTTAAAAATTAAATAATTATTTTAACCCCCTCTTTTAAATTATGGGTTGAAAAAAAATCTAAAATCAATTTCCTAATCGATTTAATGTGTGTAGATAATTGTAGTATGTTATATATTTCCGATAGGCCGTCGTATTCCCACGACGAAACAGCTAGCGAGTATGGCAGTGAGTAAGCCGACAAGCGCGCGCGCAGGGAGCGGCTGCGTCAGGTATTGAGTGGGCTAGTCTACTCGGGTGGCCTAGTAGGTCAGCCGGACGGGCAAATATTTGTGGAATGGGGCAACCGCTTAAATTTACACTGATCGGTGATTTGCTTGGGATTGCGATTCTTTTCTATCATTGAATGAACGAATGGGATTGACATTCATTGGAAACAAATTCATTTTCATCATTGTGTTGTACCATAAAGTCCATAAAGGAAAGGAAAGGAATATTAGCAACTAGAGGTCGCCAGTGGCTTCGCCCACGTGGATGTTGTTTATTTCGCATCCCTCGGAAACTGTTTATCTTTCCAGGGTAAAAAATTGCTTATGTCCTTCTCCAAGTCCCAGGCTATCTCTGCCAAATTTTATTACGATCGATAATTATAATATCGATTATTTTATTATAATCGATTGATTTTATTAGGTGTAGTCGTGGAGATAATGAATTAATGTGATGTGCAAGATTTGTACGTACTGGGACTGTAAATGTAGTTTCAAACCGGTGAGGCGAGGATTGGATGGGATGGGCGTGAATTGAAATCTCGCTGACCCTTTCACACCGAAAGATGTACCATCACAACACGGGAGTGTTGACAAATCGGTCAACTTTTTCATGTACAATTATATCCGACTTTGTCCGATTTGCTAACACGGCCGAATTAAGAATGTTAGCAAGTGGCGTGTGAGTGGTGTTTTGTAAAGTAATATACTCTATTCATGCAGCAATTTAGTTTAATGTTGTACCAACAAATATTTCAATTCTCGCCTCGCACATCCTCGCGCATCCAGAACTTTCACAACAAAGATGGGCGTGACGAGAATTGAAATTTTGCCATACAAATTTCAATTCTCATTCGGCCCATCCACTCCACGCCTCGCCGGTGTGTAACCACCTTAAGACATTGCTGATATTCCTTCTAATCCTTCTTGCTGAATTAGATTTTAAGGGATGGTTTCAAAATCAAAGTGGGATTCGAATTTGCTCATCTTTAGGTCAAAATCGTGGGTTTTCAGAGAATAATTAATTTTATCGCTTCATAAAATAAGTAACTGTGTTTTACGTGACGTCCGTTTTCTTTTGTGGTTAATAAATTAATCAGAGCTGAGAATATTTGAAAGATATAATAATTTTAAAGAATGCTGAGTGTCAAATTGTTTTGACGTAACAAAACATAATTTTACTAACAGTTATTGCAATTTTATCAAATAGTCAATCTAACTCCTCTTCACTTTATGCACTTTTTTCCTTTTTTTTGCATTTTTTATTCACTATTAAGTACAAGAAGGCCTTTTAACTTGTAAAACAAAGGGTGAAGACACTGCTCCCTGAAATACAGTTTGCGCTACAATGTGTTATTGAAATAGCTGAAATCCTCTTAAGGGGTCATTATACTCATCAGTATGAACAACTTTTACTATGGGACCAACCCTGATCACACGAAAAAAAAATCTGCTGTTGCCTGCATTCATTCGACAAAATTTAAGCTAATTTTTTTTACGAGATTTCGGTGTTTGTCCTATAGTAAAAGTTGTTCATACTGATGAGTACAATGACCCCTTAAGAGGTTTTCAGTTATTTCAATATCATGTGCAAACTGTATTTCAGGGAACAGGGAAGAGAGCCAGGGGATTTTGGTCGTGTGGCGTCATGGAAAAAGCTGAAATGTCTGTCAAACATTCTCAACTCCTCTTTCACTTGTTTATTTATTCTAATTCCCGCGTCCGCCTTCCAGACGGCAGGGCGGCGGCATCGGTCTCTCCGGCGCCTCCTCATCGTCCCGCATGAAGCGCACGTCGCTCGCTCCCGGCGCCGGCTCCGGCGACGAGTCCTTCGACGACGTCAACGACACCACCAACAGCGTCGAGTAGCCACGAGCCACGCCCACACGTCACACGCGCGACCAATCGCGCCGCCCGCAGCTGCTGCGCGGCACGTCCGACCAACCGCGGCGCCCGTAGCTGTTGCGTGATTCGCCGAAATATTTGCTGAACTATAACGTCACAAGTTTTGTAATTGAGCAGTTAGTTGTATTGAATTATTGCTTTAATTGCATTGGACAGCGTCCTCAGTGACATTAATATAACAAATTGCTCAACTAAAACAATAGCAAAGAAGGCGGTTGTCACACAGTAGCGGCCATGTTGTCGGCTTGTGACGTGCAAGGCTTAGCGGTGACGTCATGTAATGTCCACTCAAAGGCTACATGTAATAGCAACGTGAAGTAATGTGCTCTTTTAGAATTTTATATACAAATATTCTAAACTGTCATCAAAATGCATGCGTTTAACATCAAGCCACAATAGCGCGGGCTTAAGTGTAGACTAGCGATATCAGTTCGAAAAATAGCGATGAACTATTGTGGTGGACCCACTTTGACGAGCATGTAACTCTTTGGAGGGGTCGGCAGGAATATTAGTGATATGTAAACACAATTTACTAAAATAAAATAATACTAATAAAAAATGTCAAACGTGATTAAGTTTCGAGTTTAGTGACCTTTTGACCTTAGGCTAAGTAGTTATTTTTGAAATTTATTGTTATACCTTCTTTCTTATTATCTCTCTTCGACTTTATTGACGTACTTAATTACTGAAGAGTATATTTTTTCATTATGCTCTTACATGTAGCTAGGTTATACTACAATCGTATTTTTGTACATTAAATCATTGGTGAGGGATTGTAATTTGTAATATAATCCCGTGTTCACACTATCTGTCACGTTAAACTAGCCTAAATGTGATCAACATTGTACATTAGCTTTACAAACCTACGATTGTATAAATGTGGACTATAAGTCAATGTCAATCAAGTTAATGTATGGATATAGCGAACAGCTGAGAACGCATAGGCTTTTGTATCTAATATACGTTTTCTTTCATTGTATAATATATATGTACGTGAAATTTTATTGTCATTATGAAATATTTTGAGTACATTTTTTTTTCAGTTTTAGGTGTATGAATATGTACGCTAATTTATTCGAAGATATATTTTATAAACGCATGGAAAATGAAACATGGGGTAACGAGTAGCGGCCAACCTATGGCGTGTATGGACGTTCTGAGAATTGTGTTGGCGTACATTTTCGTACGTCTAGAACACAATAAAGCGGGTGCTCAATTTACACTAAAATAAATTGCATTTTAACAGTCGAATCTCTGATAAACAATAGCAATTGGCGATAAACCCCATCCCAGTATTAAACTATACATTCCTAACAATCGAGATTTTCACTTTGCCCAGACAAAGTCGGACGGGTAGATTGTTAAATTACTCATTGGGTGATATTTGTAATGAAAATTTTTTTAAAGTATTATTAAATTGTGGCAAAATATTACTTATACTGTTTGATTATTGCATTTAAAACGCGACTGAGTAACCAAGACTGTTGTTGCGATAATTGACTTCCCCTCCATAATCAATTGTACCGTTTGCTGATCATTTCTATCAACCACGCTGTGCTCTGAGCATGCTCAATGCAAATTGAGCAGAATATGTGTACTTTATAAATTATTTTTACAGCAATTGACTTTCTTGTTTGTGTCAGTTTGTTGAGCGTGCTCGGTTCGCGTCACTCGCATATATACTATGTAAATATTATCAGTGTGAGTCACTGAACGCTTAGTTGCCATACAAATTTTAATGATAGTTGATAAGTAAACATGTGAGCTTTTGATTTGATAGGGTGTGACGGCAGGCTCGACGCTTCTACCTAGCCGACTCAACCACACACTCACAATCGGCTCAGTTTTTGGAAATAATATTGAGCACAAAATACAATCACTTTTAAATCAGCCAATATGTAGAGTTTTGTGCAAGCATTCTTGCTCAAGATTCTGAGCTGTATAGAGTTGCACACGTTTTGCTATGAAACATTTTATACAAATGAACGAGGCGCCGTCACATCTTATATTAAGTGTTTAACAATAAATATGTCCCTTACCATCTCCGTAACCAAACATCTTGGATGTAAATACACCTGACGGTGGTGTCAAATACAAAACGGTATTATTTGTGTCGGCAGGCGAGGGTTTGCGCTAGAATGGCTTGCTCTTATAGACTTAGGTAAGACTCGTAGTAATAAATTGTGGCCTTAAGTTTTCTTTATTATCGACTTAATACGTAAAATGGATTGGAATTAGTCTCTTGTAACAGAGGCCTAACTTGTATTGTGCGAGCATTTTTTATCATTATTTACCAGAGTCTTCATGACCATTTTTTTATTCATTATTATAGTTTTCCGAATAATAATATAAAATTTAAATGTAAGTAAACATTGAAGCATAAACTTATTTTACATAAATATTATATTTAATTATTAACAATATTGATGATTGTAAAATTGGCCATAGGTTGTAACAAGTTATCAGTTGGCATGCCAATTAAACAATTTTTCATGATTTTTAAATTATTTGTTTTATTTCTGAAAACCCTATATAGAGAATACGTACAATACTTACACAGAAAACACAATATACGCAAAATAGGGTATTTGACTATTTAATGAACTACTAGAAAAAACATTCAAGATAAGGTTAGGTAAACTGACGTGACGTCTGTGGTCTAGTGGTTCGAGCCGGTTCGAGGGTCGGACTGCTGATCACGAGGTCGTTTTGTGTGATGAACACAATTTTTTTTTGGATTTGTGTTGGACTGGGTGTTTCTTATGTATTATAAGTATGTATTTACAAAAAAATGATGTATATATGTATATTGTCTAGTATCCATAGCACAAGCTCTGATCGCGTAGCATCTCTAGTACGTCAGTTTTTTTTTTTTTTTTTTTGCGACTGGGTTCTCGCAGGTGGGACCGAAGTACCATTTCTGCTTAACCGGGCTTAGTTGGCGGAGAGTCCCATGTGGGACTCCATACGCCGAAGGTTTGTCCCTAATCCTAAATACTTACAAACTAAAGACGCGGTTTCAATACCGCAAGCGGGCGTCCCCCAAGGGGGGGGCAGTACGTCTGTGGCGATCGTTGGTTAAATACTTGGAGAACGCTGCTGCCCAAAAGGGGAGGCACATAGAAGATAATCACTGGGGGCACAGTCCAATAGAAAGACTTGCAGCCTAATTAAATACTAGCATCAGCGCCATCTCTGGCTACAGCGGCACATCAAATACAACGTGTAATGACTAATGCTTGTGTGCGTGCGTTACCCCAGCAAAATGTTGTGCTTTAGAAGGATGATAGGCGATTAGAGTGTCGTGAGGTGACTAAAAAACAGAAGTCTCTTTCCATCCCGTGTTTTACCGACTAACAAATGCTGTGATCTCAATGTTACCCAGTAGAAATAATAAAGCTGTTACACGGGTACGGATGTAAAAAGTAAAACATAAAAAAAACATGTAACATATGTTTACTTTGATTAACATATGTTTACTTTGATTTGTACACATGTTTTTATAAACATATTGTATTTATTTAAACTTATGTATTTTTGAATTTCAGAAAAGATATTGCTGAATCGTTTGGAATCGTTTTGAAATATTTCATCATCATCATCATCATCATTTCAGCCGAAAGACGTCCACTGCTGGACATAGGCCTCCCCCAAGCATCGCCACAACGACCGGTCCTGTGCCTTCCGCATCCAGCGGATTCCCGCGACCTTCACCAGGTCGTCGGTCCACCTTGCGGGGGGCCTACCCACGCTGCGCCTTCTAGTACGCGGTCGCGGTCGGTGTGTGTTGCCAGTAATAACTTACGGTACTGAAACGTGGTCGCTCACAATGGGCCTGATAAGAAGGCTCAAAGTCACTCAAAGGGCAATGGAGAGGGCTATGCTCGGAGTGTCCCTGCGTGATCGAATCAGAAATGAGGAGATTCGCAGGAGAACGAAAGTAACCGACATAGCCCGAAGAATTGCCAAACTTAAGTGGCAGTGGGCGGGGCACATTGCTCGCAGAACGGATGGCCGATGGGGCAGTAAAGTTCTGGAGTTGAAATATTTGGGGAAGTAAAATACAGGTACAATAATAATAATAATAATTCATAGACCGATCACCTGCTTACCGACGGTCTATAAGGTTCTTACATCCATTCTGAGAGCAAAAATTAACTATCACATAGATAGTAATTCAATCATGTCTGCCTCTCAGAATGGATGTAGGAATGGGTCTCGCGGTACTAAGGAGCTGCTCCTCATAGACATGGCCATTAGCCAACAGGTTCGGCGCTCCAAAAAGGATCTGTCGACATGTTGGATAGACTACAAGAAGGCGTACGACTCTGTGCCACATACATGGCTTATGAGGGTGCTGGAATTGTATAAGGTTAATGCAACTCTGCGCACCTTCCTTGAGTCGTGTATGGGGCAATGGAGGACAGTCCTTCACTATCCAGGATGTCAACAGACTCGAGGGAGTGGAGAACCAATCAGGATTGAGCGCGGTATATTCCAGGGCGATAGTCTGAGCCCACTGTGGTTTTGTTTAGCCTTGAACCCCTTGAGCACATTGTTAGAGGGCTCAGGGCGGGGCTATAGGTTGAGAAGAGGTGGTCAGGTGATATCCCACCTTCTTTACATGGATGATTTGAAACTGTTTGCCCCCACTAATTCTCATCTGGTGGAGTTACTGAAAGTAACTGAAAATTTCAGTAATTCCATTAGGATGGAATTTGGTGTGGACAAATGTGCAGTCATGCATGTAAAGCGGGGGGGGATTATGGAATCTATTGGAACCCAACTTTCAGATTCCATAAACCTCAGATCCCTCTCTTCAACCGAAACCTACAAATATTTGGGTATGGCGGAGGCGTTAGGCATCAATGAGACTGACATGAAGCAATCGCTGGGGGAGCGCTTCTACAGCCGCCTGACAAAAGTACTGAAAAGTCTTTTGTCGGGCGGAAATAAGGTGCGCGCCTTCAACGGTTGGGTCATGCCGGTCTTGATGTACTCTTTCGGCATACTCAAATGGACTCAGACCGAACTTGACGCCCTGGATAGGAGGGTTCGTACACTGTTGACTGCTTATCGAATGCATCACCCACGTTCATCGGTGATGAGGCTGTACATCCCGCGGAAGTGTGGGGGCCGAGGCTTTCTTAATGCCAAGACCCTTCACAACCGTGAGGTGTGCAATCTCAGGGAGTATTTTACCCAAGCCGACGTGGGGATGCATCGAGATGTAGTTGCAGTGGACAAAGGACTGACCCCGCTCTCCTTGGCTAAAGAGAACTGGCGCAAACCGGTAGTACTTGATACCACTGACCGCAAGGAGGTATGGCAGAGCAAGGAGCTTCATGGACGCCTTTTCCGGGCCCTTCATGGGCCCGATGTAGACTTTTTAGCGTCCGTATCCTGGCTGCGCTTCGGCGATCTCTTCGGAGAGACCGAAGGTTTTGTCTGTGCAATTATGGACGAAGTTATCATGACGAACAACTACCGGAAATATATTGTAAAGGACGGCACAGTTGACATATGTCGGGCATGCCACTGTACCGGGGAATCCATCCGTCATATTATTTCTGGTTGTTCTCGTCTTGCTAACGGCGAGTATTTGCATAGGCACAACCTAGTAGCCAGGATTATTCACCAGCAACTTGCCCTGAGATACAGCCTTGTGGGCGCGGAAGTACCATACTACAAGTATGTGCCCGACCCAGTTCTTGAGAATGACCATGTCACGTTGTACTGGGACCGATCTATCATCACCGACAGGACTATCGCTCACAACAAGCCTGATATAGTGGTGATAGATCGTTCAGAGCGCTGCACAATGATTATTGATGTTATTGTCCCGCATGACGAGAATCTCGTGAAGGCCGAGAAGGATAAAGAAATCAGATACCTTGACTTGGCACACGAGGTTGTCGACATGTGGGATGTTGACTCAGCAGTCATTGTGCCGATTGTTGTTACGGCCAATGGCTTAATAGCCAAGAGCCTCGATCTACATCTTAGGAGGCTCGCGTTGGGCAGCTGGGTCAAGGGCTTGATACAGAAAGCGGTACTCCTGGATACGGCGCGTATCGTCAGGAAGTTTCTCTCTCTGAGGCCCTGACCACCGGTAGTTTGGACCCTGTTCCCGATGCCGGTGGGCTACTATTTTTTATATTTTTAAATGTTTTTTTATATTTTTTATAGAAATATTTAAAAATGTAAATAATATGTAAATAAATGAATAAAGGAATAATAATTCATTTATTTCAGGCATCAAGGCCCATAAAAATACATGAAACCATATATAATAATATAAAAATAACTAATCTATAACTAAACATTAGGTAATAGCAAAACAACACACACAACACGTACAATACAGATATTGTACATGTTTATGTAATGTCTGTGAGTAAATTATTGAGGGTTTGAATACAGACGAAGTATCGAAAGTTATATCATCCACGATACATTATAAAATGTTCTTATAGCTATTTTGAATAACATATTTTTCAATTTGTAATATTTGCATTACATTTCTCTCTGAAAAAAAAATAGGGAAAAAAGTTGCAAAACATATCATTTTGGGCAAAAAAATATATGAGTATGGGGAAAATTCAGAAATTCGATCTAACAACCCTGCACTCAGGTAACTTTTGACCTTTGAAAATGGAATCTATGGAAGCGACATTATTGTCTATGCAATGTTACAGATAAGATATTTATAGTCTTCTTTCTTTAACATACGTACAACCACATGTGAAGGAAAGATACGACACTACTTTCATACGTCAGTTTTCCGTGACATGAATTACTGAGTGTGGCGATTATTTGAAAATCCGCCATTTTTTGTCTCGAGTTGTTGTGGTTAATAAAACCATTTTAACCCAGGAATCATCACAATTTTTCTGAAACAACTCTATCGATAAGTACTACAATTATATTTTTGTAAAGAACAATACTACTAGGTGGCCATAATATGTCTCAGACATTTCAACAAATGTACTCTGTGCATTTCAATTCATATAGTATATAATTCCATAGTCAAAGCTTTTGACAAGGAACCACTGGGCCATAATACTTAACAAAAACAACAACACTGATAAAGTAATAAACTATAAGAGGGTTGGCGGGAAAATTCGTAATGATCGTGTTCGAGTGTTAATGTGTAATAATGGTGGATTATTAAATGTTAAGTGCTCGTTAACGTGTACAAGTGTGGATAAATGGAACAAAGTTGAAAAACATGACTTTCGTTTTATCTCATCATCCCCTCAGAAACCTAGTAAAGTGACCAGAGGGCTGGCTTGTTCTTTGGGCAAAGAATAAGCGTTGCCATTCAACGTGGCAACGCTGCCAGTCTCCAGGGGGCCTAGACAAAATCCACACGCTTCTTTATCCGCACACGCTAACGCCTTTGCGTTAGCGTGACTAAAACGGTAGACAAGTTACACATTGTGCTGCTAACGCATATTCCGCACGAACCCGTTTCGACCCACGCTAGTGTCTATGGAATAGCGTGTGACAGCTGTCAAAGTTGGTGTCATTGTCACCACAGCGCTTCCAGATGACAGTGATGTGGAGGAGTTCTTCGACGCCTAAGTCCACTTTTTTTTACTTTTTTTGTGTTTTATTTTAATTTGTATTTTGTACATATTTATATTGTATATATATATATACACTTTACTAGGATATAAGTATATGTTCAATGATTACGACTGAAGGACATGTATCCATGGTCATGAATAAAAAAAATAAAAAAAACTATAAAGTGACATTGACATTTCGTCGATCGTCAATGGCTGTAAGACGTAAGTACCACAGACCAAGTAGAGATGCTACGCATCAGACGACAATCTCCGAACAAAAAATTTGGTCAATAGGGAACCAAAGAGTAACCTCAATAATAGAAAATGACAAGCACAGATAATACATTTTTTTCAACATCCAACCAAGCAAAAGGTTTTTAAATTTCGGCCTTGGATACAAGGCTTTTGCCTCTTATTCATACGTAGGTAGGTACCTATACATGCATTGCTAATATTTTATTTTTTATAGTGAAAGTGAAATAAAAACCATTACTTTTACATAAATCTGTTTATTTTTAAATTTTTTCCTATAAACATTGTTTTTTTTCAGTTATTTCTAATCAGAATAAAATTCAACATTTTCTTGTTTGATTTGCATCCACAGGATCTTCCTAGCCACAGGAGTCATCGTCTTCAGTGTTGAAGGGACTGTTATTTGATTGTACATTACCTGCAAGGAAAATTAAGGCTTTTAACTACTTGGTTTTACATTAATATCTACAATGTTATCATTGCATTTACATAAATCAAACAAAATGAAAGAAAGAAATAAAATAATTATTTTGAACTTGTTACAGGCGAGAGAAAAAATAACACATCAACAATAAAATTAAAAATAATATGCCTGTAAAAGACTAAAAAGGTCCCCATATCAGCATATGCTACAAAACCGAAATGTTGCAGCACTGGTTTTCAGATGGGTCCCGGAATGAATATTATAACCTAGTAATTTAAAGTATAGCCTAGTGGTTGAATGCTTGCCATCCTTGCAGGGGGATCTGATTTCGTACCCGGCGCACACCTCTGGCTTTTCGAATTCAAGTGCGAATCAGAATTTTATTGTCACTTTTTACTTTAACGGTGAACGAAAACATAGTGAGGAAACCTACCCACTTGAGAGTGCTTCATACAGTTCTTGATGGTGTTTAGTCCACCAACCCGCAGTAGGCCAGCATGGTGGACTCAGGCCTGAATCCTTCTGAGAAGAGGCCCGTGCCCAGAAGTGGAACAGTAACGGGCTGATAATGATGAACCATTTTTTAATAGAAATATCTTTAGAACTTTACCCTGCCTAACATCATGCTCAAACATTTCTCAGTTGATTGTGACATTCACACACAGCTTACTTTGTTGAGGCCAACTTATAATATTATTATTCATATTATTTTGTTTTTAAATATAAATACCATTAAAGAAAATGAAAAAAGCTGTTGCTTACCTCATTTAACAAATGATTTCCAACAACACTGTATGTAGGCGGTGGCATCTCAGTATCTGAAATAATAAAAATTATTTTTACAACAGCATTAATATTATTAAGATTCCACACCCGAAGGGTCCAAATGGAATCCTATTGCTGTGGCCAAGGGCAGATCCAGGATTTGTTTCGGGGAGGGGCACAAGGGCCAGATAGGCAAGGAGTACTTAGAAGTGTCCCCTATAGTATTGCATTATGTGTGATATTTTATGATTTCCAACTTGCGGTAGCATGTAGTATACTTATGTTTGCAAAAAGAAACAAATAATATTCAAGCGGTATTGTATTAATCTCCCAACTCCTAGTTTTATTTGAACCATCTGGTGGGAAGGGCTTGTTTCCCTGTGTGTCTTTTTCATTCATTAAGCTTCGTTTGGCCCCCAGAAGCCTGAAATAATCGTTTTCTGTAGTGTGTACTGCATGCAGATTGAAAAGTTCATTGTCAAATATTACACTTTATCATTGAAATGAAATATATTATTATTTGCTTACCTGATGTGATCATATAACAGTGGCTTGATGTGCTAGTGGCTAGTGGCTAGTAGTAGGCTTGTTTGTTGGGCAGACGATAGCAAACA
Source organism: Asteroscopus sphinx (assembly GCA_949699075.1). Classification (NCBI taxonomy): domain Eukaryota; kingdom Metazoa; phylum Arthropoda; class Insecta; order Lepidoptera; family Noctuidae; genus Asteroscopus; species Asteroscopus sphinx. Next base: position 27,298,718 of record OX453010.1, on the reverse strand, counting down.
TTTCGTAACCGTAATTCGTAATGTACGTTTTTATTTAGTTATATTAAACTATGTAGAAAACTGAATAGTATATTTCAACTTTTAAATGGGATAGGTACATAGTTTAGACTACCCATTTTACAAAGAGTTAATTGGAGTTAATTACAAAGACAATTACTTCAATAATTGAGATTATACATGTACACTACACATAGGTATATAACAACAATAATACCAGTGTTGCCGGCAATCAAACAAGAAAAAGTCCGAAACCACATTAGAAATTACCCGTTATGTCAAAAAAAAAAAGCATTATGTTTTTTACCTCTTCGTTTATAGTTTTAAATCGGGTATCTAAGGGGCGTCGCGCCACACTGACGTTATAGAAATATTAGGGGGCCTGAGGTGGCGATTTTTTTTATATAATTTTCAAGAATGTCAACCTGTGTGGATTCAGGATTTTGCTTAACCAAGATTTTTTTGGACTATGCATGAACAAAGTGAGATAGCGCTTCACAAAGATTTATGAATTTCAAATATTATTATTATACGAGCAGCACATTAAAGAAGCAGAATGATGTAGAATGATAAAGAAAACTAAAGAACTGTCTTTGATCACTGGATCCATCAATAAAAAACTACAACAATTTGTTACTAATATTGCGTTCGCCAAACTGAGCCATTAAGATGGAAAATATGTGATTGTGATTTTGCCGGCACCCGTACCCTTCGCTTGCCGGCAGAAACAGGTGCGGTTGTAGCACTTCCCCGGAAGAGCGCGTTCACAAGGAATTCTCCTACTCCACTAACTTTTATTGAGTATCTTCTCTGTCCCGCGTGCAATTCCTACAATTACTGTAATGACCTACATATTACAGTTAGTAACAATTGGCAAAGGACACATGATAAAATGATTGGGGACACAGAATTACCCAGATCATAACACTGAGGGGGACTCGAGATGCTCTTTATTGTGATCGTCGCAAAAATACCCGAAATTACCCGGCAGTCATCGTTACCCGCCAAGAACCCGCTGAAGGCCTTAATTACCCGAAATCGGGTAAAAATACCCGTGCCGGCAACGCTGAATAATACAGACCAGAAGGGGTAGGCCGAGGGGGACGAAGTAACTGTCAAAATCTATTATTGAACCCATCTAGAATCATAGACATAACGTTGAAAATTTTTGTTCTAAGATTACTACCCGTGGTAAGTACTAAGTACTTAAGTAGTGCAATTATTTATTCAGTGAATTTAATTTACACTGCCATCATTGTCTATAGAATTGTAAGGTGTGTTGTATCGGTCCACGTTCGCCACCGTCTTCAATTTAGTTTACACAACCTTTCATTCAAGATGGACCAAATAGACGAATACTTTGAGGCTGCCTTAGCGATCGTCAAATCCGCTGGAAACCTTATAACTGAGCACGTAAATGGCTGCAAAGTCTTCGAGAGGAAGTCTTGTGATATCGACCTTGTTACTGAAATAGACAAAAAAGTGGAGGAAATGCTTATTGGAGGTTTATCAAAACTGTTTCCGGAACATAGGTTTATTGGTGAAGAATCTGTTGCCAGTGGAGTTAAAAGCGAGCTAACTGATGCCCCCACGTGGATAATCGACCCTGTGGATGGTACACTTAACTTTGTGCACGGATTCCCGCACTGCTGCATATCATTAGGTCTCGCGATAAACAAGGAGTGTGTCGCCGGTATTATCTACAATCCCAATTTGCAGCAATTGTTTACCGCTAAGAAGGGTAAAGGCGCTTTCCTCAACGATAGGAAGATTCACGTGTCGCAAGTGACAGAGCTGCGCAATGCTTTAGTTGCATTTGAGGTTGGCACCAGTAGGGATGGAGAGAAATGTAAGATTGTATTTGAGAACTTTAAACATGTTGTCAGCAAAGGCCATGGCTTACGGGCACTTGGTTCTGCAGCCTTGAATATGGCTATGGTGGCCATGGGTGGAGCTGATGCCAATTTCGAGTTTGGTATCCATGCTTGGGACATTGCTGCTGGTGATATCCTGGTGAGAGAGGCTGGCGGAGTCTGCATAGACCCGGCTGGAGGTCCTCTAGACTTATTGTCTCGCAGAGTACTTTGTGCCAGCACTCCTGAACTGGCTCAGGAGTTGTCTAAGACTCTGTTACAGTTTTATCCAGAGAGAGATTAAAAATGGTACCTATCTAAATAAATTAAAGCTTATAAGGTTACAAGGCAAATTGGGATAAGCAACAACTTTTTCACCAACTTCAAAAAAAGAACTAGGTTCTCCATTCGATTGTATTTTCTTTTTTGTGGAATTAAGTTATAACAGTTGTTGGAATTGCCATTAATTTTTCCTTTGTTTTCATATCTTGAGATTCCAACAATGTACTAACTTCAATTTCACTAAAGTTATTGCTTATCTTCTTTTGCCTTTCAACCATAATTATGAAAGTGTTGTGTATACTGTATCCATATTGTATTGTATTGATGTTTGTTTCAAATGACAAAAAAATATGTACCATTTTGTTTGTATACTGGAATTGGATTTTTGAAAAGCATCTGTATTGACTTAATTAATGTCACAACGTTATTTTAAGTAACATAAATTGTATGTTTTAATTTATCCTATTTAATAGGTATTATTGAGTAACCAGTTGTTCCAAAAATGGTTACATAGTAGCCCTTGTATTTATTGTTGTACAAATAAGTAGATAATATATTATTTTTGTTTTACAGAATCTCTCATTTCATAATGGTTTGTTTTGATTATAATCCATTGGAAACAGGGAAGGTCTTATATTTATCAGAAATGTAATCATTACATTGTAAACTGTTGTATAATAGCATATTTCATATTGATAAACGAGGATTGTGCTACTGTATGCATGCATAAATCACAACGTCTGTGGTCTAGTGGTTCAAGGGTTGGACTGCTGATCATGAGGTTGTGGGTTCGATTCCCACAGGACCCAAATATTTGTGTGATGAACATAAGTGTTTGTGTTGGTCTGGGTGTTTCTTATGTATTATAATTTATAAGTATGTATTTACAAAAAAATAAACTCAGAAATTCTCAGTAGCAGCCCGGAGTCTGGATTTGTGCTCGGTTAGTGGCAATAGGCTCGCCCCCTATTACATCGGACTTACAACATAACTGCGAAATGTGGGTGTACTATACACCTCTGCCTACCCCTTAGGGGAAATACAGGCGTGATGTTATGTTATGTTATGTTGTTATGTTACAAAAAAAAAGTATATAAGTATTATATCCTTTGTCTAGTACCCATAGCACAAGCTCTGCTTAGTTTGGGACTAGATGGTTCTGTGTAGAAATGTCCCAAAAGTATTTATTATTATTATTTATTTATTATAAATTATTAAACAGTGAATATAATATCAATGTTAATATGTATCATATTTATGAAGAAGCAGGTTATGTAACACCTTACTCTTAGGCCTACAACACACTGCAGTTTCTAGACGCGAGGTTTGTTAATCACAATTCTGTAACACATGGAATAATATTATGCACCTGCACCACACTGGTGGCTATTTAAACTCATAGTAGGTACAGTATACGGATCAAAAATCTCTAGAATTTATTCTAGAAAACTATATATAGCAGTTTTTTAACTATGCGGCTAGAAACGGCAATGCAGTGTAGTCTTTAGAAATAATAGGTATAAGAGTAACAGTTTTAGCATTTGGGTAATTTAAAGCAGTATTTCCTAACCATTTTTAATGGTATGATCTTTGTGGACCCTTGAAAGTAAAATACATAACATACATACATAAACAGCCCATTACTGTCCCACTGCTGGGCACGGGCCTCTTCTCAGTATGAGAAGGCTAAGGCCTTAGTCCACCACGCTGGTCTAGTGCAGGTTGGCGGACTGCACACACCATTGAGAACTGTATGGAGCACTCTCAGGTGTGCAGGTTTCCTCACGATGTTTTCCTTCACCGTTAAAGCAAGTGATAATCGAATCGTAAAATAAAAATTAGTAATTTTAATTGACTTTTTATTTTTATTTATGTAGTTTGCGGTCTCTATGGGACATGTTTAAAGACCCCCAAGGGTCCGAGGTTGGAAACACAGATTTAGAGTATGTGATAATAAAGGAAACACAATTAATATATTAAAATTATTTATTCACAATAATAACTTATTATGTTATCAGGATATTATGTTGTGAGTATCTATTCAATTGTCAACAATTTTTTATTGCCTAAGTACATAAAGTACCTTTGCAGAATTTGTACGATATGTAAGAAATTATACATAGGTACTTATAAAATATAATAAGGCGATTACATTATGTACTTTTTATATTTTTTCCTTTTATTTATAGTAAATTTGTATACTTATTAGAAATATACCTATGGATATAGAAATTAGGTAATGGTATGGTTGTCTGGAATTAAGTGATGGTACGGGTCAATACTATAGTTATTTACCTAAGCAGTAAAATAATATTATTACCACTTTACTCAACTAGGTACATTGGAAAAGAAAATACTATGCATAAAATATTATTTTACCAAAAAATTCAAAGTTAAATCTTATAATAGGCTAAAGTTATTACAAGCGCCCGGGGCGCGCGTCGGGCGCGCGCTTCGTTCGCCGCGTTTCAAACGCTATGAAATTGTATGCAACGGATCATAGCAAGCCGCTGTCTTCCGTCATACAAGCATACAATTTTCATAGCGTCCGCGCCCGACGCGCGTCTATCGCGCGTCTCTGGTGCTTGTTATAACTTTAGCCATAAAATACTACAAGGAAAATACATCATTTTCGGTGGTACTCTTCAATTTAATCATTAAACAAAATGTAAATTCATTCGCCATTTTATGGCGGTTGACAATTTACTTAATATAATATATTCACGATTATAGTAAATACAGGATTATATTTAAGTATTAATAAAAATTAATAGGTATTTATTTTATAATTCAAACAGTCTTTAGTCGTATTGTGAGTTTGTCAGTCAGTCAGTTTTGTCAGTACTTAGTTAACTATCTTTGTCATGCCATTATGAGATCTGCTAAATGTTATTTTCAGTCGTAAGTAAACCACAAAAATGTAAGTCCATGTTGTTATGAATCAATAAAAAATACTATTTTGTCAGTCTGTAGTTGTAATTTAGAAGTCCGTTCATTTCATATCAAATGTGACCTTTTCTTAGTCCATTTAATTTTCGCCAATGGTTCGTCCATGTATAGCGTCAATATTATATTTACATAATGGTCAAGTTGCTACCCTACTGGTCAGTTAGACAAGTGATGCCTATTATAATTCGTAACATACAACTCTACAAGTGCTGTCAATTCATTCAATATACCTAATGTATTTGTGTAAATATGGTATCAGTCAGTCAGCAAGTCGAAGTCATGTTAAAGAAGTCTTACATAACAGTGTCAAATTTCTAGTCGTGTATTTGCTTTTGGTTTCATTGTCAGCGTCATGTCATTGTGTAGGTACCTATATTAGAGTCAATATTGTATTTACCTAATGGTCATGTTTCTACCCTACTGGTCAAGACAAGTGATGCCTATTATAAATCGTAACATACAACGCTACAAGTGCTGCCATTTCATTCAATATAATGTATTTGTGTAAATATGGTATCAGTCAGTCAGAAAAACGAAGTCATTTAAGAAAAGTCTTACATAACAGTGTAACATTTCTAGTCATGTACTTGCTTTTGTTTAATCAGTATCGGCGTCATGTCATTGTGTATCTGCCCTATAAGTAAAGTCATTATCACACTATAGTCAATAAGTCATTAGTAGTCAAATCAATGGTACAGTAATGTCATCATGAAGCTCGTCTTGTGTTGTCTTGTCCTTGTCCACTCGTCATTTGTCCGTACATGTACCTGTAGTAGAGTCAATATTTTATTTACCTAATGGTCAAGTTGCTACCCTACTGGTCAGTTAGACAAGTGATGCCTATTATAAATCGTTACATACAACGCTACAAGTGCTGCCATTTCATTCAATATAATGTATTTGTGTAAATATGGTATCAGTCAGTCAGAAAAACGAAGTCATTTAAGAAAAGTCTTACATAACAGTGTAACATTTCTAGTCATGTACTTGCTTTTGTTTAATCAGTGTCAGCGTCATGTCATTGTGTATCTGCCCTATAAGTAAAGCCATTGTCACACAATAGTCAATAAGTCATTAGTAGTCAAATCAATGGTACAGTAATGTCATCATGAAGCTCGTCTTGTGTTGTCTTGTCCTTGTCCATTCATCATTTGTCCGTCCATGTACCTATAGTAGTAAATATTGTATTTACCTAATGGTCAAGTTGCTACCCTACTGGTCAGTTAGACAAGTGATGCCTATTATAAATCGTAATATGCAACTCTACAAGTGCTGTCATTTCATTCAATATAATGTATTTGTATAAATATGGTATCAGTCAGTCAGAAAAACGAAGTCATTTAAGAAAAGTCTTACATAACAGTGTAACATTTCTAGTCATGTACTTGCTTTTGTTTAATCAGTATCGGCGTCATGTCATTGTGTATCTGCCCTATAAGTAAAGTCATTATCACACTATAGTTAATAAGTCATTAGTAGTCAAATCAATGGTACAGTAATGTCATCATGAAGCTCTTCTTGTGTTGTCTTGTCCTTGTCCACTCGTCATTTGTCCGTACATGTACCTATAGTAGAGTCAATATTTTATTTACCTAATGGTCAAGTTGCTACCCTACTGGTCAGTTAGACAAGTGATGCCTATTATAAATCATTACATACAACTCTACAAGTGCTGTCACTTCATTCGATATACTTAATCTATTTATGAAAATATGGTATCAGTCAGTCGGCAAGTCGAAGTCATGTTAAAGAAGTCTTACATAACAGTGTCAAATTTCTAGTCGTGTATTTGCTTTTGGTTTCATTGTCAGCGTCATGTCATTGTGTATCTGCCCTATAAGTAAAGTCATTGTCACACTATACTCAATAAGTCATTAGTAGTCAAATCAATGGTACAGTAATGTCATCATGAAGCTTGTCTTGTCTTGTCCTTATCACATTCGTCATTTGTACGTCGATGACTCCATGTACCTATCAATCAATTTTGTATTTACCTAATGGCCAAGTTGCTACCCTACTGGTCAGTTAGACAAGTGATGCCTATTATAAATCGTAATATGCAACTCTACAAGTACTGTCATTTCATTCAATATAATGTACTTATTTTTGTAAATATGGTATCAGTCAGTCAGCAAGTCGAAGTCATGTTAAAAAAGAAGTCGTGCATCACAGTGTACCATTTCTAGTCGTGTACTTGCTTTTGTTTAATCAGTGTCAGCGTCATGTCATTGTGTATCTGCCCTATAAGTAAAGTCACTGTCACACTATACTCAATAAGTCATTAGTAGTCAAATCAATGGTACAGTAATGTCATCATGAATCTTGTCTTGTCTTGTCCTTGTCACATTCGTCATTTGTACGTCGATGACTCCATGTACCTATCAAGTATCAATCAATTTTGTATTTACCTAATGGCCAAGTTGCTACCCTACTGGTCAGTCAGACAAGTGATGCCTATTATAAATCGTAACATGCAACTCTACAAGTGCTGTCATTTCATTCAATATAATGTATTTGTGTAAATATGGTATCAGTCAGTCAGCAAGTCAAAGTCATGTTAAATAAAGAAGTCGTACATCACAGTGTAACATTTCTAGTCTAGTCGTGTACCTACTTGCTTTTGTTTAATCAGTGTCGGCGTCATGTCATTGTGTATCAGCCCTATAAGTAAAGTCATTGTCACACTACAGTCAGTAAGTCATTAGTAGTCAAATCAATGGTACAGTAATGTCATCATGAAGCTCGTCTTGTGTTGTCTTGTCCTTGTCCATTCGTCATTTGTCCGTCCATGTACAATATGTGTGTAGTCAATAGTGTATTTACCTAATGGTCAAGTTGCTACCCTACTGGTCAGTTAGACCAGTGATGCCTATTATAAATCGTAACATGCAACTCTACAAGTGCTGTCATTTCATTCAATATAATGTATTTTTGTTATGGTATCAGTCAGTAAGTCGAAGTCATGTTAAGGAAGTCTTACATAATAGTGTAACATTTCTAGTCGTGCATTTGCTTTTGGTTTCATTGTCAGCGTCATGTCATTGTATATCTGCCCTATAAGTAAAGTTAATGTCACACTAGGTATAGTCAATAAGTCATTAGTTGTCAAATAAATGGTACAGTAATGGTATCATGAAGTATCAATCAAGTCGTTAAGTGAATTTTAGTTTTTACTGTAATTTCAGTCAAGTTTCATGAAGAATTTTTTCGGTAGATTATAACAAGTCATTTCCTCAGTTCAGCCACCGTCAGAACAGTCCAGTACGCTTGAAGTAAGTCAGCCTATTAGGTACCTATATTGTCGGTTGGCATTGGTATTCAGTCTTAAAAATGCAGTCAGCTTATTTATACATCAGGCCATTCCAGTGAGTCAACTTTGTAATGAGTCAGTAATTAAACTTATGTCATGTCATGTCAAAATCAATATCAATTACATAATATTGTTGTCCTAGGAACAACGTTAATAAGTCTTGTTACATTAAATAATTATTCCATTACAGTCAACGTTTAGTCAGCTTATTTAAGCTGACTAAACGTTGTCTGTTGTCTGTTGTTGAAATAAATATGAATCATGGCATTCCAGTCGGTCAACTTTGTAATTAGTCAGTAATTAAACATATGTCATGTCATGTCAAAATTAATATCAATTACATAATATTGTTGTCCTAGAAACAACGTTAATCATTCTTGTTACATTAAATAATCATTTCATTCCAGTCAAAGTTTAGTCAGCTTATTTATGCATCATGTCATTGCAGTCAGTCAACTTTGTAATTAGTCAGTAATTAAACTTATGTCATATCATGTCAAAATCAATATCAATTACATAACATTGTTGTCCTAGAAACAACGTTAATAAGTCTTGTTACATTAAATAATTATTCCATTACAGTCAATAAATATGAATCATGGCATTCCAGTCGGTCAACTTTGTAATTAGTCAGTAATTAAACATATGTCATGTCATGTCAAAATTAATATCAATTACATAATATTGTTGTCCTAGAAACAACGTTAATCATTCTTGTTACATTAAATAATCATTTCATTCCAGTCAAAGTTTAGTCAGCTTATTTATGCATCATGTCATTGCAGTCAGTCAACTTTGTAATTAGTCAGTAATTAAACTTATGTCATGTCATGTCAAAATCAATATCAATTACATAATATTGTAGTCCTAGAAACAAAGTTAATGATTCTTGTTACATTAAATAATTATTCCATTCCAATCAATTCCAGTCATCCAGTCAACGTTTTATGTTTTTTCAGACTAGCTATCAAAATAGGAGTCTAAAGTCTTATCTAATTATATCAAGTCATTTTAACCAAGTCTGTATTGCGAATCTTTAGTTTGTCAGGTGTAAGTCAGAATATCGTTCAGTCACTGTCACTTACGTAAAACCTACAGTCTGTGCTGTCATTTTGATAGTCTTTTCGTCACGTCATGTACCTATAGTCATTATACCTAGGTGTGTCCTACCCTTTTGTTGATCAACATTTCTTTACATTTTACGATTTCAGCACCTCTTGGAACCTTACTCTTGACTCTAATAACGAATTAATTCACGAATAAGTACTTTAATAGGTAGCTATTCAAAAATGGCAAAGTGTATCTTTAAATTTTAATTAGACCTAAGGTAAGGCACCAAGATACATTATCACACAGTACCTAGCAGTACATCCATAGTCTACAAAGAACATTTCACAAACATGACTAGCCATTCCAGTCAGTTAACTTTGTAATTAGTCAGTAATTAAACTTATGTCATGTCAAAATCAATATCGATTACCTACGTACAACCTATTGTAAAGTTAATAGGTAGGTAATACTTGTTACGTTAAATAATTATTCCATTCCAGTTAACGTTTTATGTTTTTTCAGTCTATCTATCAAAATAGCAGTCTAAAGTCCATCTAATTAAATCAAGTCATTTTAACTAAGTCTGTATTGCGAATCTTCAGTTTGTCAGGTGTCAGTCAGAAAATCGTGCAGTCACTGTCACTTACGTAGAACCTACAGTCTGTGCTTTCATTTTGATAGTCTTTTCGTCACGTCATGTATAGTCATTACACCTAGGTGTGTCCTACCCTTTTGTTGATCAAGATTTCTTTACATTTTACGGTTCCAGCACCTCTTTGAACCTTACTCTTGACTCTAATAACGAATTCACGAATAAATACTTTAATAGGTAGCTATTCAAAAATTGCAAAGTGTATCTTTCAATTTTATTGGATCCTAAGGTAAGGCCCCAATATACAATATCACACAGTACTTACCTAGTAGTACATCCATTGTCTACAAAGAACATTTCACAATCATGACTAACTACAATTTCCTAAAATTATCTATTTGGAGAGGCAAGATTTCTTCTAAATGTGGAGTAAACATCAATGCCTCCCAAGACCTGGTCTTCTTCTAAAACTATTGAAGGCAATGGGCGAAGGTATTTCCTTCAGGGCGTAAGGGTCTGTTCTGATGGTCGGGCTCTTTCTCTGTTCCGGTAGATCCAGGTTCTCTTCGTAGACTGCCCAATTCGATGGACTGGAAAAAAAATGGTTTAAGTGAATCGGGTGAAGGAATAATTAGCTAAGTACCTACTATCTATTCTTCTGTAAAGAAAGTCGGTAGTTTGAATGTTTTTTAGTCTCGTTATTTCAATAGTAGTTCATAAATATTTATTTAAATCAAGTGAAGCAGGAAATACACTTGCATAAATATTATTACAATTATTTATTTTGTCTCTTGAAATGTATTTGTGTAAATACAAAGTAATTGCCACTCTAAAGGTGCTCTATCTACATCTTAAACAATAATGATGTACAGTCATAAACAATAATGATGTACAGTCACTGTCAAAAATAACTGGACAAAAAGACTGTTAAAAATGATTTGAACAATGAAAATTAAACTTTACTTCAATGTGATAAAATTCTTATCAGAATGACATTCTGAAACATCCCTTGTGTCATCGAGATACAGTTTAATTTTCTTACGGCCAAAGTTAATATCCTATCTATCCATGATTTGCCCTACTAGAGGTAGAGATAGAAATTTGACATAAGCTCCATACATTTTATGTCAAATTTCCATCCCTAGTAGGCCAAATCATGGATAGATAGGATATTAATTTTGGCCGTTATATGTTCAGATAAGTCTGTTTGTCCCGATATTTTATCGCTGACTGTAGGTACTTAGATCAGCATTAATAAGTAGCACAAGTAATGATAAGTGTATTTTATTTTAAACTTACCTGTTCTCACTAGGTATCACTTGGAAATCCACTGATGGAGTTTTAGCGGGACTTGAAGGTTTCAGCTTGTTTCTATGTCTATTCTGACTCTTGGACTTCACTTCTATATCATCTAGCGATGCCAACTTATCAATCGAAGACCTTTCTTCTATATTTCCATAATTTGCTGGGTTATTGTAGTTATCGCCTATAGTCTCCCTCTTTTCTTCCTTATTGATAGGTCTTGGGGTAATTTTGTCATTGTCAGTATATTTGTGTAGAACATTTCTAACGTAATAGTATTTGTTTGTCTGTACAGGCGTTTCGTCATAACGTCTCGTCGGTCTCTGTAAATAAGGCTTAGTTGCTGTCTCGTATAAGTAAAATGTCGATAATTTCATGTTCTTGTCTTCATTCGCGGCAAAAGTAGAAAAGTCTTTGCTTACAGTTTCAGCTTTATGTCTTTCAATAATTTCTTTGTAAGTGTCAGCTTTGTCAGTCATAGCTTTGTCATTCATAGATTTGTCAGTCATAGCTTTGTCAGTTATAGTTTTGTCAGTCATAGCTTTGTTAGTCATGGCTTGGTCAGTCACAGCCTTGTCAGTCACGGCTTTGTCGGTAACCTTTTTATCAATAGCACTTGCTTCACCTTTATAAGTCCCTACGTATCCAAAAGTCACTAGTTTGTACAAGTCAGTTGTGCTTTCGCTTTTAGTGTCAGCTTTGTCAGTTATTTTGTTTCTTTGGGTCACAGTCTCGTCATTTGATCTAGCTGATGAAAGGTAGTTGTATTTAGTCGTATAGCTCGGTCGATTGTACCTGTAGTTTGTTTGTTGGTTGTCTTGTCTGTTGTAATAGTAAGGTTTGTTTGGTCGTCTGTATGTGTCATCATAAGTCTGGTAAGTCACTTTGACTACGTCTCTGTCAGTCATTGGTCTACCAGTAGTATATCTTCTAGTGCTATGTCGCCAAGACTCAGTGGGTCTTGGCACGTAGTTTATCAAGTATGTGTATTTGTCAATATTCTCTGTCACTGTTATCACTGGTCTGTGGTTAGGTCTGTTATTCGGTCTGTTATATTGAGGTCGTTTATGTGCAACGTTGTTTATAACAACGGATTGTACTTGTTGAGTGTCTTCGTCATCTTCATAGTCATATTCGTCGTATTTATCTGATGGTCGTCCTCTAGAGTCGATTTTAAAGTCGTCATACCGTCGGCTTTTGTTTTTGAAGTCAAGTTTGTCATCGATCTGTACGTCACGTCTGGTCACAGTCGGTTTAGTCGTTATGTTAGGTTTGGCAGTCGTGCTAGTCATATCTTTAGTCAATGAAAAGTTAAGTTCGTCATCATCATTGTCTTTAGAGAGTTCAGTCACGTTAAGTTTGTCAGTCGGGTTTTCTTTAGTCAAGCTTTCAATTGTCATGTTTTTAATAACGGTAGAGTTATTGTTAGGTTTATTTTTGTTAAGTTTTGTCGCACCTTTTGGCACAGTCTTTTTAGTCGTTGTAGGTCTTGGTGTAGTAGTCGGTTTCTTTATAGGTTTTTCAACAGTTTCCTCAGATTTGCGTAGGTCATTGTCAGATTCCGAGTCTATTTCAACCCAGGGTGATAGGTCAAAGTTGTTAAGAAGTCCATTCTGGCAGGATATTCTGTCATTGTCAGGGTTGTCAAAGGAGAGGAAGACGAAAGGTTGGACTGTATCGATGCTGTCTAAAGTTCTGCAGAGGACTTGGGCGAAGGAGATCCTGCGAATCTGTTGGAGCTGTGCTGGAGTGAATGATGAGTCGAAGCCTCCGTTTTCGTACCTGAAAATATGTAACTGATTAAATAGAAAATTAAAAGAAGGGTCATGAAATTAATTGTTATGTTTAGGGTCTTATTCAAGATGATTTTTTTCCAGCAATGGAAGTGAAAGGCAAATTAATCGTATTTCTTTCTCTTATGTCGTCATATGCAACTGTGAACCTGTGTTATTATCTTAGACCATAGTTTTATCATCCTACTTGACTTACCAAAAGCGATCACCCTTCCTGAGGTTGGCGAATTGCTGCGCTATGATGCAAGCAAACGTTGGTCCCACCAGACCGCCCACTACCGGCCTCTCTGCCATACCCGCCGTGAAAAGATCTAAGTCATCGACATCCCTGAAACATTACAAGAGTGTTGTTTTTAACATAGAATGGCCATGTGGGCAGGGCGCGCGTGGCAGCACCATGCACCAGCGTGCAGGATATTTGAAAGCTTTCTCAGCACGCCTTATGACTTGTTTCTATAAATACTCTAATAAAAACCCGCAAAAATGTCTTATTGTGCTGTTTCTAACTGCAGAAACAAAAGCTGTAAAGTACATTTGATTAGAAATTAATTTAAAAAAAATCATGACGTCAAAATGCAAGGCGTAGTTTGTTCGGAAAGTTGCCACGCATGAATCGCAAGTAAAATTGAACGCCTGGAAAATGGCTTGCCCAAACACGGACTTGCCTGTCAACCCATCTTCCCAGAGACAGTGGGATGAGCCACTCTGTAAGTTAGTGCGGAATAATATAATTAATAAGTCAACCAATACCGCTGAGCGTGCTCGTCTACTGGCTGTGGGTGAATGGGAAGCAGGCCTTTGGCTTCAGGCACTTCCGTCGTCCAACATAGGTACTATGTTGGATGACACCAGTTTCCGGCTCGCTACGTGCCTACGCTTGGGCGCAACTTGTGTTGCTCCACACCGGTGCCATTGCGGTGAACTTGTCGACAGCCTAGGACACCATAGCCTGTCTTGTTGCAGGAGCGCGGGGCGCTTAGCGCGACACGCTAGCATTAATGACATTATTCGTCGTGCTCTTACCACCGCTGGTGTACCAGCTGTTTTAGAACCCAACGGCTTGGTACGAGACGATGGCAAGAGACCAGATGGCATGTCGTTATTGCCATGGAAGATGGGTAGGCCTCTGGTGTGGGACGCAACGTGCGTAGACACCCTTGCTCCTTCACATCTTTTTAGCTCAGCTGGTTGTGCTGGCGCTGCCGCTGCATCTGCGGAGGCCCTCAAGCGGCGAAAATATAGTAACCTATCAGGTAACTATGACTTTGTGCCGTTTGGGGTCGAAACACTCGGGTCATGGGGTCCGAGTGCGTGCTCCCTTTTTAAGGAAATCTCCAAGAGGCTGGTCGACACTTCGCGTGACCAGAGGGCTGGCTTGTTCTTTGGTCAAAGAATAAGCGTTGCCATTCAACGTGGCAACGCTGCCAGTCTTCTGGGCACTATGCCGGATGACAGCGGTGTGGAGGAATATTTTGACGCCTAGGCGCGCCTTTTTGTATCATTTTATTTTGTACTTTGTAAATATTGTATAATTTTATTTTGTAGTTTGTAAATATTTTCTAAAGAGTAGTTTTTAGAGTGTACATAATTATTGTAAAACTGATCGTGTTAACTAAAATAAATAAATAAATTTTTGGTAAAATTGTGATTACAACCATCTGTGGTTTTTAATATGGACGTAAATGGTTTCCATCTTATTTGGAGTCTTATTGTGATCTTCAGCCATGATTACTTTTCCATTGCTAAGGTGTTATAAGGAACGACCGAGGCATTATTGCACTAGGATCACATCATCATCATCATCATCATCATCATCATCATCATTTCAGCCGAAAGCGTCCACTGCTGGACAAAAGGCTCCCCCAAAATGGGGGATATGCCATAATCGCCACGCTTGGCAGACGGGTTGGCGATCGCAATTGGTTGGTTAAATACTCAGAGAACGCTGCTGCCCATCCTCTGGTGAATCCCTTAGTCACCTTTATGACACCCCCGAGAAGAGATAGAGTGGTGCTATTCTTTGTGTCCGGCACCACACGGAACACAAAGGATCACGTACTCTTATTGAAGTGATAGCATAATCCAGCGATCTCTAAATTTCTAGCCAAGTTTATTTATGGCAATATTTTGAAAGACGGTCTAATGTTAGAGTTTGCTTGTGAGGTTCGTATTTTGCAGGGGTCATGGAAAAGTTACCCACCTATACAACGCCTTCATCTTCCTCGCAGCCCTGGCCGGCATTACTCTCAGCAGGTCATCAAAGTCTTCAATAGCTGTCAACCCACACGGTTCCCTCCAAGACGTATACGGAGGCACCCCATGGTCCCTCCCCCTCTGAATATTGATAGCTGCCAGATCCATTCCAAAGTCAAACTGGGGAGTTTGGAACAGGTGGTTGGTGAGTTCTTCCGAGATGAACTCGTCTCTTTTCTGGATGGGCTGGTTCAGCATGCCGAGGAGCAGGCGGTCTACTGCGCCGATCGACCAGATGTTGGAGGGGTTTGTCAGTTCGTTGTGGAGAGAAACGTCTAGAAACGGAGAGTTTTGAATTAAATTCTGTTGCATATCGAAAATTACCGAATCTACTTTTTTTTTTTTTTTAATTATAGAATGGCGAAACGAGCTAAAGGCCCACCTGATGTTAAGCGGTTACCTTTGCCCATAACAACCGCAATACCACCTAGGCTGTATTTTGTGTTATAGTTTCTCAAGGATTTTTGAAAGAATGGTTTTTATTTTATTTTATGACGTTTTGAGTTGTTTTCGAATGAGTGGCTTTCAAAGATTTTTCCAAGGCAGTTTACTTAAGTCATAGGCAGCAGAATTCTGTTATTCTGTAGATGAGCACTTTGACCACAATACAGATTTGCTGTAATTTTTTAAAATTCTTAACTAGTATGCCCGCGGCTTCGCCCCAAGGGCGGATCCAGGGGGGTCATGACCCCCCCCTGGGCCTAGGTCAACCACAGTTTTTTTCCTTTGTACATAATTTGCTAAATGAATATACAATGAATGAATGAATGTTTGTATGTGTTACGACTGTTACGAGTACCTACATACTAATGTTACAACATACACACATAAAAATCACTAAATTGACGTCGCACCCGAATCCGCTCGTTCATTGTGAATAATATTCACGTGATTTAAAGTTTGATTTTGCGGCATCTCTTCTCCAATCACTCCGTTACGTCCTATCGTCTGAATATCGATAACGAATCGATTGAATACTTAGCTTACCATCAACAACAGAAATAACTACTTAACTACGATGTTAGCCTTACAAAACCTCGCCGAAGTAAAAATAATTCAAGAACCTTAAAACATCGATATTAGATGATAAGTAATTCGTTTTATGAAAATCGGAATGGAAAAATAACAGTCCAATTAAAAATGCTCTTAAACTGTTGTGTTTGCAAAAAAGTACCAAAAAGTTTCGCGCTCGCTGCGCTCGCGCTTAAGCACTACTTCATTGCCCATGCAGGTATAGGGCTACTAACTATATTTACTTATTTACGGTATGGTGTCTACTATTAGCCACTCTAGGCGCCGCAAGAATGTGCTATGCTCAAATAAATGCGTACTCTTTTGTCACAGAATGTCTATGTTTTCACAGTTTTTGTGAAAAGCTAATCAGTCTTTTTTGGCGTGTAGGTATAGGTATTGCAAGTAACTATTCCGTTACATTAATATTCTACAAAGAGAAAATTCAAAGGTCTAAAATTCACTTAAATTCATGTTTTTGCTAAAATTACGAAAATCTTAGAATTTTATTGGTTGAAAGTTTTTTCCTAAAGGGCGGCAATCTAACTCTGCACCAAAAATTTTTAGATTCAGGGCTGGATATAAGTACGCGACCCCCCCCTGACATAAAGGCTGGATCCGCCCTTGCTTCGCCCGCGTGTAATTTGGCTTATCACAGAAAGATGTTATTGCCCATCTCTCGGGAACTGTTTATTTTTCCGGGATAAAAAGATGTTAAACCCGGTTTGGTACCAAATTGTAAAAAAACATCCAAATATCTTCACAAACTTTCACTTTACAATGTTAGTAGGATTACTGAAAGTTTATAAAAGATACTTCAAGTGAGTTTAAAAGTTTAAAATATATTTAAAGCTACTTACTGTTGTTCATGGGTCTATGGAACCTGTCGAAGCGCATCATGGAGGACTGCACGAGGCTGTGCCCGAACCTGAAGGCGGCCGAGCCGAACGAGCTGGCCGGACTGGGGTTGATCTTAGGGTTGTAGCCTTTGTAGAAGCCCTTCTTTTGCAGGTCCAGCTCGAAGCGACGCATCACTTCGGAACCTACGGGTGTTCAGTTTTTTGGATAGATTATGTAGCTGATTTGATAGAAAAACATGCAGCAGCTATTTATCTAATTTGTATATGCTTAATCTAGCACCAGTATACCTTAAAGGCTTGTAGGTGAATACGTATAAGCTATAACTGTTACATGTAGCAGTTTTGTGTCGGAATTTCATCATAACGTATCGAGTGTGCCGTGACTACGTAAGTACTTTATTATTATAACATAAACTTAGGCCGCGGCTTCGCCCGCGTTCTGAACTAAAATATAGCCTATGTTACTTCTGGATAAAATTCCTCCTAATGGTGAAATAATGATTAAAATAGTTTCAGTAGTTTCAGAGTTTATCGATTACAACCAAACAAACTAACAAATCTTTCCTCTTTATAATATTATTTGTATTAGTATAGGTTTAGATGAAAGAGTTTAGGTAGCTATATGAAGATCGTTTTTTAGATTTTCTAAATTAAACCAAATCAACAGTAAAAATTTCAACTTTTCTTAAATGCTGACGAGGATCTTTGCTAATAGCTTACCCAGCACAATAGGCAGGAACTCTCTATACGTGATATGCTGTACCATGGCTCCTACTATCTTGCGCGTCTCCTGGTAGATCTTCTCGTCGCTCCAGTGCGGGTTCAGGTGCGTTAGCTCTTGTGCCATCCTGGAAATATTGAGCCAGTATTGTTATTTTTAATTGAAGTGCCTTTTTGGACTGTTATAATACCGTAATTCGACGGAGCTTGATTTAAAGCGACCATTTCTACTAGGTTATTAAGCGCCCAAGAGACTACCGGGAGTCTAAAAAATGATTTTTGATATGCCTACTTTCCGTTTCTTGAAAAGTTTTCTTTATTAACCCCCAGTTTCCGAAAGGCTGATCAACGCAAAAATTAACTAATCAGCTGTCAAATCTTAGGTCAAGCGATGTGATTGGTTGTTAATATTTTTGCCGGCCAATCACAGAAGCTGACATTAGATTTGACAATAGATCACATTGATCAGCCTACAGAAACAGGCGGTTAGTCTCCTTCTCCTGATTGAAACATCCAATGAACACTATCCCACATAGATTGCAAAGTAATTGAATGTCGTCTCACCTATTATGCTGCCTCATCCACACAATATGAGCAGCCACCAGTCCTGGATGTTCGTTGACCCTGGCGTCTCCAGACTTGAAACAGTCGGTGGACACGGCTCCTTTACGGCAGAGTTCGTCTCGTCGCTCCGGTGGAAGAATTGGACGGCGTTGTTGAACTCGACCGTATTGCAGCATGCCTGGTGGAGATTCATCATCATTTCATCATCATTTCAGCCGAAAGACGTCCACTGCTGGACATAGGCCTCCCCCAAACATCGCCACAACGACCGGTCCTGTGCCTTCCGCATCCAGCGGATTCCCGCGACCTTCACCAGGTCGTCGGTCCACCTTGTGGGGGGCCTACCCACGCTGCGCCTTCCAGTACGCGGTCGCCACTCCAGAACTTTACTGCCCCATCGGCCATCCGTTCTGCGAGCAATGTGCCCCGCCCACTGCCACTTAAGTTTGGCAATTCTTCGGGCTATGTCGGTTACTTTCGTTCTCCTGCGAATCTCCTCATTTCTGATTCGATCACGCAGGGACACTCCGAGCATAGCCCTCTCCATTGCCCTTTGAGTGACTTTGAGCCTTCTTATCAGGCCCATTGTGAGCGACCACGTTTCAGTACCGTAAGTAATTACTGGCAACACACACTGGTCAAAGACTTTCGTCTTGAGACACTGCGGTATTTTGGACGAGAAGATATTGCGTAGCTTCCCGAACGCTGCCCAACCGAGTCGGATTCGACGATTGACCTCTTTCTCGAAGTTGGACTTACCTAGCTGGACAGTTTCTCCTAGGTATACATAATCGTCAACAACTTCGAGTGTAGATTCTCCGATGTTTACGGGAATGGGTGCTATATGGGAATACAACATAACCTTTGTCTTGTCCATATTCATTTTAAGACCCACTCTATCAGAAGCTCTACTGAGGTCATCGAGCATTGTACCGAGGTCCTCCATGGTCTCAGCCATGACTACTATGTCGTCGGCAAACCGAAGGTGAGTGATGTACTCGCCGATTATGTTAACGCCTAGCCCCTTCCAGTCCAGAACCTTGAAGACATCCTCCAATGCAGCAGTGAACAGTTTCGGAGAGATCACATCTCCCTGTCTCACACCTCGCTGCAGAAGGATAGGTTTCGAGGCTTGGTCCTGTAATCGGACTGACATAGTGGCGTTTTCATACAAAGACTTTAACACTTCGATGTACCGATAGTCAATCTGGCACCGTTGAAGAGACTGTAGTACCGCCCAAGTCTCGATCGAATCGAAGGCTTTCTCGTAGTCCACAAACGCTAAACAAAGAGGCAAGTTATACTCTTCTATGATCTTCATTCATTCATCATTCTATGAAATATAATAATAATTAATTAAGATTAGGACATCATTAAACATCGTGAGGAAACCTGCACACCTGAGTGTGCTCCATACAGTTCTCAATGGTGTGTAGTTCGCCAACCCACACTAGGCCAGCCTGGTGGACTAAGGCCTTAGCCTTTTCATACAGAGAAGAGGCCCGTGCCCAGCAGTGGGACAGTAAGGGGCTGGTTATGTTATGTTATGTTACATACATTCGCGATCTTCCACCATTTGTCTTAATATTTTTTTCGCAATCGACTTGAAATCTAAAAAAAGCTCACCATTCCTAAATAGTCTAAGTTTATCCGACTTCGAAGCAGAACTGCCGTACAGCGGTGACCCATCTATATATGCTGACACTTGGTTAAGCTGCTCCCGCCAGCCGAGCGCGCAGTCATCACGAGGAGCTGGCGAGGAACGCACGAAGTCCAGGCATCGAACACCGCGTGGACCGTAGAATGGGTCTGATGCGGGAACCGCGATGGGGAAGCATTCTGGATGCTGTGGGAAGAGTTCCATAATCCTCTCGTGTAGTTCCAGACACAATTCAAATTTAATTATATCTCGTGTGGATCCACGTTACAGCAAGATAAGTTAAAATAGACTATGGGAAAAAAAAATTGAAAAGATAGAAATAGTTGATTTTAGTCTTGTTACAGGCGAAAACAAAAACATTGGTATAAAAAACAATAAAATTAAAGATAACATGCCTATGCAAGACCAAAAAAGGCCCACATTTCGGCATATATGCTACAAAACCGAAATATTGTAGCGATGGTTTTCGGGTGGGTCCCGCTATGGAACACAATTTTACTCTCAGCACAGATTCAATTCCCTTTTGTGCTCATTTGCAAAATTATTGTCAAGACGAAATCTTCTTCATGAAACATTACATTATGCTTTATTTAGATAAACTGGTTGCGAACCCATAAGATGAGGGCTTCTTGTAAAGTTTCCTTCATCCACATAGGAGGATCAATGCTGAAGCTAAGTATAAATACATAAATCCTTACCAAAAACTCTTTCGGGACGAAGTCCCTGCCACCATCCTTGCAACACCTGGGCACTGATCCATTAAATCCTCTAGATTGCGAAGAGGACGTCACGTCATGGTCCACAAACTGACCCCATTGCATCAATAGGTGCGTCACTCCTACAGTTTCCGCATTTTTGTTTTCATGTATTGTGGAACTGATCTCTCTTGCTGAAGGTAGTTTGGAGCCAAAGATGGACAGTCTAGGAGCTTGGAGCCCGTCGGAGTAGGAAGGTGAGAGGAAGCGCTGCACAGGAGTCATGGTGGCTCCCCATCGAGGACGGTTGATGTTGTTGCAGGTGCCATCGTGGGTGCGGTATCTAAAAATCATTTAAAGTAAATTTTTGGTCTTGTACCTATAAGCATGTTATCTTCACAGATTGCTGTTGAATATAGATTGTTGTTGCAATTAGGAGAATAAAATCAAAATATCAAAATCAAAATGGCATTTATTCAATTTGGGCTAAAGCCAATTAGCACTTATTGAACGTCGACAAAAAACAGCCCCAAAAACGCCCACCCTTCACCGCTTCCTAGTGTTTATGCTGGGAAGTAGAAACGGCAAACAAACTCCTCAGCAAATTGTGTAACAAAGAACCTAACCACGGTTTTCATCTAAGATGAAGAGATCTACAATCATCATCATCATCATCATTTCAGCCGAAAGACGTCCACTGCTGGACATAGGCCTCCCCCAAACATCGCCACAACGACCGGTCCTGTGCCTTCCGCATCCAGCAAATTCCCGCGACCTTCACCAGGTCGTCGGTCCACCTTGTGGGGGGCCTACCCACGCTGCGCCTTCCAGTACGCGGTCGCCACTCCAGAACTTTACTGCCCCATCGGCCAACCGTTCTGCGGGCAATGTGCCCCGCCCACTGCCACTTAAGTTTGGCAATTCTTCGGGCTATGTCGGTTACTTTCGTTCGTTAGATCTACAATGAATGCTCTATATACTACTTATTTCTATAGCAAAATCGCTAAGTTAGTTCTTACAACACATGCTTGAAGAGTTAGGGGGGTAATAGTTGTAGACAGAGCTATAAGCTTCATGAAGAAGCAACGGTTTTCTATATTTGCTTGTTGACTAATACTTTTTTTGTTTTTGTCACAGTTTTCTTTTTTTATGGTGTAGGATGGCGAAAACGAGCAAAAAACCCACCTGATGTTAAGTGGTTACCTTTGCCCATAACAACTGCAATACCACCTAGGCTGTTGCCTAAATGCAAATCGCTTTCGCCAAACTGAGACATGTTGATGGAAATTATCATGAGATTGTAATTTCACTGACACTCGTACCCTTCGTACCGGAACACAGCAATGCAAGCATCACTGTTTGGTGGCAGAAATAATAGGAACGGTAGTGGTAAAACTTCTGACTTTGAGATACTCTTACACCCAGTTTCCGAAAGGCTGATCAACGCAAAAATTAACTAATCAGCTGTCAAATCTCAGGTCAAGCGATTGGTTGTTAAAATTTTTGCCGGCCAATAACAGGAGCTGACATTAGATTTGACAACAGATCAAATTGATCAGCCTTCCGTGAACTCATGCTTCCAACTGTCAAATAGCACTGCATTTTGACAGTTGGAAGCACGATTTCACCATTCAGATGAGTGATTCATCTTTGTATATAAACCTCAGATTCCTAACGTCCGGTTTTATTAAAGTACGTTAGTACTATTAGATATTCTGTGATTAAAGCCTAAAACCATACCTCTTGGAAGCAGGTGGACACTTAGGTGTTCCACGGAGAGGGCATTGCTGCATCAGGGGTGACTGCCGCATTGCACTCGCCGTGGGGAACTGGGTCTCCTCCGTGCGACCTTCCAGACCCTCGCCATTGCCACCGCTGGAACAAAATGTGATTGGTAAAGACACTGGACTTGCTTGGATCGATAAAGCCGAGCCCGTTTGAAGGAATACACGATGAAGAAGGATAAAAATAGGACTGGAATGAGTCTGTAATTTCTTGCTTGAGTATTTACTCAAACCTCACGTTCTGAAAGTTCGTAAAAGTCGTTCTGTCGCTTCAATGCACCTTCAAGTGAAAGTGACAGCAAGAGACTTAAAAGCGACTTAAAATTGAGTTTCGTTTGAGAATTTGACTAATTGCACAAAGTTTAAATAAATAATTAAGATAAAGAAAATAATAATAATTAATTAAGATTAGGACATCATTAAACATCGTGAGGAAACCTGCACACCTGAGAGTGCTCCATACAGTTCTCAATGGTGTGTGTAGTCCGCCAACCCGCACTAGGCCAGCGTTGTGGACTAAGGCCTTAGCCTTCTCGTACTGAGAAGAGGCCCGTGCCCAGCAGTGGGACAGTAATGGGCTGGTTATGTTTGTTTGTTTAAGATAAGACTACTACTTACTTTACTTGAGTTTTAATAATGAATATTTCATTTTTGACTACCTGTTGGAAACTCATGGTCATCGATCGTTGTTTTACAAAATAAAACACGGAACAGCTGTTTCATAGAATTTGGTCTTCTAGTTGCTGGAAATAGAAGATACCGTAAATAAAAATCACTAGAAAAAAAGGGTCGGTATCTTTTGGACTCTATCTCGATATGTCTAGGCTGCCAGTAAGAATAGATCGCGAAATGACTGGATCTCGATTGAGACTAGGTATCCTTACGTCTACATCTTGAAATGACTAGGTAGATTAGACTATATCTCATTTTACCTTGATCGCAATATAAAAAGCGTTGTTTATCGTCTTCATATTAAAAGTTCGATATAAAACATTTAGATTAAATGTATTAGTTCAAAGTTAAACGGTAATAAATACATCTACCCACCTACTAAATTATGGATCAATTTGTAATTTAACTGTAATGCTACGTAAATATTAATCATTGATTGGCGTGAAGGTGATCCGTATACGACTAGTAGTAGCGTGGTAAGATTTAAAACTAATTAATTATGTACTGCGGTGAGTCGCGCTTATGATCACTATGTATCAATATCGAATCAAACAGTATTATTAGATTAATTATTAATAGTTTGTTGCTTGTAGTCCTACGTAATTGAATTTGATTATGGTGAAGGAAAACATCGTGAGTAAACCTCAGAGTTTCCCATACAGTTTTCGATTGTGTGTGTAGTCCGCCAACCCGCACTAGGCCAGAGTGGTGGACTAAGGCCTTAACCTTCTCATTCGGAGAAGAGGTCCGTGCCCAGCTGTGGGACAATAATGGGCTGCTTATGTGTTAGTCCTAAGTAATTGAAGATTATTTATTACAAAAACAATTTCATTATATTTGCGGAAAAAGTACGGGTAGCTTTAGTTGGACGGTTCAAAATTGTGGGTCCTATGGAGAAGAACCGGCATGAAACTCCATGGAACGTTGATATTACACCGTAGATACTTGCAAAATTATATTTTGACTCAGCGTGATTTGATATTTAGGGATCCGAAGACCGAATATGATAGCTCTTCGGACTGATCACACGCCCACTTCCATAAAGCTAAATATCTCCTGACAGTTGGAAAATGTTATGAATAACGGAAATATGTTGAAGGAAATGTTGTAACACATTCTGAATTTCTAATGAAACTTGACCAAATTATACATGCTGAAATTTTAATGGCTTCTTTCCCGAAAAGGGGTCATTGTACTCATCATTATGAACAACTTTTACTATTGGACCAACACTGAAATCGCATCAAAAAATCAGTTGCTCCCTACATTTGTGTTCACTTAAACCGATAAAATGTTCCCTACATATTTTTTTTCGATATCAGGGTTGGTCCCATAGTAAAAGTTGTTCATAATGATGAGTACAATGACCCCTTTTCGGGAAATAAGCCATTAACATTTCAACATGTATGCTCGGTGAGCGAAGGACAAAAACAAGCAAAATCTGCCTTATATTTTATGGCATGTGTTCCGTGTGAGATACGTATAATGTGACTATACAGGGTTATTTGTAAAACACCGTTAAGCTCTCAGGACTATGTTACTAACATCATAATCAACAACTTTTGTTCTATGACTTTTAAAAATTCATCATATTTAAATTCATCAGATTTTCATACAAAAATAAAAATATTTAAATTGAACGCTCTAAATGTTACGAAGTCCATGCGAAGCAAAAGAAAGCGCGATAGTTAAATAGCGAGGGGAGCGGGGTTAGGGCAGCGGGGGCGCTTGAAATTGACCTATTTACGGGCGGCCCTCAGTCGGTCGGTCGCTTTGATGCGCTTGCGTCGCGGCAGACGTTGGTAGGTACAGCTAAATACAGAGTTAAAATGTGTTAGATAGGACAACAAAATCTTGAAGGTTTGTTTTTGGTTTATGTATTATGTTTTGTAAAAAGTCATAGAACAAAAGTTGATGTTTATGATGTTAGTAACATAGTCCTGAGAGGTTAACGGTGTTTTACAAATAACCCTGTATAATGTGACATCTAAACAAAATCTTTAATAAATTGATGCCACGACGAGAAAGATAAAATCGATCGATCGATAATGCAGATCAAATATTGCAAAACTCAACCGGATTCACAAACGGATTCGATTTAAGTAATACGAATCGTGATGAGTAGCCATTCAACTATCACCTCATAAAATGTATTTGTTTTGCAATAAAATCCTCTATACAAAGGTCAATTCCAATCGGCCATGAAATAAGACTGTAAACCTACGTAATTAAGTTCAGAATCGCTCATAATATCCCATATTTATTTATAAGATATGATATGAATGAGAGGTCCAAGGCTTGATATTAACATAATATACGAAAATTTCAAGGGAAAGTGAATATGTATTATGTAAATGTTGTTTCGAAAATCGATGGAAATCTGGTGAAAGCGATACATAAAAGTCTCACTTTTTTTTTGCTTTTGAATTGACTGTTCCGTGGTTTATTGCCCATTAAGTAATCCTACGCAAATATAGTGCAAGATGGTTAGTTGTAAGAATTTAACATAATCAAGTTGCGATTTTTTGCTTACGGCCAAAATTAATATTCAATCTATCCACAATTTGCCCTACTACAGATAGGAATTTGACATAAGCTCCATACAAAATATGTCAAATTTCTATCTCTATCTCTAGTAGGGTAAATCGTGGATAGATTAGATATTAATTTTGACCGTTAGTCGGTATCTTTTTTCGGGTCATCTTTCTTATGACTTTAATATTATATATTATACTTGGTGTAACAGAATAAAAGCATGACCTCAGACATCCTAATTAGAATATACATTTGGTAATATGTATGTTGTTGTTGTATGTATGTTGTTATATATTTGGTAATATATTTAACATGTAACAGAATAAACGCAAATCCTTAAAGTATTTTTTCAGAATCACGAGAATCAATCGATTGGTATGGTTTTTATATCATGTTACATTTCACCAATTTTTTTTTTCAAAATCGCAATATTTTTTTGGCATCACTTAGTTCCTGAGTTGGTTTCTGAATCTGCAGCATACCGTATTTTAAGGGTTACCTGAAACACGGTAACCCAGATCCGTTGATATACTTATTTATCCGTAGTACCCAAAATGAATTTTGGAACAAATAAATATAAAATGTGACTTGGTACAGAAATCATAGCATTGGATTAAATCTTGTGATTCAGAAAAAAAAAATCAGGACTTGCGTTTATTCTGTTTCATGTTGTATTGATGATAATTTTATATAACTGGTTAATAACAGGCCCTACTCGCAGCCCGTTAATATGAAGATGAAGAAACGTTACTGAGCATTGCAAAAACGTATTAAAACAAACTTACAATTGCAGAACCACAGATTGCTTATACGATTCCGAAACCTTATCCATAATTATGTTGTTATTATTTAACTAGCTGTACCCGTGGCTTTGCTCACGTTATCATAAGATTAACTTTCAAATAAGTCAAATTTCAAAGATAATGGACAAATGATAGCAATAATTAATTTATTGCCATTATTTTTTTGTTAAAGCGCTGGGCGCAAAGTCAAAGACTAAAACGTAAACCGAGATTCTAGGCCACAAAAACATTTTGAGCATAATTTACAAAAATAATACAGAATGATGTGAATGTATACAATAAAACGCCTTTTTACAAAACCTTCAGCAGCCAAAATGTACAGAGTGTCAGGGCTGGTGACGCGAGAGCAAGCGACGTACAGTTGTGCATATGAGAAGCAGCTGGTCCTGAGGTCGACAGCCGCAGCCTTCAGTGTCTGCCCCTGCTACTTATTTATGGTCATCGTGAAGCACAGACTCACAGGAAACTGTATGCGCTTGAATTGGAAAGAGTAATTGTGGGGAATCAGTGGTATACGTGGAATAAACACCATCTCGCCAGCGGCACACCCAGTGAGAATCTCTGCCTCTATAATGTGCCTCTGCAAGGATATGACTTTGAGTCGGGTCCCATTACACAGCTTAGGCGGTGTTAAGTTCCACAAAAGTACAGCGGACCCCGACTTTAAGTGTGATAAGATGGGCAGAAAGTCCACTTGCAGAGAGAGAGTTAAGGAATACTACTGGATAGTGAGTAGCGTCATCTAGATCTATAACGGTGTTTATAGAAGTATAAACCACTTCATTCCCTTAAATTTCTGAGAGAATGCTATCGTTAATGGCAGTGGCTTGGTCATTTTTTGGTGTTAAAATGGCCCTCTCACACCACCAAGAATTCTGCTGGTGCGAGATTTGGCTGATGTCCCCATAAACAGAACGAATTAGGTCCTCTACCGTAGGGACCACTCTACAAAGCGTTTCCGGTAGGTCCACCTGGCCACTCTCCTCTGGATAAGTTCCTACTCCAATGTTTAAAAGGACTTCAGCGAATTCTTGAGCATGTGAATTCCCGCCAAGCCGTGCTCTCATGTTGCCCGTCAAGCACAATCTGTGAACTTGCGGCCAGAGAGTAGAGCGTTTTAACGAAGCATTCACCTCATCAGCCCTAGTACCTCGCGTCACCACAGGCAGCGTCTGCCGAAAATCGCCGCTAAAGAGAACTGTTACCCCACCCATGATGTTGTGGTTCCTGCGGATATCTTGCAGGGTTCGGTCAACAGCCTCCACTGCCTTTCTGTTCGCCAATTTGCATTCATCCCATACAATAAGAGAGCAGTCTCGTAGAACAGCGGGCTTGTCACTGTTTCGTGAAACGTCTCATTGCTCTCTAAGTCTATGGGAATCTTAAACATTGTGTGCGCAGTTTTGCCACCAGGGAGCAGTGTTGCGGCGATTCTGGAAGACGCTACTGCGAGGGCTATTTTTCCTCGCCTTCTGACCTCTGCAAGGATGCCTGAAGTAAGAAAGGTTTTGCCTGTTCCTCCAGGAGCATCCAAAAAGAACATTTTCCCTTGGCAGAGTTCAATGTTCTGCAGGATAATTTCGAATAGCTGTCTTTGCTCTGAGATGAATGATGAACAATGACAGACATTGCGCCCGTACTGTAGTCAGTTTCGGCGGCGTATTCACGATTAACGCGTGGTTTGGTTGTGGGGTCGGTAAACCGTACTCAATCAATGAATTGCAGCCGATCGAAACGACCATGTCTTGATGTGAAAAAAAAACAGCTATTCAAAATGCGTTCAGCATATCAACATAGGTCCGTAAGAATCGCCAATTGGTGAGGTGTAAAATGTAACTACGAATTGTGATATTTTACATTGTAAAATATCACAATTCGTAGGTACTAAGTATTTCAAGACAATTAAAGAAGCAAATAGAAAGACAAAAAAAGTAATGCTCATTTCTCTACCCATAACATCACATTTTGTGAACGAAACCATAGCGCGATCTAATTCGACGTTAACGCCATCTGGTTAGGAAAGAAGGAGTATTTTAAATTAAGTTAATTATTTACAAAACTAAGTAAGCGGGAGACGTCGTCGTAAATTGGTTATATTATCCATAGGTTAAGGATAACAATACAAATAAAATTTCACGCTTTTTTGGGTTAGGGGACTCAGCAGCTAGTAAAATAAGTGGTTCAATGGCACTTTTTGCCCCGATTTCAAAAATTTTTTCACTGTTAAATAGGTAAAGCACTTTTTAGCAGACAATACTTTACTAAATTACTGTTAGAAAACTACTGTTTGTGGTAGAAAGTAAAATAAATAATAATAAATACGGAAGCAGAAAATAATCAACACAATGCACTATTGCTCACCCCTCATACTAAATAGCGTGATCATTAATTGTTTTATAACTTAATAATCCGCTCTTTAGCGGACGTTGTTGCTAAATAACTTAATTTGTTGAAGAATGTTGAAGATGTTTTTTTTTTAAATAACAAAATACAAAAAATAATCTAAAAACTAAGATTGGGGCTGAGATTCGATCTTAGAACAACACAATCGTGATCCACACGCCAAGCCACCAGGATGAGTAATTATTTACGCGAAACTACGAAATAAGCATTTTCATTGTTAATATCTGTCGTTTAGCTCCCTTTATATATAGCGTGAAGGTTATTTTTTTTAATATTAATTTTGACGTTCTGATAAAGAATTATTTTAGTCTTTTTTAGTCTATAAATTATAACATTTCAATATATTAACTGTAAAACATAACTTTGTAGACATTTTGTTACTCTACTCACCTCCCATGTACAAAAGCGTGATGATTTGTAGCCTATAACCTGACCCGGTCTGTAACCGACATTTTTGCCAAATTTCAACTAATTCTGTTCAGTAGTATTGGCGTCATGCTCAAACATACAAACAGATAAACAGACAAACAGACAAACAGACAAACAGATAAACAGACAAACAGACAGAAATTCTAAAAATTATAGTTTTGGCATCAGTATCGTTCCTAGTATGCGCAGCAGTGATTTTTTTCCAAAAATATTCAATGTACAGTTTTTTCATCTCTACGATTTTATTATATGTATAGATTAACGTGTCATTGGACGATACAATTGTAATTCCAAGTTTGTTCATGAGCCCTGAATCAGGACTTAAACCAAGTTGAACCTGATAATAGATAAAATTAAAATGGTTTCAATGAAGGGCGCTCATGTGAATCAGGAAACGATTTGCTGCATATAATTACACGTAGCTTTAAAATTTTTTGTATGGACATGAAAAAATCGAGTGCATGCTTCAGTGTTTTTTTATTTAGTGGTACCAGCTAAGTGGTTCTAAAAACATGAATTGCAATGTTTTTGTTGTTAGGTATCATTTTTGTTGACAGAAATCATGCTGGAGAAGAAGTAAAAATAACAGTACCTAAGCGATTATTTTCAAGTTGTTTCTAAATAGTATATGTGCTTTTTAGGGTTCTTAATAGTATAGGATGGCGAAACGAGCTAAAGGCCTACCTGATGTTAAGCGGTTACCTTTGCCCATAACAACTGCAATACCACCTAGACTGTTGCCTAAATGGTTCCGCAAGTCGGTTCGCCAATCTGAGACATGAAGATGGAAATTCTCATGTGATTGTAATTTCACCCGCACCCGTAACCTTTAGACCGAAACACAGCAATGCAAGCATCACTATTTGGCGGAGAAGTAGATACGGTGGTAGTACTTCCCCGGACGAGATCTTTCACAAAAGAGCTCTACTACTACTACAAGCTACTAAGCTACTTTCTCAAGCATATTTTCTTCCAACGCCTCTATACAGAAGCTTATATTGTTGTTAAATATTTCCATTGCTTAATGCGGCTTGCAAATATAACATTCACGTCTTCATCTCTCAACCGGTTCTAGTAAAAGTGTGATCTACGCGCTTTAATACCGGTTTTCTTTCTACTGCAGTCAGCGGTGAATAAATCATACTTAACGACTGTCAATATTAGACATTTGCATTGTGGACATCCGGTAGCCCACCTATTACCCTGCCTAATTGTCTTTGCCTAGCACTTAAAAGCCTTTAAAGTTTCTTTTGGTTCAAAAAAAATTGTATCTTCAATAATTATGTTTGTTTTTAATTGTTGATAAGATTGTAAGTATCCGGTTTTACTTCATCGTTTGCCGTGAATGTTGTAAACATCGAAACTAGTTACATAATAAATTCTGGTAGGTCAAGTAGTAGGCGTGTGTTATGAGGAAGGTCGTGATATTTCCTTATTCAGTATGAGTAAATGTTAACGTCAGTTACTTGAAAAATAACCTACCCTGAGCTACGCCACACATTACAAGATACAAAATGTAACAAAAACCCTGTTGTTCTTGTGAGGTACAGTCGACTGCATGATCATGGCATCATTATTAAAAGTATCACTTTCAATTTACAATTAATAATGATTTAATATTTAATTTGATTATTATTATTGATATAATCACTGAGTAGGTGAGTTTTGAGTGATATAATCACTTTCAATTTACAATTAATATGATTTAATTTAATTATTTTTATTGAAGAGTTTTTCAAAATGAGTTGTGTCCTTACGTATGAATATCGATTCTGATAACTTACCTCACAGGAAAAAAAGGGTTTTTGTTACATGTTGTATACCGGTAGCAAAAGGCAATCCGGTTCTGCGATAAATTCCGGAACTGTCAGCCCTATTTTGAGCCAAAGACCAAGAATTACAAAAAAAAACGATTCCCATTTAAAATTAAAGTACATAAAAATACCACATACAGTGTTCTATGATATGTGATAATAATGCACCTTGATGTGTGACCTCGAGTGAAAGCGAAACCGCTTTCGCTCGCTCACATAATAATTATAGATTTGTGTACAGTACAACATATCTTGCTGCTTGTTATGAAAGCGAATCGAGCTGTTGTTCACGTGCTTAATTGATTTAAAGGGTTTATTTGTTTCATCATCATTTCAGCCGAAAGACGTCCACTGCTGGACATAGGCCTCCCCCAAGCATCGCCACAACGACCGGTCCTGCGCCTTCCGCATCCAGCGGATTCGCGCGACCTTCACCAGGTCGTCGGTCCACCTTGTGGGGGGCCTACCCACACTGCGCCTTCCAGTACGCGGTCGCCAATCCAGGACTTATTACTTATTTGTTTAATTTGTAAATATTTGGTATAGAATGGAAAGTATGGCGAAGCAATAGGAAAAATGTATACCGGATGACTTTTTTACCGTCAGAAAAAAAAGTAACAAGATGTGATTAGTTACTGAAATTGTGAAACAAAACATCTGGTTTTCCATACATTGAAGTAAATTTCCGTTAGACAAAACGTGTAGAACAGCTGTTTTTTGTATTTTTATAGATGATGTTTTTTTTATGATGATGGTCAGTAGATCTAATAAATTACAGTTACTGATCGCACACGGTTTTTTCCAAACGGTAAAAAACCTCACCGGAATAATAATGTCTTTTGACTAGGTTTCTAAGAAAGCAATTGTTTTTTTTCATCTCACTTATAGTATAAAGTTATAAAAAAAAGAATTTATAAGTAGGTAGGTGAATTGATTTTGTACTACATTTCAATGACTAAAAAAATACTCAGGTGTTTCAAGACTCATCAATAAAAAAAACTAGGATTTTTCCTGTATCACACTAGGATTTTTCCTGTATCACACTAGGATTTTTCATGTATCACACTAGGATTTTTCCTGTATCGCGGGTGCGTTTACAAACACAAATCTCACATGCACAAACAACCAGACCCAGGACAACTATCTGTGGATCACATAAATATTTGTTCCATGCGGGAATCGAACTCGCGTCCCTTAGCGCAGAAGCCGATCCCTCAGCCACTGCGTTAATCGTGTCGTCACACACATTCATAATTTTATTGTAATAGTTTTTTGGGTGTTGCAGTTATCTAAACACACGGAAGTGTGTCAGCCAAGTTCGCAAAGGAATAGGACGACACACCGGCCGTGAGTTATATTGTTTCTCATGTTACAGTTAAAGTTGCTTTCAAAGTTGTATCGTTAATGGCAATGACACAGTTTTCGTAATCTTGATTTAAAATTCAAATTTTTTGTTTCAGGGTCAAAGTTATGAAATTATTATTTTTCCTGGAAAACTGCTTCGCTTATTTTTCTTTTAGATGACTTCGACTTCAACTTGATCTTAAAAAAGTATTCAATTATACGCATTGAAATTTTTTTTTGGAGGTGAGTCTTCAACTTATTTTTTTTATAAAGGAACGTTATAAGAATTTTCTTAATGAGGTTATTAATTATGTTTTTCGTTTTTCAGTATACTAATGGCTAAACTACGTACTTTCTTACTGTTATGTGATTAAAATATATACAAAGAGTACAAATATTCTAAAGTTATTTAGGGAAAAAGTGCATCACCAACCTGCATTTCCGCTCCGCAGTCAAGTCCAGTCAGTCAATCCGAGTCAAGTCACGTCATATTGTCACACTAGTCACTGTCACCGTCACCGTCACGTCACTAGTCAGTCGTTACCTTAGTCTTTAGTCATTTAAAAAAATCACTGTCAAAACATTTATCTCGTCTTTGCTTAGTCTTGAAAAAAAAAAGAATGACTAGAATTTGAATTTGGCGCGCGAGAATGTCAGTGCGCGTCGGGCCGCCATGGCGTCCGCGCGTAACTGTTGTGGGGGGAGGAAAGCGCGCGCTCAAATACTACCACTACTACTCGTAGAATGTCGTAATTATAATTTTAAAAGTTGCATGTTGACATTAGTTGCTGCTACGGAACGATAAACAGTATTAAACTATTTGATTTGGAACTGATCAATTCGTTTATGGGGTTCGATGTTCTTGCAGTTGCGTGTTGCGGATATTTATCTTTTTTTTTCCTATTCATGAATTGACATTGTAATATCAAGTTAAGTATGAAATTGGTGAACGAGACCAATATAAAAGTTACTCTATTATCGAGACTTCCTAATGTTACATTGAACAATCAGCTAATTTAGTTTTTTGACTCATTAAAAAATAAAAACGTTGTTAGTACTATATTATTCAGGATACAGCAAAGGACTATTGTTTTCCAGACTACAAAACAAGTACGCAAAACAAAAATATAGCACTACACTGGTTTAAATAGAATGGATGAAAGAAGAAAGAAAGAAAGTTACCACTAAGACGACGGCTGAAAGAGATGATTGAAAATAAAAACGTGCTGCGCCGACCCCAAATAAATTGGGATAAGGATGATTGGTTAACATGGAAGAAGATCGCAATGTAACGACGACTGAATGTTGTGAAACTCGGTATGAAAGCCAAACTTGATCGCTTGAAGATGCACAAGGCCGAACTAAATAAAAAGATTTAATCAGAAATCAGATCCTTGCACAAGATTGCTTTAATGGTCGTAGCTAAAGATTCAGGGGCCCCAGGTCAGCAAGTGATCTAGACCGTTATTGAGGCCTTTTATCACTGGCCCTTTGGAGGATCAAAGGGCTCCGGAGAATATGCGCAGTTCACTGAAGAAGGTTACAACTCTGTTGAGTTTTCTTTCTTATGGAAAAAATAAAGACAGCCCCATAAAAATGATCACGATTTGCAAGTCAACTCATTTCATCCCAGAGTAGACACGTAAAGATCAAGTAAGCTGTCAATTACTCTGTCTCAGTGAATGTTCGTCTCTTGCTCTTGATGAGTCAATATACATTGTTATTGTGTGTGTACATAGCGTAGACTCAGGCGCAGGTAAATCCACGTGACATTATAACTTATGACCTTTTACGCCCAGGCCAAGTAAGGTGTAGGCGGGTTTCTTTGCGATATCTTCTTTCACCTTTTGATATTAGTCGTAAATTATTGACGGGCGCTTGTAGAGATGAATTGGAAATTCTCTCTTATGCCCCGAGCCATTCACGAACTCATATTTCAACGCTCGTTAAAATCTCGTGGAGCTTCAGATTTTCTCTCGTGTAATCTATTACTAACATTTAATCTGTTTATCAGAAGTGATTTTTATTTGTTTTCGGGTGGAAATCCTCATGGATAGATAGTCTCTATCCGGAGGGGTATGTCGGACTCTTACCGACTAAAACCACACGGTGGCCATCCTAAAAACCAAAAGAAATGGGGGTGCTCCGGGCACTCCAGTGGACCGAGCCGGATCCCCTTCAGTGCTATCTATGCCTTTGCCACGTCCCAGGGAAACACCAAGGTTTTCCCAATAGCAGCACTTACAGATGCCTTCCCTATAAGATACCTAGGGGTGATTAAGGGAAAAAATAGCAGCATATTGTTCACTAAAAACGTTACAAATGAATGCCTTCAATATTGAAGTTAAAATATGATAATATGCAGTTGCCATTAAGATTTCTCAACTGCTCTCTAAATCTCTACAGCATCTGTCGTATAGCAAGATCCACTTTTATTCTCTTTTATGGGAAATCTTGTTATAGCACTAGGTGTATCTAAATCCAAAAAGAGATAAGCTATCTTTAAAGACCACTAATTCTGTATCTGAACCAACCAATTCTAATTCTTTCGTCAACTCAAAGCACCTAGTTTGGCTACAGCCAATAAATCGGACTACTTTACTCATATTACATTGTTTCTCTTTCATCTAATTCTATACAATAATAAAAAGTGGTCTAAATGACCTGGATTGAAACATCACGTCTGCTCTTTGTAACCACGGTAGGTAAATGCTTTTATTTTATTTATTGTTGATGTAAATCCACGGACGGCAGTGGCCTGTGACTTAGATGTTACTAAATTGTTTGAAACCGTGGGTTGATGTCAATTATGTGATGGATCAACTAGTACTGCTGTATGATGACCGATATTAGATGCAAAAGTATTTTAAGTTTTGGTTGCCTTGATTACTTTACACCTAATAAAGCGATTGTTAGAGTGGTGGATTAAAGCGTGTTTTAAAGATCCGACCTAAGAACAATAAAATTTAATTTTGAAAGGATTGCCGACTATTTAAGTTTAGTTTGTAGTCTGCGGGGGTTCATAGGATGCTATACAGGACCTTATAACTTAAATGTTTGACTTTGATCGATTCTGCACTTTGCTTAAGTTTACCTATCATATAATCCGCTAGGGTACCGAAGGAAGTATGTTAACAACTCCCCAAAGAATGTTGATGCAAGTTGCACTAGACTTATATTTAATATTTATTATGCCTAACATGGAGTCAGATGATTATCAATTTCGTATTTATATGAAAGCTATGAGAGAGATTGCATATAAAAGTTTATTATATTGGCAATCCAATCAAGCAGTTTTGATATCTATTTCGCATCGAGAAGTAAGTTGTAAAAGTTTCAATTATTATTTACAGCTTAGCTGAAATGGCTTTTGATACTAAAAGAGACTGCAGTTCAATTCATTTACGAATAAGTAGAATTTCTTATTATTGTGCCGCCATCGGCTTGAGAGTCATCCCATCTCTTCCCTGTATGTCAAAAGACTCATAAAAGCATCTTAGGGATTGTATTTAGCTCAAATGGCTTTTGGTACTAAAAGAGACCGCATTTCAATTCATTTACGAATAAGTAGAATTTCTTATTATTGTGTCGCCATCGGCTTGAGAGTCATCCCATCTCTTCCCTGTATGTCAAAAGACTCATAAAAGCATCTTAGGGATTGTATTAAGTTAGTAGATGCTTTACATCATCATCATCTTTTTTTTTTTTTTTTGTCTGGAAGATTGTCGAAGGTAGTGTGACGATTAGCACAAGCAGAGAAAGAAACTATATTGTTATTAAATCTTTCGGATGCAACATCTCGTATAATTCTGGTTGAAATTTACTTATATGTAAGTTCTTTTAACCATAATATATCGGACTATGGCAGTCAGTGGGCATCAAATTTTCCACATAAAATATGGAGGTCCAATACCGATTGAAATTATAAACGAAATAATATCATTACAATTTTCAGGATTTCGATGCAATATTCATACGCAAGAAAAACGACCATCTAAGAGGGACCCTTACAAAAACATTCTAAGCAACAGAATATTCAGAGCAAGGAATAAACTCCTAAAAGATGTAACATGCCGGTGAAATTACAATCACATGAGACTTTCCATCTTTAGGTCTTAGTTTGGAGGACCCGATTTGCAATACCATTTAGGCAACAACAGGTGATATTGCAGTTGCTATGGGCAAAGGTAACTGCTGGCCTTTAGCTCATTTTGCGATCCAATCTTGACAAACATCTTAAAAGTCCTATCCTTCCTACAAAATTAGTAGTAGGTATATAAACGATATTAAAAACAAACACAAAAAACATAAACAAACAAACATACAAACAACCAAACATATATTATAAACGTGAAAGTTTTCGAGGATGTATGGATATGTGGATGTTTGTTACTCTTTCACGCAAAAACAACGGTATGGATTTTAATAAAATTTGGCAGACAGGTAGAACATAACCCGGATTATTATAAAGGCTACTTTTTATCCCGGGAAGATGAACAGTTCTCGAGGGATGCGCCATAAACGACATACACGCGGGCGAAGTCGCGGGCATAGGCTAGTTTATCATAATAATAATAATAAACAGAACAAATGAAAATACTGGTCAGGCGAGAAAATACACGTCAGCAGTCTTGCTATAATCAAAGACTAGATAACTAGACAGCTAAGGCAGTCAATGCAGTCATTCATAACAAATCATCTAAATAACGCCATTCATATAAAATCCCACTTTAACATAAAACAGTTAAACAATATAAATAACAATCACACTCTAACTGAAGTTTAGTACTGGCAAGGTTAGTAAAAACAACTCCATGCTTCCGCGGTTGGTTAAAAAAGTGGTTGCAAGTAACCACTAACTGCGGTTTCGATCTATTTCTTTAATAATGTTACATCGATTACGGAACAGTAATTCTTTACGCCAGTAATTCATAATAATGGTAATATTATATTTTAGGTTTATACCAGTAAACACAATGGACCTCCAGGTCATGGGTCCGCTTCAATGGTCAAGTAAAAAGTTTTGATCATATTGCATTACCCAGTATAAAATTGTGTTGTAGCCTTATAACAATTATTTTCCTGTTTCTTTGAGCCTTTTTCCAATCATATTGGGGTCGGCTTCCAGTCCAACCAGATGCAGTTGAACATCAGTTTTTTTATACAGAGCGACTGGTAATACCTAAATCCTAAGGTTAGACCAGTTCTCAGACTTTCGGGCTACTGACTACCCTTAACGACAATTCTATTCCTATCATGGTACCTAAAAAATATGCCTTTGGTATTCCTAAAGCCTTTGGGTATTGTAGAATGTAATAACTTTGAATGTGTTTCAATGTCAGTAAAACTACATTCAAGCAGTTCGACTACTAGATCTTTAAAGTAAAGAGTGATTTTAACTTCATATTCAAGTGAAAAGCTGTTTGAACCTTTAAAAAAACAAGAAAGCATGTTTTATAGAATTTTTCATGTATTTTCGATGCAGATCCAGAAGTGCGAATCGCGCATCAATTTCTTCATTCAAAGCAATTTGTGAGAGTTGACTCACAGAAACTGGTTTACATGATGTCGTTTTTGGACTTGTAGTAGTCGTTCCTAGAAGCAATGTTTGCAAAACCTATCATTTAACTGACTTTTTGTCAGCAATAGATAAGAATTTCTAGCTTCTTTTGAAAATTTCCATGATGCATTGCAAATCCAATTACTGATCAAATAGTTCTTGGAGTCTTGTAAAATTTACCATATTGGTAATTCAATTTTTAATGTGTCCGTTTTCCGCCAACCATAGAAACTGCATCGGCTCATAAAATCTCTGTAATGTTTTGTGGTCTTAATTTTACTTTTCTACACTGCTAAAGCTTTGTTTTGACCGTTATGTTTTAGCTACATGACTGTAATCATATTTCATTCTGAAGATATTTTTCTGTTCTTTTCTATAATACACAAGAATTATTTTGAATCAACGCAAAGAAAGAAAGAAAGAAAAATGGTTTATTTAGTACAATCAAAGGCACACAACAACAATAATATAGAATTTTATTATATATAATACATGTCCTAAAAGTATAATTGTGTGCCCCACGGCTGCACCAAATAGGCCCAGTTCAGCATAAATGCTTGACAACCAGTGTCTAGCGCTGGTTTTCAACTGGACCTTGTTTGAAGTGTCACGGACGAAAATCAGCGCGCCCCGTACCTTTAATTTCTCTTAGATGGCTTTCATAATTCCTGGTGATATTAAGCATAATTTATATCCGTCTTCCTAGGTAGCAAATACGGTTCATGAGCTAATAATAATAGTAGGAAGTTCTTTTTCTTCCGTACTTCCCATACTTTATAGTTCAATGATATTTAACTTTTTTCCCGGGAACTTTTCTATTTAATGAGCACACAGCAAGGAAGTGACAACCAATGTGCGCACGCGACTGATACGTAACTGATAAACTGAACACGATTAATAAATCTATATCTATTTCTTTCTGTTGTTCGAGGTTGGACGGAGATAGACACAGTTTTCACTTTAGTCTGTCATGTGTGTGGTATTGTTTGCTTTCAGTAGTAGTCAATTATTGTTTTCGACGAGGAAGCATAATGCAGCAGGAAATGCTGCTATCATGGTAAAAATATCAGTAAATGGAGCGCATATTTTTTTTTTTTTTTTTCGTGAACTACCAACATTGTCAAAATTATATGATTAATATAACAAAGAGCCGAAAGTCCGGTAATCGTTGGGGTAGACATTCTTAAGTGAAGACCGCGAATCGGCAAACGTAGGGGACACCCTTGTCAGGCTAGGTGGAGCGATGATACTGGCAAGATTGCTGGTAGCAACCTGATGCGAGTGGCCGAGGATCCATGTCAGTGGCGTGCCATTGGAGAGGCCCATGTCCAGCAGTGGACGTCTTTCGGCTGTAACGATGATGATGATGAGGTTTTGCCCAGAATTTGGCCCAGAATTTTAGCCCAGAAATTTCTCCGCGTCGTTCTGTGATACAATGTTGGTCTGGATGGGCAGATCAAAGCACCAGCCCAGGAATAGTAGACAGCTTCGTCATTAATTGTAGCATCAGTTATTGTAATTGTCGAACTCTCAAAAAATATGTAGGGAAAATAATGACTGAGTAAATTGATATCATAAATGTTGTACTTAAACACCATTTATGATATGAATTTACTCAGTCTCTCATATCATTGTTTTCCCGTGTTCCGCCATTTTTTGTCACAGCATCCGCGGTGAAAGTTTACGCGTATTTCATTTTCAATACTCGCAGCTATAACGCGAAAGTTATGTGATCTCGAAAAATATTCGTATTGTGTTGTGTGATTACGCAACTGTACTTTTCGACAAGCCACACGACACCCACGATACGAGAGAAACTTTAGTGTAGGGCGAAGATAAAAAAATAGAACAAGTTGTGGTTAAATAAAGGTGTGGCGATAAAAACATGTTTCGCTAAACCTAGACCTGGAGCACAGATAATATAATACTATAGGAGTGAAGTCAAGTTTACTGCCAATGAGAGGGATGATGGAGAGCATTTGTAACTGGCCTCTGCCGTAGATGGGAGACATATTAGAAACACAATATATACATATATATTGTTAATTTAGTCCTAATGTAATGTATATTACTCGTTGCTCGACTGCCTCGTTGGTCTAGTGGTTGCAAGCGCGACTGCTGAGCGTGGTGTCCTGGGTTCGATTCCCGGGTCGGGCAAAGTGTTTTAGGGTTTTTTCATTAGGAAATTCTCAGTAGCAGCCCGGAGTCTGGATTTGTGCACGGACAATGGCAATAGGCTCGCCCCCTATTACATGGGACTATAACATAACTGGCGAAATGTGGGTGTACTACCGTTACACCTCTGCCTACCCCTTCGGGGAAATACAGGCGTGATGTTATGTGTTGTTATGTTATATTATTCCAGCGGGAGACCAATATAAACCTCGCGTCAGATTATATCTCCAAAATATAAAAAAAGAATGAAATAAGGAATTGATTTCATAACATAACATAACATCACACCTGTATTTCCCCGAAGGGGTAGGAAGAGGTGTAATAGTACACCCACATTTCGCCAGTTATGTTATAGTTCCATGTAATAGGGGGCGAGCCTATTGCCACTAACCGGGCACAAATCCAGACTCCGGGCTGCTACTGAGAATTTGCTAAAGAAAAAACCCAATAATAACACTTTTCCCGACCCGGGAATCGAACCCAGGACCCCACGCTCAGCAGTCGCGCTTGCGACCACTAGACCAACGAGGCAGTCAGGAATTGATTTCGGCCGTATTTTTTTTCGTTTTAAATTAGGTAAGGTATTGCATCATACATACTTCCATCTCTGCACGAGACTGCATGTCAAGTGATCATGTTCTAAGAATTGCACGATATGGTTCGCTGTGACGCAAGAGATGCTACTAATGGCCGTTTGACACATCATTGGAAGATTTGAAACTATTTCTGGTTTGTATTTTTCTAGTTAATGCTTGAAACTTCTTTTGCGTGGTCTAGATGACTGACGACTCGCTTTTTAGGGTTCCATACACAAAGGGTGGTAACACAGGAAACCGCTCCTATTTTTTTTGTGTAAATCCTCATGGATGCACTCCGCCCGGGGTATGTGGAGCCAGTGTCAGACTCACCGACTAAAACCACCACGGTGTTCCTTCAACTACTTTAGCCGGGGGAGGAGGCCGCTCCTAAGTCTAGTCGCTGTCTGTCCGTCCATCCGTCAGTCTGTCTGTCACACGGCTGTTTCTTATTAACCTTAATAGATGACAGTTGAAATTGATATTCATACGTAAGGACACAACGCTTATGGAAAAATTCTTCAATAAAAATAAATAAAAAATAAAATAAAAATTGATTATTTTTACTCATATAATCACTGAGTGATCGAGTTTTGAGTGATATAATGACTTTCAATTTTATTAGATTTTTTCAATAATGATTTAATAATTAATTTGAATATTTTTATTGAAGATTTTTCCAAATGAGTTTTGTCCTTACGTATGAATATCGATTCTGATAACGTAGCTTACAGGAACAACAGGGTTTTTGATAAATACTATAGTATATTTGGCAACCCTGGATACTAATTGCTTTGTTAGACTGTATCATTATATTATCTGTGACTGTATGAAAGTTTCTTACAAGACTGGCTCTGATTATACTGGTTATGTTACCATCGATATGTGCTCGACTGTACACCGCGAGAAAGTAGCCGTGCCCACAATCAGATACATAGTAGTCTGCCCTTATACGGTTCAAAGGGATGATAAATAAAATCTTAGTTTAAAAAAAATCTTTCAAAGTTTGCATTATTGTATTTTAATCAGAACTGACACGTGTAGATATGCTAAAGGACATTGCTAAAGATCCTTAGTGACTCGGCCTTTTTCTGTACAAATTAAAGTTGATGCTCACCATATACAACTCAATGAAGCCAATGTATTGCAATACATTCATAAACAAGGACAGTACTAAATATAATTTTAGATTTTTAAAATATTTACTATTTTGACACATCTAATCACAGCTATCTGTGCTATTTTGTTGTCATGTTTTGCTTTTTTCCTTATGTCAAACAACCTACATTGTCGTCAAGTTGTCAGTCAATGCCAATTTTTTGGAATTTCTTGTGTGAAAAGGAGTCTATAATATTGAATCATAGACTATAGAGTATCGAAATAAAAATATGGATGATACACAGATATCATGGATGATACAATTTTATCTGGTTACGTCATTAATGTATTGATACTCCTTAAAATATAAAAAATGGTTCTTGTACTGTCCGCATTAAATACAATATATATTATGAAACGAAAAAATTCGCATGTAATTTTCGTATATTGTTCATCTTTGTAACAGTTTAAGGCTATTTTTATCAATGTCCTTTCCGACTCTTTGGCTGACTTGACTGGCTTAGAAGTGGCTTGCAAGATTTGTAGCACACAAGACAAACAAATTCAAATTCAAGTTTTTATTTCGAATAAACATTTACATGCAATTTCAAAACGTTAATTATGTGTCTAGTTGCACGGTTCCAAAACGTTGGTCCTATGGAGAAGAGCCGGCAAGAAATTCCAAGGATATACTCTTTTCATGTTAAATAGGTAGTACAAAGGTATGTTACATGATTGTGTGAGAACAATGTAGGTTAATGAGTGAGACAAATTCACTAAAGATGACTAATTAATAATGATAATTATTATGTTTTGGCTCAACCATAATAGAAGGGAAACCATCGATCTGTCACTATGCCATTAACGGCTACATTATGCTTACATTTACAGTGATAAAAAAACTGAAAAATCTGAAAATACAATGTCAAAACAGAGTACAATAAAAAAAAAGTAATTTTTTTAATAAAA
Organism: Asteroscopus sphinx; assembly: GCA_949699075.1. Taxonomy (NCBI): domain Eukaryota; kingdom Metazoa; phylum Arthropoda; class Insecta; order Lepidoptera; family Noctuidae; genus Asteroscopus; species Asteroscopus sphinx. The sequence continues at coordinate 27,255,666 of OX453010.1, read as the reverse complement.
CCACAATGTAAACAAGAAATCAAGCTAAATAAAGGCTTAAAAAAAGCAACTGCCGTGATTATGTAGTGATTTAATACCTAAAGAATTTTATATAAAGTTTGGCAATGTTGACATTAGCTCTAACATGGGCCATTTCCAGTTATTAGAATGTCAATGTGTTTCTTTTCTTTTAAATCAACATTCAAATAGCGCTTTAAAGTATAAAATATAAATATAATCTATCCACCTTTTATTGAATGTCTTGCTGATGATAGTTTAAGAGCTGCAACTACATACATTAGTTGGCGAAAGTCTGCACTCGAAGATAATTTACCTGCAGCTATCAGGTGAGAGTCCGCCTCAGAAGATATTACTTTCTATCTAATTTGTATGAAGTTCCTTCGTAAGACTAAGCTAGTGCACAGTTGCACTTTCATATTCATTAGATCAGCGAATTTGCGAGGATCAGCGTGCATTTGTATATAAATTACAATTTAATGGACGCATACATAATGGCAAAAGCTGCGCTTGACTGCCTGATAAGTTCAATGATTGCAAGTCATAGGTTTGATTTCTGAGTGAAGAGATTTTTTTTATAGTATTGAATGGCGAAACGAACTAAAGGCCCACCTGCGGTTACCTTTGCCCATAACAACTGCAATACCACCTAGGTTGATGCCTAAATGGAACCACAAGTCGATTCGCCAAACTGAGACAAGAAGATGGAAAGTCTCATGTGATTGTAATTTCACCGGCACCTGTACCCTTCACACCGAAACAAGGCAATGCAAGCATCACTATTTGGCGGCAGAAGTGGTGGGTACGGTGGTAGTACTTCCCCGGACGAGCTCTTTCACAAAGGAGCTCTAATACTACTAAAAGATGAGATCAAAGAGATTTAATATAAGGTAGGTAGTAAATATTTTAATGTCTTTGGATGAGATGATGAAGTTCATGTCAGATGAAGAGAGATTGCATGTAGCAGAGACAAAAATGTTGACAATGGATGTGGAGTGACAAGAATGGATAATGTAAGAAATGAATACATTAGAGGGAGTTTGTAAGTAGCGCCAGTGACGTGACAGAAAAGTACAACGATAATTGTTTGACATGTGATGGACATGTGATGAGGAGGGATGAAACGCATGTGATCATGAGAGTGATGAATATGAATGGAGACGGGTGGAGAGGGAGAGGGAGACCAAAGTAAAGACTAAATTGTGTGAAGAATGATATGAATACAAAATGAGTGAATGATGGGATGACGACTGACAGACGAGAAAGAAAGAAAAATACCAGGCCCCTCAGAAAGTATTGCGAAAAAAAGTTTTTATATATGGGAGACTGGCCAGTTATAATGTTTTTCGAAAATATGATTATTTATAAGTAAAAATAAGTAAGTTCCAATTTCAAAATTTCCCTCCACATTTTTTGCGAGTTAATTCAAAGTATTGTGTCTCACTGAAATATGGATCTGCGCCGGGAACATTTTAGAGCTATGATTTTATACGATTTCAAATGTCGCCTGAAACCGGATGAATCGTACGATAGACTTCAAATGGCATTCATGGATGAAGGCCCTTCCAAGGCAACCGTGTATCGTTGGTATAACGAATTCAAGCGCGGTCGACCAACTTTGGGGGATGACGAAAGAAGTGGTCGCCCTTTGACGGCTGTTACCGAAGAAAACGTGCTAGCAGTGAAAAATTTAATCCAAGACAATAGGCGAATTACATATCAGGAGATTCAACACATATTGAAGATTGGATCGGGAAGCGTTCAGGAGATTCTACACAGCCATCTTCGCGTGAGGAGGATAGTATCACGCTGGGTGCCGCACAACCTCACCGATGCTCAGAAGCAGGCCCGGGTGGAATGGTGCCGTGATATGCTTAACAAATTTGAAGCAGGCTCGTCTCGGCGTGTTTACGACATCGTTACAGGTGATGAGTCCTGGATCTATCAATACAACCCAGAAACCAAGCGCCAGTCGACTGTTTGGGTGTTTCAAAATGAGCCAACGCCTACCAAAGTGAAGCGATCTAGAAGCGGGGGTAAGATTTTGATCGCTAGCTTTTTTAATTTGACTGGCCACTTGGTATCAATTCCCTTACGGGATCAAAGAAGCATTAATGCCGAATGGTATACTACCAAATGTTTGCCAGAAGTTTTCTCTGTTATAAGCAACAAGCGACCAAACACAGGGCTCCGCGGGCTACTGCTCCACCACGACAATGCACCTGCGCACACCGCACCCAAAACGAGGGACTTCCTGGACAGCACGCCAGTCAAACTCCTGGGTCACCCTCCTTACAGCCCTGATCTAGCACCGTGTGACTTCTTTTTATTCCCAAAAATAAAAAATCAGCTCAAAGGGATACAATTTTCGTCGCCGGAAGATGCGCTGGCTGCGTTCGAGCAGGCTGTAAACGAGGTGTCTGCGGCGGACTGGAAAAAGTGTTTTGAAAACTGGTTTAGGCGCATGAATCTTTGTATAGAGGCTGGTGGAAAGTACTTTGAAAAGATTTGATAAAAATATATGTACGTATAGAACAATTTTTTTTAGTTTCGCAAAACTTTCTGAGTGTCCCACGTACATTGATTTATTTGGCATTTTTCCTGATCGTTAGGACATTTTATGACATCTATAGAAAGTTATTAGCTTAGTCTTTTAATAGCCAAAACCACGAGATATAATGACGTAACAAAAAATAAAACATGAATGAAACCTCCACTAGATAAACACAAAAGCCCAGGCCACAGACCATAATGACTAATGACGCTATGACTAAACACTTATACAGCCACTATATTTTAAACCTTCATAATGGCGCTGTTCGCGAAGAAAAAATCAGTAAACTGTCAAATTCCATACATTTAAATACAGTTTCCTAATTTACCGTGGCCGTGGCTTAAGATATACTTTTCATTATGCTACATAACCTTACCGAGACTTGCGTAAGTGGTGATTAGAAAATATTCAAATGACCTGTCCGATGTCCATCCTAATACATCAGCTGTCAATCTATTACGGTAACAGATTGGTCTTTTTTTGGCGTTTTTGTAGTTTTTTTTGGAGTAGAGTGTGTAGTTTAGAGTGTGTATTGACAGTATCTATTAGTGTGGGATTGTAAATTGAACCTATTGGTGTAATAGAAAGTTTGGCTTTTGAGAAGTTCGTGGCTGAACAATGATATTTTAAAAAGTACAGATATGTTGTTGCGCGCGATATCTGAAGACTCGAAAACGTCCTAATTGGGACGTTTTGCTACGAGTCCGCGTCAAGCAAGGCGCCGAGCGAGACATGTGAAAAAAAAATGCCTTCATTTGTGTACAGAAAATGTACTAATTATGACACGAAACTAACTTGCTTAATATGCACTAGTTTATGTGTATTGTGCTGCCGTGCAGCGGGTACGGAATATATTTTTCGTTGGTTTTGTTAGGGTATGACATATCTATGCTTTTAAATATCTTTGTGGCTGAAGCTCTTCTTCGAAGGGTCTTCTGAAATATAGTCATTAAAAAATACTACTCTAAGATTTTTTTGACTGCCTCTGTGGTCAAGCGATAACATGTTCAACTGTAGATCGTGACGGCCTGGGTTCGATTTCTGGGTCGAACAAAAATTATTATTGGATTTTTTCTGTCAAGAAAATTTCTCAGTAGCAGTCCGGAGTTAAGAAGTTGGCGGTGCTACACCCTCGTGCCTCGGGGAGCACGTAAAGCCTACGGTCCTAAACCCTTCGATAAGCATTTATCGATTTGGTTTGTTATCTCTTTTGCTCTCGTTACGTGAATCGTAAACAAAACGAGATAACCAACCGAATCGGTCGACTCACTGCTTTTCGAAGATATTCTCAACGGGGAGCTGATCTCCCTCCGGTTGTGTTGGATTGCCGTCCCATTGGATTATGAGAGTGAAGGAACAGACAGTGCAGCTATGTTTGCGCACACACTTGTGCCATGTAGCGAACATCTGTTTTTTGTGATTAAAATGTTGATCACGTAGAAAAAGTTGTTCAATAGCATTTTTTTTATATTTTTTTTTTATTAATACTCTCAGTAATATAAAACCCTAGGATTACACAAATACAAGTCATGGCAGTGATTTTTGGTTTTACGGTTACAATACGGATCGCAACTGGCATCTTAGCTAGATTACGAAGTAACGTCCCTATCCCCAATGTGAGTACATAATAATAACAATTACATTTTTAAGTTGACAATGAAAAACAAAATAAAATTAAAATTATACTTAAAGCTAATGAAAACATTAATATGCTTCTATATTCTATATTCTAGGTGTAATACATCTCAATATCTAGATTTGTTTTATTTTAAGCACATCCGTATGTGTAGTTCCGTTTGTACACTCTATTTGGCATCGTTTCTGTGCTCACTCAAAAGAAAGCAAAAAAACAAGACAGTGAGACATTTGGAATTTTTACAGGTTATCTTGTAAAAAAAGAACTTGTGAGTTTATTACGTAACTTCTCGAAGTGTAGTCGTCTGTCAATATATCGTAACGGTTGGTAACTTAAAGTCATCCTTCATAATTAGTTAATATTTATTGAGCACTTTCGCTGCCAGAGAAATGTGGTACGTTGCACCGTGGTACACCAAGAGCACAGCACCTATGGTTAGTTACATCTCCGCCGTAGATGAAAGTAACTCAACACAGCTCAAAAAAGGATAGGTAGGTACGTAGTACGTACCGTACATTCTACGGTATATTTTTTGAGCTTTAGGTGTTTTTGTTGATTTTTTGTGAGTGTGAAAGGGAGGCCTTTGCCCTGCAGTGGGACAATATAGGCTGAAAATAATAATAATAATAATTTTGTGAGTGTGAAAAATACGTGTTTTCATCAAAAGGATTTAAAGATAGACTTGCAGTATTCAACTATTTAACAGTAAAGCTTCAGTATTTTTACTTATTGTGCAAAAAAATACAGACTCAAGTTAAATTTTTACAGTTATATGAAATAACTGTAAAAATTTAACTTGAGTCTGTATTTTTGTACGTCAGCTATTTTCGGAAAATCGGAAGTTTTACAATGTGTGATTGTATCATCATTTACATCATGTTTCGGCACTATTCACGACAGATACCAATCTTAGTACCTTAAGTTAAATTAGTTAAATTAGTTGAGGGTATTTGAGAATTTTTGCATGGGGCGAGCGAGCGCGATGCGTCGTGTTCACCCACATCTTGTTGTAATGAATGTCGACGGACCAAGCGGTGTACAGAAAAACCTAAACTGGTTTATGTTCTACACTGTATCTGCCAAATGTATGTATTTTGTTTTTTTTGTGGAAATAAATAAATAAATAAATAAGTACTATTTCTATAAAATGTTCAGCCTAGGCCCAAATTAGGAACCTCAATTTTTACATAATATTTTCAAACCGCACCCGCTATACCGCAGCCGCAAATGACACAGCGTTTAAATTGACGCTTGTTTCCGTTTACGTTCCGTTCCGTTCGCGTACGGTGACGTAACGTTCGCGTACGGTGACGTAACGTTCGCGTACGGTGACGTAACGCTAACGCGTACGTGTTGGTCCGTCGTGTTATGATCCATTGCTATGGACGTGACAATTGTGCTGATATAATAGAAAACTGATTACGAAATATTATTTGATTTACAGGTTATGATTGGAACCGGATTGGTTTATTTGGAATAGCTTTATTGGAATGCGTAGCTATTCGGATTGCCATGCCAATAGAGCGATAGTTTTGACTTTTGAGCGTTCTATAGCTTCAAGTTGTTTAGAATTAACTATAGAGTGTATTACAGGAAATTCTCACTGGAACGATTAAGTCATCGTGCCAGTGAGAATTTCCTGTGAAGATAGAAAGAGAAAGGGTTACGTTTCGTATATTACTGTAGGGGCAAGAGAGAGAGGTGCGAGCAAATTTTTTTTTTTTCAGAAGTTTTACTTCAGTCGTGTAGTCTAAAGCACACTCGTTTTTTTTGTTGAGATTTTGGTGTTCTAAAAAATTTGCTTTTTATCAAAGGGATTAAAATCAGTAAAAGTCATCATCATCATCATTGCAGCCGAAAGACGTCCACTGCTGGACATAGGCCTCCTCCAAAAGGGGGTGATATATGCTATAATCGCCACGCTTGGCAGGCGGGTTGGCAGAACGCTGCTGTGCATCCTCTGGTGAATGAATGCCTTAGTCGCCTTTTGGTCGCCTTAGGGTGGGGCTTTTCTTTAAGTCACACGTAACAACATTTTTCAATGTTTTTTCTTATTGCGCAGATTTGCTGAAGTTTATTTTTTTTACATTGACTCGTGACATTTTCAGTTATTTTCAGGAAATCTGGTTTTATAATATACGATTGTATTATTGTCTGAATATTTCCAAATAGGTGGTAGCTGCCAACCATCTTCTCTATTAAAATTAGGACGTACACGATATGTACCTAGAATGCTCCGTGAGGCTATTGAAATTAAAAACATCCTAATTTTAATAGAGAAGATGGTTGGCAGCTACCACATGTTTGGAACCCAGTCCTAAAAATAATCAAAAAAAACTGTAAAAGATAATGATATTGTGAGTGACTACTGCGTGCATAAAAACGATTTTAATTAATAAAAATTGTAAATTGTAATTGTATTATTTAGTAAAAGCATATTTTGTATGGCGCCTCGCATTTATAATCATCTTCCTACAGATATATTGAATTGTTTGAACGTAGACACATTTAAATTTAAATTGAAACAATTTCTTTTTATCAAGGCATATTATAGTGTGGTTGAGTATCTTAATGAAAAATTAAATCTACGTTGACATTGTATAATAGGTTTTGACATCACGATAATGCACTTTCAATTATTTACATTTGACATGCTTTCATATTCACTTTGACATTTAGATATTGTATTATTCTTGACATATGTAATATATTATGTTTTATTGCTTTAGACGCTTCAGTTAATAGCTTGGCGTAGAACTCTGTATTTCCTGTTGCATGCTAAATGGCAGAATATAGCTGCACAAAGATTGTTTTTATGACAATATTCATGTAACACCTACCTTACCTATATTCGCAATAAATGATTGAATTGAATTTAATTGTATGGTAGATTAAAATGTTTTTTAGAAATATCTGACGACTTCTGTGGTCTAGTGGTTCTAGTGTTGGACTGCTGATAACGAGGTCGTGGGTTCGATTCCCACAGTACACAAATATTTATGTGATGAACATAAGTGTTTGTGTTGGTCTGGGTGTTGCTTATGTATTATAAGTATGTATTTACAAAAAATAAAGTATATAAGTATTATATCCATTGTCTAGTACCCATAGCACAAGCTATGCTTAATTTGGGACTAGATGGTGCTGTGTAAAAATGTCCCAAAGATATTTATTTATTATTATTATCTGTAAAAACGCTTGTCATCTTAGTCTTCCTGCGACCACGAACGCTGCAAAGCTTTCAAAACGTCAGGAAACCAATATAAATAATATTCGCGATATAATCCGGTTAAACTTGTTTTATTATAAAATTTGTGGTTTTAGAACAATGCTATTTCTGCCTGTGTTAAGCATATAAATCGAATTTCTTAATCAATTATAAACCAGAGTTATTTTGCAACTTCCCGATGAAGTAGAGATTTGAAACATTAAACATAGCTCAGAACTTGATGACAATGCAATATTAACTCACTTTATTTTTTAAAACGTGGTTTAAAAAACGTTTTCATCAAATTGTTATTGTGGTGCTGTTACTCTCCTGTGTTAAATAAAAAAATACTTTCTCATTTTTTTTCAAATAGCTTTGTCACTATGCTAAGATGCGATTGAATGAAGTTGAGGCCACAAAACCATATTCGAAATCTCGATACCGCATATACCACACGCTAGATATTTCTATAAAATTTAACTATGAGAATTAGAAAACATCGATTCAATCTGTCGATGACACTTTTCCTATTGTTATGTATACTTTTTATCAATAAAGAAATCGGAAACTAGTGATGTGGAAAAAACGTAACATAATAAAGCCTATTGAAAGGCACAATTGTGTGAAACAAACTGCGTGCATGTCACAGAGTACTTTAGAAAGTATCTTTGTTAATATTCTATGCTCTATGGGAATCTGTAAAAAGGTTTTAGAAATTGTGTTAAACTTAAATATGAGTTGTTACATAACGCTCGAAGCTGGATTCAGGGTCTCATGAAAAAAGGGATGTATTTGTTCACCATGTAAGATTGGTATACCTACAGCAAAACTCGTAAAACCCCAGAAGGCAAACAATCGGTTTCCTTTTGTGTATTACACCACTTGAAAGGATGCCTAATCTGTAGGTTTATGATATACCAAACTATTGTCTAATTAATAAAAAAAAATGTCCTGAAATTAGATTTAGATACCTCTTATTGGTCACAAGCACGGCTGCTGGATTCACATGGTTCCATACAAGTATTTTAAATAAAATAGGTCAGTTGATTTTCTGATAGATTAATTCAATTAATTTCTCTACTCCTTCATTTTGTAGGTAGGTAGGAACCTATAAAGATATCCTTATTTATTCTTGCATTTTCAAAGAGTTTGCAAATTTAATTATTTGAGTAACTTTAAGGTGAATGCCATAGGGTAGCCCGCGAAATTCCCAAATTTCTTGCGTTTTTTGCAAATTGTAGCCCTATTTCGCGTTATATCATCATCCTCCGAGCCTTTTCCCAATTATATTGGGGTCGGCTTCCAGTCTAGCCAGATGCGGCTGAACATCAGTATTTTACACGAAGCGACTGCCATCAGACCCCCGCAACCCAGTAACTGGGTAATACTGACATTCGGAGGTTATTTCGCGTTATATATCGGTCGAAATATGATTCGCGGCAGTAATAACAATAAATCTACTGAATAGTTCTCATAAAAAATATTAACCTAGCTCTATAAGCTGTACAAGCTCGATGATATTCATTTATGATCAAATTATCGATTTTAGAGCTTGAACAGCTTATAGAGCTAGGTTTTTAAGAGTATTATTCAGTAGATATAAAAGAAGAAAAAAAAGAAAGATAAATGGTTTATTGTCACAGTTAACGACGTGCATAATTTAAACCACAGTGATAAACACAAGCAGGTAACACTAACAGGTGGGGTTACAAAGAAAGTCAAACAAAAAAACACATAGGTAAAATAAAAAGATAGGACAGTCGACAGAAAATATAAGAAAAGTATAGTTGACCGCATGACATGATAAGTATATTGTTAATACTATCGCGAATCATATTTTGATTGATGTACAACGCGAAATAGAGCTACAATTTGCTAAAAAACGCAAGAAATTTTGCATTTTGCGGGCTGCCCTATAGCAGCCGTTGACAATCCACATGGCATATAAAACAAACAAGATTAATTGCTTATTTACTAAACTGGATATAGTTGAATATCATCGGTGAACGTACGTGTCCTGTTTCATTGAAGTTCATGACATTTGGATCGGCCTATCACCGGCTCAGTTGCACCAAGAACTTGTTATTAAGATGACCGGTTTGTTTCCTGAAGTCAAAATGATGTTACAAATAAGAATAATCAACGTTCGAACGCATCGACGATACTCGTTAAAATAAAATCTCATTATTATTATTATTCTTTATTCATGAACAATTTACAATTGCATTTGTGTATTGTATTTGTATATGATTTGCAATATCATTTAGGCAACAGTCTTAAGAATTGCAGTTGTTATGGGCAAAGGTAACCAACTCGTTTCGCTAGCCTGTACTTCAAAAAAATGTGATGTACCTACATACCTACCTACTGCAGTTGATTTTTCCTAAATTTTAATTAAACAACTGGCTTTTTGAGCAAAGAATTCTAACTAACTACGTAAAGAAGCGACACTCAGCTCCCCCCGTCAGTTTAACGTCTCCCTCAAAGCAGACACGCTGGCAGTACGCTGTACCATATTATTATATACAAATGTACTCTGTGGTACTGAGTACGTGTACTCTGTGGTACTGAGTACGTGTACTCTGTGGTACTGAGTACGTGTACTCTGTGGTACTGAGTACGCACATACACAAACGTGCACGGTTAGGTTAACGCTTCTGTAGTAGGTAAATAAATCGGTGTGCTAGTATGGAGTGTTGTAGGCCTGGTTTGAGTATGAAATCCATCCTATGTATAAATTAGGTATAGAGCTGATTGTTGATGACAAAAAAACTGGAGCAGGTTATTTATCAAATCTGAACCTAACCTTATAATAAAACAAAGTTTAACCGGATTAAATCACGTATATTATTTAAATTGGTTTCCCTGACGTTTCGAAACTTTGCAGCATTTCGTGGTCACAGGTAGACTAACGGCCAAAATTAATATCCAATCTATCCACGATTTGCCCTACTAGAGATAGGATTTTGACATAAGCTCCATACAAAATATGTCAAATTTCTATCTCTAGTAGGGTAAATCGTAGATAGATTGGATATTAATTTTGGCCGTAAGATGACAATCGTCTTTACAGATATTTCTAAAAAAATATTTTAATCTACCGTACAATATTTATTAATTAAAATCGTTTCGATGTACGCAGTAATCACTCACAATATCATTATCTTTTACAGTGTTGCGTGCTGTTTGGGACTTGATTATTGGTTAAACTTTATTTTATTATAATGTGTAGTGATCACGGAATACTTGCATTTCCTCTATGGTAGTGATCGTGAAAACCTAAGAAGTTATTATGTGAACCTAACCTATTCTCTTTTTCTCTTTCTTACTTTCAATCCACAGAATAAAATCAATGGGCGAGAAGGAAATACTTCTTAAAATTTTCTACTAGGTATGCCAATTTTGTTTTTTTTTTTAATAAAAAGTTGTCTCACGCTAAGATTTCTCCCGTATCTTGGGTGCATTTACAAATGACACATGCAAATATACACAGACCCGGAACAACCCTATCTGTGGAAGAAGCCGATCGTGCCAGTCATCGATTCTACCCAAAGATATTGGAATGGAGACTTTCGTATTTCTGTGATTAGGTATTCCATTAGCATTAATGGCGTGACATTTTTATTCACAGAGAGTGTCGGATTGTTGGGTTCTCCTACAGAAATAGATAGAATGGCCATGTGGGCAGGGCGCGCGTGGCAGCACCATGCACCATAGTGCAGGTTATTTCAAAGCCTTTCTCAGTACGCCTTATTACTTGTTTCTATAAATACTGTAACAAAACCCCGCATAAATTTGAGCCCGATGACGCTATTACACTCCTCCAGGAGTCAGATAAAAGTACAAGTACACTCCGACGCCGTCGTCCAAAATATCGTCCCCGCCGGCGAGGACCGACGCGACACACAGAATCCGAGAGTCCGACTCTCGAGAAACAGAAACACATGCCGACGCAGCACCGGCTGCTGGGGGGTCAGTGGCGGGGTCCCCCTGCTGCACCCTGAGTCGAGGTCCGAGCTCCCCCCTGGGGACGCCCTCACGGTGTAAGCAACCGGAGATAATCTCGTCACGCGAGACCGGCCCTATGCTCTAGAGTAGTTCCTAGGAGCAGGCTATTGCGTAGCCACTGTTTAGGTTTTAGGCAGGTCCTAGCCTCGCCGGCGAGGCTTGCCGCTTCACGGCGTTTAGCACGTCACCCGATAGAGACCGAAAGTCCGCTACTTTCGAGGTAACCAATTCGATGCAGCAACGGCTGCTAGGGGGACATAGGAACTGCGGGGTCCCCCTGCAATGCCCCAGCGAGGTTCGAGCCCCCCCCTTGGGGGGCGCCCGCTTGCGCGCGGTATTGATGCCGCGCGCATCTAGTTTGTAAGTATGTAGGGAAAAACCTTCGGCGAATGGAGTCCCACATGGGACTCTCCGCCAACTAAGTCCGGTTAAGCAGAAATGGGACTTCGGTCCCACCTGCGAGAGCCCATTCGAAAAAAAAAAAAAAAAAAAAAAAAAAAACCCGCAAAAATGCCTTATTGTGCTGTTTCTAACTGCAGAAACAAAAGCTGTAAAGTAGGTACATTAGATTTTTTTTTATTTTTTTTAATAATGACGTCAAAATGTAAGGCGTAGTTTATTCAGAAAGTTGTCACGCATGAATCGCAAGTAAAATTGTGATTACAACCATTCTATATATTTCTGTGGGTTCCCCTTGTATAATAGTAGAGCCTAAACATAATATCATTTTTAATCATTAATTATTTTACGTTTTACGGTCTTAGACCGAACCCCACAAAAACCCAGTCATGCGTTTTCCATCTTCGCAATAGCTCAGCTAGACGTACGCTTAACATTAAATGGCAGGGAGTCACTATTAATCATAGTAATAATCCTACTTATTTAGGAGTCACCCTTGACAGAGCGCTGACATTTAAAAACCACTGTTTGAAAACCAAACAAAAGGTCGGTTCCCGCAACAACCTGCTTAGGCGCCTTACGTCAACTGCCTGGGGTGCCTCACCTACGGTACTCCGAACTACTGGCTTAGCACTCTGCTTTTCTGCGGGTGAATATGCGTGCCCTGTGTGGCACCGTTCCACCCATTCCAGAGAAGTAGATGTTGCACTAAAAGAAACTTGCCGAACTATCACAGGCTGCCTTAAACCGACTCCACTTGACGTACTTTATCCTTTTTTTTTTGTTTTTTTTTTTTTTGTTTTCGAGGAGGAAACCTTCAAAAGGCTACCGGCCTCGTGGGGTAGAGGCTGGGGTGTGTGGGATTTTTACCGCACTAAAACCTCCCCGGTGACCATCTTCAGCACAATAGTGAGGGAACTCCGGGAATGGGTATGCTACCGGTGCCCCCCCCTGTGCTACGCCTGTAAGGCACGTCCCAGGGAAGACTTTGTCTCCCTGAACACCTTCTCGATGCGAAAGCATAGGGCGACACAATACCACAGCGTGTCACCGTCATCCCTGAGATCACCCAGTGGACGCCTAAAGTCCCCACTCTGGACGCCCGTGACCTCAAAGGCCCCCCGCACACCTGTCCTATCGACAGAGCAGGGGGCACGGTGTGTAGCCCTGATGGGCTAGGCACCGGAGCGGTTGCCTCTCCGGCGCCGCCTTCTCCGAGCGGGATCAGCCCTCTCTCGATCCCGCTCCGCAGCCTCTTTCTGTACCATGACGGTCTCACAGAAAGAGACTACTGCCCTCCAATTTTCTATCTCTGCCAACATAGCCATCACTACCGTTGGCAGAGAAAGGTCCTGCCCGATTTGCTCGACGTACTTTATCCTACAGCTGGTATAGCGCCCCCACAAGTCCGTAGAGAGGTTGCGTGCGCAGTGGAAAAGCACAAACAGGAGTCTGATGCAAGACATCCACTATTTAGCGCTCAATTACCAACACAGAGGTTAAAAAGTCGGCACAGTTTTTTAAAATCAGCAGAGGCCCTATCGGGGTGCCCGGTTGAGGCCCGTTGTAAACTGTGGCTGAAGACACTTTCTCCACCCGCTCACTATATCCAGCCACCTTCCCTGGTCAACCTGGAAGTCACTAAACCGACTACCAACTCAAGTGGGAAGAAGCAAGTCCAATCTCGCCAAGTGGGGCTATATTCAAAAAACAGCGACAGGGTGTGGTTGTGGCACTGACCCCCAATCGATGAGTCACCTCTTACACTGCCCTTTGTGTCCCGAAACCTGTAGGCTGGGTGACCTTTGCGTTGCCACTGATAACGCCGTTGAAGTGGCAAAGTTTTGGGCTTGCCAAATCTGACCCAAGAGATTACATAAATACTATACCATCGACACGAAGAAGAAGAAGATTAATTATTTTAATTCAGTGAATTTGTCTCACTAATGACCTACACTGTTCTCACACAAATATTTCCAAAATATGTAACAAACAAACCTTGTAAAATCTATTTTTAAATGAAAACAATATCCATAGAATCTCTTGTCGACTATTTATTTCCCATAGAACCAACTTTTTGGAACCGTGCAACTATAGATAATTAACTTTTAATAGTGTATGTAAAATGTAAATGCTTCATCATCATCATCATCGTTTCAGCCAAAAGACGTCCACTGCTGGGCATAGGCCTCAAGCATCGGCACAACGACAGGTCCTGCGCTTCCCGCATCCAGCGGATTCCCACGACCTTCACCAGGTCGTCAGTCCACCTTGCGGGGTCCTACCCACACTGCGTCTTCCAGTACGCTGTCGCCACTGTAAACGTAAATGCTTTTTGGAAAAAAAACTAAAAAAGAAAAAAACTTGAATTCGAATTTGACATCAGCGCGTAGAACCACCAGCTATTTATACAATCTAGTTATAATGGCAATACAATTAAAATCTTGTTAACGATGGTTAGAGATAAAATTTACAAAGACAGTATAAAAATGTACTCTCTCCATTGTCTATTTTATTTTAACAATGCTGAAGAAAGTTTATTATGCGTTTTATTTCATAAAATAAAAATGTCATTGTGAGGAATTCAATTTGTTATTGTGTTTTGTTATTGTTAAATTGACATAAGAAAATAAATTATAGTGTGTTTATGATACTTGGGTAATGCATATAGTTTTTAATCATGGTTCCTACTCAATTCATATCTAATGATATTGCTACAGCATCACACTAATGTTTTCGGATGGGGCTTGCAATAAATATAACTAATAAAGACAATGGGCTCGGCGACTTTAAGAATAGATTAACCTTTCTTGTGAAAAAATGGGGATTAATTGGTAGACTTAGAATGTAGACTATATTCTAAGGTGAAAGAAAAACAGACAAGCAAGCAAGCAACAAGCAAGCAGCAAGTGCCATAATAAAGCTCACTGCGATCATCAAAGCTTATACCTCACGCATAAGTCTGACTTATCTGACTATGAGGCAGTGGCGAAGGGTCCATATAACACAATTCCCACCGGCTTCCCTTTAGGAATTGCTTTAATACAGATCAACGACATTTCTATGCAAATTTTATTTTTATAAAGTACAAAAAAATTATGTAAAATTAAATTAACATAACATAAGATCACACCTGTATTTCCCCGAAGGGGTAGGCCGGTGTATAGTACACCCACATTTCACCAGTTATGTTATAAAATTAAATTAACAGTTTGTTAAATTGTTTTTTTATTTTATTGAAGTGCGATCTTAGCTATTGTAGCATTTTTAGGTACCTACGGCTTCCCTTCTGAAAATATTAACCCTTCGCCACTGCTATGAGGGAAAAATTTCTGCAGTGGAAGTCTGCAGGCTGATGTTGAGGTAATTTTTACATTCTAGATCCGTTTATAAACAATGATAACATCTAATTGATTGACAAAACACACAAAATATTTTCAACACAAGTGCACACACACGTCATGCCATTCACGACACACAAATCACCTCCACATACCAATCAACACATTACCATACGTCTATCACCAATACACTAGAGGTCACTGCCCCCACCAGAAGCGCACAATCGAAAGTAGCCGCCGTGAAAGTGGGACCTTGCTCTTGAAAGCGAAAGGTGCTTATAACATATTGTTAACTTGTTTACACCGTAAACAATCATGCTTTATGAGGGGTAATACGCGTTTATGGTTTATTTATTGACGGATTAAAAATTACTTTTACCAGCTTTAATTTAACTTGCTTCTTTTATAGATAAGGCTTTTCGGTTTAAAATTTATAATGCGATTTGACCACTTGCTGGAATTGCTGGCCATTTGATTGATCTGAAAGGCAACACACCTATGTAAGTTTGGTGACTATACAATATGATGATGGTGATGGAGGCGAAACGAAAAATAATGGGAAAAATGTTTTTCTTTTGTTTTGCGTAGGTTAAAAAACATTTCTAGAATCTTTTTACCGTCCACAGAAAATGGGAGGAAACAAACACACATGTGAAGTATTACAAAACATTCTCGATGGTGTGTGTAGATCCGCCAACCCGCCACAGGCCAGCGTGGTTCTTGGACTGTACCAGCGTGGTAGATTACGATCTAAAACCCTCTTACTCTGAGAAGAAGCCCAGAAATTGGACAGTTATATTCTTAGTATGCTCATGGTTACAGTTTTACAAGTCATCATCCTCCGAGCCTTTTCCCAATTATATTGGGGTCGGCTTCCAGTCTAGCCAGATGCGGCCGAACATCAGTGTTCTACACGGAGCGACTGCCATCAGACCCCCGCAACCCAGTTACTGGGTAATACTGAAATTCGGAGGTTAAACCAGTTACTGTTGTCAGACTTTCAGGCTTCTGACTACCCGTAACGACTGCCATATATATTCGTATGACAGCCGGACAGCTTAACGTGCTCTCCGAGGCACGGTGACAGTTTTACAGTCCCCAAACTTTATTGCTCTGCGTGATTCTTTTGGGTCTTCTTTAAAAAAACCTATATGGATTGCAGTAGTATTATTGTATTAAGGTGAAAATGAAAGTAAAAGGTTCTCAAAACATATTGTTAGCTACTTAACACCGTGAACAGTAGACAATTAAGCAAAGTACTTATACTAATATTGGCCCTGGAAAGTTAACTGCGAAAGCTATACAAGTAGACTATTTTATTTTTATTTTTTTATTTGATTTACGTCCATCTATTGAAGTCTATTGAAAATTTTGTGTGAAACTACCTTTTTTTTCGGGTGGAAACCGTAATACATATCCTCCATATAAGGAGGCGGAGGGATATGTCAGACTCCAACCGACTAAAACCACACTGTGGCCCTTCTTAGCACAAAATAAAGGAGCTCCAGGAACTCAATTTGACCACGCCGGTGCCCCTCTGGTGCTACGCCTTCGGTATGTCCCGTCAGAACTGTATTATTTTCCCCACAGCAGCTCGCAACCACCACTTGCTTGAATGAAAGTCTAATTATTTCTAAGATTATATCTATTATTTATTATTTATTTATTTTTATTTGTTCAGTGGTATACATAACAAAAACATTCTAAAGATGTAAACATAAACTCATTAGAGTTTTACCGTACATCAGTATCATCGACTATACAAACAGGTAAACAAAAATATAGTTAACAAGGTAGGATATTAAATAAGTACAATGAGGGTAGATACCAGATAATATTTATCTACATTATGAAGTCGACAGTCTGACAACTGGTCTAACCTCCGAATGTCAGTATTACCCAGTAACTGGGTTGCGGGGGTCTGATGGCAGTCGCTCCGTGTAAAATACTGATGTTCAGCCGCATCTGGCTAGACTGGAAGCCGACCCCAATATAATTGGGAAAAGGCTCGGAGGATGATGATGAAGGAGCGAACACCGGTGACTGCGCGATCCGTCTTTACAAACTGGTGGAGGGTAGTATTTGTGTTGATACAGGTTGTTCCATGGAGAACAGGGTTGTTCCTACAAATGCAGCAAACTTTTGAGAATTTATTATACTTACATTAATAATGTTATTAATTGTATTGACTAGTTATTTTTATTATTGTGTCTTTGTAACTTGCAAGAAATGTTGTTTTAATTTAAATTTTATGTTTTTTTTGTTATTTTATCCCTTAGAGATGTTGGTAGTTGATTAATTAGGTAGGGTATAATATATTTTAACGTTCTCTTACCATGTAAATTAAAATATTTTGGAAGTAACAATTTGGCATTAGTGACACTACGAGTTTTCATTTAACTTTTTTGTAATATTTTAGTTTTCTTAAGATTATCTTCTATCGGGAAACAATGTGAAATAAATAATTATTAATTTATTATTATATACTGCCAATTACATTAAGTTTGCGCCAGTTCTCTTTAGCCAAAGAGAGCGGGGTGAGTCCCTTGTCCACTGCAACAACATCTCGATGCATACCCACGTCCAAGTGAAGGAAATATTCCCTTAGACTGCACACCTCACGGTTGTGGAGGGTCTTTGCATTTAAAAAGCCACGACCCCCACACTTCCGCGGGATGTACAGCCTCATCACCGATGAACGTGGGTGATGCATACGATATGCCGTCAGTAGTGACTTTACGATCCAGGGCGTCAATATCCGTCTGAGTCCACTTGAGTATACCGAAGGAGTACATCAAGACCGGCATGACCCAACCGTTAATTACCAATTATTATTACCAATTTGTTTGTAAGTATGACATGATCATTATCATGGCAGTGTTTCCCTAAAACAGTACAGATTGTACCTTTCCAGCTTTCCATAGAGAGCCATGTTCAGCTACAGTGACTTAGAAAGCATGATTATTATGGTGGAGTTGAAAATGAAAGGTGCTGCGCATTATTTGTTAGTTATATGCTCATGAGCACTTTTCATAGACTAGGCATTCATGTTTGATGAAGGGGTAAACAGCCGTCTATATAAGTGTAGCTTTGAGCCTAGAAAGCGTAAGGTCTCTATGGAATGGTTCTACACCTATCGATACTCTTTAGGTTCATGAAACTCAATTATCATGTGATATCGATGACGTATCTTCGTTTTTATATTAAACTACTGGCGACTCTCGAGTTGATAAAGAGGAGTGCCAAGAGGCGCATTGGCTACGTTGCGCTGGTCGAAGCAAAACTACAAAGCTTCAAGCAGCTTTAAGCATAGGTGAAGAGTTGCTAGCATATCAGTTTTTTATCAGATGCATTTTGGTGTGTGTGCGTAGGAATAGTACGATCTAATTCCGGACAACCAGATGCACGGCAATGCGCCACCATTACATGGTAGACATTCCACCTTTACGCACGAACCGATTTGAGTGGAATTTTTTCCTTCCTTCAGTTTCCCGATAGGTATAATCTGGTGGTCTTCAAGGCTCGAGTGAATAGGTTTTTGCTGGGCAAGCGTATACCATCGTCGGCCGCACCATTGCTTAACATCAAGTGAGGTGGCGGTCAAACGCAAGCCCAAAAATAGTGTCAGTATCGTTACGACTTTTCAAGGGAAAATATGAGCGTCTGCAGGGCTTCGGTATTAATACCCAGTCAGAAATATCTTATGATAACATAACAAACATAACATAATGGAAATTAATGGAATTTATATAGTTACGTATATTATTTTGACGCATAATTTTAAATTGATAAAATTGTATGGAAATTATTTTATTGTATTTAAATTTTGATTTGTTTTTAAAAATTATGTACGATTAATTTAAAATCAAAATATTTGCACGACTGAAATGTCGAATGAGTGATACCCAATTATAACTTTAGACGAACTCAATGTTACCTTTGTTCTTGCAAATAAATATATCATTCATTCATAACAGCACGCCTGTATTTCCCCGAAGGGGTAGGCAGAGGTGTAATAGTACACCCACATTTCGCCAGTTATGTTATCTTATCTTATGATAGTCCTTTGGAATACTTATTACTGAAGCAATGATTTAGTATAGTACAAGCAACATCCGTTATTTCTGTAACACAAGAACACATCACAATATGAAGCTAAAACACAGACCAGTAGAGGCTTACTGGTCTGCGAGCTAAAATGAGATATTATATTATACGAGTGTGTTCACACAAGCGTTATATTCACGTTATGTTATTATAATATTTGTTACATTAAATTATAAATTATAACTGTTACGTGTGTATAATAATTTTAAAACAATATTGTGTCGTTTCGTTTTTTTATAGTATAGGATGGCGAAGTGAGCTAAAGGCCCACCTGATGTTAAGTGGTTACCTTTGCCCATAACAACTGCAATACCACCTAGACTGTTGCTTAAATGGTACTGCAAGGTGGTTCGCCAAACTGAGACATGAAGATGAAAAGTCTCATGTGATTTTAATTTCACCGGCACCCGTATTCTTCACACCGAAACACAGCAATTAGTTAAATAATAGAAGTAATAAATAATACTAGCGCTGTACTTATACTTTAATCTCAAAGATAAATTATATTATTTTATTATTTATTTATTTATGTACACACAACACATTTTATAATAGATAACATACAGAACAAACACTTGAGCACAAAGGTACTGCTTATCTCTAAAAGAATTATTAATTAATTAATTAATTTAATTATAAGAGCTCATTCGGGAAGTACTATAATAGTACTTCCCGAATGAGCTCTTAGTACTACTATTATCGTACCAATTTCTGCCGCCAAACAGTGGTTGATGAATGCTGTTGATGATGCTTGCATTGCTGTGTTCTGGTGCTCGTGGTACGGGTGCCGGTGAAATTACAATCACACGAGACTTTCCATCTTCATGTCTCAGTTTGGCGAACGCGACTTGCAATACCAATTAGGCAACAGCCTAAGTGGTACTGCAGTTGTTATGGGCAAAGGCCTTTAGATTAATTCACTGTACTATACTATAGAAATCTATCATTAGTCTCTCCGGTAGCTACTTCACTACGCCTTCTTAGTTCTGGACGAAATCCTGCTAATATTATAAATGTGAAAGTTTGTAAAGATATTTGGAAGTTTAGGTGTATTTATTTATTTTTATGCATATTAAAGGATGGCGTAGCGAGCTAAAGGCCCACATGATGTTAAGCGGTTCCCTTTGCCCATAACAACTGCAATACCACCTAGGCTGTTGCCTAAATGGTACCGCAAGTCGGTTCGCACATGTGCATTACACGTCATCATCCTCCGAGCCTTTTCCCAATTATATTGGGGTCGGCTTCCAGTCTAGCCAGATGCGGCTGAACATCAGTATTTTACACGGAGCGACTGCCATCAGACCCCCGCAACCCAGTTACTGGGTAATACTGACATTCGGAGGTTAGACCAGTTGTCAGACTTTCAGGCTTCTGACTACCAGTAACGACTGCAATAGATATTCGTATGACAACCGGGACCGACAGCTTAACGTGCTCTCCGAGGCACGGAGGGGTTTCGAGGTGTATCGAAACGGTCACCCATCCACAGACTGACCGCGGCAAGTGCAGCTTAACCTTGCAGATTGTACAATCCGGTACACACATAAATATAAATATAAGTGTCCTGTGGGAATCGAACCCATGACCACTCGTGATCAGCAGTCCGACAATTGAACTACTAGACCCCAGACGTCGTCGATGTGCGATAAGTCTTTCTGTGATAAGCCGAATTATAAGCGGGCATAGGCTAGACATTATCGTTTATTAATTATCTTGTTTATTTAAAGCTATACTTCTCGCTGCGCCACCAGAGCGGGGGCGTGGCTTCCTGTTCATAAGAGACAGGTTGTTCCGTTCTGTGCGGTGCGCCTTATTATACGTATGCATTATGTTGACTTGTCTTGTCACTAATGTTGGCGTATTCGCGTTGATGTCGCCGCATTTTCTACTATATTTTTTATTAATTTTATGTGTACTCTAACTGGCAATAACATGTCAAGTTAATCTATTATTTTAGGGTTCCTTTCCCAAAGGGTGCCAACGGAACCCTGCTACTCTGCTTACGTCGGCGCCGTCTGTCCGTCCATCCGTCTGTCTATTAAAGGGCTGTAACTTTTTTAACCGTAATAGTTAGCAAATTTAAAAAAATAATTTAATAAAAAAAAAAAAAAATTAATTTAATAAAATTAATTAATTAATTAATTTAATTAATTAATTATTTATTATTATATATATATTTTTTTAATTAAATTTTTTTTTTTTTTTTTTTTTTTTTTTATTCACAGAAGATGTGTTGCTATGCCATCTATCATGGCAAATACATATAAAAAGAGTAAGAAGTAATAATGAGATGAGAGAGACTTTCCATCTTCATGTCTGAGTTTGGCGAACCGACTTGCGATGCCATTTAGGCAACAGCCTAGGTGGTATTGCAGTTGTTATGGGCAAAAGTAACCGCTTAACATCAGGTGGGCCTTTCGCTCGTTTCGCCATGTGCAAAGCCGGTTCCCACTCAAGAAACCTCGAAAAAATTAACATTTACAACGTTTATTGTTCCAGTATTATCTTAAAAATAGTAATACATATAAGCGTCAAATGATTATAGTGCATACTCTATAGTTTAACAAAAAATAATAAAACACATAGTTAAGTGTGGTACGGAACTCTTAGTGGGCGAGTCCGACTCGCACTTGGCCGGTGTTGGCGATTTGCGTCTGCCTGGCCTCTGACTTCTGTAATACCGGAAAAACAATGTAAAGATGGATTTCTTTACTGTTGTGTATATTTATCAGGTTGTTAATCCGTCACCACCGGGCGCCAGTATCATTTATTTCCTTCAAGTGTTTCTTCGTCTGGAATAATAAGTAGTAATTGAGTGGCTTGCATGCTAACAATGAAAAGGAAAAAAAAGATTCAAAAGTCAGCTGCATTTTTATTAAGATATCTATGCAACAGGTGCGCTGAAGTAAATAAATATAAGTATGCGTGATGATACAGGATGACTTTTTAATCCCCATTCAATATATTTATAGGCATTAGGTTTAATTAAAACACTTCATTTTTGAAAACAAAAATGGATGTGAAAATTTTTCGCAATAATTTTTTTTCCTAAAAAAATATCAATTTCTGTGTGTTGCTAAGTCAAACGTCATTTTTAACCGACTTCAAAAAAAGGAGGAGGTTATGTATTCGGCGGTTTTTTTTATATTATATTTATATTGTTGAATAAGTTGAATAGTTTTTTAAACAGCTTCAATAAATCAGTTTATTTTAGCTTCGCCTATCTAGATGGTTTGCTCATAGGTTCGTTTTTCTGAGAATTCTTGGCCGATTTGCGTATTTTTTTTTTACGACAGTGATTGGACTTTTAGAAGAACATGGGTGAGACCTTTGCCCAGCAGTGGGATAGCATAGGTTAATAAAAAATATATTCTCAAATTGGTTCTATAAACATTTATGAATCATTCCTCGCAATTATCAACTAAAAAGTATGAAATAAAAACTTTTTTACAAAAAAATAAAAAAACCGACTTCAAAAACTTTAACTAAAAACTTTTCAACAAAAAATAAAACCGACTTCAAAAACCTTAACTAAAAAGAAAAAAATAATCCTTGTATGTATTTCAAAATCTTATCATAAACCAACATTTTGAAGGCGGCGCGTGACTGTCCCTTTTCGTCATGTAAATATAATGTACTGTCGAGCGCTTATCTATAGTAAAAAAACAGTTTATGCGAACATACATGAAAAACACGCGCCGCCTTCAAAATGTTGGTTTATGTTAAGATTTTGAAATACATACAAGGATTATTTTTTTCTTTTTAATTAAGGTTTTTGAAGTCGGTTTTTTTTTGTTAAAAAGTTTTTATTGAGATACACTATGTAAATATTTTAGTTATCATCATCAACTCAGCCTATCGCAGTCCACCGCTGGATATGGGCCTCTCCCAAGTTGCGCCACATCACCTCTGCCTTCCGCAACCAGGTCCCCCCAGCCACATTCTTCAGGTCGTCGGTCCACCTGGTATATTAATACTATCACATTAATATATCACTGGGTAATATTTTAGTAATGAGTGATAATAAATGGAAAAACACGTACCTATTTCATTATTTTCAGCAAAGATATAAAATTTTGAATGGTGATTAAAAATACATGCTGTATAAAGATTCAGCATTATGTAATACATAGAATATAAGTACGGAAATCCCTGACAGATAATATTTTGTTTTAATAAATAACATTTTTGTTTTGTTTATTTTCCAATTGCATAATCCCGGAAAAGAAGCGTTTCCTTAAGAAACGTTTCGTAATAATAATTGAAGAAAGAGAAATAACTTTTTTTGAAACAGCGTGATATTTTCTGTGGTTGATGTCCGAGCCTTAAGGGCAAAATGGCGAAACAAGCTAAAGGCCCATCTGAGGTTAAGATAAGATAAGATAAGATAATGTTTATTTGTCATAACATGAGTATACACACAGAGTATGCAAGTTGTACAAAATTATTATAAGATCTATAATGTTATACCTTTACGGCATACAAATATAATTTTATTAATGGAGATGTCATTAATAAAATATGTAGAAACAATACTGAATTCACAATGATAAAATATTAAATTAATGAGAAATGATTAAATTATTAAAATGTTAACTACAATAATGTCTAAATCTATACTGTATGTGTTAATAAATTTATGTCAATTTTTAATAGTATCCTCTTTCGCTTCATCTGAAGCGAAAGAGGTGTGTCAGGATCGTAGCAGGTGGAAATCCATAGTCTCTGCCTACCCCAATGGGAAACAGGCGTGATAATATGTATGTATGTAATAGTATCCTTCAAAAATTCCTTAATGTCATAATATACTTTGTCTGCAAGAAAGTTTTTTATTTTTGTTTTTAATAGCTTTGCATTTAGCTCCTTCCAACATTTCGGCAACTTATCATAGATTATAGGAGCCATGCAAAATAGTTAAGCGGTTACCTTTGGCCATAACAACTGCAATACCACCTAGGCTATTACCTAAATGCACAGACAAGTAAATGGTACTGCAAGTCGGTTCGCCAAACTGAGACATGAAGATACCTTTTTAGATAATTCCTCTTTCTATTGGTGGTGAAACTCGTATGATAATCCGTTCAGTAGTTTCTGAGATTCCGAACAAACACGAACTCAGCGCGGCGGGGGACATACATTTTTAAATGTTTAAAAATGTATGTTCCTTGTAACGTTAGGTTAGGTTAGGTTGTTGTCTAAATTGTATTGCAAATCGTGTGCAAAGGCTAAGACTTAATAATGGAAAGTCGTATGTGATTGTAACTTCACCGGCACCCGAACCCTTCTTCACACCGGAACACAGCAATGCAAGCATCACTGTTTGGTGGCAGAAGTAGGTACGGTGGTAGTTCTCCCCCGGATGAGTCTACTACTACTATACTCTGTTCGCAGAGAAAAGCTAATACAGGGCGCTCTCTCTTGCACAATTGTATGGAAGTGAAAAGGACGCACTATCACCTTGATTGGTCAGTGAGCGTGATCATTCTCTAAAAATGTTAGGATGCGTTTATATTGGTGACTACAGTACATTTTATCGATTTAAGTGAACACAAATGTAGGGACCAATTGTTTTTTTTTTCGCGATTTCAAGGTTGGTCCCATAGTAAAAGTTGTTCATAATAATGAGTACAATGACTCCTTTTCGGGAAAGAAGCCATTAATATTTCAGCATGTATTATCATAATTTACCTACTTACATAACAACAACATAACATAATATAACATCACGCCTGTATTTCCCCGAAGGGGTAGGCAGAGGTGTTTAGTACACCCACATTTCGCCAGTTATGTTATAGTCCCATGTAATAGGGGGCGAGCCTATTGCCATTAACCGGGCACAAACTTACCTACAACACCTACTTACAAACTTTACTTTTTAAATTCGAAACTAACTAAATTTAATTATGTGTTATTTAATTTGTCTTATTATTAAGCAGTGTTAAATTATCAAATGTATAGTTTAAAAAAAAATACGAACCTAACTAAATAGTTTTCTTTTTTAAATGGGGACTTTGATATTGATTATGTCGCCCCGTGAATCAAATAGTTATTTTCTTCTCCTGCCGTGTTGACAAAAGCTGTATAATAATAATAGCACATACCGTGGAAAAAAACCTTAAAATGTAAATACTTGTAGTAACAGTTTCTAATTACGTAAAAATAAAACTTGAATTAAAGCATTATAAAAGTATTGTATAACATTCCAATCTCTAAATTAAAAATAAACTTATTTAATTTACGTAATGCCTACTTCTACTCATAATTTTAATTTAATTACATTAGGAAGCGCTACGCTTCAAGAATTGACAGATAATTTAAATTAAAGTAGTTATAGCGTTATTATTTTTTGTAAGCCTAATTAACAATTACTGCTCCTAATTAACAATTACTGCTTTTCTGATGGTTCCGCCTGTTGGCTATGTATATCTATAAGCTAAGAAAGGGAATCTGAAACATCTGATGGTTTTTTTGGATGTGTTGTTATATTGAAGTCTTTTCTATATTTGAAGCTTGTGCAAACTTCACCCACTGTGAAAGCGTGACAATGGCAATGGCCAAAATACAAGCATATCCTTCAGAAAGTGTTGAATAGCTGATCTTTAGAAGACCAACTGTTTCAACCTTCAAACTGTTAGGAAAAACTACAGTTGATCTGTTGATAAAACCATGAAAACAAAACAAATTCATAAAGTCACTGTGATTTCTTCCGAGTTTTCCAAGTACCTTTTTTATGTCTTTTATGAAGTTATGTCTTTGTATTGTCTTTAAACTTGTATGTCTTGTGCCTTGTTTTGTACTAAACATTTTATCTATCTATTCTTATAAAGACAGATGTTCTGACTGACCGATTCATTAACTCAGAGCCGAAACTTCACAAGATAGAAACATTTTTTTAATTTTTTTTTTAAATATCAAATGGGCTTGCGTTTACCGCCACCTCACCTGATGTTAAGCGATGGTGCGGTCGACGATGATACACGCTTGCCCAGCAAAAACCTATTCACTCGAGTCTTGAAGGCCACCAGATTATACATGAAGGATAGTAGGTTCCTTTTGTAACTTAAACAACAGGATTTTAGGAAATTTTAAGGGGGTGAAAAAGGGCGTTAGTTTCTGTGAAAAATCCTTTCTCCTGGACCGATTCACTCAAAACTTGGGAAACATAATCTCTAAAGTAAATAATGGAACACTTTTCTTTTATTTTTCCAACATTACGCCTAAAACAAGGTGCAATAGGGTTATAACTTTTGTATGGGAGAATATTATTGCGTGGCTGGATTGAGTCGAAACCATTTTGTACTAAACATTTTATCTATTTATCTATAAAAACATCTATTTAACTAACAGTATCAAACACAATCACATAAACGGGAATGTACCGCAGTTTCTCATACAAACACACAGGTTTTTGCAGAACCGGTTGCGATTCTGTCTCCGTGCTTTCTAGAGAGTAGAGCTTTCGAACCGTTGCCTTCGTCTGTCATAACATGTTTTCTATATATAGATGACGTGATTGTAGATTTACGTGGCTCTATGGAATTTTTGGATGAAGTAACAAGAGAGATTTGAGAAGGTTAGGGAGACAAGAAAAAATAAAAACAAGATAATATGTTAGAAGTTTTTAAACTTTCGCGAATTTCACTCATATTGAACTAAGTTTACGGGACTTGTCGCGCACAATTAACAACAACAACAACAAACAACAACACAACACAACAACACAACACAACAACCGCGGGTAGTTCGAGAAAACACCCGCCGCTCAAGACGATGACACCCACATACTTCAGTCTGCTCGTGACCACGGCCAATGCAACTTGACCGAAACGTCGAGGTTAGTCAAAATGTTTGTTATATTTTGATTTAATTGTGCGCGATAAGTCCCGTAAACTTAGTTCAATAAGATAATATGTTTGTAAAGATGTTTGCATGTTTGTTACTCAATTACGCTGAAACTGAGTCGATTTGGACAATATAGGCTTTTTATCCCGGGAAAATAAACAATACCTGAGGGATGCGCGCAAGTTCTGTGGTAAGCCAAATTATAAAGGCGCAGCGTGGGTAGGCCCCTCACAAGGTGGACTGACGACCTGGTGAAGGTCACGGGAATCCGCTGGATGCTAAAAGCGTAGGACTGGTCGTTGTGGCGATGCTTAGGGGAGGCCTATGTCCAGCAGTAGACATCTTTCGGCTGAAATAATGAGTATGATGATGAAGCCGCAGGCAAATTCTAGTATAAAATAAATGTTTCGATAGTCTCGGTTCTTTCAAGGATAAACTGAACCTACTTCAGACCGAGGACTGTCAAATTTCAATGATTTTGCACACATATTCAATAAACTTCAAAAGTAGCTGGGCAGTATAGACCACAAGATGATGAGGCATCCTTCCTCTACTATAAACGAAATCCCACGTTTTTTGTACTATAGGGTGGCAATACGAGCTAAAGGCCCACCTGATGTGAACATCTGCAATATCACCTTGGTTGTTGCCTCCGCAAGTCGGTTCGCCAAACTGAGTAATGAAGATTGAAAGTCTTGTGTGATTGTAATTTCATCGGCACCCGTACCACGAGCACCGGAACACAGCAATGCAAGCATTACGGCATTCAAGTTTTCAACATCAGTGATATATCACTGATGTGTTGACAGACATCGGTCGCCTTATGAGGTATCTATGATGGGGTGTATGGTCGATGGCCTTTCCTAAATTGCAAGCCGAGAACCGAGGTGTGTTGAGTAGATGTTTTTGGGAACAGTGTCGGCCCTTCAGAACGGACACGACCCTCAGTAATAAGAAACACGAAAAAGGAGAAGTGTGCAAATCCGTAAAACAAACAATTACTTATCATTCACAGTTATGGCTAGGGTTGCCAACAATTATTGGGAAAATGTAGTATTTTTCAGGTAAAGGCATGAAAAATATAGCATATTGAAAGAAAATATAGTATTTTATATATAGTGTTCCGTTTGGTGCTGGACGTAAGAATTGCACCACCCTATATCTTCTCATGGGTGTCGTAAAAGGCGACTAAGGGATTTACCATAGTATGGGCAACAGCGTTCTCCCAACTAACTGCGATCGCCAACCCGCCTGCCAAGCGTGGCAATTATGGCATATTATATGGCCCTTTTTGGGGTTTTTGGGGGAGGCCTATGTCCAGCCCCCCTAGCCAAGTTGACAATCTACACAATCTACAATCGTCAACGCTAATAGAAAACAATCAAAATGTATGGGAATGACATATCTGAACGAATGATTTTTTCGTTGAGATATGTCATTCCCATACATTTTGATCGTTTTCTATTAGCGTTGACGATTGACGATTGTGTAGATTGTCAACTTGGCTAGGGGGGCTGGACATAGGCCTCCCCCAAAAACCCCAAAAAGGGCCATATAATATGCCATAATTGCCACGCTTGGCAGGCGGGTTGGCGATCGCAGTTAGTTGGTTAAATACTCAGAGAACGCTGTTGCCCATACTATGGTAAATCCCTTAGTCGCCTTTTACGACACCCATGAGAAGATATAGGGTGGTGCAATTCTTACGTCCAGCACCAAACGGAACACTATATATAAAATACTATATTGACAGCAGTGGACGTCTTTTGGCTGAAATGATAATAGTATTTTATCGAAAAAAGTCAACTTGTCTTGCTCTTTTTCATGAAATATTATAGTTTCAGGTTTATTTGCGAAAACATAACTATTGTTGGAACATTTTAGGTTTTTTATTTTTATTTACATACTTGCTATGGACTTTGGGTGTTCTTAAAATGTAACTAAGACCTAAGACTAACTTAAGTAAGTTGTGGTTATAAAATGTTAAGTGGTGTTGCAGTTAGGCCTGGGTGACTAGCTAATAAAAGCAATTAGGGTTCTCAAAGGCAATACAAAGAGGCCTATGAAAACTCGAAGCTGCATGAGGTGACAATTACCTACATGAACGTTAAAACCTATTTACCTGCAGGAAAATCAAAAGCAAAAATCTTAAATCCGACGGAAATATAGTATTTTTGGGTATTATATACTTCTTCAACAGTATATTGTACGCCGGGCCAAAATAAAGGAAAATACTTTATCTAGCGAAGCAACGACTGCGCGGATTGTACGATCTGCAAGGTTAAGCTACACTTGCCGCGGTCGGTCTGTGGATGGGTGACCGTTTCGTTACACATCGAGACCCCTCCGTGCCTCGGAGAGCACGGTCCCGGTTGTCATACGAATATCTATGGCAGTCGTTACGGGTAGTCAGAAGCCTGAAAGTCTGACAACTGGTCTAACCTCCGAATGTCGGTATTATTCCGTGTAAAATACTGATGTTCAGCCGCATCTGGCTAGACTGGAAGCCGACCCCAATGTAATTGGGAAAAAGCTCGGAGGATGATGATGACTTTATCAGGTATATAGTACGGTTGGCAACCTTAGAATAGAATATATTTATTTGCATAAAACATAGTCATGGCAGTATCGCCAAATTCATTGTCAGTTGCGCAAACTGACTATGAAGAAAACGTGGTTTGTGATTGAAAGTAGCCAGCTATAGCTTCATGGGTTGTTGTGAACGGTTATGGGTTGGTTACGAAAATATCCAATGCGGTAGCTTCAGTCACCATTAACCTAGTTTTAATTATGTGGTGCATATTCAGCTAATTATTGTCTCACTGTTAAGCCTAGGCTTGTTTACAGAATGAAAAGGTTTTGGGATTATAATAATATCTAGGCCTCCTAATATAGACGAAGTGCTGCGAACAATTATATTGAAGCCAACGAAACCATGCTCCTCCGCGTACAAACCAGCGCTCACGCACACACATGAACATTAAACCGTGCTCACCACTCTCAGTACACATGTCGCAGCATTGTCCAGTAAGCATCGAAAGAAAAAAGAAAGAAATATTTTTTTTATTTATTTTAGTCTCGGTACAGGCGAGAGAAAAAATCGCATCGCTAAAAACCAATATCTTTCAGGTGCATGTGTGTGCGTGAGCGCTGGTTTGTACATGGAGAAGCACGGTTTTGTTAGCTTCACTATGATTGTTCACAGCACTTCGTCTAAACACATCGAATCGGGGATGTTCGCGGATGCACAAACATACTGCTTCTATACAACGTGTATCAGAAATGCGTGCTCATATTTGAAGAGCTTATTCAGGGGATGCTATCGAACAACTTTTACTATGGGACCAACACTAAAATTGCGAAAAAAAAAACAGCTGATCCTTAGATTTTGTCGAGCGACATCGACGATTTAGTAGGGATCAGCTGATATTTTTTTCGCGATTTCAGGGTTGGTCCCATAGTATGAGTTGTTCTATGCTATGCCCTGAATGAGCTCTTCAAATATGACTACGCATTTCTGATACACGTTGTATAGTGCGGTCATGCAGAAGCGATAAGCGATGCGTATCCCTGGTCCGTAGGTTTCGGACCAGCGCCAACAGCATCCTAAAGTAGTAAGCTAGCAGGCTAGACTGCGCGTTTTTCAACCATTGCTGCAAGGTTAAGCTAGACCTGTGACTTTGCGGTAGTGATCACAAGAATGCGAAATATTTATGCGATGTCCTAACATAGTTTTCAAGTAATATTTTTCTAAAAATATGAGTCTATGGTACTTGAAAAAAAAAGTATTTTAAAACCAGTTTCAGCTTTCATCAGGGTTTTAACAAGCTGATGCATAATATCAACGATTTTATAAAATCATTTCAATTCTTAAATTGGAGCGATAAAGGGTTACTAAGAAAGCTTCCGTCAGTGACTGTGACTTCATCTTTGATGTAGACCTTTAATATAATAATAAATATTTATTTAGGAAGTAATGTAGAAAGTATGTACTATATGACAAGTGTATATCTAACATTGTTACAAAATTAAACAAAGTTCCTGCTTACATATTAAATTAGGTATATGTAAATCTAGTTATCTTTGAATACGTATATAACATTACACTGATTGTTTTTATTAATTTATAGGAACTTTGCAGATATATCTACATAATAATATATTATATTTAGAACACATATAGCGTACATGTTACATATCCATAAAATAATCTTTTACTGTAATTAGATTGAAAATCGCATAAGATAAATAACCATAAGTACCTATAATACTAATTAGCAGTCACTATATCATAGGCCTTAATAAACAACTGCTGTTAGTACACCTACCTACACAGACCTACCGTTTTTTATGACGCTCGCTCGATTAATTTGAACGAAACTTTTTTACTTACTACCCTACACTAACTTACTACGCTAATCGATAACCATTAGTTAATAAAATATAATTGTATTTTCTCTATAAGTGATTATTGTAATCTTTTGAGAAAATAAATGTCTTTAACCGTAACATTTACAGCGTAGGACTTACAGGTGCAAAAAGGTTTGTTCAATGACCCCCGTGCTACAAGAAGCTACAGGATGATCCTGTGTTACAGAGGTCATCTATCCGTCCATTGAGTAGGATTACATACAGGTAAGTAGCAGTGGCGAAGGGTCCATATAACACGGTTCCCACCGGCTTGCCTTTAGGAATTTCTTAAATACAACAACGATAATTCAACGATATTTCTGTGCTAATTTATTGTTCTAAATTACAAAGAAAGAATATAAGACTAAATTAAAAGTTGTAATATTTTTATTGTATTTTATTAAAGTGCGATCTTAGCTATTTTAGGCTTCCGTTTTGAAAATATTCACCCTTTGCCACTGGTAAGTAGTACCGTAAAATGCCCTAACTTGGCCCACAAGCCCTACTTTGCCTAGTTGTTTTTTGAGTAAACTATAATAGCTATGATTTCCGTACTTGGAGAATTTTAAAAACTATGACAACAATAATAATTTCTTAGGTTTTCGCGATCACTACACATTATAAAACAAAAAAAAAAAACGAAAAAACATTACATTACAGTATTAAAAAACATCATAATTTTAATAGAGAAGATGGTTGGCAGCTACCACCTGTTTGGAACCCAGTCCTAAAAATAATCAAGTCCCAAACAGCACGCAACACTGTAGAAGATAATGATATTGTGAGTGATTACTGCGTGCATCGAAACGATTTTAATTAATAATATTGTACGGTAGATTAAAATATATTTTTAGAAATATCTGTAAAGACGCTTGTCATCTTAGTCTACCTGCGACTACGAAATGCTGCAAAGCTTTCGAAATTTCAGGAAAACCAATTTAAATAATATACGCGATTTAATGCGGTTAAACTTTGTTTTATTATAACTATGACAACGCTGACTTATGGTCAGTTATCAGTTATCAGTGCCTGTGTAAATTAAGTTATGCCTTAGGCAAAGTAGGGCTTGTGGGCAAAGTTAGGGCATTTTACGGTATGTACTTATTTTTAGAGGAAAAACTGTTTGTAGGGATGAGTGCGAAAAGGTGTGAGTGTTAGATGTGAGGAGGGGTTGTGTGTGCGAAACGGTGTGAGTCTAAGAAGGCGTGAGGGGGTGTGTGTAGGAAATGGGTTGTGAGGGGGAAGAGGGGCTGTGAGGGTGTGTGTGGGGGTGTGTGAGTCAGTGTTCTATAGATGTATTTGGTTTGTAGAGTGGAAATTTGTTGCATATTGAGTTACCTGAATAAACTCTTGTATGCAATTCTCGGTTCGTATATGTATAACAATTAACTTAAACTACTGTGCTTAAGAAATATGTGGCTTAAACTTAGCTTTAACCTAAAACAAATACAAATCGCTCATCTAAATTCCTAGTCATACAGAATCGCCATTTTCATTGTCACTTGCGCAAGCTGACATTGTGTACAAGCGAGATGTGTGCCAAAACGTAAACATTGGATACAAGTAGTTAATGGGTATTACTGCTAGTTCATTGTCGCGCATGCGTGGGTTGTTTACGTTATATAACTGATTCATGCTCGATAGGTAAACTCAGACCAAAAGAATAAGATACATGGAGCACGTTGGACTAGTGACTGAAGTCAGAAAAAGGAATACTAAATAGCACAGGACTACATACTATTCCGTCCACAGAGTTCGCGAGCCGCGATTGGGAGCGTCAATGAACGGCGATAGTTAATATCCTATTTATCCACGATTTGGCCTACTATTGTAGAGATAAAAATTTGACATAAGCTTCATACGTTTTATGTAAATTTTCTATCTCTAGTAGGGCAAATCGTGGATAGATAGGATATTAATTTTGGCCGTTAGACGTAAACCCCTGATCGCTGTTCGCGAATACTGTAGGCGGAATAGTAGGCACTCCTTTGCTGTATTAGTTTTCTGGCTTCAGTAACTAGTTCTGCGCGCCGATGCCCTTTTACTCTAGACGAGTCTATTGCAACAGTGAATACCTCTCCTGTACTCTCTTTACTTTATCATTATTTAGTTTTTTTTTACTATAAAGTTCCTTTAAGGTACTTTATTTGAATTTTAATCTAGCCATGAGGCAAAAAAAATTAGTTATTACAAATTTTTCAACACACTTTCTCGTAATGTGGCTCTTATTGCACCGCTTTTAGGTTCACAATGTAGCTTATAACGCACGCGTGCTTTTTACATTATATTATCGCACTAGTGCTTTTTACTTTACAGTTTATTTTTAAATCGCAGCAAAGAGTTTTTATGCCTAAACAAAATCAAACAATTTTGGGTATAAATCAACTGTATTAATTAAAATATGATAAATAAACATTTCATTTTATCAAATGATTATTTATTGTCAACAAATAAAAAAAAATAAAAAAAAATAAAGTCCCTAAAAAAGGGAAAGTCACCAGGACATGACAGCTTGAGCATAGAACATCTACGATATCGTAGATAAGTCCCAAACAGCACGCAACACTGTAGAAGATAATGATATTGTGAGTGATTACTGCGTGCATCGAAACGATTTTAATTAATAATATTGTACGGTAGATTAAAATATATTTTTAGAAATATCTGTAAAGACGCTTGTCATCTTAGTCTACCTGCGACTACGAAATGCTGCAAAGCTTTCGAAATTTCAGGAAAACCAATTTAAATAATATACGCGATTTAATGCGGTTAAACTTTGTTTTATTATAACTATGACAACGCTGACTTATGGTCAGTTATCAGTTATCAGTGCCTGTGTAAATTAAGTTATGCCTTAGGCAAAGTAGGGCTTGTGGGCAAAGTTAGGGCATTTTACGGTATGTACTTATTTTTAGAGGAAAAACTGTTTGTAGGGATGAGTGCGAAAAGGTGTGAGTGTTAGATGTGAGGAGGGGTTGTGTGTGCGAAACGGTGTGAGTCTAAGAAGGCGTGAGGGGGTGTGTGTAGGAAATGGGTTGTGAGGGGGAAGAGGGGCTGTGAGGGTGTGTGTGGGGGTGTGTGAGTCAGTGTTCTATAGATGTATTTGGTTTGTAGAGTGGAAATTTGTTGCATATTGAGTTACCTGAATAAACTCTTGTATGCAATTCTCGGTTCGTATATGTATAACAATTAACTTAAACTACTGTGCTTAAGAAATATGTGGCTTAAACTTAGCTTTAACCTAAAACAAATACAAATCGCTCATCTAAATTCCTAGTCATACAGAATCGCCATTTTCATTGTCACTTGCGCAAGCTGACATTGTGTACACGCGAGATGTGTGCCAAAACGTAAACATTGGATACAAGTAGTTAATGGGTATTACTGCTAGTTCATTGTCGCGCATGCGTGGGTTGTTTACGTTATATAACTGATTCATGCTCGATAGGTAAACTCAGACCAAAAGAATAAGATACATGGAGCACGTTGGACTAGTGACTGAAGTCAGAAAAAGGAATACTAAATAGCACAGGACTACATACTATTCCGTCCACAGAGTTCGCGAGCCGCGATTGGGAGCGTCAATGAACGGCGATAGTTAATATCCTATTTATCCACGATTTGGCCTACTATTGTAGAGATAAAAATTTGACATAAGCTTCATACGTTTTATGTAAATTTTCTATCTCTAGTAGGGCAAATCGTGGATAGATAGGATATTAATTTTGGCCGTTAGACGTAAACCCCTGATCGCTGTTCGCGAATACTGTAGGCGGAATAGTAGGCACTCCTTTGCTGTATTAGTTTTCTGGCTTCAGTAACTAGTTCTGCGCGCCGATGCCCTTTTACTCTAGACGAGTCTATTGCAACAGTGAATACCTCTCCTGTACTCTCTTTACTTTATCATTATTTAGTTTTTTTTTACTATAAAGTTCCTTTAAGGTACTTTATTTGAATTTTAATCTAGCCATGAGGCAAAAAAAATTAGTTATTACAAATTTTTCAACACACTTTCTCGTAATGTGGCTCTTATTGCACCGCTTTTAGGTTCACAATGTAGCTTATAACGCACGCGTGCTTTTTACATTATATTATCGCACTAGTGCTTTTTACTTTACAGTTTATTTTTAAATCGCAGCAAAGAGTTTTTATGCCTAAACAAAATCAAACAATTTTGGGTATAAATCAACTGTATTAATTAAAATATGATAAATAAACATTTCATTTTATCAAATGATTATTTATTGTCAACAAATAAAAAAAAATAAAAAAAAATAAAGTCCCTAAAAAAGGGAAAGTCACCAGGACATGACAGCTTGAGCATAGAACATCTACGATATGCGGGTAAACACTTACCGAGAGTCCTGGCAATGTTATATAGCTTTTGTACGAGTCACTCATATCTTCCAGATGACCTAATGAAAACTATTGTGGTCCCTATAGTAAAGAACAAGACCGGAGATATGAGCGATAAAAGTAACTACAGGCCTATTTCCTTGGCGACTATTATTGCTAAAGTGTTGGACAGTTTGATTGATCAACAGTTGGATAAGCATTTAGAAATTCACGACGCTCAATTTGGTTTTAAGAAGCACTTATCCACGGAAACAGCAATCCTCTGTCTCAAACATACTGTCCAATACTATACCAATAGGAAAACACCGGTGTACGCATGTTTTCTGGATCTCTCCAAGGCTTTTGACCTAGTATCTTATGACTGCCTTTGGAAAAAGCTCTCCCATGACACCAACCTTCCAAAGGAATTAATTAGTATATTGAAATACTGGTATAATAATCAGTATAACTATGTCAGATGGGCGGGTGTCTTGTCGGAGGCATACAGGTTGGAGTGCGGGGTGAGGCAGGGGGGACTCAGCTCACCCAAGCTTTTCAACCTGTACGTTAATAAGCTGATTTGTGAGCTCAGCAACACCAAAGTCGGGTGTTCTATTGACGGAAAATGTGTCAACAATATCAGCTACGCGGACGATATGGTGTTGCTGAGCCCATCAATCAGTGCCATGAGAAGGCTCGTTCGTACCTGTGAAGACTATGCGGTCGAACATGGTCTCAGGTACAATGCAGCCAAAAGTGAGCTGATGGTTTTCAAGGCGGGAAATAAAACCTATGAGGAGGTGCCACCAGTTACTTTGGGGGGAGTCTCACTTAACAAAGTGAACCAATTTAAGTACCTGGGACACTGGGTGACCGATAGTCTATGCGACGATGTTGACCTGGAAAGGGAACGCAGAGCATTGGCAGTTAGGTGTAACATGCTGGCCCGCAGGTTCGCACGATGTACAAAAGATGTTAAAATTACACTTTTTAGGGCATACTGCCAGTCTATGTACACGTGCGCACTGTGGGTCCGCTATACACAGAGCTCGTACAATGCTCTGTGTCCAATATAACAACGCATTCAGGATAATGTTGGGGCTACCGCGCTACTGCAGTGCGTCGGGCATGTTCGCAGAAGCACGTGTGCCAGATTTTTACGCACTCATGCAAACGCGGATAGCGTCCTTGATGCGGCGGGTGCGCGCTAGCTCCAACAGCCTTGTTGCGCTTGTGGCAGGTAAAATGAACAGCCCTAGAATGTGGCATTGGATGACGACTCACCGAGCGTCATCTGACTATGTACAGTAGTAGTAAATATAATATTATATGTTTTGTGTATGTTAAGAGTAAAATGTTTGTGTTATGTGTGAGTGTATGGTATATATATTTTTCTAGTGTATTTTTAAATATGTGTATGGTAGTTTATGTGTAATTTGTATTATGATCTGTTGTGTTTTCTATGTTAGTGTGTTTTATGTAATAATTCTATGGGCTATTTACTGTCTGAAAATAAAGATTATATTATTATTATTATTATTAATTTATGTTATAAATAAAAAATCTATTTATTATATTTTTAATATTAGGCTGTATGCATAGACCAGTACGCCGGTTAGCTGGACACCCCCGGTCACAACGCATATGCTCTACCACTGCATATCATACGTCCCTCTGCCAATCGGAACGTCACTCAATCAGCGAGCGGCATCAATCATAAGGAATCATACCACCGAACTTTTGAGCCGGCCAATCATAACGCGCCGTCCGCCCCCCTGACCCCACCAACGTTTTACGACTGCATTCGAATACAAA
Source organism: Asteroscopus sphinx (assembly GCA_949699075.1). NCBI lineage: Eukaryota > Metazoa > Arthropoda > Insecta > Lepidoptera > Noctuidae > Asteroscopus > Asteroscopus sphinx. The sequence continues at coordinate 27,218,011 of OX453010.1, read as the reverse complement.
ACTTTGTTTATGCGGAGTCTTGAAGCTTACTGGTCTGTGGCTGTATGTCACCGTGCGATTACAATAACCCGCGCGCCATTTTTCAAAAATTCAATATTTTTCTGAAATGTGTGTATGTTTTTTTCCTCGCAAGTGTGTTGAAAAACGTCGTATGACACGCGTGAGCATTGACTATTATACTCTCGGCTCCATTACGTCCTCGCCTTCGGCTCGGGCTGCAATCCAGCCTCGAGTATAATAGTCAACTTAGCTCACTTGTATCATAATGTACTATAATTTTATCCTAAATTGCTATAGAATGCGTCCAATAAATTAGTTTCAGTTAAGAGGAAGACACTTTATTCATGTGTTCTTTAGAAGCAGCACTTATCACTACATGTTGTCTGTCACTACACTATTCACTACACTAATTCAAATTATTTAGCTAAGTTGAAAGAATAACTAAGTACCCACATCATTTGGTTGCTAATCTTCCGCCTACGAAAGCCAAGATGGAATACGAAAACAATTTAGTTCTAATAGTAGTCTTGGTACTTTATTTGTAACATAATCTTCTTTCGTTTTGAGTTCAAGGCACAACCCACACTAACTTTTAGTTTATTTTAAGTAAGTACTTAAAACAAAGAACTAGGGAAAGTTAAAGCTACTTTACACCCACTTTTGTTAGCTGGAGTGCCGCCTTGCGCCACATCTAAACAAATAAATGATTCTGAAGTACCCGTTTGTCAATGGCTTCTGTAAATAGTAAGCTGGATATACTTCAAAGTTTACATTCTGTAGGTAGTAACTTATGGAGTTTCTTTATGGAATGTAAATTGAAAGAAATTGGTGATGCCATTTCTCTTATGAACACACCACCTCTCTGATAAAGTGCTTTGAATTCCATAACACAAGTTCTGCTTATTTTGGAAGTCAAGAGTTCAATTTCTTGTGCCTGTGTTAAGTATTATGCAATAAAGGTTTTTTTACCTATAAACCATAGGATTTATGGTGATGATGGATGATTTTGACGGTTTGAAGGATTGACGGTTTTATTTCCAAAGGTAGTAATCAAATGTGTGCCAAATTTCATCCAAATCCATTCTGCGTAATTGAAGGACACAGAAACAAAAAAACGAACAAACAACCATACTTCACAGTTATAATAATAGTAGGATACCCTACGCCGTATGTCAGTTCGTCCATCTGTCTATCACAGGACTGTATTTTACAGAACCGAATTTGTTACTGTAATATGATTTCTATCATGGCATACTAAAATTAATAAAATATGGCACAGAAACCAAAGCGCGCGAGTCCGACTCGCGCTTGCCCGGTGAATTTTTAGTAATTCTGTTTTGTTTGATAAGTGGGATCTTCAACATTCTACTATTGGCTTGTGAAAAATCTTCGGATCTTTTACATCGTTCGATATTACAAGCAACTACAATCGTTTAAGCATTTTCTATTGATTCCAAAGTTACGATAAAACCAATCTAACTGCGATTAGTTGCTACACCAATTGCCATTGTTTACTTCAAGTCACAGGGCAATGTAACGGTTAAGTAGTTAACCGGCAAGTGGGTCAAAATCACGGTTAGTTAACCATTTGTCATGGAACGGGTATTTTTGTTCATTGATTACAATTACAGCCATTTAATTTGAATGTGATTCGCATAGCATTGATTATAATTATTTCATTTTGACCGGAGCGTTGCTTGTTTGTCAAGTGTACCTTTTTTATTTACGGAATTTTGTAACATTCCAGTTTTAGAAGTAGAAAAATTATAGGAAAGTGGAATGTAGGTAACATTTATGTAACACGATTAACGAGTATAAGTTAAGAAAGAAAAGAAAGAAAAATGATTTATTGCCACAACAAGACGATATGCGGTAGGTGAAGGTAAAAAATAACTACATTAGGTATATTTTAGGAATTACAGTAGTATATAGTTGTAATATCATAGCAAAAGTAACTTTGCATGTATGTCGTAGCTGCGGCAAAGAGGTTGACACACAGCATCATGCTAATACAATAATACAATAATATGTGTATAATACTTACAGAACGATGCTCGTCTTGAAAAATATTTAGGGTAATTGACCAAATAATTAGGAAGAATTAGGAATTAGGAAGAATATGGAAACGCTGGCGAGACAATCTGCATGTTTTTCTCAAGAATTGGACTGAAAAAGCTAGTGATAAGGAACTTTGGGCTAAATAAAGAAAAATACAAATTAAAACCAAATAATTTAAAACCTACAAAATACTCAGTCGAAAAGCAAATTCTAAAATCAAAGCACAAGAAAGATGGCTAAGTAAGGATCGAGATAAGATTTGTCTATTCGAGGAAGAGTTTGCAAAGGAAGTTTTGCACACAGCAGGAAGCCATACAATTTTATTATTTTGTTCTGAGATCCAGGGATACCAAACTAGTCTATACCCGCGGTTTCACCCGCGTATAATTCGGTTTATCACAGACGCGCATCGCTCGGGAACTGTGCACCTTCCTGGGATAAAATTATGTACGGGTTACGGTCTGTGTGCCGCGATTTCAGCGTAATTGAAGGTCAAACAAACAAACATACTCTCTCGTTTTCGTGTTCACGACACATTGATCGACGGTGATCGAGGATCTGTCCCAATGTCCATATAAAAAGCACGATTAGACGATTAGTATGGAATGCCGTACGTGGTGACGATGGGTGCCTACGGCTTCCTATACTAATCGTGCTTTTTGTATATATATAGACAAACCGTCGATCGCCATCGATCAATGTGACGTGACCCTTATAGTATTAGTATATAAGGTAGCGTACACAAGGATTCTGAAATTTCTGGACATCAAAATGTCAACTGATCAATCCACCAATCCAGTTAAAATGCTCAGTGGTAACCAATGATTTGTCATTACACAAATGCTTCATTCCAGAACTGATTCATTACAAATCACACTTCTACCAATGAAAGATGGGGCAACCATGGCGTAATGTAATAAATGTCATCAAACCATGACCGATTGGTTTGGAGAGTAATATTATCTGCGTAATATAATTTACTCGACAGTGACGATAAAAAGAAGAGTTATAGATTTATTCTCAAGTAATCTTAGGTTTTTTGTCGAACTGCAAGAGCCATAGTTATTTACTAAAGTCCGTAGTTGATACTGCAAACATTGTAGAATCGAATAGTTATGCAATCGATCGTTGGTTAGCATACGTAAAATTAATCTTATACGGTTGATATTCCAGCACGAAGCGTTTTGATATCACTTTATTATGCGTACCGCTAAGGAGTGGAATTCCTTGCCGACTTCTGTGTTTCCTGATAGGTATCATCTGGTGGTCTTCAAGGCACGAGTGAATAGGTTTATACTGGGCAAGCATGTACCATCGTCGACCGCACCATCGCTTAACATCAGGTGAGGTGGCGGTCAAACACAAGCCGATTTTTGATAAAAAAAGTACTGGCTGTGCCATACTACGAATATTTATGAAATTGTGAGAGACATAAACCCGCCATGGGGAACAGGGGTAAAGAATCGGTGGCTAGGGCTCCAGCAGGGTATAAGTCAAGATAAGTCTCTCTTGCGAAGGGCCCCGGGGAGGTTTAAATGCCGTAAAAATCCCACACACCCCGACCTCCGCACCCTATGGAGGCCAGAAGCCTTTTGAAGGCTTCTTCCTCGCAAAAAAAAGGCTTCAGAGATAAGAACCTCTTTACAAAACGTGCCGTGCTAAAGACAACTGCTTTTTGTATCAGACTTTTTTTGTAGCACAGCTTAAGCTAAGATAACCTTAAACTTGCAAATCTTGCAATGCACGCGATTATAGCTTAGCCCCGAGCTCCTCAAATTGAATAACGAACCGAATAACGTACTAGAACCTAATGGCTTGGCACGTGACGATGGTAAGAGACCAGACGGTATGACGTTATTACCTTGGAAGTTGGGTAGGCCTCTGGTGTGGGACGCAACCTGTGTCGACACCCTTGCTCCATCCCATCTTCCTAGCTCGGCGGGCTGTGGCTGTGCTGCCGCTGCAGCTGCGGAGACCCTCAAGCGGCGCAAATATAGTAATCTTATTGGATGCTTTGATTTTGAGCCGTTTGGGGTCGAAACGCTCGGGCCATGGGATCCGAGCGCACGGCTCCTTTTCAAGGAAATATCTAAGAGACTGGTCGACACTTCGCGTGACCAGAGGGCTGGCTTGTTCTTTGGGCAAAGAATAAGCGTTGCCATTCAACGTGGCAACGCTACCAGTCTTCTGGGCACGCTTCCGGATGACAGTGATGTGGAGGAATTCTTCGACGCCTAAGTCTACTTTTATGATATTTTAATATTATTGTTTCTGTTTTTTATACATGTTTATGTTGTATATATTATTTATATTAATGTAGATAGGTAGTGTGTATTTATATTGTATAAAGTAGTATGTAACTCCAATGTACAAAAGAAATAAATAAGTTTACATAACGAGTAAATCATGATAATTATATGCAACTTCCAAGAATAGGCCCGTGCCCAGCAGTGTGACAGTAATGGGCTGATGGTGATGATGTTGCAGGTCTGCTGGAAGACATTTATTTTAGAGATAAGCAGTACCTTTCTGCTCAAGTGTTTGTTCCTTATGTTTTCTATAGTAAAATGTGTTGTGTGTACGTAAACAAAAACTGATGGTGATATGCAACTTAACCTAACACGTAATGAGGTCAGATCATATTGGAACGCAATGCTGGTCGCTCGCTACTGCTGTAAGTGATCTTTAAGACGCTGACAACAACCAAACACCTCAAATAGGCTTCTTTTAAAAACATTTTTAGCTGTATCTATTCAGTTTGTGGCTGTGAAAAAAAAAAGTTAATCTTAATCGTATTTTCTAAAACTGTATTGTGCCCAAAACACGTTTTCTTGAAGTTTTCTCGTTAGAAAAGAATTGTAAACTAACCTCTTAAAACATCGTTTAAAGCAAGCAATCTCTATTACTTACTAAATATTATAAATACAATTAAGAAAACATTTGAGAAAGACAATAATCTAAACATTTGTTGTTTCTGTTTTTCAAATAAGATTTTAGTTTTTTATTTAAAAAAAATATTGTTAATTTTCATTTAAGTTGAGCGGCGTATCCGACGTCCCTCGGCTCGTTGCCTCTCTTTCAGTTCTGTACGAAACGACAGTGACCGCAGAGGTCTGATTTTTTAGGTGTTGTCAGCCTCTTAACCTGGCACGCTTGTCAGTAGGGTAAATCATAATAATTAGGAACGGTTCTATGTGGTAAGGCCCTCATTATAGGCGTTTAAAGGGCCACAGATTCGTTTTGCGAGACCGTCGTGGTCCAGTAGGAGCCCGCAGAGCGGGGGATCGGGAGGGTCGATACATTTTTGTTTCTCCGGGATGTGCCAAAGGCGTAGCACCGGCACGGTTTTCTGTGGTAACACCAGTGAATCAACTTTAGTTGGATTTTCTGTGGGTGTTACCTAAGCTCCACTTTTTTGAGCTGAGGATGGCCACTTGGTCACCGTGTGGTTTTTGGGGCTTAGTGTCTTAAATTAGCATCAGATCTCTTTTCTTCTGGTAAGTTTTACATGTAAAAATACTGGAACGAAAAAATCACTTGAGAGCAGGTTTTGTTCACAATTTATAATTTTAAATTTAGCTTGCTCACAGATAATATAATACTGGCTTGCTTTAATGCAATAAAAATAATAGAATAATAATTGACTCCTATCTGAGATCTTTTTTGTTTTCGGGTGGAAATCCTCATGGGTACCCTCCATCTGGGGAAGACTGAAGGATATGTTGGGTCCTACCGACTAACGGCCAAAATTAATATCCAATCTATCCACGATTTGCCCCACTAGAGATAGGAATTTGACATAAGTTCCATACAAAATATGTCAAATTTCTATCTCCAGTAGGGTAAATCTTGGATAGATTGGATATTAATTTTGGCCGTAAAACCACACGCAATCCTCATCAAAATAGAGGAGCTCCGGGAACTCTATTCGACCGTCTCTTATAAAAAAAAACATAAAATTGTCCGAAACGGTGAAATGCAATAATCATAATACATAATAGTAAACTACTGCTAAATGGCTTTATTCTATGGTAACGACCACACTCGACCATACAACGGTAACTGATGCTAAGCGAGGACATAAAATAGATAAGCTCAGAAGATCCAATTGCAACAGTCCGCGTAAACGAGTTCAAAGTGAGTAAAAAGCTTAATTTCTCAATAAAACGCAGCGGTCCGTCAACTGACATACATAGATACATTTTCACGACATAAACCTCGATTGTGTCGGTTTGTTGGCAGTCATAGGCTATTCAATCACTTGTATGTAACAAGCACAAACAAAAGAAATAAGATAGACGGAGCGCGTAAAACTAGTTAATAAAGCCAGGAAAAAAGGAATACAAACTGGCAAAGGAGTATTTAAAAAAGAGAGTAGAGAGGAGTATTTGAGAAATTGATGCTCCCGACCGCAGCTCGCGAATACTGTGGTCGCAATAGTAGGTACTCCTTTGCCGCTGTGTATGACTTTTTTGGCGTCATTCGCTAGTTCTACGGTTCTTTTGGTTTAAGGTAACACGCAACACAATTTTCTGTAAGACGGTGTGACTGTAAAGGTTGTGAAGTGCGACTGTTATCATTATTTTCATATATTTTGCTTGTAGTGCATGAAATGACAGTTCTTGAAACTAGATTCATATTTTAGTATTTTGAGCTCCATTCTGGAATACGGAGTAAATAAAGAGAGAGAGGTGGAATAAGGAGTGAAATTCTATGTATCGTCTTTTTGTTTTACTATAGGTAAATGGATGTTTGATGTGGATGAGTGACCGTTTCGTTACAGATCGAGACCCCTCCGTGCCTCGGAGAGTACGTTAAGCTGTCGGTCCCGGTTGTCATACAAATATCCATGGCAGTCGTTACGGGTAGTCAGTAGCCTGAAAGTCTGATAACTGGTCTAACCTCAGAATGTCAGTATTACCCAGTAACTGGGTTGCGGGGGTCTGATGGCAGTCGCTCTGTGTAAAATGATGTTCAGTCACTTCTTGCTAGACTGGAAGCCGACCCCAATATAATTGGGAAAAAGCCACGGAGGATGATGATAGGTGTAATCTAGTGGTCTTTAAGCATAATCTTTAAGGGACGAGTGAATAGGTTTTTGCTGGGCAATTTAAGGAAAAAAAAAAGTTTGTGTCTAAATACAACTTTTCTTCGAGAGTTTCAGTTTCTTGCCGCATCTTGTTACGTGTGAGTCTTCTGTCCTTTTTTTGTGATGGTAATGCACTATACGTAATAAGTTAATAACGTTAGTTTGACTTATTATGTCAAGTTTGACCTTAAGATTCCAAGGTTGGGGTTAAAAACCCTATTTGGAAAGTTCACAATCTATGATTATATATTATGAAGCAGTTTTCTTCACTAAATGTTTGTATGTAGAGTCTATATTTGGAAACTTCTCGGTAATGCGGTACTGGTAAGCATTAACCTTCTAGGTACATAGGTACTGGTAAGCTTTAACTACATAACCTCGACACATGGCACATGATACGGGCCTCTTCTTAGTATGAGAAGGCCTTAGTCCACCACGTAGAACTGGTGCAAGCACTCTCTTGTGTTTCCTGTATACTCGAATTCCGATCTGCACATCATCATCATCATCATTATTTCAGCCGAAAGACGTCCACTGCTGGACATAGGCCTCCTCCAAGCATCGCCACAACGACCGGTCCTGCGCTTCCCGCATCAGCGGATTACCACGACCTTCACCAGGTCGTCAGTCCACCTTGTGGGGGGCCTACCCAAGCTACACAAGTTCGAAAAGTTAAAGGTGCGAGCCGGGTTCAAACCCACACGCTCCTGCATGGAAGACATGCGTCTTTCACTAACTTGACTGTTATTAAGAGCATTGTTGCATGCAATAAGTCATTGATGTTGCAATTATGGAACAGCTGTTTTCAACGTGATTTCAGGGTTGCTCCCATAGTAAAAAGTTGTTCGTTATGATGAGTACATTCACTCTTTAAAAAGAACCTTCGCTAATAATGTTACACGTTATATGTATCCTTCTCTGCCTATGGGAGACCACCCGCAACAAAAAGAAAAGAAAGAGAATGCGACGAAGGCTGAAAAACCGGCCAAGTATGAGTCGGTCTCATGCAATAAGGGTTCTGTACCACCCATCGACCTGTAGCCTGATTCACAAACGTTCGAAAAGTTTCCGTTTCCGAAGTATAATTTGACCGACAAATAAAACAAAACGACGTTTTCCTGCGACCATGAACGCTGCAAAGCATTCGAAACGTCAGGAAAACCAATTTTAATAATAATACACGATGTAATCCGGTTAAACTTGTTTTATTAAGTAACAAAAAGATTTGAGAACCGAACGGATTCGGAAACGCAACGCGAAATTCATGGAAACTCTCCCGTGAGCCATTTGCTGTCGGAAGGCACTCGATGTAAAATTAAAGAACTATGAATAGCGTTTCCGAATGCGTTCGATTCTCAAATCTTTTTTTTTTGTAATACAACAAGTTTGACCGGATTACATCGCGTATTATTATTAACATTGCTTTTCCTGATGTTTCGAATGCTTTGCATTATTCGTAGTCGTAGGAAGTGGTCGTTTTGATTCGTTTGCCGGTCAAATTTCACTTCGGAAACGGAAACTTTTCGAACGTTTGTGAATCAGGCCCCTGATACCCCATAGAAACTGATTTAATTTACGAGAGTTCATCAAAATACATCAACGATCGTACGCGAAATGTTAATTCATGCATTTCTTTCTTAGGTAGGTACCACCACATATGTCTATGTTTGCCCTATTTTTTGTATTTTTTGCTAAACTAAATAGTACTTATGCACTATAATCAGACCAAGTTTAACGCTGGTATGTATTACCGTTTCGAAGATAGAGCAGGAACAAAAACGTTGAAAAAAATGCATGTTTTTCGAGGTTTCTTTCTTGTATGGGAACCCCCTTAAGTTTTAGACTTTTTTATTTTTAGTATTTGTCGTGATAGACACCATAGTAACACAGACTGACTGTCTGTGACAGACAGACGGACGGACGGACGGACGGACAGCGTACCGAGAGTAATAGGGTCCAGTTTGGCACCCTTTGGGTACGGAACCCTAAAAAGGGAGGCAGCCAGGCTCCGTGCCCCTAAATCTTATAACAAGCGAGCACGACACCTTTCGCGCGGGCGTCTCTGTTCTAGGCACACGCCGCAGACAATTGGCGGCGTCGGCGGCGGCGGCGTGCCGGACACACTAGGCGGCGTCGCGCCGGCGCGGGGCCCATGTCTAGAAGGTACTAGTGGTACGGTCGACCACACGTCGTTGGTAACACTTTGACATGTAGTCGACTGTACTAAAGGAGGAAACTCGTAAGCTTTTAATAATTCTAATAAGTAAATATGGTTATAGGCGGATGTGCTAACCTTAGCTGAATGCAATAAAATTGCAACAGCCATGACTAAGCGGATGTCGACCATCAATGAGAACCCGTTTGGTGGGTAAACAGTACTTCAGAGCGTTGAAGATAGAAACTACTAATGAATGAAGTAACTAAAGGCTTGAACAAACCAAAAGCGTGTCAGTAGTAGCGCGGGGCATGAGCAGCGCGGCACATGTCGAACTAAAAGGCAGGCAGTTTTAGGCCCATATTATAGAACGACTAAACTAGTTTTGAGCTGAGATCACAGACAAGTTAGCCTCTAGACGCCGATTAGCCAGATACTCCCGGTCACAAAGCATATGCAGTAGCACTGAATATCATACGCCCCGCCGCCAATCGGGACGTCACTCCGTCAGCGAGCGGCACCAATCATACCACCGAACTTTTGAGCCGACCAATCATAACGCGGCGTCCGCTCCCCGGTCCAACCTTTTACGACTGTGTTATCACGCAATTTTTTTTATGCTTTTTCTTCTGGCTTACTGGTCTGTGGCTGGGATTTAATTTTAGAACATTCCTCGAGCATAGATTCGTTAATCACAGTTCAGCTGAGTTTAGCTTTATTCTACACTGTCACCTGTTTCGATATTTGAGCAGAGATTTGATCTGTAATCACTCAAGTGTGGTCGAGACCACGCTTGAGTAGAGATTTCTTTCCTATTTCAGGTTATATTCGTGTGTTATGTTGTTGAATTGAAGTTTATAAATACCGTGTTGGAATAAGACTGATGCTCAAGTAACAACTCTGTCCTGAAGTAGCGATCAGTTGATTGAAAATCAACTGTACTTGAGGAACGTTCTGTAATATGGATCTTAAAGCGTTTTGAAAGCGCGGCAGGCCCGCGATTGAACTGCTTTCAGTGTGACGTGTTGTGTCGGTTGTCAAACAATACAACTGGCGTGTAACCGCTTTGACGTCACCCTGATGCAATGCCCTGCCCTGCTCTGGTGAGACGAATTTGTATGATGGCTATAATGATACAATGCATGCGCCGCTTCCGCCCTGCCTGCTGTTTGTCACCTGTGCCATGGATCTAGAGCAGGGCTGGAGCGGCGCAGTTTGCTAACGGTCACGCGCTTATATTTGGTGTGGCGTGTTTCATATCGTTCCTTGTTTTACAACATGCGCGGGCTCGCCTTCTACCTGCGCCGCTACTGACATGCTTTTGGTTTGTACGGGCCTTAATAAGCATGAAATCTTGTTTATAAAAAAAACAGAAAGATCATATCAATAAAATGACATTTTAACACAACTTTGTCCGGTCGTAAATTGCTTAAAAATATTCTAATCGCTAAATAATTACAACAGTTTCGGATGTGAACCATCAGTGACTAATCCGTCTGGGAGGAGACCATATTTATAAATTTTTGCGAAATTATAACACCATTTTATAACGTAACTGGGTTGCGGGGTTCTGATGGCAGTCGCTCCGTGTAAAATACTAATGATCAGCCGCATCTATTAATACTGGAAGCTGACCCCTTTGGAAAAACGACGACGACGACGACGTCTGTGGTCTAGTGGTTCGAGGACTGCTGAACAATACCAATTTTTTCATTTTGTTAAATTCCTATTTATAAACAAACCCCGTGTGTCTAAAAATTTGCAATGCCGCCGATGACTTATTTTCAGAGTTGTTCGGGATTCATTCTCAAACCCTCGCTATGTTTCTAAGTGAAAATTTGGGTATTGTATTGTATTGTATTTATTGATAACAATTGTTACAAGTCATTTTTTTTAAATTAACATAATTCTTAACATACTCAGACTTAACTTTATCAGAAGTTAACATAAATTTTCGTTCATTATAATATTTTATATAATAGTTACTAAATAACACTTAATTTCGTATTTAATATAAAAATTAACATTGCATTGAAAAAAACAAAATTGTAATAGAATTTAAAATAACATTTGCGTTTATTGTCATCAGCTGATTATAATACATCATTATTAAAAATGATGATCTAAAAAATTCAAATAAGTATAAAAATCAATAATTAACAGTACCCGTGCATCAAAAAGTCGAAAATAAACACTAACTAAAACAAGGGTAGTTTCATAAACTCTTCGTCAAAATCATAAAATTCACGGTCAATTAGCCATGACTTGAGCCTGTTTTTAAAAATAGCGGTAGAAGCTGCATTCCTCACGGTCTCAGGTAACCGATTGAACACCTCTGGCCCCATCACACGGGCGGTTTTGCTAGACTTGGTTAATTTATGTGCTACGTTACGTAAACGGTTTTTATGCCTGGTGTTGTAGTGATGAGCACTACCTAACGTTTCGAAACAATCTCTATTCTGGACGACATACACAGCGACCTGATATATGTGGATCGATGGGAGCGTCATTATGTTGAGAGATTTAAAGTGTCCTCTAGTTGACTCGCCGTCGTCATGTATGCCAACAATCGCGCGCACGGCTCGCTTCTGCATACGGAACGCACGTAGCCTATCGGAAGCCCGCGCCCACAGCTCCGTGCCGTACGATAGGATCGAATGTACAGTAGCAAAGTAGCAAGTCTTTACAACTTCCTTGCTAGCTGTAGCGGCCAAACGGCGCAGTGCGAAGCACGCGCTGCCCAGCTTAGCACACAGGTGGTCGACGGTATTAAATAACCGTAGAATTTTTCAAGTATTTTTAGATGATTAAGCACATTATTTATCACTTGCTCTAGAAATATGGCACGGTTACAGATTAACATCTTGTATAAAGTAACAACTCTATATGTATATAAAATAAAGACACTGCGTTTTTTATGCTTAATTTATTTTTTATTGAATGCTAGAAACATGGTGGGAGTGATTGCGTATTTATGTGTCGGTAGCGAAAAACCGGCGACATGCGTTCCCGTAGTAAAAGACAGTAGATAAGATTTCTATTACCTTATTTATTTAGATTTCTATGGTGTGAATGAAGAAATAATAAATAGTTGTCGTATAAAAACTGGCAACAATTATTATGCTACGCAATTTTTTTATAATAACAGCTGTTACTGCAATTTGCATTCATTGGAACAAAACAAGTTTTGTTAATTTGTATATCAAATCAAAGGCCTTTGCCTTTGCGTCTATTTTCAGACAATTCATGGCGTACCTACCTATATACCTACTGTCTGTGGGATAACGTTTTTATTGTAATTTCAACGCTATTAGAATGATGAGATAGATTTCTTAAGGCGCCTTTAGCAGCCAAGTGTCGTCCCCAAAAAATATTACTCACTGAATACATCCTTTATAGAAAATTCGTTTTTAACAATTGAAGTACAGGGGGTCTACTCCCGTTCGACGATATTCGATAAATCGTACGATTCATCGCACAATTTGCTATTCCGGTCAACCATCGTTCCCTTATCGCACGCGATGATCGTGTTTTGACGTTTGTTTTTGTCATCTCCGGTAAATTGTATACGACTATGAACCGTAGTCTATCTTAATTATGCCTTTTTTATGTGCCTATCTTTATTATGTAAGTATCAGTCGGAACGAAAGTTCGTACTTCGTTTGTCGTTCGTAAAACGCGAGTAGACCTACAGGTACTGTAGTTAAATCAGAAACTCTGTAATTATAGTTCGCTGCAGTTGTAGATAGAAAAGTGCGAAAAACGGCCACACATAGCTGCTACATGCGCCTTAAGATTTTCTCCGGTCCACTATGTATTTGTGACCAAACTAGAAATTTTAAGTAGGACCCCAAGGCACTCAGCAGTTTTTGCTACCTCTTGGGAGCTAGAAATTCGGAAAAATTTACAGTTTTCACAAGCTTTTATTTAACTTCACTTTGTTTAGGATAAATCTTGCAAGCACTGTTGCCAGGTCTCCCGATTTTCCGGGAGATTCACAGATTTTCCTAAGAATCTCCCGATCTCGCGATTTTCGACAAAAATCTCCCGATTTTTTACAATCCCTGTATAAAGCCTAATAATAGGAATAAGATCAAAACCTGGCAAAAAAAAAACTGCGTAAAATGAAACAGACGGATAAGTTGCTGCCCTGAATATTTCCGTCACTTGTTTCACAGTGCAGTAAAATATCAAACTGCTTTGAAACTGCTTTGATTTTAATATTACAGCTGGAATTGTAGCAATATATAATACCGGGATTACTTCAAAAACTTAGATTTTTGTTGAAAAACATAATCTCCCGATTTTTTCCATTTTACCTCAATACATCTCCCGCTTTTTTCATAATAAAAAATTATATATATTTTTTTTTTTTTTTTTTTTTTTAATTTTTTTTTTTGAAAATCGGACCTGGCAACACTGCTTGCAAGTAACTTTTGTACTTCCCAATAACAAAAGTTGACTGGTTGGTTCACATAATATGTAAGCCCGATGACCACGATGACAATGAAATGTTATGGCGCGCTGGTAATGAGAAACTATAAAAGTTTTATTGTTATTACGTCTATACACGACTTTAGCGCCCGAAAGAGTTAAGATCACAACGAGACTCAATTAATAACAGTAGATTGGTGTTTGGGCTCATTTTGATCAGTTCTAATCCGTGTTTTAAAAAGCTTGTTTTGAAATGTATATTTTTAAACAAAAAAGAAAATTATTGTTATCTTAGAACCTCTTAGGGGTAATTATAGCATACTTATACTTACATACATAAAATTACGCATTTATTCCCCGAAGGGGTTAACAGCCTATTGCCATTAACCGGGTACAAACCCAGACTCCGTGCTACTATCACAGTTATAGTAAAAAATATAGACTAAGTGCTGCGAACAACAGTGAAGCCAAAATAAACCGTGCTCCTTCATGTACAACCAGTGTTCACGCACACACATGCACTGAAACCTTGCTCACCCCTCTCAGTTCACATGTCGCGGCATCTTCCAGTAAGCATCGCGAAAACAAATATCCTTCAGGTGCATGGTGTGTAAGTGAGCACTGGTTGTACATGAAGGAGCATGGTTTTCGTTGGCTTCACCATGGTTGTTCGCAGAACTTCGTCTAAATTTCCTAGTGAAAAAACTCAATAACACTTTGCCCGACCCGGGAATTTAACCTAGGACCCCATGCTTGGCAGTCGCACTTGCGACCACTAATAACTAACGAGGCAGGCTTAGGTGTGTTCAGAGCTCGTAACAGTCGAGAGTAAGGCCCCTGACTTTTAGAATTCATATCCTGATCAGAATTTGATTATCACTTGCTTTAACTGTGAAGGAAAACATCGTGCGGAAACCTGCACACCCTTAGATTAACAATGTTGATCGAAGTGCACACCTGAGAGTGCACCATACAGTTCTCCATGGTGTGTGTAGTCTGCCAACCCGCACTAGGCACAGCGTGGTGGCCTTAACCTTCTCATTCAGAGAAGAGGTCCGTGTCTAGTAATGGGACAATAATGGGGTACTTATGTAAGACACCATAAAATAATAATTATTAAGTAACAGCAACTCAAAGGGCAATGGAGAGGGCTATGCTCGGAGTGTCCCTGCGTGATCGAATCAGAAATGAGGAGATTCGCAGGAGAACGAAAGTAACCGACATAGCCCGAAGAATTGCCAAACTTAAGTGGCAGTGGGCGGGGTACATTGCTCGCAGAACGGATGGCCGATGGGGCAGTAAAGTTCTGGAGTGGCGACCGCGTACTAGAAGGCGCAGCGTGGGTAGGCCCCCCACAAGGTGGACCGACGACCTGGTGAAGGTCGCGGGAATCCGCTGGATGCGGAAGGCACAGGACCGATCGTTGTGGCGATGCTTGGGGGAGGCCTATGTCCAGCAGTGGACGTCTTTCGGCTGAAATGATGATGATGATGATGAAGTAACAGCATAGCTGCGAGCATAATATCTAATAGCGGAAGTAGGCCGACATAAAATTAAAACATGAAATTGATGACACCGCCCTCTATCCTTTAACGTCCACTGCATTATGTAATGCAGTGGACGTAATGCAAATGTATGGGAATGACATATCTCAACGAAAAAATCATTCGTTCAGATATGTCATTCCCATTCATTTTGATTGTTTTCTATTAGCGTTGACGATTGTAGATTGTGTAGATTGTCAACTTGGCTAGGGGGGCAGGTTTATATTAAAATGATTTTCCATTCCATCCCAAGGATGTTGGTGTTTACGTAATTACACGCCATTCTGTATCACGCTGCAATTTCTTGATCATTTTCAAATGATACGCTTCACAATACGCCGTGAACTTTGAATAAACTGGTTTTTTGTCTTGAAATTGGCATGATACAACATTTTATTTTTATTTTGCCAGCACAACAATTATTTCAAAAAGTAATTTGGCGGTTTTCGAAACATCCGTTTACCTGTCAAATTCAAAATCATTTTTCTTTTTTTTTTCTAGTCATGATTGGCATGCGACATTATGATTAGATTATAATTTTAGATGCTGCTGTTCATTCTCTCTTTTTAACCGACTTCAAAAAAAGGAGGAAGTTACGTATTCGACGAGTTTTTTTCTTTTAAAAAAACTTTACTCCACACTATGAATACTTCTGTAACACATACACATTTATTTATTTTTACAATAAATTTCAACGGTTTTGTACCAATAACAGAAATTAATTTGAAATACGTAAAACCGGTTACATATATCTTCGCATGTGAAATTAGTTGGAGAAACTTCAGAGACGTGATGGATATCTATAGTCTTTTAATATAAAAATTATAATAAAACAAGAAAAAAAATATTTTCTTAACTCATAATTTCAAGCTGATCTAAGAACCTTGTAAGCTTACATAGTATTTTTTTAAGAAATACTAGAAACCATAACACTACAATTGTTTTTAAATAAGTAAAAATAACTATACAATACTATACTATATACCTAGTTTCCTAAGCAGTTTATGCGTCATGTGGCCGTTGACCCCGTGATCAGCTGACTTGAATTAGAAAATCATTATTATTTCTTGTTTTATTATCATTAGATATGGATACCCATCACGTCTGTGAAATTTCGCTAGCCAATTTGATTTAACCTTTATACTATCTATAAAAATTACGCCCTATTTCGATGCTTGAGTTCTTCTAGAATTGAGCCGATTTGAGCTTGGTCTGGTCGCTTGCTACCCTAAGCTATTCTAATTAATAGCTGGGAAAGAAGTCTAGAATTCTACATACTTAATATTTTTAATCCCCAGAATAGGGCGAGGACGATTCCGATCAATGAAATCAACATACCTGCATATGATACTCTTTAAAACATAGAAGTCAAGGTGAATGCTAATATTATCTGTATGCAAATAATTAGACCCCAATCAATCCTAGAACCTTGCTATTTAGGATGTTACACCTTTCTAAGTGTTGCAACATCTATAAATTCACACGAGACGAGACCAAAGAAATCTAATTTAGATTAATTTCAAGATGGTTGGATCAAAATTTATTATGACTTCAAGGCTTTCGATGACTGTGATTGTAAAAGTAGTTAAATTTCAATGCTTTATTGCTAATAAAATTTAGTGAAATTTCTAGCAATCAGTGTAGAAACTAGTATTTTAAATAGAAATCTAGATATTCTTCTGTCCTTGCCGACATTTGCATTCCATGGTCATTGTAACCTAGCCAATGCATAGTGAAGCAATGTTGTCAACATTACATATTTATACACCTAAGACTGCCTCGATCACAGAAATACATAGTTATAATGGAAAAGTGGGCGGGGCGCGCGTGCCATCGTTCTGCACCATAGTGCAGGGCATTTCAAAACATTTCTCAGTACGCCTTGACTTGTTTCTGTAAATACTGTAACAAAAACCCGCAAAAATGCCTTGTTGTGCTGTTTCTAACTGCTGAAATAAAAGCTGTAAAGTACATTTGATTAAAGTACACGATTAGTGTATTTTCCACGAGACAGGCTTGTCCTAGTGTGGAATCCACAAGTTAATTGTTTCCTTATGTAATATCACTACTTATACCTAATACTATACTACTGTAAAGTTAATTTAAAAAAAAAAATGTCAATATGGAAGGCGTAATTTGTCCGAAAAGTTGCCACGCATGAATCGCAAGTAAGAATGTGATTACAACCATTCTATCTATTGCTGTGGTGCCGACATTTGCATTCCTTGGTCATTGTAATTAATGCATCGTCAATATATGTTGTCAACATTACAGCTAATGTCAAATCCTATAGAACGAACGACGAATTGACACTAAATCGAATTCAAATTCGATTGATACAACACTCGATCCAATCGGCAGTCCTGACTTGCAAGTTGCAACAGAGGTGCGGGCCGGGTTCAAACTTAGATCCTCATACAACCTAGGCCAGAGTTTAACGGAGTTTAACCCAGATATTACTGAAACTTTTTTCTCACGCAGAACGTTCTGAATTTTTAGTATATTACTGTATGATAAGGTAGTGTTCTGAAAAAAATATTTAAAAAAATCCTGGTTCTCTGGAAAATCTGGAAAATGGGTGGTGTTATAACGCCCGGTAGTAAGATAGGCTGCTATTAAAAAGTTTGCTTGCATGCGATTTAGTATTGAATAAAACAGAAATAGATGTACTTATAGTAGTTTTAAATGGATATTCAAAGTAATAATTCGCTAATCACATGCATGATACGCATAAGAACATAATTTTGGTTGTAAATGTATACGAAACTCTAAAGGTCACCCCCAGCTACGCCCACCTGAATATCATTTAATCGCTTACTCCGCAGGAACCCTTTGGTTTTCAGGATGAGAAAGTAGCCTATTTCCTTCTCTTGGTCCCAGGCTACCACTTTGTCAAATGTAACTACGATCGGTTCAGTGGTTTAGTCCTGATGAGGTAACAAACAGACACAGGCAGAGTTACTTTTACAAGAGTGTGGATTTACGACGGATTTTTTTATATTTCTGAATCGTGCAATGGCTTTGTGAATCCTCATAGGTACTAAATTAAGTGATCAGTACAATCATATCGAGAAACCTCGTGATGGCTTCTAGGTATGCAGCTGGATCCACATTTTCCTGTATTCTAAATGTCTCCGATAATCCTCGCAACAATTCGACGATAGGATAAGTGGTCATAATCCCACCGCCATTTTTATGTTACTGCCAGGCATTATATAAAGGCATATCTAGGCAATGGCAAAACAATGACAAATACTACTTTTACCACGAATGGAACTGCTATAGGTATAGCTGTAGATGGTGTCTGTTGTTCCCCATCGACAATGATTCAATGTGCCTTTTTGTGCAATGCAGACGAAGACAAATCATCTTCAGATTCTTCATTGTCTGAAGAATCGTCAAAGACAATCTCTGCTGAAATTATTAGTTGGGAACCTGAAAATCAATAAAATGGGTTGATATGATACAAATTAACATATCACATCTAGGAGATTTTGCAGTGATACAACATTTTCATCGCCAGAATCCTCGTCAGTCACTTTAGTATTTGCATTTTCTGGTGGAAATATTGTGATTTCCCTCGGAAAAACGACGTACGAATCTGGATAATGTAAAATATCGATGATGTCATTGAGCCATTTACTTATTTGCAACTACCGTGAAACCATAATTTTATTGGTCACTGTACGCCAATTTTACTACCGGGTGTTATAACGCCACAAATAATAACAGGCGTAAATCGTTATGAAAAACCATGACATTTGAATCAGTTATATCTTATATGTAAGCTGTGATAAGAATACTTTACGACATTATAAATCAGAATATAGGAAACCAAACAGAAATACAAAAAACCTACCTTTTCGAAATCATGTTTCAAAGAAATGATACCGTTGATGTTAAAACACTTCTAAACTTCAAATCACTAAAAATGTTGTGACAAACACACTAGTTTATTGTTAAGTGATCAATCCTCGTTAAATTAAAGTAAAACGATCTTTGTTTATGTAACAATAAACACTCATAAATATCGGGTAGATCTAACGCTCGATTCGTGGCGTTATAAAGGTCGGTAGTAACAAGTGGGTTAACCGCTAGGCTATTACTGTCACTGCTTTGTTTTGGTGTTTTACAGATGATTAATTGAATGCTAGAAATGCATCCAAAACGGACCGTTTTTATAACTTGTTCCACGTGTTTGTAGTGATGAGAAACATCGGTACAAGTAACGATTGAGTACCAAACTCATCGAAAAAGTGATCACAGTAGCTGGAGAATTTAATTAAAACGAGCAGATAGATGTTTTAATTTCACACTAAATCATTTGAATGGCCAATGGCTAACGGATCTCCCATTTCAATCAGACCATATTTTCTAGTAACAAATTAGAAGACCCATGGAGGTCCATGCTCTCTTCTGAGCCAATGCCCTCTACAATTACAGATCTACATTTGCTGATGATGTTACTCTAAATGATTTCGACATTACTAGTGAATATTGTGCATGAATTGGATGTAGTCCATATTATTTTTATCCATTTTAGTCTTGACGATGTTTTGGTACGCCAAATAAGGAGTGAAAGCAGTAACGAATATTACTTATGAAAAGGTATTTAATTACTCTTGGGTCAGTAACCCTTTTGTTTTTGCCATTATAGGCAAAATCTCCTCGGAAAATTCCATGTATTACAACCGTCACAACGAATGTAAGTTATAGTAAATCCTATTATTTAAATCAATGTTAAACAGGAGTAAACCACTCTAAAAAAGACCACTCACCTGGTGAGTTGCTTCAGCTTGGTGGCAGCTTGCAGAGACGCGTACCCGTAGCGTGAAAACTTGGCTGCTTCTTCAGAAGGTGCGTTAAAGGCTGCTACGTAGCGAGCTGGACTGGAGTCGTCCAACCAAAGACCTAAATAGGGATTTAAAGCAAATGTTGAAAAGGATAATGTGTTTACCTGGAAGTTTGAACGAAAGTTTTTTGACTGAAAATAAGAGTATGTTGACTGGGTAACAGCATACAGTCCTGATAACATTAAAGTCATTAGACGTCACTTATTTAATTCGAAATTTGTCGTAAGCACTAATAAACGTATACCAGTTCTTAAGGTAGCAAAGCAAAACTATCAATTATTAGATTAAACTATCTAAAGATTCTAGAGGATTACATTATTGGACAAGAAGAAATTTGTTTCTAGTAATTTAGATTTAAATATTCAAATATTGTATGTAGTACTCACCCATAGAATACAGCTTAGGTTCCAAAACGGTGTACAACTCATGCATCTTCTGCATCCCATATTCAGCCGCTTCCATAATCTCTTTCTTTTCTCCTACCGTTACATTTTGAGGTTCATCTTCACTATCTACCTCTAAATCATCATCATAGTAATCATCACGACTGTCCTCATCAGGATTTTCTTCACTTTCTTTATTAGTAACAGTTTTATTTGCTTTTGTCAAATTGTCCTTATCACAATAAGTTACTATTATTGTTGATACATTTTTCGTTGCTGAGAACGAGAGGTTATTATTATGATCTCTTTCTATAATAGTTATGTTATGTATTTCTTTAGGCAAACTACTGTTAAAGTGTGGCATTAAATGTTTTAGAACTTCTAATATTTTGGCAGAAGTTGTATTTTTGGTAGTTGCATCTTTTGTCAGAATTTCAATATACTTAGGCCTTTCTGTAGTGTATATCTCTTCATATTTTTCTATGCTTTTAGTTGTATGTTTCTTAGTGGCGTTATTATTTGTAATAGTATCAATTTTGTCTTCTATACCACTTTTTATTTGGTTAGCTTTTTTAATATCATTAGTTTTATCTCCATTATTTCTTTTTGGAGATGATACTATAATGGCTTCATTTAATTTGTCTGATGTATCACTTATATTATTTTTAATTCTATTTATCGAGGCTATGATAATATTTATAAGATCCTCTTCTTTTCTACTTATGTTGTCATTTGTAATATTAGCTATTGTAGTCAAGAATAGTTTGACTCGTTCTTTATCTTTTGAATATAAGTCTTTGTCAGTCGTTTTGTTGTGTATTTTGAATACATCTTCTATGATTTTTGAGAAAGGACAATATGGTGTGGTTCCTGTAGAATTTGTCTTTGATTCTTCGTTACTGACACTTTCAAGAAGAAGATATATAACTACGAAGATGTATTTGTATCTGTAACAGAATGAAAAAAATAATGAAGCACTCGTTTTTACCGAAGTTCGATCTGTGAATATAAAAATTTAAACACATGAGCTTAAAATAAAAAAATAAAAATTGTGGGCCAACCTAAATACTGCCAAAATAGTAATTGAACCCGCGATAAAAAACACAATTGAAAACAACACAGTGGCTAAGCCTTTATGCTATTCGGGATGACAAATAGTAATAAATAAATAATTCTTTATTGTTCAAAGTAGAGTTACAAAGTATACATGGGACCCTCCAAAGTAGGATTCTCTATGTCGCGGTCGTGGAGACTAGTCTCTTTCATCCAAAGACAATTAATTTAAAAGAATAACAAGAATTAAATTAAAGGAGATTCCAGAAACGGTTTTTTTTATGATCAAAAATTCTAACCCGGATAAGTTAAATTAGTTATATTTGATAAACCACATCCATATTTTTAAACATCTCCTATTTTGAGAAAAACTTTTAATATATGTACGTGCTTGTGCAATTTTTTTTACACAGTGTTATTGAAATAACTGCACCTAAGCCTCTTAAGGGGTCATTGTACTCATCAGTATGAACAACTTTTACTAGAGGACACTTTGTCCATTTATGTGAACACAAGTGTAGGGAACAGCAGATTTTTTTCGCGATTTCAAGGTCTCATAGTAAAAGTTGTTCATACTGATGAGTACAATGACCTCGGTTTTCAGTTATTTCAATAACACGTTGCATAGCGTTTACAAAACAGTTAATATTACAATAAAACCAATAGCATGATAACTAACTAACTATCTAAAGGGAAAGTTTTTTTTTTTTACATTTTTACACATCACCATCTAGTCCCAAACTAAGCAGAGCTTGTACTATGGATACTAGACAATGGATATAATACTTACATACTTTTTTTTTGTAAATACCTACTTATAATACACAAATATTTGTGTCCTGTGGGAATCGAACCCACGACCTCGTGATCAGTAGTCATCACTAGACCACAGACGTCAAAATATTTATTACACCGTACCTACTTCTCCACCAAACAGTGATGCTTGCATTACTGTGTTTCAGTCTGAAGGGTACGGGTGCCGGTGAAATTACAATCACATGAGACTTTCCATCTTCATGTCTCAGTTTGGCGAACCGACTTGCGGTATAATTTAGGTAACAGCCTAGGTGGTATTGAAGTTGTTATGGGCAAAGGTAACCGCTTAACATCAAGTGGGCCTTTAGCTCGTTTCGCCATCCTATAACATAAAAAAAATATAGCTAATACTACGCTTATTAGTACGGTACTGTATGTAGCGTTATGTCAAAACCTGTCATTATTCATCGAAAATCATCTAAGATTATCGCATTGTATCCATCCTGTGACAAATAGCACATATTACACAAGTTCACATTACGCTCAGTTGCGTGTGCGCACAGGTTACGATCGTCCACCTCACACATACTTTCACGAAGACCATGTATCCGTGAGACAGAAATGGAAAGTATGCTTTCTCCATTAGTGACGCTTCGTTACTGAACCATCCGTACGTAAAATGTCAATGTATTTATTTTGTTACGCTCTTTTTTTGTCTTGTCAATGGTTATACTTATTGTTAAACAAAGCTTTATACTAAGAGGCATAATAATTACCATCACCATGTGGAAAAAGAAAAGAAAAAAGAAAACCCGTCTAAGTGCGAGTCGGACTCTTGCATTATGGGTCCCGTACTACACATGGTGTTAATTTACCTTATTTTTATTATAAGTTGTTCAACCACAGTGTAATTATCTGTTCCATGCAGCGGTTCAATGAAAATTGACAGTTTTTAAAGGCAACTCGGGACATTGTTTGGGACAAACAACTCCCGCGTGTGACTACTGTTTGGAGTGGCTTGAGTATGCACCAATCAGACCAAGTTTGACGCTTGTGTGTTACCGTTTTAAGTATACTTATGTCTGTGGAGCAGGAAAAAATCCTTTGATTTTGCCCCTTTGGATTTGGGCTTTTATAATTTTAAGTTTTTTTTTTCAAAAGGAAATGCGGTTGGTCTTTTCTCCATACAAACGCTCTCGACTATTTTCATTCTGGTTTTAGACCCTAGAGCAATATTTTTTTACGGTTAAATAAATACATTTTTTTTAATGTCAAATACATTTGTTTTTGTTGATAAATTATTTCTAGAAGCCCTCAAAAATTCTCTATTTAGACTATTGTCTACAGAGACCTAGTGTATAAATTTGACAACTATGTATTAATGAAAAAAAGTGATTTCAGGGTTGGTCCCATAATAAAAGTTATTTATACGGATGAGTACATTGACCCCTCAAGAGGTTATCAGTTATTGCAATAACGAGTATAACGGTGGCGAATCACCGTGTTCTCGATGGTGCGTAGTCCGCCATCCTGCACTAGGCCAGCGTGATGGACTAAGGCCTTAACCTTCTCATTCTGAGAAGAGGCCCGTACCCAGCAGTGGGACAGTAATGGGCTGATGATGGTGGAGTCACCGTGCGTCTGGTTGTCCGAAGATGGAAAGGGCATGGGAGATTAGATCGCACAATTAAACGCACACGTATTTGTCATGATAGAGGCCGTAGAAACACATGTTCTGTAAAAATGTCAAATCGGTTCAGCCGTTTCAGTGTCATTGAAGGACGAACAAACAAACATCCGTACTTTCGCTTTTATAATAAAAAAACATATTTTTTGTTTATGCTATTAGTAGAATAATTTTAATTCATCATCATCATTATTTCAGCCGACAGACGTCCACCGCCACGCTTGGCAGGCGGGTTGGCGATCGCAGTTGGTTGGGAGAACACTGCTGCCCATCATCCTCTGGTGAATTCCTTAGTTGCCTTTTACGACACACATGAGAAGAGATAAGGGTGGTGCAATTCTTTGTGTCCGGAACCACACGGAACATTTAAATTTTAAATTACAAAATGAATATGGAATCCGCGGATTTAATTATAATTAAGTATGAGCAATTCGATGCATTAAACATTTCATAATATTTTAATAAGACTCCAATAAAAATGGCGAAATACAAGTTGGTGATGTTTTGCGAAGCTTTCGCGGTTGCCCAAGTACGGCCACTGCCATTGTTGGACAAGTTAATGAATATTTACCTCATCGTGCAAATTGGGTTGCTAAATAAAAAGTGAATTGAATGCTCATTGAATGGTTATGATTGAGATAATGTTTGTTTGGCCAACTTTTTATTAACAAAGTAAAGTAATTGGTAGCCTAAAGTATATAAAAAAAAAAGACGTGTGGCACTCGGAGACTGCCGCGGTAAAGCTATTGCATAGCATTTTTTATGTAAATACAAAGAGGAGGTGCCCTAACGCCGAAACTCTAAGCAGGCATGAGTCACCAGATCGCGGGGCGAAGAGGGGGATTACGCATGCGCAGTAACTCCGATACAACCAATGCCACCTAGAGGCGATTTGCAGAACTAAAGAGACAAGCGTGATATTTCATAAAGTAATTAAAAGTTCTGCTATTCATCGATAGATGGCAAAACTAAAAAGTATCACCGCTGTGCCGGTCAGAGTGGGGGGTGTTAGGTTATTTTCGTTACGGAATTTCTGGATTCGGTCTCCACGCTCAAGGCCCGCGATAGAAGCTATGCAATAGCTTTAAAAAAAAATGCCAGGTTAAGAGTTCTCTAAACCGACGAGCATGCATGACGAGGTAGATGAAGCGAAAGAGATGTGTAAGGATCGTAGCAGGTGGAAATCCATAGTCTCTTCCTACCCCAATGGGAAACAGGCGTGGTAATATGTATGTATGTATGTATGTATAGTATCTATACATATAATAAAATCGTAGAGATGAAAAAACTGTACATTGAATATTTTTGGAAAAAAATCACTGCTGCGCATACTAGGAACGATACTGATGCCAAAACTATAATTTTTAGAATTTCTGTCTGTTTGTCTGTTTATCTGTTTGTCTGTTTGTCTGTTTATCTGTTTGTATGTTTGAGCATGACGCCAATACTACTGAACAGAATTAGTTGAAATTTGGCAAAAATGTCGGTTACAGACCGGGTCAGGTTATAGGCTACAAATCATCACGCTTTTGTACATGGGAGGTGAGTAGAGTAACAAAATGTCTACAAAGTTATGTTTTACAGTTAATATATTGAAATGTTATAATTTATAGACTAAAAAAGACTAAAATAATTCTTTATCAGAACGTCAAAATTAATATTAAAAAAAATAACCTTCACGCTATATATAAAGGGAGCTAAACGACAGATATTAACAATGAAAATGCTTATTTCGTAGTTTCGCGTAAATAATTACTCATCCTGGTGGCTTGGCGTGTGGATCACGATTGTGTTGTTCTAAGATCGAATCTCAGCCCCAATCTTAGTTTTTAGATTATTTTTTGTATTTTGTTATTTAAAAAAAAAACATCTTCAACATTCTTCAACAAATTAAGTTATTTAGCAACAACGTCCGCTAAAGAGCGGATTATTAAGTTATAAAACAATTAATGATCACGCTATTTAGTATGAGGGGTGAGCAATAGTGCATTGTGTTGATTATTTTCTGCTTCCGTATTTATTATTATTTATTTTACTTTCTACCACAAACAGTAGTTTTCTAACAGTAATTTAGTAAAGTATTGTCTGCTAAAAAGTGCTTTACCTATTTAACAGTGAAAACATTTTTGAAATCGGGGCAAAAAGTGCCATTGAACCACTTATTTTACTAGCTGCTGAGTCCCCTAACCCAAAAAAGCGTGAAATTTTATTTGTATTGTTATCCTTAACCTATGGATAATATAACCAATTTACGACGACGTCTCCCGCTTACTTAGTTTTGTAAATAATTAACTTAATTTAAAATACTCCTTCTTTCCTAACCAGATGGCGTTAACGTCGAATTAGATCGCGCTATGGTTTCGTTCACAAAATGTGATGTTATGGGTAGAGAAATGGGCATTACTTTTTTTGTCTTTCTATTTGCTTCTTTAATTGTCTTGAAATACTTAGTACCTACGAATTGTGATATTTTACAATGTAAAATATCACAATTCGTAGTTACATTTTACACCTCACCAATTGGCGATTCTTACGGACCTATGTTGATATGCTGAACGCATTTTGAATAGCTGTTTTTTTTTCACATCAAGACATGGTCGTTTCGATCGGCTGCAATTCATTGATTGAGTACGGTTTACCGACCCCACAACCAAACCACGCGTTAATCGTGAATACGCCGCCGAAACTGACTACAGTACGGGCGCAATGTCTGTCATTGTTCATCATTCATCTCAGAGCAAAGACAGCTATTCGAAATTATCCTGCAGAACATTGAACTCTGCCAAGGGAAAATGTTCTTTTTGGATGCTCCTGGAGGAACAGGCAAAACCTTTCTTACTTCAGGCATCCTTGCAGAGGTCAGAAGGCGAGGAAAAATAGCCCTCGCAGTAGCGTCTTCCAGAATCGCCGCAACACTGCTCCCTGGTGGCAAAACTGCGCACACAATGTTTAAGATTCCCATAGACTTAGAGAGCAATGAGACGTTTCACGAAACAGTGACAAGCCCGCTGTTCTACGAGACTGCTCTCTTATTGTATGGGATGAATGCAAATTGGCGAACAGAAAGGCAGTGGAGGCTGTTGACCGAACCCTGCAAGATATCCGCAGGAACCACAACATCATGGGTGGGGTAACAGTTCTCTTTAGCGGCGATTTTCGGCAGACGCTGCCTGTGGTGACGCGAGGTACTAGGGCTGATGAGGTGAATGCTTCGTTAAAACGCTCTACTCTCTGGCCGCAAGTTCACAGATTGTGCTTGACGGGCAACATGAGAGCACGGCTTGGCGGGAATTCACATGCTCAAGAATTCGCTGAAGTCCTTTTAAACATTGGAGTAGGAACTTATCCAGAGGAGAGTGGCCAGGTGGACCTACCGGAAACGCTTTGTAGAGTGGTCCCTACGGTAGAGGACCTAATTCGTTCTGTTTATGGGGACATCAGCCAAATCTCGCACCAGCAGAATTCTTGGTGGTGTGAGAGGGCCATTTTAACACCAAAAAATGACCAAGCCACTGCCATTAACGATAGCATTCTCTCAGAAATTTAAGGGAATGAAGTGGTTTATACTTCTATAAACACCGTTATAGATCTAGATGACGCTACTCACTATCCAGTAGTATTCCTTAACTCTCTCTCTGCAAGTGGACTTTCTGCCCATCTTATCACACTTAAAGTCGGGGTCCGCTGTACTTTTGTGGAACTTAACACCGCCTAAGCTGTGTAATGGGACCCGACTCAAAGTCATATCCTTGCAGAGGCACATTATAGAGGCAGAGATTCTCACTGGGTGTGCCGCTGGCGAGATGGTGTTTATTCCACGTATACCACTGATTCCCCACAATTACTCTTTCCAATTCAAGCGCATACAGTTTCCTGTGAGTCTGTGCTTCACGATGACCATAAATAAGTAGCAGGGGCAGACACTGAAGGCTGCGGCTGTCGACCTCAGGACCAGCTGCTTCTCATATGCACAACTGTACGTCGCTTGCTCTCGCGTCACCAGCCCTGACACTCTGTACATTTTGGCTGCTGAAGGTTTTGTAAAAAGGCGTTTTATTGTATACATTCACATCATTCTGTATTATTTTTGTAAATTATGCTCAAAATGTTTTTGTGGCCTAGAATCTCGGTTTACGTTTTAGTCTTTGACTTTGCGCCCAGCGCTTTAACAAAAAAATAATGGCAATAAATTAATTATTGCTATCATTTGTCCATTATCTTTGAAATTTGACTTATTTGAAAGTTAATCTTATGATAACGTGAGCAAAGCCACGGGTACAGCTAGTATATAATATTGCAAGATCATGATTCGTTTGAGCATTTAGAGTGAGTAAAGAGTTTTCTAAGGATCAAAGCGCTATTTCAACAGAGAACAGAGCAGGAACAGAACAGAGAACAGGCAACAGAGTTTTAGGTCTCCCTACTTATATGACAAAATAAATAAAATAACAAACATACATCCTCTCTTAGGTCGTGAAACCAAAACTATGATTAAGAATTGGCTATTAGAACTAGATTATGAACAAACAGAAATGTTATTGCTTTCTGCGCCCATGTATATTCACTCCACATTCATACTCACACTCACCCACACCACACCTACACAAACACCGCTCACACACTCACACAAACACAACAAATAGTCCACATCACAAATAAATTATGTAAACTGTACCTAAGTATTACTCACTATTTGTGTTAAACTAATGGGAGAAGACACTGACTTCTGTAACACAGATTTGTACCTAGCTCAGAAGTCAGGGACTTTACAGATATTTGATGTAAAACTTTTGTGAATAAAAATTTATTTATTTATTTATTTCAAAGTTTTCTTCATATAGACGAAGTGCTGCGAATAATCATAGTGAATCCAAAGAAAACCGTGCTCTTTCGTGTACAACCAGCGCAGCGCTCACACACGAACACACACACCATGCACCTGATGGATATTTGCTTTCGCGATGCTAACTGGACGATGCCGCGACATGTGTACTGAGAGCAGTGATCATGAGCTCGGTTTGAGGTGCATGTGCTTTTGGCTTCACTATGATTGTTCGCAGCACTTCGTCTATATTTTTTACTATGTCTGTGTATACAAATATCGAAAATCGGGAGATCTGGCAACAGTGCATAAAACACAAGATCCCATATCAACATATTCGTATGTTTGTCATCGATCTATTTTCAAAAGAGCATAACTTACCTGTAACTTACATAAGTGAGTGTGTAAGTGAGAACTTAAGTTCCGTGTCGCGGGAAACAGGAAAATATTGTGCGTGTTGTTGTTATGTAAAATAACATGCTTTATGAGAGAAACTTAAGTTCAGTGGGATTTGAGAAAGTATTGTGGCTTGAGATTGGGTCGTTTATTTTACTGACATGCCATGCATTTAAGTGAATCTATAGTACATTACTGTCGAAGCCTAAAATAAAGCAATTGACGGCCGAGTAATATTGGAATGACGAGGCGAAGCTGAGTACTTGCGCAGTGATTATTTAAGAGTATTTCATGAGTCCGTTAATTGCTATTTCTTGTATAGTACTTTTCTCTCATTTGCGAGGAAACAATACAAAAATGAATTCAACAGTATCTTGGTTTTCATTCGCGACAATTTTCCTGCGCGCGGTTCTTGTTCTAATTTCAAACTTTTGAAAAAAAAAATGCGCATTCAGCCAAAAAAAGAATAAATATTTTGTATCTAAAAATTCCTAATTTATGTAAGTGTGTACTTAAAAACCTCGCTAGCATAATTTTAAAAAGAAAAACTGTCAAGCAATTTCTATTATTGTCGTGTTGGATATTGCTGGCGTGTTATTTCGTTGCGTACGGTAAAGAGCCGATTGATGTATTCTTTTGTAATGAGCCAATTTCCGAGAAAGTGGGAGATAATGTTTTTAATTACGAGAATTGGCCTGCTGGTGTAATCACAGACTCAATGATCAGTTGATCACCTATCACTTAGTAGTTGTAGCAGCAATGAGTTATTGATCAATAAACTGGTACTCGATGAAGATGCAGACGCTTTTGGGAAAAAAACAACTGCAAGGGAATTTCAAACGTATAGGTTAAGAAATATAGTTGAAACTCGCTTAGATAAGCTTGCTTGAATGCATGACAAATTGCATACATGTATTACATGGAATATGAATGCTTACTTTTTGCTAATTGATTGTAGTTTTAAATATTACATCCTGATGAATAATGGAATTTTAATTGTAGGTAGTTAGTCGTTATTAATATGATTTATTCAATGAAATTTTATTCATTCACTTTACTTCATTTGAAGAGCGATGGAATCCGAAATAAGAGCAACAAAACCAAAGTTGTTGTGTGTTTATGCCTATAGTATTATATTATCTGTGGTTTATGCTATCTATCCGACCTATTAGAGATAGATATTTGACATAATTTGTGTGGAGATTTTGTCAAATTTCTATCTGTAGTACACAGACATATTTACTATGTCTGTTCTCTAGTAGGTAAAATCGTGGATGGATAGAATATTACAAATTGGTTCAAACCAAACCATCTATTTTAACATAGGCATTATACTCACATACGAAAACTATTATGTAGAGGCATTGACTTAAATGTTACTCCATATAATCCGATATTTATATTCCATACTAGCTGTACCCGTGGCTTTGCTCACGTTATCATAAGATTAACTTTCAAATAAGTCAAATTTCAAAGATAATGGACAAATGATAGCAATAATTAATTTATTGCCATTATTTTTTTGTTAAAGCGCTGGGCGCAAAGTCAAAGACTAAAACGTAAACCGAGATTCTAGGCCACAAAAACATTTTGAGCAT
The DNA here is from genome assembly GCA_949699075.1 of Asteroscopus sphinx. Taxonomy (NCBI): domain Eukaryota; kingdom Metazoa; phylum Arthropoda; class Insecta; order Lepidoptera; family Noctuidae; genus Asteroscopus; species Asteroscopus sphinx. Next base: position 27,187,183 of record OX453010.1, on the reverse strand, counting down.
AATTTACAAAAATAATACAGAATGATGTGAATGTATACAATAAAACGCCTTTTTACAAAACCTTCAGCAGCCAAAATGTACAGAGTGTCAGGGCTGGTGACGCGAGAGCAAGCGACGTACAGTTGTGCATATGAGAAGCAGCTGGTCCTGAGGTCGACAGCCGCAGCCTTCAGTGTCTGCCCCTGCTACTTATTTATGGTCATCGTGAAGCACAGACTCACAGGAAACTGTATGCGCTTGAATTGGAAAGAGTAATTGTGGGGAATCAGTGGTATACGTGGAATAAACACCATCTCGCCAGCGGCACACCCAGTGAGAATCTCTGCCTCTATAATGTGCCTCTGCAAGGATATGACTTTGAGTCGGGTCCCATTACACAGCTTAGGCGGTGTTAAGTTCCACAAAAGTACAGCGGACCCCGACTTTAAGTGTGATAAGATGGGCAGAAAGTCCACTTGCAGAGAGAGAGTTAAGGAATACTACTGGATAGTGAGTAGCGTCATCTAGATCTATAACGGTGTTTATAGAAGTATAAACCACTTCATTCCCTTAAATTTCTGAGAGAATGCTATCGTTAATGGCAGTGGCTTGGTCATTTTTTGGTGTTAAAATGGCCCTCTCACACCACCAAGAATTCTGCTGGTGCGAGATTTGGCTGATGTCCCCATAAACAGAACGAATTAGGTCCTCTACCGTAGGGACCACTCTACAAAGCGTTTCCGGTAGGTCCACCTGGCCACTCTCCTCTGGATAAGTTCCTACTCCAATGTTTAAAAGGACTTCAGCGAATTCTTGAGCATGTGAATTCCCGCCAAGCCGTGCTCTCATGTTGCCCGTCAAGCACAATCTGTGAACTTGCGGCCAGAGAGTAGAGCGTTTTAACGAAGCATTCACCTCATCAGCCCTAGTACCTCGCGTCACCACAGGCAGCGTCTGCCGAAAATCGCCGCTAAAGAGAACTGTTACCCCACCCATGATGTTGTGGTTCCTGCGGATATCTTGCAGGGTTCGGTCAACAGCCTCCACTGCCTTTCTGTTCGCCAATTTGCATTCATCCCATACAATAAGAGAGCAGTCTCGTAGAACAGCGGGCTTGTCACTGTTTCGTGAAACGTCTCATTGCTCTCTAAGTCTATGGGAATCTTAAACATTGTGTGCGCAGTTTTGCCACCAGGGAGCAGTGTTGCGGCGATTCTGGAAGACGCTACTGCGAGGGCTATTTTTCCTCGCCTTCTGACCTCTGCAAGGATGCCTGAAGTAAGAAAGGTTTTGCCTGTTCCTCCAGGAGCATCCAAAAAGAACATTTTCCCTTGGCAGAGTTCAATGTTCTGCAGGATAATTTCGAATAGCTGTCTTTGCTCTGAGATGAATGATGAACAATGACAGACATTGCGCCCGTACTGTAGTCAGTTTCGGCGGCGTATTCACGATTAACGCGTGGTTTGGTTGTGGGGTCGGTAAACCGTACTCAATCAATGAATTGCAGCCGATCGAAACGACCATGTCTTGATGTGAAAAAAAAACAGCTATTCAAAATGCGTTCAGCATATCAACATAGGTCCGTAAGAATCGCCAATTGGTGAGGTGTAAAATGTAACTACGAATTGTGATATTTTACATTGTAAAATATCACAATTCGTAGGTACTAAGTATTTCAAGACAATTAAAGAAGCAAATAGAAAGACAAAAAAAGTAATGCCCATTTCTCTACCCATAACATCACATTTTGTGAACGAAACCATAGCGCGATCTAATTCGACGTTAACGCCATCTGGTTAGGAAAGAAGGAGTATTTTAAATTAAGTTAATTATTTACAAAACTAAGTAAGCGGGAGACGTCGTCGTAAATTGGTTATATTATCCATAGGTTAAGGATAACAATACAAATAAAATTTCACGCTTTTTTGGGTTAGGGGACTCAGCAGCTAGTAAAATAAGTGGTTCAATGGCACTTTTTGCCCCGATTTCAAAAATGTTTTCACTGTTAAATAGGTAAAGCACTTTTTAGCAGACAATACTTTACTAAATTACTGTTAGAAAACTACTGTTTGTGGTAGAAAGTAAAATAAATAATAATAAATACGGAAGCAGAAAATAATCAACACAATGCACTATTGCTCACCCCTCATACTAAATAGCGTGATCATTAATTGTTTTATAACTTAATAATCCGCTCTTTAGCGGACGTTGTTGCTAAATAACTTAATTTGTTGAAGAATGTTGAAGATGTTTTTTTTTTAAATAACAAAATACAAAAAATAATCTAAAAACTAAGATTGGGGCTGAGATTCGATCTTAGAACAACACAATCGTGATCCACACGCCAAGCCACCAGGATGAGTAATTATTTACGCGAAACTACGAAATAAGCATTTTCATTGTTAATATCTGTCGTTTAGCTCCCTTTATATATAGCGTGAAGGTTATTTTTTTTAATATTAATTTTGACGTTCTGATAAAGAATTATTTTAGTCTTTTTTAGTCTATAAATTATAACATTTCAATATATTAACTGTAAAACATAACTTTGTAGACATTTTGTTACTCTACTCACCTCCCATGTACAAAAGCGTGATGATTTGTAGCCTATAACCTGACCCGGTCTGTAACCGACATTTTTGCCAAATTTCAACTAATTCTGTTCAGTAGTATTGGCGTCATGCTCAAACATACAAACAGATAAACAGACAAACAGACAAACAGATAAACAGACAAACAGACAGAAATTCTAAAAATTATAGTTTTGGCATCAGTATCGTTCCTAGTATGCGCAGCAGTGATTTTTTTCCAAAAATATTCAATGTACAGTTTTTTCATCTCTACGATTTTATTATATGTATAGATAACACAGATAATATAATATATATTATCCGATATTTATATTCCTTACATTCCATATTACTATATACTTTTTAAAACAATGTGTAGAGGCATCAGTTTATGTCAACAATGAGGGTAGATTACAAAAAGTGTAACAGTTGAGGTAGCAGTTATTAAAGTAACTGACGTTTATGCTTGCTGCGGTAATCAGCTGGAGTCTCTTATTAAAATCAATTAACATGCAAAGTTGTTACCAGCATTTACATAATATAAACACTAAACATTAATGTACCAACCTTAAAACTTCCATAATTCGAACACACTCCAAATTCAAAATCAAAAATCACAGACAACAACACCACTCCCGCCAAAATTTGACAGTTTGACGCTGACAGATTAAAAATCCCTTGTTTTTTTTTAATTCGCGTAGTGATCCAGGCGCGTGTTGTGGTTCAGCCAAGCGCCATTGGACTAGCTCTTACATAACGCCGGGAGGCTGGAATGATTAAAGTACAGTTATAAGACCTCGCATCGAACGATGATCTCGTCTCACGTCCGCTTGCTTGTTTTGTGGCAAAATGAGCTTTTTTGGCTCACTCACACCGTTGCGTCTGTATACGTTTTTTAAGATTCCGTTAAAATTACCGGCCTGTTACTGATATTATGATATACTTGAGGTGTTTAGCCGAAATACAAATACTTGCCGAAAATAAGAGGGGCAAAAACGTAATTACATGAGTAGTTCTTTTCGTCTCTCATTGGGTGTCTAAAGAATCATTACACAACCAAGGTTTATCAGGTAGATAAGCAGCAGTTTTGAGCTTCACGCAATTCTTTATGTAACCAATAAGACTTCAATTCCCAAACAGTTTGATAGAGGTGTGGTGCCGGACGGAAAGAATTGCACCACTCTATATATTCTCATGGGTGTCGTAAAAGGCGACTAAGGGATTCACCAGAGGATGGGCAGCAGCGTTCTCTGAGTGTTTAACTAACCGACTGCGATCGCCAACCCGCCTGCCAAGCGTGGCGATTAGGGCATATCCCCCAAACTGCTTGGGGAGGCATATGTCCAGCAGTGGACGTCTTTCGGCTGAAATGATGAATGATGATAGATTACCATCTTAAGCTTTGCCGCCAATCCCAGTTCACTGGACTTGATCTGATCAGAATGAGAACGGTTCAAGCACGTGGGTTAAGGAGCCCTCAGGTGTGCAGGTTTCCTTCATCGTTAACGTAAGTGATAATCAAATTCTGATCGACAATCATTACTAAATTACCCGGAGAAGAACCGGAGTGTGCGACATAGCTTGTAGGATCAGTAAGCTGAAGTGGCAATGGGCTGTCCATGTCTGTCAAAGGACCGATGGCCGTAACGGTTGGAGCAGACAAGTCCTTGAGTGGAGACCACAAATCGACAAACGCTGCGTAGGGCGCCCCCCAGCCAGCTGAAGAAGGTAGCTGGAGGTATTGAATGCAGATGACGGAAGACCGAGTTTATGACGCAACTTGGGAGAAGCCTATGTCCAGCAGTGGACTCCGATAGGCTGTGTTTATGATGATTCCTTGGGAGATACAGTACCTACTATCTGAGACACAGTATCGACGGAATCCAAACCTCGTATCCAAAGATCACTTGGCCAGATTTTTTGCGATGCAATATTGTCTGTGGTTAAAAACGTTACTTTAATTGACGTTTCCGTTACCGCATTGTTATATCGATAAGATACTTGTTTTATTCACAGGAAATCGATCGCTCTTTTTGTCGTATTTTAGCAGTGATGTCATTTCAGCAAGCTGGATGCCAAAGTTAGAATTAAATTATAGTAGTCTTCTTATAGCATTCGTTTCTAACTGTGTACAGTGTCTATTTCTGCTATTTCTGTGAAGTGCAAAGCACTATAGGTATCCAGTAGATATTAGATTTGTGCAGTTATAAAATTTATTCACCTATTTATTTAAACTTTATGTAACAATACATGTACAATGACAGACTTATGGTCTTTCGCATTATCTACCAATCAACCATATGGGTGATGAAGTTATCTGGTATGGTTTCTGGGCTAGCTCAGAATAAGTGGTCTATTCCTATGGATTTCACCAATTATTCAAATTTTATAACACTTTCGCGGAGATGGTTACTATAATTTTCCTATATAGTATTTCACGTTAGTTATCATCTTAACTTATGTTGTATTGTTTTGGCCTGTGTAAGACTTCCTGGAAATCAACACTACACAACACTCATCTACCTACACTGTTCATAAAATACAACAGTAAAAAAAAAAAATGTTATAATAATCTTACTTATTTATTTTTTATCGTTATTTACCAACATCACGCCTCACTGATCTATGTTATTGCATTGTGAATTTGTGTCGACGCCGGCTGTCGCTGAAAACCAGCGCTGTGTCTTTGCTCCGTGCATGAGGCACAGCAATATGCTGAGCGGTGGCCGTTTTGCGCGGATGTGACGCATATCTTACCACACTTCTTGACTCTGTACCTGTATTTGTTCTGTGTTCTTGTATTTTTTGGTAATTTTGTGCGTCATTTTTGAGGCAAATAAATATTTTTTCTTTCTTTTTTCTTTTCAGAGTTAATTCTACGTTGAGTCAACATTTTCACTCGTACCCCGGATCTACTATTCTGTCATGACAAAACAATGTTATTGAATGGCACGTGGTTTGATTTTTGGTTGGGAGTGGTTTATTTTTAAACTGGGTGTATTATAGAGGCTGATATCGACGCAAAAAGTAATTCAACTAACGCTTTGTTGTATTAAATCACACCTGTATGTCCCGAAGAGTTAAACAAAGATGTCCTGTTGTACACAAATAGTACAACAGGACATCTTTGCTTACCTACTTAGATATCTGGAGTTGATACAATGCTGAATATGCTGATATGAATGAGGATGGCTATAAGAAAAGAGGCAGACCGAAGAAAACATGGCTGGATTGTGAGAAAGTTTATATGAACGGAAAGAAAGTGAACACCGGGATTACGGCTGACAGAAATGTATGGAAGACAAATACATGCTGCGCCAATCACAAATGAATTGGGATAAGGGCAGGAGGATGATGATGATGATGATGATGATGATATTTATGCCGATCTAGAAACTGAACCCGATGTTCGAACTTCACTGTATCAAGATTAATTTCTACGTTACAAGGAATGTGCTCGCCTTTTTCTTTGCTCGCATCGGTGCAATAGAGCTAGAAGCGCCTCAGGCAAATTATTCTACTCTGTGTATATCACAGGCCGGACATGAGCGATTTATCCCAACGGTTAAAGACGTTTGCCTCGAGAAATAACAATAATAAAAAAGTCAAAGCCATTGTCATTTAGTCTGAGAATTCCGAAGATTAGTTTGCGTTGAACGGTAGTGGCAATTTTGTGTGGGTAATCATTTGTCCCGATTGTCATGCGAATACCTGTGACAGTTGTTAATGGTGTAAGTATAGCTATAACTGTATCTGGTTGGGTTGAGCTGATGATAATTCATTTGAGAATATGCATAGCTTTCGGTGTTGCCGCAAGAACTAACTTGGACAAACAGCGTTCAGAACTGTTATTGTTCATTATTGCTAAGACAAACTCTCAACCACTATTTCGGAAGGTAGTTGTTACATAGAGTTTTTGTAGGAAAAGATTAGGTGCATTATTATTGAAAAATTGGTCCTCAGGGCTGCGTTCCATGCCTCTCTGACATGTAGTTATTTTTTGTAGGGTTTTATGAGTTGTCCATGTTTGGCAGCCGTAAGTTAAGCATGGAAGTATACAGGTATCAAAGAGTTTTCTTTTGGAGGACGTAGGATTCTGATAATTTTTCATAACTTCATTAACTTCTGTAATCGACCAGTATCTGTTCCATGAGCTAGTGATGCGTCTCTCGATCTCCTCTTCCTTTTGACATCCTCTAGTGCACCAACCACCAACCTATAGTGGTTTATAAAGACAAGAACGAATGTGGAAAAACGTGTTTTTTTTTTCATAGTATCGGATGGCGAAACGAGCTAAAGGCCCACCTGATGTTAAGCGGTTACCTTTGCCCATAAATGGACTTTGTCTGAGAATAAACGTATTTTTAACCGACTTCAAAAAAAGGAGGAGGTTATGTATTCCGCGGGTTTTTTTTTTTTTTTTTTTTTTTTTTTTTTTTTTCATGTATGTACACCGATTACTCCGAGATTTGTGGGCCGATTTACGTGGTTGTTTTTTTATTTGGTAGAGAAAGTCCGCGCGGTGGTCCCATATAAATTTTATTGACTTAGGTTAAGTAGTTTTTTAACCAGCTTCAATAAATCCGTTTATTTTAGCTTTGCGTATCTAGATGATCTGCTCATTGGTTCCTCATTCTGAGAATTCTTGGCCGATATGCGTGTGTTTTTTTCACGATAGTGATTGGACGTTTGGAAGAACATGAGCGAGACCTTTGCCCAGCAGTGGGATAGCAAAGGTTAATAAAAATATTTTCTCAAAGTGGTTATATAAACATTTATGAATCAACCCTCAACTAAAAAGTATGAAATAAAAACTTTTTAACAAAAAATAAAACCGACTTCAAAAACCTTAACTAAAAAGTAAAAAATAATCATTGTATGTATTTTAAAATCTTAACTCAAACAACATTTTGAAGGCGGCGCGTGATTTTCATGTACGTTCACATAAACTGTTTTTACTATAGATATTGCGCTCTACTGTACATTACATGACGCAAAGGGTCAACCACGCGCCGCCTTAAAAATGTTGTTTAAGTTAAGATTTTAAAATACATACAATGATTATTTTTTACTTTTTAGTTAAGGTTTTTGAAGTCGGTTTTATTTTTTGTTAAAAAGTTTTTATAATTTTTTTAATTTAATAACAACTTCAATACCACCTAGGCTGTTGTCTTAATGATACCGGAAGTCGGTTCGCCAAACTGAGACATGAAGATAGAAAGTCTCATGTGATTGTAATTTCACCGGCACCCGTACCCTTCAGAGCGAAACACAGCAATGCAAGCATCACTGTTTGGCGGAGAAGTAGGTACGGTGGTAGTACTTCCCCGGACGAGCTCTTTCACAAAGGAGCTCTACTACTACTTTTGTATAGTTTAATTATTGGTTTGGGTCAAACCAAACTGGATGGAAAATTAGGAAACAAGGTCATGCAGTCACGCACTTGTAAATGAGTGCATGACCAGTTCTTTCAAGCATATCTGCAGGGCTTACACGCATCCCACTAAAAAGCGAATTTTATCGAATTAAATAGAAGAGATTAGACGAAATCCGTGACACATGTCTTGCCCTTGTCTTGGTAATAGACCGAGAAATGTTTAATTATGATGCGATTATGGTCGGTGATTATTCCGAACGTGTTAATTTTATGGTATTTGTTTTCAATATGAAAAAAATATTAATAGTTGTTGGTCTGGTTGTAGTGATAGCCTAGTGGTTGAACGTTTGCCTACCATGAAGGAGGGTGTGAGTTCGATTCCAGCCCGCACCTCTGACTTTCATGTGCGGATTTATATTCGATTATCACTTGCTTTAACGGTGAAGGAAAACATCGTGAGGAAACTTGCGCACCTGAGAGTGCTGCATACAGTTCTCAATAGTGTGTGTCCGCCAACCCGCACTAGGCCAGCGTGGTGGACTAAGGCCTTAGCCTTCTCGTACTGAGAAGAGGCCTGTGCCCAGCAGTGGGACAGTAATGGGCTGGTTATGTTATGTATGTTTATGTTTGTATGAATAGTTTCCCGACAAAAGAAATTGTTGAATGAAATTGAATTGAAGATTTTTTTTTGACCTATACAGGGTTATTGTTAATTCATTAACATAATATTAATTTATTCATACAAAACCTTTTTAGGGTTCCTTACCCAAAGGATGCCAAAAGGAACCTTATTACTCTCGCTACGCTGTCCATCCGTCCGTCTGTCTGTCACAGGGCTGTATCTTTGTAACGGTAATAGATAAACAGTTGAAATTTACAACTAAAAACTAATAAAAAAAAATAAAAAAAAATAAAAAAAAAAAACCATACAAAAACCTCAGAAAAAATATTTTTTCATTTATATATACTTATAAAGACAGATGTCCTGACTGACTGATTTATCAACGCAGAGCCGAAACTTAGAAACATTATAAGGTTCCTTTTATAATGCAAGCATCCACTAAGAACGGATTAAAAAAAAAAAAAAAACTCCTAAGGGGGTGAAATAGGGTGGTAGAGTTCGTATGAAAAATCTTTTCTCTTAGATCGATTTACTCAAAACTTGAGAAAAATAATCTCTTAAGTAAATAATGAAACGCTTATCTTTTCTTTTTCCAAAATTACTCCTAAAAGAGGGAGCAATAGGGTTATAATTTTTGTATGGGGGAATATTATTACGTGACTGGATTGAGATGAAACTCGGTATAAATAATCTTTAAAGCTACTAATGAATTACGTGTTTTTGAATTTTTAGAAAATTAAAGTGAAGAGCTGTAAGGAGGGGTGTTAAAGTTTCTATGAAAAACCTTCCTGGGGTCACGCTTGACACAAATACTCTTCAATTTAAATGTTAATGAAGCAATACGTATTTTCTTTTCCCAAAACTACTACGGGGTTATTATAAGGGGCAAGTTAGAAATTTTTACGCGGGCAAAGCCGCAAGAGCCTAAAGATTTTCATAGTTACTTTTTGTTTACGCGATTTGAGAAACTAGTTTGTTATAAACACCATCATCACCAGGAGAATCTAAAGGGATACTTTTTTTTTTAATGTACAATAAAGGATATTCTACCTATCTATCTATGCCATGTAACATTTTAACAAAAAAAAAATGCACCTCAATTTGGTTATTATGGTTAAAGTCAGTACATCAGCGGATCGTGAATAGTTCCTCAAAGCCAAGGAAGTTCGTCTCGATTAGTTCCCGTGCATCAGGTAGTCCCTGCATGACATTCTTTACATTTTCAGCTACCAATTGGGGGAATTACAGTGGTTATAAAAACATGTAATTTTGTGATTAAGAAAAAAAAAGACGTGTGGAACTCGGAGACTGCCGCGGTAAAGCTATTGCATAGCATTTTTTATGTAAATACAAAGAGGAGGTGCCCTAACGCCGAAACTCTAAGCAGGCATGAGTCACCAGATTGCGGGGCGAAGAGGGGGATTACCAAAGACATTAAATATTTACTAGTGCCCTATATTAAATCTCTTTGGGGATTACGCATGCGCAGTAACGCCGATACAACCAATGCCACCTAGAGGCGATTTGCAGAACTATAGAGACAAGCGTGATATTTCAAAAAGTCATTAAAAGTTCTGCTATTCATCGATAGATGGCAAAACTAAAAAGTATCACCGCTGTGCCGGTCGGAGTGGGGGGTGTTAGGTTATTTTCGTTACGGAATTTCTGGATTCGGTCTCCACGCTCAAGGCCCGCGATAGAAGCTATGCAATAGCTTAAAAAAACATCTCCATCGTTCTCCTGGTGATTCTGAAAAAATTAGTTCCCCAAATTGCGTAAACAAAAAGGAACCTTGGATAGAATAGAATAGTATACTATTTATTTGCATCAAACATGGTACAATAAGGTGTTAGAAAACATTATATATTTACTTGATATTTTTTTTTATTCTTTAGGACAACAAAAAAATTGCGTAATAATGCATAATACAATTGTGCTTTGCATGTTTGGGGGGATATGCCATAATCGCCACGTTTGGCAGGCGGGTTGGCGATCGCAGTTGGTTGGTTAAATACTCAGAGCACGCTGCTGCCCATCCTCTGGTGATACCCTTAGTCGCCTTTTACGACACCCCATAAGGTGGACCGACGACCTGGTGAAGGTCGCGGGAATCCGCTGGATGCGGCGGAAGGCGCAGGACCGGTCGTTGTGGCGATGCTTGGGGAGGCCTATGTCCAGCAGTGGACGTCTTTCGGCTGAAATGATGATGGTGATGCATAATACGAACAGAAAATAATATAAATCAACAATAAGGTTGAACAGTAGGTACAGTGACATCGAGACAGGTGCAGAGGCTGACGCTGCAGTTACCAAGCTCTTTTCCTTTGTATTATTGATACATTTGCTGTGTTACTGTTTTGACAGAAGGCTCTATTCAGCATTGAGTTTTTGGCTAGTCATCATTTTCAGATTTTATTATTTATTTATTATATTTTTTATTGTACATTACACCAAGCGAAAACAAAGACAATAGTCAACAGTATTTTAGTGCAAAAACAAGAAAACATAGGTACTTGGCTAGGCTATGAGATCTATGATCCATACGCCTACAAACTTTCCTAATCAGCAAAGCGATTGGTATACATTTTTGATATGTGCACAACGTATGCTATTAACAGCCAAGGTGCGCTTGCGCAACCGGTATGACACTACGTGACGTGAGTAAGTAGAGATGACCCTAACCTGTTTAGTTTGTTGCGAATTGATGACGTAATACGAACCTATGGTGGTCACATGTCAGGTCAAGTGCCATGACAAGGGAAAATGTGTGCAATTGTGCATTTTGTTCCTACTTATTGCACAGTTGTACTACTTTTCCATTTCAAGGCGAATATTTTGGGTTGTATTTCTCAGAATCACATTATTAAGTTGAACCCTGTGTAGATCAAAGACGTATTTGCAATTCAGCATTACAGAAGAATAACGTATCTGCCATTGAGCTTAATTAATAAAATAAATAATTAATTAATATGATGGTACATTTTTACACAGCAACATCTAGTCCCAAACTAAGCAGAGCTTGTGCTATGGGTACTAGACAATGGATATTATACTTACATACTTTTTTTTTCGTAAATACATACTAATCATACAATGTGTAAGAAACACCCAAACAACAGAAACACTTATGTTCAACACATTAATATTTGTGTCCTGTGGGAATCGAACCCACGACCTTATCATCAGCAGTCAGAAACTCGAACCACTAGATCACAGAAGTCGTCAAATTGCAGTTTGCATCTTTGTTCTATAGGTTCGTGATAATAATGAATACGAAAAATAAAACAATTATTCGCTAACAATTATTTAATTATAAAAATAAAAAATTAAGATTATTTTCTTCAAAACACAGGCTCTTTTTACTAACGGCTAAAATTAATATCCAATCTATCCACGATTTGCCCTACTAGGGATAGAAATTTGACGTATTTTGTATGGACCTTATGTCATATTTCTATCTCCGGTAGGGCAAATCGTGGATTGATTGGATATTAATTTTGGTCGTAAGTCCATATACAAGCAATCCGTACTTTAGTTATCAACAGGGGAAGCGGTGCTCATGCTCTAAATGGTCTATACAAGGTACCTTTTAAAAAACCGGCCAAGAGCATGTCGGGCCATGCTCAGTATTATAGGGTTCCTTAAGTAGGTGTAATTACAAACGAATCAAATCGAATATTAATCATGGCTATTTTCGTTTTTGCAATAATCGGCAGTATTCGCGACTCAGAGCGTGTTGTTAGTAGCGCCATCTAGCGATAAAGTTACTTTTTGTGATTTTTTCAAATAGAAAGTAGCTAAAGGAGCATTATTTGCCACGTTAATTTTTCTCTAAGGTCAATGACCTTTGAACTAGGACGTTTTAAGTATTTTTCAGTTTTCTCTCTATAACTCAAAAAATTATAATTATATTATACTCGAAATAATTTTAAAAGAGAGTTTTTATAAAGGTCTATCAATGTGGAAGATTATAAGTTTCTACGTTGCATAGTTTAGAAATGGCAGGGGGGGGGACACATTGCAAGCCACTTTGGCGGGCTATATTTCGCAGATGGTACACCTGATAAAAAAGTGGTGTATGAAACATTACCTTTATTTTAGTAGACCTATTCAATGATATCCCACACGAGGGGGTGCAGCGAAAAAAATTTTTTTTCCCCATTTCACATGTATGGACGCCACCCCTAAAATACGGAAAAACTATTTTTTTATTCTTTTAAAATTGAGATCTATATGTAAACTATTTTTTAACAAAATTTCATTTACTTATGTTTATAACTGTAGAAGTTATTAAGCTGTAAAGGATTAGGACAGACGGACAGACGGACAGACGGACGGACATGACGACACTATAAGGGTTCCTTGTAGGACTTCGGAACCCTAAAAACGGTTGATGAGCATTTAAAACTTTTCACTCCAGTTAAATTTGTTTTCTAAATATATTTCTAGATACTTAGTATTTATAGTTGAATACCTTCTTAAATTGGTGTAGGGTGAATTTTCAAAAAATCTTTACAACAATTTAGAAAGTCATTAAACTCTTGAGTTGTTTAACACGATAAAAGTTCAAATTGTTTTTATTCTTGTGATCTTGTCTAATGGTGAATGTCTTATGAGACAAGATCACAAGAATAAAAACAATTGGAACTATTGTCGTGTTAAACAACTCAAGAGATTAATAACTTTCTAAATTGTTGGTAAGATTTTTTGAAAATTCAACCAGGTACAAAAGACACATTCTCGTAATTACAGTGGTCAAAATATGGGCCCCTATTCTCGCGTTCTAGATATAATCTCTAATTTTAAATCTCTGCAAAAAATGTCGTAAGTAATGTCGATTGGTATGAACCACTGAATCACTCTTTGTATGTGCGTAAACATATTACTAACGTGACATTTCGAGAATACGAAAATTTGTTTTCAATCGACATTTTGACATTATGTCGATTTCAAGATAATGCCAAGAATCTCGCCCATGATCCCGAATTTCACTCTCATGACAGAAGATGTTCCTGTTTGACGTTTATTGTGACATTTAGTACATTGAGACTAGATGGAAACTATATTTTGAACATTTTATATTATGAGAATTGCCTCTCTTTGTCTTGAAAGTTTGGGAGCAATAATGTTTCTCATATTTTTAATTTTTATTTAGTACATTACTGTCGAGGCCTGAAATAAAGCAATTGACGGACGAGTAATATTTGTGAATTTAAAAGGACAAGGTGCAAGCCGAGTCCTTTTTTACTAAACGAGGCCGTAAATTTCTATTTCGGTCGAGACTTGTTTAGTACTTTTCTCTCATTTGCGAGGAAAAAATAGACAAATTAATTCATTTATTAGTAATAATTTTCACTCGCGCCAATTCATATCCGCGCGCGGTTCTTGTTCTATTTTCGAACTTTTGAAAAAAAAAATGCGCATTCAGCCTTTAAAGCAATAAATATCGTGTACATAAAAACACCGAATTTATGTGTAATGTGCCTATAAAACCTCTCTAGCATAATTAAAAAAAACCGGCCAAGAGCATGTCGGGCCATGCTCAGTATTATAGGGTTCCTTAAGTAGGTGTTACAAACAAATCAAATCGAATATTAATCACGGCTATTTTAGTTTTTGCAATAGACGGCAGCATTGGCGACTCAGAGAGTGATGTCAGTAGCCGCTAGATGGCGCTATACAGTGCCAAATGTAATACACGGCACTTGACGGCAGCATTGGCGACCCAGAGAGTGTTGTACGACGCCGCTAGATGGCGCCAAATTTAAGAAGTGTGTCGTCAACATAACACAAAGTTACTTTTTGTGATTTTTTCAAATAGAAAGTAGCTAAAGGAGCATTATTTGCTATGATCATTTTTCTCTAAGGTCAATGACCTTTGAACTAGGACGTTTTAAGTATTTTTCAGTTTTCTGTCTATAACTCAAAAGATTATAATCACATTATACTCGAAATAATTTTAAAAGAGAGTTTTTACAAAGGTCTATCAATGTGGAAGATTATAAGTTTCTACGTTGCATAGTTTAGAAATGGCAGGGGGGGGGACACATTGCAAGCCACTTTGGCGGGCTATATTTCGCAGATGGTACACCTGATAAAAAAGTGATGTATGAAACATTACCTTCATTTTAGTAGACCTATTCAATGATACCCCACACGAGGGGGTGCAGCGAAAAAAAATTTTTTTTCCCCATTTCACATGTATGGGCGCCACCCCTAAAGAACGTAAAAACTATTTTTTTATTCTTTTAAAATTGAGATCTATATGCAGACTATTTTTTAACAAAATTTCATTTACTTACGTTTATAACTGTAGAAGTTATTAAGCTGTAAAGGATTAGGACAGACGGACAGACGGACAGACGGACAGACGGACAGACGGACAGACGGACGGACATGACGAAACTATAAGGGTTCCTTGTAGGACTTCGGAACCCTAAAAACGTATCCAGCTGTTTCTATTATTGTCGGTGTTATTTTGTTGCGGACGGAAATTAACCGATTGTTGTATTCTTTTTTTAGAAATTTCCGAGCAAGTAGGAGAACATGTCATTGCTGCTCCTCAATATCAAACATAACAGAGGCCCGTACCCAGAAGCGGCACAGTAATGGGCTCTATCGATAATATTATAGACTAGTTTTTATGTAATCGCTACGGATTACGATAGCTGACTATAAATCATAATTAGATATCTTTCTACAATCCATCTTTCAATTTCACCCACCATTAATCGAGCAGTATCATATGCCTTGTTGAAGTCCAATGCTTGTTCTAGATGTAATTTTACCACAATATATTACAGAGGTATGAATCACTATTATTTTCTATCTCTAAGTTACTGTGATTTCGATGTGTGCGCGCAAAAAACTTCAGGAAATAAACTCTATCAATCAAATGAAGTAACTTTTTTTGTAAGATTCAATCAATCTTGTTTTCAATTTATAAATCACGATTTGAGTTACTTACTTTTGTTTTTAGGGGTCCGTATCTAAAAGGTAAAAAAGAAACCCAAGATTTCGGCAACTACTAATGCTATCGATTTGAACATTGGTATAGTTTTGAATATTGCTTAATCATCATCATCATTTCAACCGAAAGACGTCCACTGCTGGAGATTGGCCTCCCCCAAGTGGGGGGGGATATGCCATAAACCCCACGCTTGGCAGGCGGGTTGGCGATCGCAGTTGGTTGGATAAATACTCAGAGAACGCTGCTGCTCATCCTCTGGATGCTATATTGCTTAATGGGTAAGCCTTATTGCGAATAAAAAATATATTTTATTCCTTTGTGAAATGGGCCGTCTTTGTCCCAAAAGAAGAGGAAGGAATGAAGGGGGTCGAAATATTGAAGTGGGTAGGTACTATTTCAAATAAGGTATCATATGAAAGGGCTGCACATTTTCAGAAACTTAGTTATCCGGTCCGGTAAGTTTTATTTTTGTGGTAACAGGTGTTAGATGAAACAAAAAACCTTTTTATACGTCCAAGGAAGGTAAGGAACCCGCGCACCATGTGCGAGTCTGACTCGCACCGGGCCGGTTTTTATTTTTTTGCAGATTTTGATGAATTGATACTCTTGGCTAGTAGGTGGTGGTACTTTTATTATTATATCTTCTCAAATTGAGAAGATATAATAATAAAAATTGGTGTAAATTAAATCTGCAAAATATTGAACTGAAATAAAATTTCCAGATTAATAAATATTAAAAAAAAAAAAAATTGGGACATTTTTTACACAGCACCATCTTGTCCTAAGCTAAGCAGAGCTTGTACCACAGTTTAACAATATAAAGTAAAACTGTGCTTCTACTATGGGTACTAGAAAATGGATATAATACTATTTTTTTTTGTATATACATTGTAGCGTTGTGGATCTCATTAGTTTTAGTCGAGTGAAAGATATAAAACTTAACCGGTGTTGCGCATCCCTAAAATGTGTGCACAATGTGTGTGTGGTTATCGCGTTGGCCTCTGTCATTTTCAACACAGCAGCTTCCAAGGAAGTAACTATTCCTTCTGGAATACATATTTTATCCCCAATCTCGGGTGAGTTCTTCATTAATCTAGCTAATATATTATAAACAGTGTATTAGGGAACTGATTCTATCATACGATCTTGTTAATGTTTAATTTCTAACATTTTCATGGCCGACCACGCGGTCATGCTTACTTCCTGTCTCAAGAAGCTAAAATATGTGTAATTAACTGCTGCATCAGCTCTATGCTATGCCTTACAGTGTGCTGCAACCTATTTCATGTGCCATCAGCGAAGTTCACTGTCCTTCTATATGTTTTGCACGCCTCGTGTCACTTAACCTACAATTATGCACCTGTCATATACTATGCTGTGACTGCACCCTTTACTGCCTGTTAACCGCTGTGATGTGTGAGCTTCCACTATCCTCCTTCATCACCGTTCCTTGTGTCACTAGAGGGCGGAGAAGCTACCACATCGCACGCGGTTGTATTAACCTGGCCGCCACTAACATGCGCACCATTCTGCACGCTTCCAGGGTTCTACGCTCCGGCTGAAATCCTTCCGGTTGGAATTCTACCTTCCAGCTGGACTTTTACCTTCTGGCAGTACTACAACCTTCTGGCTGGACTTCTACGTTCCGGCAAGAGGCGTACCCGCTGCAACCACGAGGCAGCGTCTACCTGCTGCCCGCCGGCCTGCCGTACCATCCACGTGGCGGAGACGAGGGACGGTACCCTTACCACCTTCCTTCCAAAGTGTGCGAACGCTCAGTGAACAATAGCCTTACCCGCGAC
Organism: Asteroscopus sphinx; assembly: GCA_949699075.1. Classification (NCBI taxonomy): domain Eukaryota; kingdom Metazoa; phylum Arthropoda; class Insecta; order Lepidoptera; family Noctuidae; genus Asteroscopus; species Asteroscopus sphinx. Next base: position 27,169,863 of record OX453010.1, on the reverse strand, counting down.
CTAGCCGAGTGTCTTTCAATATATGTATTAAATATCTAAGTGTTATCTAATTATCTCTCAACACACTTCCTTATGTCACTGCGGTGCCTAACACCGTAGTGACACCTTTTCTTTTGTAGCGGTCTGCGCAGCTTACCTGCGTAGACTCTAACCGTATCAACATAATTATAATACATAGGAAATTCTCAGTAGCAGCCCGGAGTCTGGATTTGTGCCCAGTCAATGGCAATAGGCTCGCCCCCTATTACATGGAACTATAACATTACTGGCGAAATGTGGGTGTACTATTACACCTCTGCCTACCCCTTCGGGGAAATACAGGCGTGATATTATGTTATGTTATTTTATAAGGAACATCCAGACACCAACACAAATATGTTCATCACACAAATATTTGTGTCCTGTGGGAATCGACCCCAGACCTCGTGATCAACAGTCCGACACTCGTACCACTAGACTACAAATTATCTATAAATGTAAATTTATTTTATTTATTATTTGGAAGTCAAACAGCAATTACTTCATCAACTAATAAGATAATCTGCCAATATTTGAAAATAAAACTGTACTCACGTCAATTTAATTTTAGGATATCTTCAACCGTTTAATGTAAAAATAAAATCTAAATTAATTAATGCAGTAATAAAAATCTCTTAAAAAAACAACAGATCACAGATATGTGTTGTGACGGTTAGCAAAATATTGTCGTGTTGTTGTAGACTAAATACAAAGTTGCGCTGTCATTTTGAAACGAATTCTTGCAAATTTTTCGAGTCTAGCCTCCAGTCTTGACATTGCTTGGAATTATTTTATTGGAATTATTTTATTGGAATTGGATTTAGGTAAACTACATTATTACTATTCTACAGGGTGGCCAAATAAGAACTATACAATTTATTTTATAAATATAATTGTATCATCAACTCAGCCTATCGCAGTCCACTGCTGGACAAAGGCCTCTCCCAAGTTGCGCCACAACGCTCGGTCCTCTGCCTCCCGCATCCAGTCCCCCCCAGCCACGTTCTTTAAGTCGTCGGTCCACCTGGCAGGGGGGCACCCTACGCTGCGTTTGCCGATTCGCGGTCTCCACTCAAGGACTCGTCTGCTCCAACGGCCATCGGTCCTTCGACAGACATGGCCAGCCCACTGCCACTTCAGCTTACTGATCCTACAAGCTATGTCGGTCACTCCTGTTCTTCTCCAGATAATCTCGTTACGGATTTTATCCTTCAAAGAAACTCCAAGCATAGCTCGCTGAACGACTTTGAATTTGTGGACTAGCCCAACTGTCAGTGTCCACGTCTCGGCACCGTAAGTCATAACTGGCAGGACGCACTGGTTGAAGACCTTTGTCTTCAAACTTTGCGGTATAGGCGGTATAGGCGATATAATTGTATAACCAATGGAAAATTCTAGATATTTTTTCAAATATACTACCTATACAATATGTTGATATTCGCGCCATATTTAAGGAGGTGACTATACCACTGATACTGATCTCGAATCAATAAAAAATCAATACCAATTTTTTTAAATATTTAAATACCTATTTGTAAACAAACTAATTCCCTCCGTGTGTCACGTGCGACACAAAAACGAAGGGTGCGAAACCACCAAAACAATTTGCAGGTATTTCCACCCTTTGACAATGCCACCGATGACTTATTTTCAGAGTCGTTCGGGATTTATTATCAAACCTTCGCTATGTTTCCAATTGAAAATTTGGATATTAAATAATCGTTGAATTTTTTGCGTATTTTTACATGACTAAGCACATTATTTATCATTTGCTTTAGAAATATGGCACGGCTACAGTTCAACAACTTGTATTATGTAGTCTTGGCAATTATGTATGGAATTAAATGGAATATAATATCTGCCAAATGTCCACCTCTAGCAGCATAATAAACTTCTTCGAAGATGCTAGAGGTGTGTAACTCAGCTCAGAACCGGTTCAAATATGCAGATCAATAAGCTTAAGCTGTTGAGCTGCAGCTCAATGACAAAATACGCAGCTCACGGCTCAAAGAATAGTATCTATCTGGGAGACAACGTTCGTTGCACGAAAGATAAAAGATGTGCATATCAATAAAAACCTGTTTGAACCGGTGAGCGGGAGCGGCAACAGATCGGCGGTGAGACGCAGAGTGAGCGAGCGAGTGCAGCTCAAACAGATCGAACGCTCTGTAAGCTCAGCGACTCGCATCACAGATCATAAGTCGAAGTAGGCAGCTATACAAATTGAACTGATCTGTGAGCCGGTTCACAGCTCCGGCTCACTGACGTGAACCGTGAGCTGAGCTGCAGCTCACGCATTTTTGTTGAGTTACCCATGTCTAGAAGTTGCTAAACCAGGTTCTGCTGTGACAGTAAATGGCGATCGCTACTGTGAGTTGGTTACAATATTTTGTTGCATCAAATGAGTCAGTTGGGTTTGGAAAACTTGTGGTTACAACAAGACGGGGCCACATGTCATACGGCAAGAGACACAATCGAAACATTGAGATGGATGTTTCCAGGTCAATTCATTTCATTAATGGTGACTTTGATTTGCCCCCAACATCACCGCTCTTGACTTTTTCTGTGGGGCTATCTAAAGGATCACGTGTCTATGAAAACAAGCCGATGAATCATAAACCCTAACTTATGATAAGACGTTTATAAGGCCCGCCGCATATTGAGCCCAGCCCAGTCCAGCCGAGTGCCAGACCGCACATTTAGGAAAGATTTTTGCGAAAAAAAGTCATAAACGCGCCGTCTGGCAGTCGGGTGTTCTGTGCTATGCTGGGGTACCTATTGGTATATTGATGCGGCGGGAATTACGGTAAGTAGGTAAGCCTAACTACAGTAAATGAATGTGATTACTACACAGTTCGAAAACCCAATTATGGACCGATAAAAAAAGTGATAATCTCAGTCAAGAAGTTCTAGCGCTAATAAAGGTATTTATTAAAACCTACAATAATTAAAAAATATAAAACATTTATTAAAATTTCGATAAAATTTCACAAGGAGGCGGATATTAGGAAACAATTTCTCATGGCTTCTGTAGGTCCCTTAATTTTTTTATATAATCTCTTATAAAAACTAGGTATCTAAGTAATTAAAAATAAATCATTGTTTTTATACGCAGCACGAATTCAAGCTTACGGTGTCATTCTATAGATGTCGCTGTATTAAATTTTCATAAAAAAATTATGCTACGTATAATAACCGAATCTCTTCTTAATCATAATATAAATTGTATATAAAAATAATTATATTATTTATTATGGACATAAACTCTGTCTTCCGAGATCACTCCTTAGCTTCCAATATTTTCTTATCACATATTCAGCGCCTGAAATGAGAAAAAGTGGTTGAAAAGTTTTATAAATATAAGAACACACATAATATTTAGTTTACATAAATTGTGGACCAGTTAAAATTTTCAGTCACGATGTCTTCATTCCGCGATTTAAAATAGAGATTTTACTAGCACTTACATCTCTAGTTTTAATTCTGTGATCCTTGGTATGTTTGATAGGCATAAGTAATTAGGTAAAGGCATAGATAACATAATACTATACTAGGATTACTAGGTAAGGCATCAGTTTGTACCTGATCTAAATTCTTCCACCCGTAAGTCCTAACAACACTCAATGAACTTTGTATCAAAGGACCAAACCAAATTGATATAGTTCTTAGAAAAGTTCATGAACCCTAAACATAGCTGCCCAGATAAACTTACAACATTATGAAAGTGAGCGGAGCTCTTCCGATTTTGCTCAAAATGAGAGCAGGCAAATCACATTATTTCTACTAACGACGCCATCTAGCGAACCACAACCAATCTACTAACAACTCAAATGTACTCTGTAAGTACTTCAAATAACTACCTACTCACAACTAACGCCATCTATGACTCAGCAACTAAAGTAAAGTTTCGCTCACCTGAGTCTAGATGTCTTTAGTGTGTCCGCCGCACTTCCCTCTCCGTCTTGTCCTGCCGCTTGAGGTCATTGATCGTGGTGACGCTACCAAACAGTACTTTCGCTGTCATTTGCTGCAAAAATACAAGTTATTTTTTAGTATCTATTACATTTTGATTGATGATCGCTTTGGTAAACGTGTATGTTGCAAATGCTGATCTGATCACGCAAGGTTTTTGTCTTTTTTTTTGTAGTTTTATGGCCTGTTTGCTTAGACTTTTTAGCCACGTCTTTAGTAAAACACACCCTAATAAAGTGATGGAAACTTTACTAGAGGTTTCTGGGATTGATGAGAAAATATGGAAACCACGTTTAATAACTTTGTACAGTCGACTGTATGATAGTGGTAACACTTCAATTCGAAAACCGCCCTTACTGCTTACGAAACAAAGATGCTGCTAATGTCAAAGTGTTACCACCGACGTGCGGTCGACCGTACCATTTAGCCACACTTGTACACGTTACGAGCACTTCATCAACTCAGCCGATAGCAGTCCACTGCTAGACATAGGCCTCTCCCAAGTTGCGCTACAACCCTTAGTCCTCTGCCTTCCGCATTTGTCCCCCCAGCTACTATAATCAGGTCCACCATTATTATCTGTAATTGCGATTTGTGAGTTTTGCGACCATGATCCCTTCATTAACTTGAAAAGAACTGATGATCTTCAAACGGCTGAAAAGGGGTCCCAAGAATTGCATAGCCTAAGGACCCCGACATGGTTAATCCGGCCCTGAACCCACAACACACTCTTTCCGAATTATCCCGACAACTCCTAAGGTTTTTCTCTTGTCTCGGCTAAGAAGTAGCTTTATAGTAGAAAATCTTATTTCTCTCGATAAAAAACGGCTTAACAATAAAATTGATTATACCAGTAATTGGATAGGACCAGCATTCTGTTCAGTTTAATAGATTGATATTGCGTTTGAGTCGTCTAGGTATTTTTAAAGGCGGCAATTTGTGCCCTTTGTCTAAAATGAGTTATTGGTATGGCAACAAAAACAACGTTAAATAAAAAAACCTTTTGTTTTTGCTATAAGTATTAAAACCATTGAAAATACTCATTAAAATCTTAGGGGAGCTAAGAGGGGCTCGTAGCGATGCAACGACTGCGCGGATTGTACGATCTGCAAGGTTAAGCTGCACTAGACGCGGTCAGTCTGTGGATGGGTGACCATTTCGTTACACATCGAGACCCCTCCGTGCCTCGGAGAGCACGTTAAGCTGTCGGTCCCGGTTGTCATACGAATATCTATGGCAGTCGTTACGGGTAGTCAGAAGCCTGAAAGTCTGACAACTAGTCTAACCTCCGAATGTCAGAATTACCCAGTAACTGGGTTGCGGGGGTCTGATGGCAGTCGCTCCGTGTAAAATACTGATGTTCAGCCGCATCTGGTTAGACTGGAAGCCGACCCCAATATAATTGGGAAAAGGCTCGGAGGATGATGATGATCTTCGGGGAGCTAAATTAAAACTAAATTTGCTTATGTATTATAAGTATGTATTTACAACAAAAAAAAGTATTTAGGTAAGTATTATATCCATTGTCTTGTACCCATAGCACAAGCTCTGCTTAGTTTGGGACTAGATGATGCTGTGTAAAAATGTCCCAAAGATATTTATTTATTTTCGGCTCGTATATAATGGTTAAAATTGAAAGAGGAATTATTAAACATGATCCATAAAACATGCATGCAACATAAGACATATTAAATAATTATGATCTTAATAGCAAAATTTTGAACCTTATTAAAGTAACTGCAACAGCAAATAAAGCAAACGAGTTTTAAAAAGTCAGTTTGCCGCCACTGAAACTTGTCGACTCATTTACTATAATCCTAATTATTATTACGCCTGCTAACTGTAATGGTTATCGCCGCAACAATCTAACTGACCGCTGAAAATAACGAATTTCACAGTAACTCTCAGGCCGAGTATTTTGTACAATTTATTGGAGCTTGTTTTCTTTCTTTTCGTGTACGGGCAGCGTTGTCTTTCATCATCATCATCATCATCATTTCAGCCGAAAGACATCAACTGCTGGACATAGGCTTCCCCCGAAGGGGGATATGCTATAATCGCCACGCTTGGCAGGTGGGTTGACATTCGCAGTTGGTTGGTTAAATACTCAGAGAACGCTGCTGCCCATCCTCTGGTGAATCCCTTAGTCACCTTTTACGACACCCATGAGAAGATATAGGGTGGTGCAATTCTTTACGTCCGACACCACACGGAACCAGCGTTGTCTTACGTGCCGAAAATTACACAGTAAAATCATGATGAAGACTGATTTATCTAGTAGATCCAAGTATGGTTGTGTATCATATATGAACATACATATGTTTGTGTTAATCTGGGTGTTTCTTATGTATTACCAAAAAAAAAGTATATAAGGATTATTATCCATTGTTTAGTACCCATAGTACAAGCTCTGCTTGAGTTCTCTTTATCTCCGAAAACCTTCTTCAGATCTTCACCAAATTGAAATGGGACTATTTCGGGAGAAAATTCTTTCAAACAAAAAAGATTCATCAAAATCAGTGCTTAAATGTCAGAGTTACGCCCATCATAAATAAAAAAAATACAGACAAATTGAGAACCTCCTCCTTTTAGAAGACGGTTAAAAAGCACCGTACAATATCATTATCTTTTACAGTGTTGCGTGCTGTTTGGGACTTGTTTTTTTTTTTAATCTTTCGAAACGTCAGGAAAACCAATTAAATAATATACGCGATTTAATTATTATAATGTGTAGTGATCGCGAAAACCAAACAAATAATAAATTGCACAATGGTTTGTTACTTGATTTGGAAAGAATTGTGCGAGAATAAAGACTGAGAAATACATGACAAAAAAAAAACATAACCTCCTCCTTTTTTTGAAGTCGGTTAAAAATTCACTGAAGTAAACTAATTAATGATTAATAATGATTCTATGATTCTCAACCATAATAGACGACCCGATACTCAATGCCATTAATTACTAAATTAAAAAAAAAAAAATGTATTATTTACAGCATAGCCAAACATAATTATGCCAAACATAGCAATACTACACTTTTTTAACCACACTGACCATCATTAGCTTTTAACCAGATCAACATTTCACTGCAGAACGTTACGTATTGCCAAACTGCTGGAAATTGGATCGTGTCGAAACGAACGGCCGCAATTAGGCTCACCATTATCATTGGTGAACGGAGAAAGGGCTGTTAAGGTGTGTATCGATTTTCGGACACAAAGGAGGGGAAATTATTACGTTCTGGTGTTAAGTAATTAGCGTTGGGGGATTCGAATAATTGTTATTTGTGGGGAATGTTGTCCAATTCTGTTTTATTAAAGGAAAACTAGGTTTATGTTGTATTTAACAGTGAAGGAAAACATTGTGAGGAAACCTGCACACCTGAGAGTGCTCCATACAGTTCTCGATGGTTATTTTGTGATTTTTAACGCATTTACATTTAGTCTTCTCGTCGCCTATACCGCAAAGTTTGAAGACAAAGGTCTTCAACCAGTGCGTCCTGCCAGTCATGACTTACGGTGCCGAGACGTGGACACAAACAGTTGGGCTAGTCCACAAATTCAAAGTCGCTCAGCGAGCTATGGAGCGAGCTATGCTTGGAGTTTCTTTGAAGGATAAAATCCGTAACGAGTTTATCCGGAGAAGAACCGGAGTGACCGACATAGCTTGTAGGATCAGTAAGCTGAAGTGCCAGTGGGCAGGCCATGTCTGTCGAAGGACCGATGGCCGTTGGAGCAGACGAGTCCTTGAGTGGAGACCGCGAATCGGCAAACGCAGCGTAGGGCGCCCCCCTGCGAGGTGGACCGACGACCTAAAGAACGTGGCTGGGGGGGACTGGATGCGGAAGGCAGAGGACCGAGCGTTGTGGCGCAACTTGGGAGAGGCCTATGTCCAGCAGTGAACTTCGATAGGCTGAGTTGATTGAACGCATTTACGTATGTGTAGCGAAATCTAAAGGTACAAATTGTGAAAAGAAAAAATCGCTCACGATTAGGATTCGAATCTGCGACTCCTGGCTCAGTACGCCAGTGCTTTAGCCACTAAGCTACCGTGAAAACTGCTCATGATATCAAACCTGAAATCACGAAAAACTTATCCGCTGTTCCCTACAGTTTGTCGATTTGTGTGAACACAAATGAGGGAATAACAGATATTTTTTTCACGATTTCAGGATTAGTCAATTGGTAAAGTTGTTCATACTGATGAGTACAATGACCCCTTAAGAGGTTTTCAGTTATTTCAATAACACATTGTATAGGTACCTATAGTTGCCGGCACGAGTCGTGAGCACAGATTCCACTGCGTAAGTGGTCGAATCTTTGTTCACAGTACAACAGATCAGAAACAGGCACTTGCATTGGCTTAATTATATGATAATGCATAATTGAATATATGTAGAAAACGGAATACTAGAATACAGTGACGACAGAGACTACCACGCAGGTACAATTTGTGCTCACGTCTCGTGCCGGGAACTATATGTGAGTGAATTGTTAGGTTAGTGATTTGACTCGAAGAGCATCTTTTCATTCACTCTTAATTTACACCAAGATTTTCCGGATTCCAAAAGGGTATGGTATGGGTTCAATGTATTATGGTCTAGGTATATGAAGCAAAAAAAGACGATCAAGGATAAAAGAGTTTTAAATAAATCTGGCCTTGACAGTGGAGTGCTGGTAAACAATACCTACTCTTCAATGAGAACCCCTGATTTCACCACAAGTCACATGGGAAATAAATTAAAGCCATTTCAAGATAAACCAAGGTTGTTGATGTTTCATAAAATACCTTTAAATAAAATTGATATTCAAAATCGAAAGATAATGGCGTAAAAAAGAAATTGAATAGAATTATATAAATTGGAAAGGAAAATGCGTTCAAGAGCAGGATTCGAACCTGGGTCTTCTGGTCCTGGTTTTTCTTTAAACAATTTACATAGATAGATTTTTCTCCGCTTGCGTTAAAATAAATAATAATTTAACAGAACCCAAACAAATAAAAAAATAACTATTACAACAAAAAAAATAACTTTCATCAGACAGTCATATTATTATGTAGGTAATTATTATCTGAACGTGTTTCTTTATGACTTGCATCCATAAAAACAAATCATAAAAATATGAAATTAAAAATCTATAAAAATTAAAACTGCTTTCGCAATTTCGCCAAAAAGACGTCGCGCGTCGCCTTAACCGTTATATTATAAGTGGACGATCAACATTGAGTGCTCTACATTTTTAATAATTACGCTTTTTGGCTACATGACCATATATAGCCATATAGCATGCTATAGTTATATACACCTCGGTAATTCGAATACGTATGTAAAATTTTATGATAATGAATCTGGATCAGATTTTTTTCCTCAATAAAATGTTTTAATGCAACACCGTTTTTGACCGACTTTCGATATCATTTTTATGGGTGATTAAGATTTTTCGTGTTGAGAGCTCGGACAAATAAAAAATGGCGGACGGAATCTCGCTAAGAAAAGATATTATATGTAGGAAAGTTTGGATTGTTTGAACTTTTGAAGAGTAATTTGGTTCATTGCATAGCTTATTAATTTAGTAGTGGCTTTGGCTAGTGCCAAAGACAGAAAAGTCTGGAAATTATTGCAGGAGGCCGTCGAGGGTTTCTTAATTAGTAATTATTCTACTTGAATCCTACTAATATAAGCGTGGAAGTTTGTGAAGATGTTGGGCTGTTTGTCACCGGATTTGGATGAAATTTGGCGCACAGATATTACATAATCGGGATTAACATATAGGCTACTTTATATCCCGGGATATACTACTACATACTACTACGAATACATACTACTACTACTACTGGATATATACTACTACTATATTTATACTTTATAGTCCGTGTGGTGCCGGACTTAAAGAATAGCACCACCCTTATCTCTTCTCATGGGTGTCGTAAAAGGCGACTAAGGGATTCACCAGAGGATGGGCAGCAGCGTTCTCTGAGTATTTAACCAACCAACTGCGATTGCCAACCCGCCTGCCAAGCGTGGCGATTATGGTATATACCCCCCTTAATTGGGGGAGGCCTATGTCCAATAGTGGACGTCTTTCGGCTGAAATGATGATGATGATGATGATATCACGGGAAAATAAACCGATCCCGAGGGATGCGCGATCACATCTTTCTTTGATAAGCCAAATTACACGTGGGCGAACCCGCTTGCATAAGCTAGTATCTCATAAATAAGAAATAATTAGGCTTTATTATTTTATGTTGTTATATATTTCGCTGCTGGTCGGCGCGGGCGCTTCGTCGGTTTGCGACGCGATAGGTTCTTTGTTCAATAATGGTACTTATCTTGTTTATATGGACGCCACTTTATTAGGGCAAATCAAAATAATAAAGATCTTACTGTGATGACATAATTTCCGACTTTGTGTCGGAAATTATATATTTTTCTAAAAAAAGAATACATCAATCGGTATTCGGCTCTTTTCCGTAAGCAACGAAATAACACGCCAGAAATTTCCAACACGACAATAATAAAAATTGCCGGACAGTTTTAATTTTTTAAATTATGCTAGCAAGGTTTTTAAGTAACTACACACTTAAATAAATTATAATGTTTTTAGATACAAAATATTTATTATTATAAAGGTTGAAAGCACTTTTTTTTTCAAAGGTTTGAAAATAGAACAAAACCCGCGCGCGAACGATTTGGCGCGATTGAAAATTAGATACTTACTGTTGAATTAATTTGTGTATTTTTTCCTCACAAATGGGAGAAAAGTACTATACAAGCCTAGGTCGAAATAGCAATTAACGGCCTCGTTTAGTTATAAAACTTTTTAACAAAAAATTTAACCGACGAAAACAGAAACTGAAAAGCGAAAAATAACTAATTATGAGTCGGCGCCAAACAAACTTTTAACAAGCAACGTGCATGCAAGTTGCAAGTGGCCGAGCGGAGAACGAATTTTTGGAAAGTTATTGTTTATCGTTGAAAATTTCACGTTGTATTTGATGTTACGTTGTTTTTATGTTTTATTTAAAGTAATTTAATGATCTTCGTTGATTGTTTGTTTGGCGCCGACTCATAATTAGTTATTTTTCGCTTTTCGGTTTCTGTTTTCGTCGGTTCAATTTTTTGTTAAAAAGTTTTATTTTAATTTTTTTTGTGGTTTAATTGGTTGGTATTGGTATAACGGGACATTTTCCGCAACTCCACGCTTGGCGTGTATTTTGCGTGTGGGTGGGAATAACTTGTTTACTCGAGCCACCCTATTTGTGGTTTAATCTAACTCCAGGTCTCCATTATGTCGTAGTGTCTAGAACTATATTTGTGTGCCAAGTTTCAACACAATCGGTTAACAGGTAAGAATTCAGTGGGTGAACAAGCACTCATCCCCTGTTTTCCCGCCCTTAGGGGTGGATTTTGATTTTAAAATTTAAATGGGACCAACTTCGAGATATACCCTATCTATTAAAAAAAGAATCATCAATATCAGGCTACTCTGTAAAAAGTTATGCGTGGTCATACATAAAAAAAACAAAAAACAAATATACGCGTCGAATTGAGAACCTCCTCCTTTTTTTCGTCGGTTAAAAAAGGACGGCTTGTGCCTCGTCCTTAACGTCCTTTTAAAATAAATTCGGAAGTACATACGAGGCTTCACCTTGTACTTCAAAAGTTGCTTTATTTTAGGCCACAACAGTAATGTATTATATTTGTAAATTTTGTACCAACGTGATACAATTACCCAGTCAAGCGAACATCCTATCAAAGACTGACAGCCTTCGCAATATAGTTAGACATTCCATACATAATATAGGAATAATGTATGTGATGTAACATTTTTTATAGGAGTTACAGGTCGGATGCTTGTATTGCTTCATTTGTTATGACAGAAGTAATGAGAATATCCTAAAAGGATTCAGTGATGTAAACACATTTTTCTCTAAAGAATGAATCAGGCGTTACTTTGCGGAAATCCATGATATCAACTCAGCCTATCGCAGTCCATTGCTGGACAAAGGCCTCTCCCAAGTTGCGCCACAACGCTCGGTCCTCTGCCTTCCGCATCCAGTACCCCCAGCCACGTTCTTTAGGTCGTCGGTCCACCTGGCAGGGGGGCGCCATACGATGCGTTTGCCGATAAGCGGTCTCCACTCAAGGACTCGTCTGCTCCAACGACCATCGGTCCTTCGACAGACATGGCCTGCCCACTGCCACTTCAGCTTACTGCCTACAAGCTATGTCGGTCACTCCGGTTCTTCTCCGGATAATCTCGTTTCGGATTTTATCCTCCTTTTTTATAATTTTTTTTTTAAATCCATGATAGACAAAATATTATTCCGCCAAACTAGTTCGCCATGCTTAGATGCAGTATGCAATAGACATCCGATAAATGTATCACTGAACTGAAAAGAGAGATAGGTACATATCTTTTTGATCAAAAGATACGTATCACTCAAAATAATAAACCACGTACCCAAGATAATTTAAAACATGATTGATAGACGTATAGTGGCTAAAAATAAAATATCGTACACATCACAAATATCAAAGACCGGTGATGGGTAACCATGACAGAGCGGTGGAAGACGGTTGGCTCTGCTGGGCTTGTGCTAAAAAAGTATATCTATTTTCATCCAATTTTATATTATATGCACTTTATGGAGACTCACTCTACAACTACCATCTGTCAAAGGTAGTGTATCTCAACTAGGGTAGGGTTGTTTCCAGTCAAACCAGAGTATCTTACCTGATAATTTCCATTGCTGGGCACACTAGGGGGTGCATAGCTCCTCCCGCCGTACCCCTGACCAGTCCCGCCGTGATACAGCGTGTTGTTATTCGCGTCTCGTGTGGTCGCGTTTGTGTACGAAGATTTGCAGTTTTGTGACATTCTGTGTATCTGAAATTAGATAGAAGAATATTTGAATATCGCGGTATTATTTGGGATTTGTCGGTTACTTTCTTTCTCCTACGAATCTCCTCATTTCTGATTCGATCACGCAGGGACACTCCGAGCATAGCCCTCTCCATTGCCCTTTGAGTGACTTTGAGCCTTCTTATCAGGCCCATTGTGAGCGACCACGTTTCAGTACCGTAAGTAATTACTGGCAACACACACTGGTCAAAGACTTTCGTCTTGAGACACTGCGGTATTTTGGACGAGAAGATATTGCGTAGCTTCCCGAACGCTGCCCAACCGAGTCGGATTCGACGATTGACCTCTTCAAAGAATTGCCAAACTTAAGTGGCAGTGTGCGGGGCACATTGCTCGCAGAACGGATGGCCGATGGGGCAGTAAAGTTCTGGAGTGGCGACCGCGTACTGGAAGGCGCAGCGTGGGTAGACCGACCACAAGGTGGACCGACGACCTGGTGAAGGTCGCGGGAATCCGCTGGATGCGGAAGGCACAGGACCGGTCGTTGTGGCGATGCTTGGGGGAGGCCTATGTCCAGCAGTGGACGTCTTTCGGCTGAAATGATGATGATGATGATGATTTGGGATTTGTGTATTGTAGTTTTGGCTGTTGATATTCGTAATACATTGTTGTATGGTCTGACTCAGGTGCACTGTCTGACGTGTGTCCATGATTCGAAGTCAAAGTCAAATATTTTTATTTCGATTAATCATTGACATGCACTTTCAAAACGTTAATTATGAATCTAGTTGCACGGTTCCAAAAAGTTGGTCCTATGGAGAAGAGCCGGCAAGAAACTCCATGGATATACTCTTTTCAAATAATAAATGGTACAATGTTTTGTTACAAGATTTGGAAGGAATTGTATGATTTAAAATCGCGGCGGTAGGTGGGTGGATCTCAGTACGCGAATAAAAATCGCTGTACGGGTGTACGGGCTTAGCCTTACATTGTCACGTAGATCATATTTTAATCGTTGGTACGTCTGTTAGTAATCGTATAACTTCTGAACGAGTATTTCATTGTATTTGCAAGTATATACGCTCTCGTATATATATATATATATACGAGAAAAGATTACCAATCAGCAAAACTGATGCCGAGGCTAAGTGCAACGGTGCATCGCTGCCCGCTTTCTTTGAGACAGAGCTTATAATGCTCCAATCTTATAATGCAAATATTATAATGTTCCTTTATCTCAATTTTAATAATAACAAGTGCTGCAAGAATTATTTCCGGATATGAGTTTGTAAATAAAAACAAATATTGCGTCACCTACGTACTTATTATTTCGTGGATTATTTCAATTTTAATTAAGGGTATTATGTGTTTCAACAATGGTTTAGCAACCTCTTTTATAAGCAAATTTTTAGGGTTCCGTAGTTCCTACAAGGAACCCTTATATTAACTATGATATTAGTTTTAAGTCACCATGTGTAACAGAGTGAGCAGAGTGTGTGGGGGTGTATGCGTGTGTATGGGGAAAAGGGGGGTGTCGGTGAGCGCCTTTCTACTAGCGCGCGCAATCTGAAGACTCGAAAACGTCCTATTTGTGACGTTTTGCTATTAGTACGCGTCAAACAAGGCGCCGAGCGTGACCGTTGTAAAACAATTAAAAAAAACCCTTGTGTGTGTACAGAAAGTGTACCAATTATGACGCGAAAGTTAACTTACTTTATACTAGTTTATGCGTAGGTATGTGTACTGCCTCTGCCGCGCTGCAGCTGCGCACGGAACAATTTTTCGTTTGTTTTTTTAGGGTATGACATAATTTATCTGTACTTTTAAATATCATTGGCTATTCCCTAGACAATTTTGAAACCCAAGCCGGTGAAATGCTAAATGCACCTATTTTGATTATCTCACAGAATCATGTTGTTGAATCTAAAACGGTCATCAATTTTAGCTCTGTGACACATGCGTGGTGCGTGATTTAGCTGATTGGTCCGGTCTAGACAGGACTCTGAGCATCGGGTTAAAAGGTCAGTCAAGAGTTATAGAGTTACAAATATGTTCGGACGTTTTGGTCTAATGAGGCGGCTGCGAATAGGTATACATCTCCATCGTAATATATGTACATACTGGGTGTCAGAGAAACGCTCCCGAAACTGAAAGGCTATTAAACACAATCGAATACCAATAACCATTAGCCTTATACTCATTGTTTTAGTGATTTGGTATTTAGCAAACCTGCAATGTAAAGCGTACAAAATTCGGGATCAATGCCGCGCGTACCTAACCTACGCTCGCTACGAGTCAGACTGCGTATGCGAGCGGATGTCGTTCACTGCTAGCGCCAGCTGATATTTTATTTGAATTACATTGCGAATTTAAAAACAAGTAAATGAATGTTTTTTTTTTACAAATCAGTTTTATTTAACTGCCCAAAGCTGGTTATGTACGGAAAATCCAAAAAAAAGTATGAAAACATCTAAAAAAGAATCGATTTTTTTTTGTGGTTTCGTATCAGTTATCATCAGCACTATCACCTATCTTCGTTTTCGGAAGAGTTTCCCTAACACCCAGTATATATCGATGTACATTTCAGTCACATAATATCTACTACTAGTAGTTAGTACTAACGTACAGAACGGCCACTCACCGCCCCCCCACCAATTTAAGATTCCTCACCCGCGCCTCGCACGCGCCCGTTGTTTGACGGCATTTGGACTGTAATCGTGCTATGTATGTCAATCGCCAGTCACTATACGAGCACGCCATCTCTGGGAACTACTGAGAAGCGCTTGGAACCCAGTTGGTACTACAAGCGGCGAGCATCCCTAACCTACACGAGTGTGTGCGTTAGTATACAGACGTAATCTTGTGTATGTAGGTGGTGCCAGCTTTCATTTGTATTGAGTGGCAAAGGTGTGTTTCAGTGCAGTGCAAACATGAAAGATGATGTTCAGAATCACTAGGAGAATCCATTGTGATAGTTTTTATACCATGTCCCAGTAACCCAAGAAGCCGTTTAATGAAGTTTGCGGGGGACAGGGGGCGGACACAGCGTTATGGTGGGTCAGCACAAAAATTTGGTAGTATTATTGGTGCCGCTCGCTGACGGAGTGATGAACCGATTGGTGGCTGGGCGAATGTTATGCAGTGCTACTGCATATGCTTAATGACCGGGGATATCCAGCCAATTGACGTCTATAAGCTTTCTGGTCTGTGATTTAAACCAAAAAAATATAATTAAAATACTAATGTACCTTTATTTGTTTACTGATATTTTGAATATAATTTTTACAAATAAGTACTCTAAAAACTACTCTTTAGAAAATATTTACAAACTACAAAATAAAATTATACAATATTTACAAAGTACAAAATAAAATGATACAAAAAGGCGCGCCTAGGCGTCAAAATATTGCTCCACACCGCTGTCATCATAGTGCCCAGAAGACTGGCAGCGTTGCCACGTTTAATGGCAACGCTTATTCTTTGACCAAAGAACAAGCCAGCCCTCTGGTCACGCGAAGTGTCGACCAGCCTCTTGGAGATTTAATGTACATAATTTTTTTTTGTTTATTGCGATTAAATTCAGTAAATCAGCGGATTTCGCACGATTTCAGTATACATATATAAGATCCTACATTATTAATCCGAAATATTTGAAGTGGTGAATCTACTCATCATTGTGAACAACATTTACTATGGGACCAACACTGAAATCGCGAGAAAAATATCAGGTGGTCCTTACATTTTTAGGGACCAACAGATTTTTTTTTTGCGATTTCAGGGTTGGTCCCATAGTAAATGTTGTTTGTTATGATGAGTAGATTCACCACTTCGAATATTTCGGATACATAATGTAGGCCTTATATAAAAAGTGGGGGTGTATGCATAGGTCAGCATAAAAGATAGATAGAGTAGTGATTCGACATTTTAATAAAAGTGCTACTGAATACATGTTGTATTCGTTAAAACATTACGCAAAAACAGACAAATTAATGGAGAAGCTATATTAAGGCGATAAAAATGTCAGCGGGTATAAATTAACACCTAATTATTCATCTAGAAATAAATCACTGCATCAGATCCCAATTTAATAATAAAACGACGTTCTACTAACATATTCGAGTATTTTGAGACCTTTTAGTGATACAAATTCACTTGAATAATTAAAAATGAGCTACTCTTATTCGGATTTTGGACGACAGGTCTAGCGCATTCAAAATCGATTTGAGAATGCTGTTTAATACTTAAAATTGGTTCGACTTTTCCCCCAGAATTTTGCATTTATTTATGGTGTAGAATGGCAAAACGAGCTAAAGGCCCACCTGATGTTAAGCGGTTACGTTTGCCCATAACAACTAAAATACCACCTAGGCTTCTTGCTTAAATGGCATTGCAAGTCGCGTTCGCCAAACTGAGACATGAAGATGGAAAGTCTCATGTGATTCTAATTTCACTGGTACTCGTACCCTTCACATCGGAATATAGATAGATAGAATATTCTTTATATAAACCATTAACATTATTAAAACTTAAGACTAACATGTAACTTAAGGGTACATTGGTGGTCTTATCGTTAATAGCGATATCTTCTAGACAACCTTTGGATGGACAAGGAAGACGTGAAAAATAGATGGAGAAAATGATCTAAATTCTTTAAAACTATAACATTTAGTAGACACCTTGAGAAATGAGTGGAGAAGTACTACTACCGTATCTATTTCTGCTGCTAGGCAGATTTGATGTGTTCCATGTTTCAAGGATATGGGCCCTGGTAAAAATTTAACAGGACAAGGTGGCTAAGAAGATTCATTGTGCCACTATGTCTCATGGCAAGGATAATGCAAGAAAGGAGATGAAAAAAACAATTAAAGAAGAAACCAAACCTTAAACTTAAACGCTTAAGCAAGCAGGGAGACCAACCAACGAAAAAGTGGTGAAGCCACTACCAAAATCAACTATGATTCCTGTAAAAAACATAAAAATACCAGGAAATAAGACTGCATTACAAAATAAATCAGAACAGGACACGGATTTTTTAAATAAACTTTCAGAAATTATGAAAATTCATAGTGCCACCATGTCTCATGGCAAGGATAATGCATGAAAGGAGATGAACAAAACACTTGATTGAGACCGTTTTGAAGATCAACAAAAGTAGCGGCATTAAATGTTGGAAAATTTGAGGGATTCGGAAAAACGCAACAGTCCATCTTCTCTACAGATTTTAAATTCAAAACTGGAACATATAAAACAGCAGATGAATAATTGTAAGGAAAAAAATAAAATTGCTGTACAAACTATGGTAGAAATCAAACCTACGCGTTAACAAGCAGGAACACCAACCAAAGAAAAAGTGGTGAAACCACTACCAAAAACGACCATGATACCAGTAAAAAAGACAACACTTCTAATTAAAACTAAAACAGAACAGGTCATGGATTTAAAGACACGTAAGACTTTTCAACTTTGCCTCTGTTTATCAACGCGCTGGAATTCCTGATTGGATTAAAGGCATGGAATCGCGAAAAAAACAGCAGTTTTTTTACAAAGTTATCGATGCTGCTCGAAAAAGAATATAGAACAGCTGTTTTTTTCTCGATTTCAGAGTAAAAGTTGTTCGTTGTGATGATTACATTCAACTCTTAAAAAGAGCTCGGCTAATAATGTTAGGTACACCTAATACCTATAGGCAGCGGTAACCACAAACATCGTGGTCCCGAATCTGTACACGTGAGAGTGCTGCAGCTGCAATTCTCGATTTCTGGTCTCAAATGTGGTCTGCCAATACGCATCAGGCCAGCGTGGTGGACCAACCAAAGAAAAAGAAGTGAAACCACTACCAAAAATGACCATGATACCAGTAAAAAAGACAACACTTTCAATTAAAAGTAAAACAGAACAGGTCACGGATTTAAAGACACGTAAGACTTTTCAACTTTGCCTCTGTTTATCAACGTGGTAGAAATCCTATTCGGATTGAAGGCATGGAATCGCGAAAAAAAACAGTAGTTTTTTACAAAGTGATCGATGTTGCTCGAAAAAGAGTATGGAACAGCTGTTTTTTTCTTGATTTCAGAGTAAAAGTTGTTCGTTGTGATGATTACATTCAACTCTTAAAAAGAGCTCGGCTGATAATGTTAGGTCATATTGCTTTTTATGGAAGAAATAGGACTTTCTTTCCGTCTTAAATGGCTCGTTAGGGACTGTGTCAAAGGATGAGCAGTACACAAAAATGATTCTGATTCTGATACACGGAGGCTATGAAAATTCATAGTGCCACGATGTCTCATGGCAAGGATATTGCAAGAAAGGAGATGAACGAAACACTTGATGAAGACCGTCTTGAAGATCAACAAAACTAGCGGCATTAAAGTGTTGGAAAATTTGAGGGATACAGAAAAACGCAACTGTCCATCTTCTCTGTAGATTTTAAATTCAAAACTGGAACATATAAAATAGCCGATGAAGAATTGTAAGGAAAAAAATAAAATTGCCGTACAAACTGTGGTAGAAATCAAACCTACGCGTAAGTAAGCAGAGACACCAACCAAAGTTCAATCACTTTGCAAAAAACAGCAGTTTTTACATAGTGATCGATGCTGTTCGAAAAAGAGTATGGAACAGCTGTTTTTTTCTCTATTTCAGAGTAAAAGTTGTTCGTTGTGATGATTACATTCAACTCTTAAAAAGAGCTCGGCTGATAATGTTAGGTTAATTTGCTTGTTATGGAAGAAATAGGACTTTCTTTCCGTCTTAAATGGCTCCTTAGGGACTGTGTCAAAGGATGAGCAGTACACAAAAATGATTTTGATTCTGATACACGGAGGCTATGAAAATTCATAGTGCCACGATGTCTCATGGCAAGGATAATGCAAGAAAGGAGATGAACGAAACACTTTACGAAGACCGTCTTGAAGATCAACAAAACTAGCGGCATTAAAGTGTTGGAAAATTTGAGGGATTCAGAAAAACGCAACTGTCCATCTTCTCTGCAGATTTTAAATTCAAAACTGGAACATATAAAACAACAGATGAAGAATTGTAAGGAAAAAAATAAAATAGCTGTACAAACTATGGTAGAAATAAAACCTACGCGTAAGCAAGCAGGAACACCAACCAAAGAAAAAGTGGTGAAACCACTACCAAAAACGACCATGATACCAGTAAAAAAGTCAACACTTCCAATTAAAAGTAAAATAGAACAGGTCACGGATTTAAAGACACGTAAGACCTTTTAACTTTGCCTCTGTTTATCAACGCGCTAGAAATCTTGTTTGGATCAAAGGCATGGAATCGCGAAAAAAAACAGCAGTTTTCAAAGTGATTGATGCTGCTCGAAAAAGAATATGGAACAGCAGTTTTTTTCTAGATTTCACAGTAAAAGTTGTTCGTTGTGATGATTACATTCAACTCTTAAAAAGAGCTCGGCTAATAATGTTAGGTACACCTATAGGCAGCAGTAACCACAAACATCGTGGTCCCGAATCTGTACACGTGAGAGTGCTGCAGCTGCAGTTCTCGATTTCTGGTCTCACATGTGGTCTGCCAATACGCACTAGGCCAGCGTGGTGGACCAAGGCCTGAAACTTTCACACTAGCCATATTGCTGTTTAAGGAAGGAATAGGACTTTCTTTCAGTCTTAAATGGCTCCTCAGGGACTGTGTCAAAGGACGAGCAGGACACGGAGGCTAAGAAGATTCATAGTGCCACCATATCTCGTGGCATGGATAATGCACGAAAGGAGATGAACAAAACAATTGATGAAGAAACCAAACCTACGTCAAAGTAAGCAGGGAGACCAACCAACGAAAAAGTGTTGAAACCACTACCAAAATCAACTATGATACCTGTAAAAAAGACTAACATACCAGGAAATAAGACTGCATTACAAAGTAAATCAAAACAGGACACGTATTTTTTAAATAAACTTTCAGAAATTATGAAAATTCATAGTGCCACCATGTCTCATGGCAAGGATAATGCATGAAAGGAGATGAACAAAACACTTGATTGAGACCGTTTTGAAGATCAACAAAAGTAGCGGCATTAAATGTTGGAAAATTTGAGGGATTCGTAAAAACGCAACAGTCCATCTTCTCTACAGATTTTAAATTCAAAACTGGAACATATAAAACAGCAGATGAAGAATTGTAAGGAAAAAAATAAAATTGCTGTACAAACTATGGTAGAAATCAAACCTACGCGTTAACAAGCAGGAACACCAACCAAAGAAAAAGTGGTGAAACCACTACCAAAAACGACCATGATACCAGTAAAAAAGACAACACTTCCAATTAAAAGTAAAACAGAACAGGTCATGGATTTAAAGACACGTAAGACTTTTCAACTTTGCCTCTGTTTATCAACGCGCTGGAATTCCTGATTGGATTAAAGGCATGGAATCGCGAAAAAAACTGCAGTTTTTTTACAAAGTTATCGATGCTGCTCGAAAAAGAATATAGAACAGCTGTTTTTTTCTCGATTTCAGAGTAAAAGTTGTTCGTTGTGATGATTACATTCAACTCTTAAAAAGAGCTCGGCTAATAATGTTAGGTACACCTAATACCTATAGGCAGCGGTAACCACAAACATCGTGGTCCCGAATCTGTACACGTGAGAGTGCTGCAGCTGCAATTCTCGATTTCTGGTCTCACACGTGGTCTGCCAATACGCATCAGGCCAGCGTGGTGGACCAACCAAAGAAAAAGAAGTGAAACCACTACCAAAAATGACCATGATACCAGTAAAAAAGACAACACTTTCAATTAAAAGTAAAACAGAACAGGTAACGGATTTAAAGACACGTAAGACTTTTCAACTTTGCCTCTGTTTATCAACGTGGTAGAAATCCTATTTGGATTAAAGGCATGGAATCGCGAAAAAAACAGTAGTTTTTTACAAAGTGATCGATGTTGCTCGAAAAAGAGTATTGAACAGCTGTTTTTTTCTTGATTTCAGAGTAAAAGTTGTTCGTTGTGATGATTACATTCAACTCTTAAAAAGAGCTCGGCTGATAATGTTAGGTCATATTGCTTTTTATGGAAGAAATAGGACTTTCTTTCCGTCTTAAATGGCTCGTTAGGGACTGTGTCAAAGGATGAGCAGTACACAAAAATGATTCTGATTCTGATACACGGAGGCTATGAAAATTAATAGTGCCACGATGTCTCATGGCAAGGATAATGCAAGAAAGGAGATGAACGAAACACTTGATGAAGACCGTCTTGAAGATCAACAAAACTAGCGGCATTAAAGTGTTGGAAAATTTGAGGGATTCAGAAAAACGCAACTGTCCATCTTCTCTGCAGATTTTAAATTCAAAACTGGAACATATAAAATAGCAGATGAAGAATTGTAAGGAAAAAAATAAAATTGCTGTACAAACTGTGGTAGAAATCAAACCTACGCGTAAGTAAGCAGGGACACCAACCAAAGTTCAATCACTTTGCAAAAAACAGCAGTTTTTTACATAGTGATCGATGCTGTTCGAAAAAGAGTATGGAACAGCTATTTTTTTCTCTATTTCAGAGTAAAAGTTGTTCGTTGTGTTGATTACATTCAACTCTTAAAAAGAGCTCGGCTGATAATGTTAGGTCAATTTGCTTGTTATGGAAGAAATAGGACTTTCTTTCCGTCTTAAATGGCTCCTTAGGGACTGTGTCAAAGGATGAGCAGTACACAAAAATGATTCTGATTCTGATTCTGATACACGGAGGCTATGAAAATTCATAGTGCCACGATGTCTCATGGCAAGGATAATGCAAGAAAGGAGATGAACGAAACACTTTATGAAGACCGTCTTGAAGATCAACAAAACTAGCGGCATTAAAGTGTTGGAAAATTTGAGGGATTCAGAAAAACGCAACTGTCCATCTTCTCTGCAGATTTTAAATTCAAAACTGGAACATATAAAATAGCAGATGAAGAATTGTAAGGAAAAAAATAAAATTGCTGTACAAACTGTGGTAGAAATCAAACCTACGCGTAAGTAAGCAGGGACACCAACCGAAGTTCAATCACTTTGCAAAAAACAGCAGTTTTTTACATAGTGATCGATGCTGTTCGAAAAAGAGTATGGAACAGCTATTTTTTTCTCTTTTTCAGAGTAAAAGTTGTTCGTTGTGATGATTACATTCAACTCTTAAAAAGAGCTCGGCTGATAATGTTAGGTCAATTTGCTTGTTATGGAAGAAATAGGACTTTCTTTCCGTCTTAAATGGCTCCTTAGGGACTGTGTCAAAGGATGAGCAGTACACAAAAATGATTCTGATTCTGATACACGGAGGCTATGAAAATTCATAGTGCCACGATGTCTCATGGCAAGGATAATGCAAGAAAGGAGATGAACGAAACACTTTATGAAGACCGTCTTGAAGATCAACAAAACTAGCGGCATTAAAGTGTTGGAAAATTTGAGGGATTCAGAAAAACGCAACTGTCCATCTTCTCTGCAGATTTTAAATTCAAAACTGGAACATATAAAATAGCAGATGAAGAATTGTAAGGAAAAAAATAAAATTGCTGTACAAACTGTGGTAGAAATCAAACCTACGCGTAAGTAAGCAGGGACACCAACCAAAGTTCAATCACTTTGCAAAAAACAGCAGTTTTTTACATAGTGATCGATGCTGTTCGAAAAAGAGTATGGAACAGCTATTTTTTTCTCTATTTCAGAGTAAAAGTTGTTCGTTGTGTTGATTACATTCAACTCTTAAAAAGAGCTCGGCTGATAATGTTAGGTCAATTTGCTTGTTATGGAAGAAATAGGACTTTCTTTCCGTCTTAAATGGCTCCTTAGGGACTGTGTCAAAGGATGAGCAGTACACAAAAATGATTCTGATTCTGATTCTGATACACGGAGGCTATGAAAATTCATAGTGCCACGATGTCTCATGGCAAGGATAATGCAAGAAAGGAAATGAACGAAACACTTTATGAAGACCGTCTTGAAGATCAACAAAACTAGCGGCATTAAAGTGTTGGAAAATTTGAGGGATTCAGAAAAACG
This sequence comes from Asteroscopus sphinx, assembly GCA_949699075.1. Classification (NCBI taxonomy): domain Eukaryota; kingdom Metazoa; phylum Arthropoda; class Insecta; order Lepidoptera; family Noctuidae; genus Asteroscopus; species Asteroscopus sphinx. The sequence continues at coordinate 27,146,000 of OX453010.1, read as the reverse complement.
CAACTGTCCATCTTCTCTGCAGATTTTAAATTCAAAACTGGAACATATAAAACAGCAGATGAAGAATTGTAAGGAAAAAAATAAAATAGCTGTACAAACTATGGTAGAAATAAAACCTTCGCGTAAGCAAGCAGGAACACCAACCAAAGAAAAAGTGGTGAAACGACTACCAAAAACGACCATGATACCAGTAAAAAAGTCAACACTTCCAATTAAAAGTAAAATAGAACAGGTCACGGATTTAAAGACACGTAAGACTTTTTAACTTTGCCTCTGTTTATCAACGCGCTAGAAATCTTGTTTGGATCAAAGGCATGGAAGCGCGAAAAAAAACAGCAGTTTTCAAAGTGATTGATGCTGCTCGAAAAAGTATATGGAACAGCTGTTTTTTTCTCGATTTCAGAGTAAAAGTTGTTCGTTGTGATGATTACATTCAACTCATAAAAAGAGCTCGGCTAATAATGTTCGGTACACATATAGGCAGCGGTAACCACACACATCGTGGTCCCGAATCTGTACACGTGAGAGTAATCCAGCTGCAGTTCTCGATTTGTGGTCTCAGTGTGGTCTGCCAATACGCACTAGGCCAGCGTGGTGGACCAAGGCCTGAAACTTTCACACTAGCCATATTGCTGTTTAAGGAAGGAATAGGACTTTCTTTCAGTCTTAAATGGCTCCTCAGGGACTGTGTCAAAGGACGAGCAGGACACGGAGGCTAAGAAGATTCATAGTGCCACCATATCTCGTGGCAAGGATAATGCACGAAAGGAGATGAACAAAACAATTGATGAAGAAACAAAACCTACGTCAAAGTAAGCAGGGAGACCAACCAACGAAAAAGTGTTGAAACCACTACCAAAATCAACTATGATACCTGTAAAAAAGACTAACATATCAGGAAATAAGACTGCATTACAAAGTAAATCAAAACAGGACACGGATTTAAATAAACTTTCAGAGACTATGAAAAATCATAGTGTCATGATGTTCATGGCAAGGATAATGCAAGAAAGGAGATGAACGAAACACATGATGAAGACCGTCTTGAAGATCAACAAAAGAAGTGGCATTAAAGTGTTGGAAAATTTGAGGGATTCAGAAAAACGCAACTGTCCATCTTCTCTGCAGATTTTAAATTCAAAACTGGAACATATAAAATAGCAGATGAAGAATTGTAAGGAAAAAAATAAAATTGCTGTACAAACTGTGGTAGAAATCAAACCTACGCGTAAGTAAGCAGGGACACCAACCAAAGTTCAATCACTTTGCAAAAAACAGCAGTTTTTTACATAGTGATCGATGCTGTTCGAAAAAGAGTATGGAACAGCTATTTTTTTCTCTATTTCAGAGTAAAAGTTGTTCGTTGTGTTGATTACATTCAACTCTTAAAAAGAGCTCGGCTGATAATGTTAGGTCAATTTGCTTGTTATGGAAGAAATAGGACTTTCTTTCCGTCTTAAATGGCTCCTTAGGGACTGTGTCAAAGGATGAGCAGTACACAAAAATGATTCTGATTCTGATTCTGATACACGGAGGCTATGAAAATTCATAGTGCCACGATGTCTCATGGCAAGGATAATGCAAGAAAGGAAATGAACGAAACACTTTATGAAGACCGTCTTGAAGATCAACAAAACTAGCGGCATTAAAGTGTTGGAAAATTTGAGGGATTCAGAAAAACGCAACTGTCCATCTTCTCTGCAGATTTTAAATTCAAAACTGGAACATATAAAATAGCAGATGAAGAATTGTAAGGAAAAAAATAAAATTGCTGTACAAACTGTGGTAGAAATCAAACCCACGCGTAAGTAAGCAGGGACACCAACCAAAGTTCAATCACTTTGCAAAAAACAGCAGTTTTTTACATAGTGATCGATGCTGTTCGAAAAAGAGTATGGAACAGCTATTTTTTTCTCTATTTCAGAGTAAAAGTTGTTCGTTGTGTTGATTACATTCAACTCTTAAAAAGAGCTCGGCTGATAATGTTAGGTCAATTTGCTTGTTATGGAAGAAATAGGACTTTCTTTCCGTCTTAAATGGCTCCTTAGGGACTGTGTCAAAGGATGAGCAGTACACAAAAATGATTCTGATTCTGATTCTGATACACGGAGGCTATGAAAATTCATAGTGCCACGATGTCTCATGGCAAGGATAATGCAAGAAAGGAAATGAACGAAACACTTTATGAAGACCGTCTTGAAGATCAACAAAACTAGCGGCATTAAAGTGTTGGAAAATTTGAGGGATTCAGAAAAACGCAACTGTCCATCTTCTCTGCAGATTTTAAATTCAAAACTGGAACATATAAAACAGCAGATGAAGAATTGTAAGGAAAAAAATAAAATAGCTGTACAAACTATGGTAGAAATAAAACCTTCGCGTAAGCAAGCAGGAACACCAACCAAAGAAAAAGTGGTGAAACCACTACCAAAAACGACCATGATACCAGTAAAAAAGTCAACACTTCCAATTAAAAGTAAAATAGAACAGGTCACGGATTTAAAGACACGTAAGACTTTTTAACTTTGCCTCTGTTTATCAACGCGCTAGAAATCTTGTTTGGATCAAAGGCATGGAAGCGCGAAAAAAAACAGCAGTTTTCAAAGTGATTGATGCTGCTCGAAAAAGTATATGGAACAGCTGTTTTTTTCTCGATTTCAGAGTAAAAGTTGTTCGTTGTGATGATTACATTCAACTCATAAAAAGAGCTCGGCTAATAATGTTCGGTACACCTATAGGCAGCGGTAACCACACACATCGTGGTCCCGAATCTGTACACGTGAGAGTAATCCAGCTGCAGTTCTCGATTTGTGGTCTCAGTGTGGTCTGCCAATACGCACTAGGCCAGCGTGGTGGACCAAGGCCTGAAACTTTCACACTAGCCATATTGCTGTTTAAGGAAGGAATAGGACTTTCTTTCAGTCTTAAATGGCTCCTCAGGGACTGTGTCAAAGGACGAGCAGGACACGGAGGCTAAGAAGATTCATAGTGCCACCATATCTCGTGGCAAGGATAATGCACGAAAGGAGATGAACAAAACAATTGATGAAGAAACAAAACCTACGTCAAAGTAAGCAGGGAGACCAACCAACGAAAAAGTGTTGAAACCACTACCAAAATCAACTATGATACCTGTAAAAAAGACTAACATATCAGGAAATAAGACTGCATTACAAAGTAAATCAAAACAGGACACGGATTTAAATAAACTTTCAGAGACTATGAAAAATCATAGTGTCATGATGTTCATGGCAAGGATAATGCAAGAAAGGAGATGAACGAAACACATGATGAAGACCGTCTTGAAGATCAACAAAAGAAGTGGCATTAAAGTGTTGGAAAATTTGAGGGATTCAGAAAAACGCAACAGTCCATCTTCTCTGCAGATTTTAAATTCAATACTGGAACATATAAAACAGCAGATGAAGAATTGTAAGGAAAAAAATAAAATTGCTGTACAAACTATGGTAGAAATCAAACCTACGCGTTAACAAGCAGGAACACCAACCAAAGAAAAAGTGGTGAAACCACTACCAAAAACTACCATGATACCAGTAAAAAAGACAACACTTCCAATTAAAAGTAAAACAGAACAGGTCATGGATTTAAAGACACGTAAGACTTTTCAACTTTGCCTCTGTTTATCAACGCGCTAGAAATCCTATTTGGATTGAAGGTATGGAATCGCGAAAACAAAACAGCTGTTTTTTACAAAGTGATCGATGCTGCTCGAAAAAGTATATGGAACAGCTGTTTTTTTCTCGATTTCAGAGTAAAAGTTGTTCGTTGTGATGATTACATTCAACTCATAAAAAGAGCTCGGCTAATAATGTTCGGTACACCTATAGGCAGCGGTAACCACACACATCGTGGTCCCGAATCTGTACACGTGAGAGTAATCCAGCTGCAGTTCTCGATTTGTGGTCTCAGTGTGGTCTGCCAATACGCACTAGGCCAGCGTGGTGGACTGGCCTGAAACACAGAAATAGATAGAAAGGTTGTAATCACCATTTTACTTGCGATTCATGCATGGCAACTTTCGAACAAACTACGTCTACCATATTGACGTCATTAATTTAAAAAAAAATTACTTTACTCAAATGAACTTTACAGCTTTTGTTTCTGGCGTTAGAAACAGCACAATAAGGCATTTTTGAGGGTTTTTGTTAGAGTATTTATAGAAACAAGTCTTAAGGCGTACTGAGAAAGGCTTTGAAATGCCCTGCACTATGGTGTAGAGTGGTGGCACGCGCGCCCCGCCCACTTGGCCATTCTACCTATTTCTGTGGCCTGAAACTTTCACACGAGCCATATGGAAGGAATAGGAATTTCTTTCCGTCGTAAATGGCTCCTTAGGAAACTTTGTCAAAAGGATGAGCAGATCCATGTTCATTATAATAACGACGTACTTCAAGTACCAAACCGTTTTGAGCGTATGTTCGATTTAGCTTTAAGAGCTTTAAGAGCGTATGTTCGGCGCTGCATTGAATTTGCAACCGTCCCTTTCTAACATACGGCAAATTGCGCGTGTGAGAACAGAGCGGAATCGCGCTGTTTTGATATATTTTTTACATTTTTGCAAATATCTCAAATAAACATTTAAATAAAAATCTGTTAGACCAGAATTTAGATATGTACAAGATATATCTTATTCACAAAAACAATAGTAAAAACTATTGGAATTTCTAAATGCAATGCGAAATAGTGCAAAAACAGACCTTACTTTGGAAAATAAACCTATCCAGCAAATTTCATTAAATCGTGTTTTCCCTGTACCAAAATCTGGTAAATATAATGAAAAATCTTAAATATGAAAATTAGATCAACGTCGTATCCACAAATGAAAATATTTTGATTCTAAAATCCTTATTTTTCCCAATGCCGCCCCTTAAAGCATAATGTTGGCTCGCGACGGCTGAGCGTGTCGTCTCTCCTTAGAAAACATGGTTTTTGTGGAATCAGGTTGCGTCAGAGGATGAGTTCATGTCCACCACATTTTCTACAACACGAAATTTTATACATAATTAGGTATAACTTTTGCTATGGGTGACAACGCTGAAATTGTGCAAATAAAACCTGCTTAATTAAGTGGATAGGGACGGTCTCTCAAAAAGAGTGGTCAACCCCTAAGATAGAAATTCGTTAGCATGTCACAAAATAATGACGTTTATTTTAACTACAAAAAATAAACTGACACCGTTTTTTCTGTTGGTAGAAAAGGCTGTGTCAAAATTTATAGACCATTTATTTGGGTGGCTGTCTCACAATTTGATCAATTTAGGAATAAGATTTAGAAAAAAAATAAGTCTCTCCATATTTGGCAGGCGGAGAGACTAGTATCTTGAATTGAAAGTATTTTGTAATAAGAGTTCATTTAGTTTTTTTTTAGCTAGTACTGTCCCACTGCTGGGCAAAGGCCTCCCTCAATTCCTTCCATCTATCACGGTTCTGTGCCGCCTCCTGCCAGCTGTCCAGGAAAACTCGTCTCTACACCTCCTGCGTGGTCTGCCGCGACCCCGTCTCGCGTTTGGACTCAAATTAATCAAAAACACTTGAATAACTAAAACGATATAGAGGAGAGAACATAGACATAGTCCCATAAACTCTTTTGGTACCTATACCTATTTTAGTGTTTTATAGTGTTAAGTATTCTGTGAATTGAAGGAAGACTATGGCCTTATTTGTCTAGAGACCATACACCATTATTTTGCACTAGCTGTACCCGTGGCTTTGCTCACGTTATCATAAGGTAAACTTTCAAATGAGTCAAATTTCAAAGATAATGGACAAATGATAGCAATAATTATTTTTTTGCCATTATTTTTTTGTTAAGGCGCTGGGTGCAAAGTCAAAGACTAAAACGTAAACCTAGAACCTAGGCCACACACAAACAAATTTTGAGCAGAATTTACAAAAATAATATAGAATGATATGAATGTATACAATAAAACGCCTTTTTAAAAAACTTCTCTATAAACTATATTCGAGGTTTTACCTTCAGCAGCCAAAATGTACAGAGTGTCAGGGCTGGTGACGCGAGAGCAAGCGACGTACAGTTGTCCATGTGAGAAGCAGCTGGTCCTGAGGTCGCCTTCAGTGTCTGCCCCTGCGACTTATTGATAGTCATCGCGAAGCACAGACTCACAGGAAACTATATGCGCTTGAATTGTATATTTTGTGTATGTGTGGCAAAATAAATGGTTTATATTGGAAAGGGTAATTGTGGGTAATCAGTGGTATACGTGGAATAAACACCGTCTCGCTAGCGGCACACCCAGTGAGAATCTCTGCCTCTTTAATGTGCCTCTGCAAGGATATGACTTTGAGTCGGGTCCCGTTACACAGCTTAGGCGATGTTAAGTTCCGCAAAAGCATAAACGGGACACCGACTTTAAGTTTGATAAGATGGGCAGGAAGTCCACTTGCAGAGAGAGAGTTAAGGAATTCTACTGAGTAGTGAGTAGCGTCATCTAGATCTATAACGGTGTTTATAGAAGTATAAACCACTTCATTCCTTTAAATTTCTGAGAGAATGCTATCGTTAATGGCAGCGGCTTGGTCATTTTTTGGTGTTAAAATGGCCCTCTCACACAACCAAGAATTCTGCTGGTGCGAGATTTGGCTGATGTCCCCATGAACAGAACGAATTAGATCCTCTACCGTAGGGATCACTCTACAAAGCGTTTCCGGTAGGTCCACCTGGCCACTCTCCTCTGGATAAGTTCCTACTCCAATGTTTAAAAGGACATCAGTGAATTCTTGAGCATGTGAATTCCAGCCAAGCCTTGAGAGCACATGTTGACCGTCAAGCACAATCTGTGAACTTGCGGCCAGAGAATATTTTATTTTATTTATTGAGGGATAATAAACAGCTACAACATAAGACATCAATTATAGGGTTAGGAAATTTGTATATGAATAGAGAGTTTTAACGAAGCATTCACCTCATCAGCCCTAGTACCTCGCTTCACCACAGGCAGCGTCTGCCAAAAATCGCCGCTAAAGAGAACTGTTACCCCACCCATGATGTTGTGGTTCCTGCGGATGTCTTGCAGGGTTTGGTCAACAGCCTCCACTGCCCTTCTGTTCGTAATCGTGCATTCATCCCATTCAATTAGAGAGCAGTCTCGTAGAACAGCGGGCTTGTCACTGTTTCGTGAAACTGCGCAAACGGGCGTCTCGTTGCTCTCCAAGTCTGTGGGAATCTTAAACATTGTGTGCGCAGTTTTGCCACCAGGGAGCAGTGTTGAGGGCTATTTTTCCTCGCCTTCTGACCTCTGCAAGGATGCCTGAAGTAAGAAAGGTTATGCCTGTTCCTCCAGGAGCATCCAAAAAAACATTTCCCTTGGCAGAGTTCAACGCTCTGCAGGATAATTTCGAATAGCTGTCTTTGCTCTGAGATGAAGTTTTCGACGTGGTCGTTAACAATGACAGACATTGCGCCCGGATTGTAGTCAGTTTCGGCGGCGTATTCACGATTAACGCCGGGATGATGAGCCACAGGTTGGGGAGTCGGTAAACCGTACTCACCCAATGAATTGCAGCCGATCGAAACGACCATGTCTTGAAGTGAACAAAGACAGCTATTCAAAACGCGTTCATTATATCAACATAGGTCCGTAAGAATCGCCAATTGGAATGGTGTAAAATATCGCAATTCGTAGGTACTAAGTATTTCAAGACAGTCGAAGAAGCAAACACAAAGACAAATAAAGGTAACCCCCGTTTCTCTACCAATAACATCAAATTTTGTGAACGAAACCATAGCGCGATCTAATTCAACGTTAACGCCATCTGGTTAGGAAAGAAGTATTTTAAATAAAATTAATTATTTTATCTACACTCGTATCGTAAAATTCGAATTATGAACTCGAAAGTAATGTCATAATGACATACTTTACGCACATGCACCTGTAATGAATTTAAAAAGTTTCATTACGATACAGTTTGCTGAACAAAACAATGCGGTAATTTAATTTTTTTTCCATAACCGCACACTTCAGCCCAACTAAGGAGTTTTTAATGCCACTTCTCCTAACCAAGGAGTTTTCAAACCTTTTTTTTAGCAGTCGTACAGTTTGGCACCAATGACTACACAAAATTCAGGGTGGCGCCACTTGTCATACATTGAAATTTTTTATCGTTTATAATCACGTTTTTGGCAGAACTTTTGATTGTCATATTGCTTTTAATTATATTTAAGCGTTTACAGGCATATTTTTTGTATGATAAAACAGAGATTGACGGAATCCTGACAAGGATAGAAAATTAGTTCCGATTATAATGTTTTCGCCAGAGTATATTTTATTATCTGTGTAGGCGTGCATCAGCGCGCGTGCGCGGCCGCGCGCCACGGCCTACTGGATTTGGACATCGTTACTTGTAAATTTATTGTTATTGTTAAAGTTATTATTATGGTTTTGTATGTCGAAAGTTTTATTCTGGGCAAAAATATCTGACTACAGCAGTAATACTGAACTGAGGAGAATATGACCCCGCCTGAATTTCTGGATGCAGCAACGTAAATGACGAACAATCTTTTACCAGAGAAATCAAGAAAAACAACGACAATGTTACGAAGATTCTGACTTTGGTATTTTATTTAAAATTGTATGAGTGTAGATAAAATAGTGTATGAAACTGACATAATTAGGTATTAAAACACTCGTGTGATACTATTAAAAACCTCGCCTACGGCTCGGTTTTTAAACTCACACTCGTGTTTTAATAACCCCTATTATGCAACAGTTTCATAAACTACTATTACAAAACTAAGTAAGCGGGAGACGTAGTCGTAAATTGGTAATATTTTCCATAGGTTAAGGATAACAATACAAATAAATTTTCACGCTTTTTTTTTGGTTAGGGGGCTCAGCAGTTAGTACAATAAGTGGTTCAATGGCACTTTTTGCACCGATTTCAATATTTTTTTCACTGTTAAATAGGTAAAGCACTTTTTAGCAGACAATACTTTACTAAACTACTGTTAGATAACTACTGTTTGTGGTAGAAAGTAAAATAAATAAAAATAAATACGGAAGCAGAAAATAATCAACACAATGCACTTTTGCTCACCCCTCATACCAAATAGCGTGATCATTAATTGTTTTATAACTTAATAATCCGCTATTTAGCGGACGTTGTTGCTAAATAACTTAATTTGTTGAAGAATGTTGAAGTTGTTTTTTTTAAATAAAAAAATGCAAAAAAAAAAAAAAAACTAAGATTGAGGCTGAGATTCGATCTTAGAACAACACAACCGTGATCCAGACGCCAAGCCACCAGGATGAGTAATTATTTACGGGAAACTACGAAATAAGCATTTTCATTGTTAATATCTGTCGTTTAGCTCCCTTTATATATAGCGTGATGGTTATTTATTTAAATATTAATTTTGGCGTTCTGATAACGAATTATTTTTAGTCTATAAATTATAACATTTCAATATATTAGCTGTAAATCATAACTTTGCATACAATTTGTGACTCTACTCACCTCCCATGTACAAAAGCGTGATGATTTGTAGCCTATAACCTGACCCGGTCTGTAACCGACTTTTTTGCCAAATTTCAACTAATTCTGTTCAGTAGTCTTGGCGTCATGCTCAAAAATACAAACAGATAAAAAGACAAACAGACAGAAATTCTAAAAATTGTAGTTTTGGCATCAGTATCGTTCCTAGAATGCGCAGCAGTGATTTTTTTCAAAAAATATTCAATGTACAGTTTTTTCATCTCTACGATTTTATTATATGTATAGATTATTACACCCAGTTTACATAGGTACTTAAATCAGTAACGAAGTACAGTCAGCGACATAACTATAAGTACTTATACATGTATATTATATATGAAAAATATAAAAAACTCGAAGTGAGTTGCAATGTCTTCGCGTGGACGGTGGCTCGGGTAATTAAAAAAAAACAGCCGAACCGAAACTGAGGCGGTACAGTTACTAACTGTAACACGAAACGAACAATTAAATACGCGGCGTAAAGCATGAGCGGTAGCGGGAGACATTAATCGGTAATTTAAAATAAAACTTTTTAACAAAAAATTGAACCGACGAAAACAGAAACTAAAAAGCGAAAAATAACTAATTATGAGTCGCGCCAAACAAACATTTAACAAGCAAAGTGCGTGAAAGTTGCAAGTGGCCGAGCAGAAAACGCATTTTTCGAAAGTTATTGGTAATCGTTGAAAATTTCATGTAGTATTTGATGTTACTTTGTTTTTATTATTTATTTAAAGTAATTTAATGATCTTTGTTGATTGTTTGTTTGGCGCCGACTCATAATTAGTTATTTTTCGCTTTTTAGTTTCTGTTTTCTCGGTTCAATTTTTTGTTAAAAAGTTTTATTTTTAATATTTTTGTGGCTAAAATCTAACTCCAGGTCTCCATTATGTTTTAGTGTCTAGAACTACATTTATGTGTACCAAGTTTCAACAGAATCGGTTAACAGGTAAGAATTCAGTGGGTGAACAAGCACTCATCCCCTGTTTTCCTACCCTTAAGGGTGGATTTTGATTTTGAAATTTAAATGGGACCAACTAGAGATCTACCCTATCCATTAAAATAAGAATTATCAAAATCGGACAACTCTGTAAAAAGTTATGCGTGGTCAAACATAAAAAAAAAAAAGAGAGATACTCGTCGAATTGAGAACCTCCTCCTTTTTTTCGTCGGTTAATAAATACGTTCTTCAGTTGGATGTGCTTGGCTGAATTGAATTGTTGTTGAGGTATAATGCCTATTGAATAGTTAAAAAAAAAGAATGCCAGTTGAATAGAAAAAAAGCCGAACGAAGTTATAAACACAGCTGCAGCTCCAGACTGACACAATTAAAATTCCAAGCTCGCGCGGGTTTAAAGGATATAGACGAAGTGCTGCGAACAATCATAGGGAAGCCAAAAAAAAGCCGTGCTCCTTCATGTACAACCAGTGCTCACGCACAGACCATGCACCTGAAGGATATTTGCTTTCGCGATGTTTACTGGACGATGCCGTGACATGTATGTATACTGAGAGGGGTGAGCACGGTTTGAGGTGCATGAGTGTGTGTGAGCGGAAACTCACCGATTAACCGAATTTTTCCTTATTTTTTGTCAAAATAAGTCGTAGCAAATTGTTGTGCCTTCTTTTTCTACTAAAAAAAAAAAAAAAAAAAAATAATAATTTTATTTAATTTTAAGAAAAGTGTTACAATTGATTACATATAGCACTGAACCTCACACTAGGATACCCTGTGTCCCCACCGACTGTATCCCCACGTTGTTGTCGTGGTGGGGCTTGCGTGTCTCAGTGATCTTTGGAGCCATGCCGGTAGAGCCACTCATGCCGGTCGGGTCCAAAGTGAGAGACCAGACCAAGAGGGGTACGTGGCAGAGTGCAACGAGGACTGCCAGAGGAGCGGACCGTTCGATAAATCGGATGGTGACTGCGATTTGCCCCTCGTATATTTCGAGGAGTAAATGAATGGGACCGGCCTCGTTAAGTCGCGCGTGTGAATAACGGGGCAACTAGGCTTCATGCCAACCGTCGCAAAATCGTAATCCTGATGTCGTGCTGAGTGTCGTGGTTACGTCTCGCGACTCAGTATCAGGACCGAGGGTCTTGGCTTAATCGCCCGGACCGCGAGGAAGAAAACCTCTATAAAAAATTACCCCTAATACTAAGTTCTGGTGCGTGATGAGGGTATGAATGGCTGAAGGGTCGCACTGATAAGTGCATCAGTCACTAGCGCGCTCCCTCCAGGGTATCAGCGGACCCCCTGGTGGGTTACACCTAACGCTTACCCGGGTACAGGGGGCACTGCCCGGGTGGACTATATATTTCCCCCTTACTCGTGGGAATTTCATGGAAATTAATAAAACAAAAAATCAAGAGGTGGTTGGTGCGGGGTCAAATGACTCTGTCATCGAAAATTGTGTGGAGACTGTAAAGTCTCTGGAGATTGGATTGCCGGTGGTCAGACTGACTCGGTCGCGTGAACGCTTCACGCGACCGCCTACCCCTGTAGGAGGAGTGATGGTAGACGATAGCTGCGAGTCTGACAGCTCGCAAATTTCATTCGTCTCCCAAAATTCTTCAGCATCGGTCACGACACGCGCGCGAAAGCGTACCCGGCCGATAGTGAGTGGAGATTTGCCTGGACCAAAAAGGAAGCCTGTCCAGAGCAAGTCAATGAGTACCGGAGAAGACTTAGAGCCCACAGAGTCTACAAGTGCTCGAAGTAAGGGAAGCTTGCCAGAACCTAAAGAGCTGGCGTTGCGGATGCAGGCGCAACCAACACTTGATCTTGGCGCCTGCATTAAAGAAAACATTCTTGTGGTGGAACAGGTTGCTGACAACTCCCGTAATCTTAAAGGTAGCTTTGCCCACAGCCTTCGGGTAGCGGCAAGGACGGTGCAGGCAGCGGCAGAGGAAATAACTCAGCGTACCTCCGTCACGGCTAATGTTGAAAGGCTGGAGAGTCAAAATGCGGATCTGCGTCTGCAGCTCGCCAGCCTGTCGACAAAGTTTGAAAAACTGACGGAGGAACTTAACCTCTTCCGTCGGCAGAGTGACGAACAGACGTCAAAGTCAGCCTTGTCATCCGTGACGATGGGACCCAATGGAGGTGGTTTGTCTTCGACATTATTTGAGGAGCTCATGCAACCCATCATGCTCCGTGTCGGGGGCATGATGAACGCTCGATTCGAAGCATTGGAGAGTAGATTGCCTCCTGAGCAGCGCCTTCGGCCACCACTGGCTGCAGATTCTGCCAAAGGGAAATCGGCAACTGCCCCTCAGGTGCAGACTGGCTCCGCCCCAGAGACGGAGAAAAAAGGGAAAGGAAAGGGTAAGAGGACGAAAGGTACGAAACCCACGCCGCCGCCTGTGGTGGACCTACCCGCTGTACCTAGTCAGGAACCACAGCCGTCGACATCGGCAGCTGCCTCTCAGACCTGGGCCACTGCAACTGGGACAAACAAGAAGAAAGCGTCACCTTCTTGCCAAGCCAAGGAGGCATCGGATGCATCCGGCTCAAAAGCTGCGTCGTCGGCGAAAGGTTCCGCCTCACAACAGACACAAGCGAAAGAGGGGAGAAAAGGCAGGGCTCGAAAATTGCCTCCTGTTCCCGCGTCGGCGGCGATCACCGTTACAGTGCCGGAGGGCTCTGCTGCAACGTATGCGGCAGTTATGGCTGCAGCAAGGCAGCGTATTAAGCTCTCCGACATTGGGATTGAGACTGTCCGTCAGAAGCGCACCATGACGGGTGGTATGTTGCTGCAAATATCTGGCAGTGACTGCAGTTCCAAGGCGGACAGTCTCGCGTCGCGGATGCGGGAAGCCTTAGCTGACATGGAAGTGAACATTGCACGTCCAACAAAGACCAGCGAGTTACGAGTGTCTGACTTGGATGACGCTGTCTCGCCTGCAGAGGTAGCTGCTGCCATTGCTGAGGCGGGCGGGTGTTCTACAGAGGATGTGAAGGTAGGTGAAATTCGCCGCTCTCCTCGATCCCTGGGGTCCGCTTGGGTCCGTTGTCCGCTGGCAACGGCCAAGAAGCTGGCAGTCACAAAGTGCGTTCGGGTCGGCTGGGTGTCAGCAAAGGTAGAAATATTGGAGGCACGGCCTCTGCAATGCTACCGATGCTTGGAGTTCGGGCACGTCAGTCGCCAATGCCCGAGTGAGGTTGACCGAAGCACACGATGCTTCGCTTGTGGTGAGCCCGGCCACAAAGCAAAAGAGTGCACGGCGCAGAACGTCCGATGCCCGCTCTGCGCAGACTTTGGTCGTCCAGCCAACCATAGGATGGGGAGAAAGAAGTGCTCCCCAACGAAAAGTAAAAGGAAGGGCAAACGGGGCAAGGCCACAACAGCTACAGCTGCGACGGTTACATCTATGACGGATACATCTGGGCCGGGGCCTGCTCCAAGCAGTACCCCCCAGGAGGAAGATATGGACACGTCACCTTCCCACCTCTGAAAGTCATTCAGGGCAACCTCAACCACTGCCGCAACGCGCAGCATCTATTCATGCAAACTGTTGCGGAGTGGTCGGTTGCCTTAGCGGCGGTGGCGGAACCCTATAGCGTCCCGGATCATCCACGCTGGTTCGGTGACGCTGTTGGCTCTGTCGCCATTTACTGGGGTGGAATAGAGGGCGGCCCTCCCTGCTCCTTTCTCGAAAGGGGGCAGGGATTCGTCGCTGTGGAATGGGGTCCTTTGGCAGTAGTGGGTTGTTATGTCTCTCCCAATATCTCTCGTGCCGACTATGAGAGATATTTGGACGGGGTGGCACGCTGCATTCGTGGCACTTGCTTACCTCGTCCACTGTTCGTCCTGGGTGACTTCAATGCTCACTCAAGAGTATGGGGGAACCGTCGGGATGGACCTAGGGGAGAGACATTGCAGGACTGGGCGGCTGGCCTGGACCTTCGACTTCTCAATCGGGGGTCCGTGCCTACATGCGTTCGGTGGCAGGGGGAGTCAATCGTCGATTTGTCATGGGCGAGTCCTCCTGCTTCCCGTATGGTGTCGGGATGGAGAGTTGCTGAGGAGGTGGTCACTCTATCCGACCACCGCCACATCGTTCTCGAGGTGGCACTCCGTCCTCCCGACCACCCCAGCCGTCCAAATCATAGCATTCAGCCGCGGCGTTGGTCCCTCAAACTGCTTAACCGAGATTTGCTCGTCGCAGCTGCCAACGTCGCGGCATGGTCGGAGAGTTCGGAGTCCGTAGGGATCCTGCCCGATCCGGAAGTGGAAGCGGCCTGGTTCCGGGAGACGATGACGGCAATTTGTGATGCCTCAATGCCCCGAGTCAGGCGCGGCGGGTTTCGGTCGGTGTACTGGTGGTCTGATGACCTTGCGCAACTTCGCGCGGCGTGTTTGAGGTCTCGTCGCCGGTACACACGAACACGGCGTCGGCGCCGAGCTACAGCCGAGGAGATAGCCACCAATTATGCGGCATATCGGGCGGCTACAAAGGCGTTCCAAATTGCCATTGTTAACGCCAGAGTTCGGTCTTGGAGCGAGCTACTGGAGGGCCTAAACAGGGATCCGTGGGGAAAACCATACAAAGTAGTCATGGGCAAGCTACGTCCATGGGTCCCCCCACTTACGGAAACCCTGGACCCGGACTTGTTGGGCAGAGTTGTCTGCACACTATTCCCAGCGGTCTGGGATGGTCCCTCAGTCCCCCCAATGACTGCACCGGTCTGGTCCGAGGACTTGGGGGTGACAGAAGGGGAGCTAAACCGAGCAGTTAGTCGCCTGACTGCCCGTAATACAGCACCAGGACCTGACGGTATACCGGGTCGTGCCTGGGTGCTGGCTATGGCTGCTCTGGGGGACAGGCTGAGGCGGCTTTTCACAAGTTGTCTCCGTCACAGCGTGTTTCCCTCCGACTGGAAGGAGGCTGGATTGGTCCTATTAAAGAAAGAAGGCAGGATTGCAGGTTCTCCCTCTGCATACCGTCCCATATGCCTGCTCGATGAGGCATCCAAGCTATTCGAGAGAATAGTTGCCGAACGCCTCGTTGAGCACCTGTCGCGGGTCCGTCCCGACCTTGCCGATAGCCAGTACGGCTTCCGGCAGAGGCGATCAACAGTGGACGCGATCCTACGGGTCCGCTCGTTGTCGGAGCAGGTAGTGTCCAGGGGTGGAGTGGCGTTGGCGATAAGTCTTGACATCGTCAACGCCTTCAATTCTTTGCCCTGGGACGCAATTAGGGGGGCACTTGTTCACCATTGTGTGCCCCCCTACCTGCAAGGCATTGTCGGGGCCTATCTTCGCGACAGGCACATCCGCTATGTGGGTAGGGATGGTTGCGTTCATCGCAGGGGGATTAGTTGCGGGGTTCCACAGGGGTCTGTACTCGGCCCGCTCTTGTGGAACCTAGCATATGACGCGGTCCTGCGTGTCGATCTCCCCGCTGGCGTCAGTGTCGTTTGTTACGCGGATGACACTTTGGTGCTGGCTGGCGGGGACACCTTTGATGGGACCATCCGACTTGCTGAGCTCGGGGTGGAAAAAGTCGTGGCCAAAATCCACGAGTTGGGTCTGCAAATAGCGCCACATAAAACTGAAGCGCTATGGTTCCACAACCTGCGGCGTGGCAGGGAACCACCCAGCTCGATGGTTCGCGTTGGTGATGCGCAAGTCCAGGTGAGCCGATGCATAAAATACCTTGGCCTCTTTCTGGACAGCCGCTGGAGCTTCAAGGAGCATTTCAACCGCCTGGTCCCCCGGATCGAGAGGGTAGCTGGTGCACTGCACAGACTGCTGCCCAATCTCGGGGGACCTCGGGAGGAAGTTCGCCACCTCTACGCGGGAGTCGTGAGGTCCATGGGGCGCCTCTATGGGGCGCCTGTATGGTCACACCGACTGTCAGGCGTCCAGCGTTCAAGGGCTAAATTTAATAGCCTACAGCGCAAGGTGGCCATACGGATCGCACGAGGATACAGAACGGTATCCTTTGAGGCGGCAACTGTCCTGGCACGCTTCCCGCCGTTGGACATCTTGGCGGATATGGACGCGAGGGTCTATGACCGGATTCGCGCCATCCGCCAGAACGGTGGGAGCGCGCCTGCAAGGGTGTTTGAGATGCTGAGGCGGCAGGAGCGACGACACGCGCTCGAGACGTGGCGCGAGCGGCTAGAAGGGCCGCAGTATGCGCACAAGCGTGTGGTTCAAGCTGTCCTGCCGTGCTTTGAAGCCTGGCTGGAGAGGGGTGAGCGCGTCACCTACCGTCTTACTCAGGTATTCACCGGGCACGGTTGCTTCGGTGAGTACCTGAATAGGATTGGACGCGAGGCCACGGCAAATTGCCACCATTGTAGGTGTGACCAGGACACCGCACAACATACGCTCGAGGAGTGCCCTGCGTGGGGTTCCGAGCGGCAGGACCTGGTCAACCTGATCGGGCAGGATCTTTCTCTGCCAGCAGTAGTGTCGGCTATGCTGGCAGATCCGACGACTTGGAGGGCCGTGGCTTACTTCTGCGAGACAGTCATGCTCCAGAAGGAGGCCGCAGAGCGGGATCGGGAGAGGGCTGACCCCGCTCGGAGACGAAGGCGCCGGGGAGGCAACCGCCCTGGCGCAAGGCCCAGATAGGGCGAAACGCAGCATCCCCCGCCGCCACATCTGGCAGGGGACCTCCGGGATCGCGGACGTTAAGAGTTGGGGACTCGAGGCGTCTATTAAGCGATTCTGGGGAGGATAGCAGTACGTGGTGGTCGCGTGCTGCTATGAGGGAAACAGTAATGTTTCCCGGGACGTGCCAAAGGCGTAGCACTAGAGGGCACCGGCGCGGTCCATTGGAGTTCCCGGAGCTCCTCTATTTTGTGCTGAGGATGGCCACCGTGTGGTTTTAGTCGGTAAGAGTCCGACATACCCCTCCGCCTTCCCCAGACGGAGGATATCCATGAGGATTTCCACCCGAAAACAAAAAAAACAAAAAAAAGGATACCCTGTGTCGTGAGGTCCAGTCTCTTTCATCATAAAAAAGGTACTACATAATAGGTTTAGGTTACTAGATCGGAACCATTGATTATACACGGGAAGGGAACACACCTTCTCATAAATCAAACAGTATCAGTATATCGAAAATTCAATTCGCTTCGTATACGAACGTATTTCAAACATGTACACGATTTATTACTAGTATAAACGGCGAAGGAAACTATCGCGAAGAGACTGTTAGACATAAACTATCGCTGTTACTATTCATCTAATGTCACAGCAGTATCTACCACTAACTCCTTTAAGTGTTTAACTGAGAGCGGTGTTAAAGATAAGAATATCGATTGTAGACTTTATTCAGTTTCTGGCTTTTAATTAGCTAATACAGGTTTAAGTACTGGTATTTGTAAGATCCTGGTCTTTGCAGGAATAAAAACTGTACATTAAAACTGTGACACAGATGTGGACTAATACCGTGATAAGTGACGAGGAATTTTAAAACGTCTTGACCAAAAATGGCTAAAAACTTCATTAGGAAAAGCTAAGAACCACGTTACGGCTCGTACACATAGAACGTCCGTTTTACAGGTCCGTTTAAACGTATATGTTAGTAGCGTATGTAGTTGTATGAGCCAGTTCACACACATGACAGTATTCCGGATCCAGTAAAAAATCCCACACACAACGGAAATACTGATCCGTTTTATCGGATCGAAACCGAGCGAGGCTTGGCATGGGGGTGCGGGGTGCCGGGTGCTGCACACAGCCGCTATTTGCCGGTTTCATTCCTAGAGTAGTGCACGTGTCCAGTGCTCTCATGATCATGGCAAGCAAGGCGTTTGAAAAATATATTGACCAAGGAGTTTTGATTTAGATTTGATCGGTCCTGTAAATGCCGTGTGAATATTACCTCCAGTAGCGACGGATCAGCTAAAAAGGATCCAGTAAAATCGGACGTTCTATGTGTACGCGCCCTTAGTGTATCCCGAGAAGTATAATCTGGTGGTCTTCAAGGCTCGAGTGAATAGGTTTTTGCTGGGCGAGCGTGAACCATCGTCGACCACACCATCGCTTAGCATCAAGCGAGGTGGCGGTCAAATGCAAACAATAAAAAACGAACCATCTTGAAATTACAAGTGGTCAACAAAACTACATTAAGCTTTTTTCTTTTAAATTTATTCATTCATCATAAACAACCTTCATTTTATCACGTGTACCATGCATTGCACTTATGTATGTCTTAACATCGAAACTCATACAACAGGTCTTTATCAAAACAAGAGGTTTGTGACACACTTCGATTGCTATCGGTGACACGTCACGAAATGACCCGATTCTTGATGCATTTTTATTTAAATTATAATGTCGATCACTTTCGTCTTGTAATGGAAATCGGCTTGTATCTTGTTTTTCAGATTTTACTAAGAGATACGGAAATGGACTTGAAATTAATGTTACGTGCATTAATATGTGGAACTAAAATGATTATTTTATAGATCTGGTATCAATCTTTTTCAACTTCTACGAGATGACTCCTCATGGTGTTACTTATATTTTCTTCTAGAGTTTACCTTGGCTGTGTTATTTTAAATGTTTTATTTGCCTTTGCCAAATTCAAGAGCTGATCTGTCTCATCATGTTATACTAGTCTAGCGTTTTTTTGAATGCAAAAATATAATATAAATAAAAAAAAACTGTGAAATTTGTTAAATTGAAGATCTTTCGTGTCAATGTGATGGATCTAGTAACTATAATTTAATATTGATGTGTATGACGTTAATCGCGTTGATTGACGTCATACTCATCATTATTAAATAACCTGTGTATGCCTGCAATAATGTTTTTTTTTTTTAATATAAATAAAAAAATATAATAAATATCTTTTGGGACATTTTTTACACAACACCATCTAGTCCCAAACTAAGCAGAACTTGTGCTATGGGTACTAGACAATGGATATAATACTTATATACTTTTTTTTTTGTAAATAAATACTTATTATACATAAGCAACACCCAGACCAACACAAACACTTATGTTCATCACACAAATATTTGTGTCCTGTGGGAATCGAACCCACATAACGAGGTCGTTCGTTAACAGCAGTCCGACTCTCGAACCACTAGACCACAGAGGTCGTCATAGAAATAAAAATAGTACCTACCATAGTCACAACTATATCTTTTTTATACCTTAGTATCATTCGTTTTATATATTTTCGTAACCACATGGTACACTCGTAGTAATATGCTTGAAAGTTGGGGTAAAGGTTATTTTAGAATTTTTTATTCGTTAATAATAACCAGTTTCGTGTTGATCAGGCGCATTGCCACCCTGAGACATAATAAAAGAAACATAACACACATACATAAACAAAATTACAAATTAATTAATTATTATCAATATACGATGTTGCTTAGCAATAAAATCGCTTCCGCTTCTACCTTGTCCATCGGTCGTGGGTACCTCGGATTTTTTTGGCGTTACGTCAAAATGGATTACCCATTTTCTTTTTGTTGACCGTACCGACATAGAAAAATGCCGTTTTATGTGGAGGTTTTTTTATAATTTGGATGAGCATTTTCAGGGTTCCGTAGTCCTACAAGGAACCCTTATAGTTTCGTCATGTCCGTCCGTCTGTCCGTCTGTCCTTCTGTCAGTCTGTCCGTCTGTCCTAATCCTTTACAGCTTAATAACTTCTACAGTTATAAACATAAGTAAATGAAATTTTGTTAAAAAATAGTCTGCATATAGATCTCAATTTTAAAAGAATAAAAAAATCGTTTTTACGTATTTTAGGGATGGCGTCCATACATGTGGAATGGGGATGAATTTTTTTTTATCACTGCACCCCCTCTTCTACGGTATCATTGAATAGGTCTACTAAAATGAAGGTAATGTTTTATACATCACTTTTTTATCAGGTGTACCATCTGCGAAATATAGCCCGCCAAAGTGGCTTGCAATGTGTCCCCCCCCCTGCCATTTCTAAACTATGCAACGTAGAAACTTATAATCTTCCACATTGATAGACCTTTGTGAAAACTCTCTTTTAAAATTATTTCGAGTATAATGTGTGTGGTGTGTTTTGAACCTTTTTCATACTTATGTTATTACCTCTTTTCCATAATGTGATGATTAAGAAGAATATTATAATGACAACCTGTCATTAGTATCAATTGTTACCTACTACAAATTTTATTATATTAAAGCCATATTTCTAATAATGGTTTTCTTAGTTTTCTTGTAACAATTTAATATAATAATAAAAACGTAGGAAACGTAACAATGCATTCTATAACACGATTATTGAGACCCGAAAAATTTGATACTGATCCGGGGACCCCGACTGCTGATTTGAAGTATCAACATTGGAAGGAGACGTTCCAGAACTATATTTCGGTTGAAACAGATGAAGCTAAGGTATCGAATAGTACAAAATTAAAGATATTACTCAATAATATTTCTCCCAACGTGTACTCATTTCTAAGAGAAACAAAAGATTATATAGAAGCTTTTACTCTGTTAGATAAAATTTATCTTAAATCTAAAAACGAGATTCACGCCAGATATATGCTTTCTTCAACTAAACAGAAGCCTGAACAGACAGTGGCAGACTTTTTACGCACGCTACAACAGCTAGCATTCGAGTGTAACTTCAAATCTGTTAATGCTGAAGAATACAGGAATGAATATGTACGTGATGCATTCATTGCTGGCATACACTCCCAAAAGATTCGACAACGACTGCTTGAAAACCTAGAAATAAATCTGGAGGAAGCGTTTAATCAAGCCATGTCACTCGAAATGGCTGAAAAGAATTCAAATGATTTTAAGATTAGCCATCCACGCCCTGCGATGGAACTTAATCAAATTCAAGACAACAATCAAGCAGAAAATTGCCCCAACCTTGCGGCGGCTCCAACACGTAGGCGTTGCTTTTTCTGTGGTGGAAATGTACACCAAAGGATAAAATGCCCAGCCTTCCACGCTACTTGTCAAAACTGTGAAAAGAAAGGCCATTTTGCCAAAGTCTGCAGAAGCGGAAATGCCACAACTAAGCCGACTAATAACGCTGTGGAGGAATTAGGAGAACAAAATATTTTACAAATTTCTGCAGCGTCTCCAGCAAGCTTACGCAAAACTACAGTTCCTATTACTATCAACAGCTACAAAGCCGATGCTTTAATTGATAGTGGAAGTTCTACGAGCTTTATTGATAAAAAAATCTCAAGACTGCTGAATCTTAAATGCCATCCTTGGAAAGAAATGGTAAGATTGGCTTCAAAGAAACGAACTCCTCTTATTGATGGATTCTGCTATGCAACTATTAAGCTTAACGAGCATACTTATAACCGAAAGCATTTGTACATTCTGAAGACCTTTGTGCTGATGTGATCATAGGTCATGACATTTTAAGCGATCATTCATCTGTAGAAATTAAATTCGGGGGTCCGGAAAAACCACTTAAGATCTGCAACGTTATGGAAGCTCTGGTTCCCCCAGTCTCTCTTTTTACTAATCTATCAAGTAAAGTGAAACCAATCGCTATAAAATCAAGAAAACACTCTGAAGCTGATAACCAATTCATTCAAGAAGAAATAAGCAAACTTTTAAAAGACCGGGTCATTGAACCTTGTAATTCACCGTGGCGAGCTCAAGTTTTGGTCACTGGCGGTACAACGCATCGTAGACGCCTTGTTATTGACTACTCTTTAACGATCAATAGATTTACTGAACTGGATGCGTTTCCTCTCCCCGCCATAGAATCAATCGTGTCTAAAGTTGCAGAACACAACTTTTTCAGTCAAATAGACCTAAAAAGTGCTTACCATCAAGTGCCTATATTGCCGAGCGAAAAAAAATATACAGCTTTTGAAGCATGCGGAAATCTCTACCAATTTACTCGTATACCATTTGGAGTAACCAACGGAGTTGCTGCTTTTCAAAGAACATTACACCATGTCATCTCTAAAGAAAAACTTGCAGGCACTTATGCGTATCTCGATGACGTCACAGTATGTGGCAAAACAAAAGAAGAACATGATCGAAATCTGCAACGATTTAAGGAGGCTGTGGCTAAGTATAATCTTACACTGAATGAAGAGAAGTGTGTATATGGACAAGAGTCAGTGAAACTGTTAGGATACAACATTGAAAACAATTCTATCCGACCTGATAAAGAACGCCTCAGTCCTCTAATTAATCTGCCAATCCCAACTGACTCGCAATCTCTTAAACGGGTTCTCGGCATGTTCGCCCATTACTCAAAATGGATTAAAAATTTCTCTGGAAAAATCAATCCCTTGACAAAGGTTTCTGAATTCCCTCTGAAAGAAAAGGCGATTGACTGTTTTCAAAGTATAAAGGCAGATATAATGAAATCAGCCCTAACTGTCGTTAATCAGAACGAAATATTCACCGTAGAAACTGATGCTTCAGAGCACTCTATTGCAGCTTCTCTCTCTCAGAACAGCCGCCCAGTGGCTTTCTTCTCTCGCTCACTAAACGATTCTGAACGCCATCATTCTTAAATTGAGAAAGAAGCATACGCTGTCGTTGAATCCTTGAGGAAGTGGCGACACTACCTTATAGGAAGACATTTTCTGCTAATAACTGACCAACGATCTGTCTCATTTATGTTTAATCAATCTCATAATAGCAAGATTAAAAACGAAAAAATAGAAAGATGGCGTCTTGAACTATCAAATTACAAATATGATATAATCTATCGCCCTGGTAAAGAAAATGTTACGGCCGATACCCTTTCTCGAGTGTGCTCAAATATTAACACGAATAGACTGAATGAGTTGCACCTTGGGACATCCCGGCATCGTGCGTATGGTACACTGGGTACGGTCTAAAAATCTACCTTACTCTATAAATGATATCAAAAAGATTATATCAGAGTGTCGCATTTGCGCAGAAATCAAACCCAGATTTGTAAAGAACCATGGGATTCTTATAAAAGCCACCGCAGTATTTGAGAGACTAAATATTGATTTTAAAGGGCCCCTGCCCACTAATACTCAGAATCGATACATCTTGACAATCATAGATGAATATTCAAGATTCCCGTTTGCTTACCCATGCAAAGATCTGTCTGCTGGTACCGTTATAAAATGCTTAAAAGACTTATTCTGCACTTATGGTGCCCCACAGTATATACACTCTGACCGTGGAACTGCCTTCATGTCTCATGAATTACGGTGCTATTTAATATCAAATGGGATTGCTTGTAGTCGGACAACGCCATATAATCCACAAGGAAATGGACAAGTAGAACGTCTCAATGGCACATTATGGAAAACAATTAAGTTATGCCTGAAAACCAAGAACCTGGACACAACATGCTGGGAGCATGTTTTATCAGCCGCTCTTCACTCCATCCGGTCTTTGTTGTGCACGACGACTAACACCACGCCCCATGAAAGATTCTTCAATCATCCTCGACGGACCGCAAGTGGAGAATCCTTGCCAACGTGGTTGTTGGAGCCAGGTCCTATACTTATGCGGAACAACCAAAAACATTCAAAATACGATTCAGATGTGGAAGAAGTGGAGCTTTTAGAAGCTAATCCATCTTATTCACACGTCAGATTATCAGATGGCCGTGAAACTACTATATCTAACAGGCAACTAGCTCCTCTGCAACCACAAGAGAATTATCAATCCGAATCCGAAGATGTCTTTGAGGATGCCGAAGGTGTAGAGGAAACACAAGACATTCAAACTCAAGAATTACCGGCCGTGAATGAAGAACTTGAAAATACAGCACCTCGACGCTCATCGAGAGAAAGAAGAGCCCCAGTTCGATTCCAGGACTATGTCTTCTGATGGGCGGGTGAATGTGGTGTGTTTTGAACCTTTTTCATACTTATGTTATTACCTCTTTTCCATAATGTGATGATTAAGAAGAATGACAACCTGTAATTAGTATCAATTGTTACCTACTACAAATTTTATTATATTAAAGCCATATTTCTAATAATGGTTTTCTTAGTTTTCTTGTAACAATGTGATTATAATTTTTCGAGTTATAGAGAGAAAACTGAAAAATACTTAAAACGTCCTAGTTCAAAGGTCATTGACCTTAGAGAAAAATGATCATAGCAAATAATGCTCCTTTAGCTACTTTCTATTTGAAAAAATCACAAAAAGTAACTTTGACATGACAGACTTCTTAAATTTGGCTTCTTGAATCTATCGCTAGATGGCGCTACTAACAACACGCTCTGAGTCGCGAATGCTGCCGATTATTGCAAAAACTAAAATAGCCATGATTAATATTCGATTTGATTCGTTTGTAATTAGACCTACTTAAGGAACCCTATAATACTGAGCATGGCCCGACATGCTCTTAGCCGGTTTTTAAAAAGGTTAAAACAGTGTTGCTTTTCTGCAACGATGTGTTGGCAACCGCTTGTGCTTCGAGCGGAGTAATTTGATCAATCTGTGATTCTTTATGAGAATTTATACGCCTTTTTAAAGCCTTTTAAAAGTGTTATTGGAATATTGGCGAGTTGAGAAATTGTATTGTGATTTTATTCCACTTTGTTTTTGAAGTGAATTAAATTTGCTTTGTTCTTTACTAGGCAGTTTTTGTTAAAATGAATAAGGTACCTATTTAATGTGCTGTTTAAGGCTATTTTACATACATTAAACCAGCAATTATGGTTTTAATGCCTTGTGCATACGCCTTGGATTCAGTAAATATCAACAATGTAATCTACCCTCCGCTTGGATGCCTCGGGAATATGCCTCGACAAAAGCGTTTTAAAAATCTCGGTTCCGCTAAATCGCTACAACTCTTGACTTTTTACAGTAAAAACACTTTTTATCATAACGCACTTAGCAACTGAATATCACCTTGAAAAGGACTGGTTCTCGAATTTAATATAGAGCGATTATACAATTGCAAAATTACATTTTTCACACCAAAATGTTACATTTGCACCTTATTATTTAAGTGGTAAGTGTCAGTGTTTTTTTTTGGATGCATGTAATTATTTTGCTTCAACTTCGCGACCATGTAATACGGAATTATACCGCATAGGTACCTACTTTTTAAATTATATACATAAGTATAAGTAAGTGCATAATGTATGTTCGATTGTTGCTCTGATTATTTGATTGGTCATGTAGGCAACATTTAAAAAGCCATATTCGGATAAGGAAAGAAAGACGATGGAGCAAGAAACAATAAGGAGTACCGTAGCATATTTCCTTAAAATTCTGCACATTTTATTGGACTGGATGTCGACTCCAAGGCTTCCGGACTTTGACTCAAAAAAGACTAGTAATTTTTCTTGTGGATACTAGGTACAGTCACTCAAAGAGATATAGGTGTCCAGGGTTGCCAGATATACAACGTGTATCAGAAATGCGTTGTCATATTTTAAGAGCTTATTCAGGGGATGCTATCGAACAACTTTTACTATGGGACCAACCCTGAAATCGAGAGAAAAAATCAACTGATCCTTTCATTTTGTCGAGCGACATCGATGATTAAGTAAGGAACAGCTGATATTTTTTTCGCGATTTCAGGGTGCGATGCCAGGAATGAGCTCTTAAAATATCACCACACATTTCTGATACACGTTGTAGATGAAGGTTTCTATAAGATAGGTTTGTTTTAGGGTTTTGTATAAATACAGTTTAACTTTGTCTGTTATTTAAATATTTAATTACACTCGAAAATTAAAGATAATCTCCTGAGAAAACTTCATTAATATATTTGGCGACACTTCTACCAGCTGTTTTTTTAGATGCCCTATTGGCTATTTAGCCTAGCTGGTAACATTTTATGCTACCATTTATATAACATTGGAAGGTAGTGATAGCCTAACAGTTGAGCGGTTGCCTTCCATGCAGGAGGGTTGTCTGACTTTGAACCCAGCCCGCACCTCTGACTTTACGAATTCATGTGCGGATAAGAATTAGATTACCATTTGCTTGGTAAAGGAAAACATCATGAGGAAACCTACACACCTGAGTGTTCCATACAGTTGTAGATGGTGTTTGTAGTTCGCCAACCCGTTTTTTTTTTTTAACGTATTTACGCATGCAAAAGAAAGCGCGAAATGCGAAAGAAAAAATCGCTCACGAGCAGGATTCGAACCTGCGACTCCTGGCTCAGTACGCCAGTGCTTGAGCCACTAAGCTACCGTGAACACTGCTCGTGGTATCAAATTTTACTTGCACTTTGGTACGTCTATTGCATTGTATTTTTATTGTCTTTGGTCGTACGTAGGTATCGCTGACGTCACCCAAAGACGTACCAAAATAGAAGTTAAATTCGATACCAGGAGCAGTGTTCGCGGTTGCTTAGTGGCTAAAGCACTGGCGTAGTGAGCCAGGAGTCGCAGGTTCGAATCCTGCTCGTGAGCGATTTTTTCTTTCCAAAGTTTAAATTGTTAGAGAAAATATTAATTAAAAAGAAAACTTTATATTTCATCACACCAGACACTTGAGTGCTTCTAATTAAAATTGCAAAATACTTGTCTGTTAGTTCGTAACGAGAATTCAAATTTAACTCATTATTAGTGGCTACAGCTTGGATCGGTTTGCTAGGTTAAGCAATGGTAGTTGCGGTCAAGCTGGGGATGAATGACCCCTGTTTATGTATGACAGTCATTTTAGTAAGAACTGTGATACACAGGGGTGCATGCCTACATAGCACCATCTACCCACCACAATTTTAATATCCTAGCACCCGGGTGCCAAGTCCTGGGGGGCACTGAAGATCAGAGCCTTAGCTGTGGACTGGTTCAATCATTGGCCACTCAAAGGCCAATGATTGAACCAGTCTATACATGCTGAAATTTGAGTCGCTTAAATCCCAAAAAGGGGTCATTGTACTGCTCATTATGAACAACTTTTACTATGGGACCAAACCTGAAATCGCGAAAAAAAAATCAGATGGTCCCTACATTTTATTGATTTAAGTGAACACTAATGTAGGGACCAACTGATTTTTTTTTCGCGATTTCAGGGTTGGTCCCATAGTAAAAGTTGTTCATAATGATGAGTACAATGACCCCTTTTTGGGATTTAAGCGACTCAAATTTCAGCGTGTATAATCACTGACCTTATTTTTAGTTTATACTAAATCTCTTAAGGGGTCATTATACTCATCATTATGAATAACTTTTACTATAGCACCAAAACTGATATCGCAAAATTTTTTTTTATTGATTTATGTTGTAAACACAAATGTAGGGATCAGGTGATTTTTTCTTCGCGATTTTAGGGTTGGTCCTTTAGTAAAAGTTGTTCATAATGTTAAGTACAATGACCTCTAAAGAAGTTTAGTATAAACTAAGAATAAGGTTGTATAAGTTGCTTTACATTTAAAAAAATTAAGCAATGTCGCAAATCTTTACTAGATGCGAACAATAAACAAGTAACTTTGTGAATACCGCGGGGATTCCCCGGAGTAATACCCTTCTTACGGGATTATGAAAAATTCATTTTCCTTAGCATTTAAGTACTCACTTTATTATGTTTATTTGTTTGTTTATTCGCTACAAGACTCCATGTTTCCAACTTTCCCGTAAAACATATTATGATTTTTTGCGGAGTAAATTAGAATGAAATGAATCAGAGGTTACTGCTTATTTGAATTATCATAATATACAGGATGGCCGATAAAATGACGTCCAAAGGAAAAATCTATACTTCTTATGTCGTGCCCCATCCGAAATGACCCCATGTATGTTTCGCGATTTTTACTAGGTTTCGAGAAATTCACGTTTTTCTAAATGTACTCCCATAGAAGTTCTACTAAGTAGGTACATTTTTTTTTGCCAATTTGCAAGGAAAATTTTCCCATAAAGTATTTGTTTTTTTTTATATGATTTGGAGATTCTAGAGTCCGTAGACGTTTTTAAAATCAGTTTGACACCAAGCCAACTATTACCTGCAAGTTTTAATTATATCAAATACTGTTAGTTGTTGTGTGGGAGGACCATGTTTATAAATGGATATTTATGAGCTTTTAAAGCTCCGATCATGATGATTATTTAATAATCAAAAAAATCTTGAAGTACGATTTTTTTTTAATGCAATCTATGACAATAACTTATTCCGAATTTCCAGATTCGTTAATGTTTTGTTATCAGTGAGTCTACATTAGGTCACTTGTTTTAATATCTTATCTGTCACATAAAATATATGCAGATATTAGCGACTTATAATAACCGGAAAAGATTACATAATGTTTAAATGTCGCAAATCAAATCGGAATAAAGAACGACATCGTGAGAAAACCTGCACAAGTGCACATCTTAGCTCTTTCTCGGAGCATTTTTCCACCAACTATGTTGGGGCGGCTGCCAATCCAACAAGATGCGGCTCAACATCTGTATTTTAAACGGAGCGAATGCCATCAGACCCCCGCAGCCCAGTTAGTGGACAATACCGACATTCTAAAGTTAAATCATTTGTCAGACTTCCGGGCTACTGACTACCCGTAACGACTGCACTAGATTAATTTTACACGGAGCGACTGCCATCAGACCCCCGCAGCCCAGTTAGTGGACAATACCGACATTCTAAAGTTAAATCATTTGTCAGACTTCCGGGCTACTGACTACCCGTAACGACTGCACTAGATTAATTTTACACGGAGCGACTGCCATCAGACCCCCGCAGCCCAGTTAGTGGACAATACCGACATTCTAAAGTTAAATCATTTGTCAGACTTCCGGGCTACTGACTACCCGTAACGACTGCACTAGATTAATTTTACACGGAGCGACTGCCATCAGACCCCCGCAGCCCAGTTAGTGGACAATACCGACATTCTAAAGTTAAATCATTTGTCAGACTTCCGGGCTACTGACTACCCGTAACGACTGCACTAGATTAATTTTACACGGAGCGACTGCCATCAGACCCCCGCAGCCCAGTTAGTGGACAATACCGACATTCTAAAGTTAAATCAGTTGTCAGACTTCCGGGCTACTGACTACCCGTAACGACTGCACTAGATTAATTTTACACGGAGCGACTGCCATCAGACCCCCGCAGCCCAGTTAGTGGACAATACCGACATTCTAAAGTTAAATCAGCTGTCAGACTTCCGGGCTACTGACTACCCGTAACGACTGCACTAGATTAATTTTACACGGAGCGACTGCCATCAGACTCCCGCAGCCCAGTTAGTGGACAATACCGACATTCTAAAGTTAAATCAGTTGTCAGACTTCCGGGCTACTGACTACCCGTAACGACGGCACTAGATATTCGTATGACAGTCGGAACCGACAGCTTAAGGGTAATATAGCAGCCAAGTGGCGCCCCCATCAGTAAAAAAAATATTACTCGCTGAATACTTACTTTAATTTGACGCATTTTCGATAAATGATTTATCGAAAATGCGTCAAATTAAAGTTCAGGTACTTTAGTTTAGTCAGAAACTATTAACTCTGTAAATTATAGTTCGCTGTAGTTGTAGACAGAAAAAATTAAAAAAGTGGCCGTTTTTCGCATAAAAAGAAAAAAAATTGAAAAAAAAATTGCCGAAGGAAAATCGATATGTACCTAGAATGCTCCGTGAGGCTATTGAAATTAAAAAACATTCTAATTTTAATAGAGAAGATGGTTGGCAGCTACCACCTGTTTGGAACCCAGTCCTAAAAATAATCAAGTCCCAAACAGCACGCAACACTGTAAAAGATAATGATATTGTGAGTGATTACTGCGTGCATCGAAACGATTTTAATTAATAATATTGTACGGTAGATTAAAATATATTTTTAGAAATATCTGTAAAGACAATTGTCATCTTAGTCTACCTGCGACCACGAAATGCTGCAAAGCTTTCGAAACGTCAGGAAAACCAATTTAAATAATATACGCGATTTAATCCGGTTAAACTTTGTTTTATTATAATGTGTAGTGATCGCGAAAACCTAAGAAGTTATTAATCAATTATGTATTTAGCGAGTAATCTTTTTTACTGAAGCGGCGCCTTTTGGCTGCTACATTCCCCTTAACATGGAGGTGTTTCAGTCTTACGAGCGATCACTCATTGACGGATTTACCGCGGCATTCCCAGTACTATCCTATGCCGGACCCAATATATGAATATATAACTGACCGGACTCGATAAAGGATGTCCGATATTGAATCATTTGTACCGAGAATTTATGTGGAACACTTGGTCCTTCAAGTGGTTTACTTAAATATATTATAGATGATCTAGATACATTTAGAAGGGACTATCCGGAGCGGGTTAATATAGGTTCACTTGTTATGCTTATTTATTACTAGCAGTGCCTGAGACTCCGTCCGCATGGAAGTCGGAACATAGCATCATGTTTTCTTCTTTAACAATACATTAAATACCTAGAAAATGTACCAAAGCTACTTTGTGTATTTTGATTCATAACAAACACTTTCACATGCACAAACGCCCAGCCTCCGCACAATGTTCCTTGCGGGAATCAACCCATGACCCGTGGAGCAGCAGCCAATTGCTCAGCCATTACACCAAACGCGCCGTCTGATATCATGATAGGATACTAACTCCATCTTGTTGTATTTGTGGTTATGTTAAAGTCAAACAGTTATATGTAGTTATTCTTCTTATTCTATCGTGTCAACATAAGCTACATAATGATAACAGCTCATGCCGTGGGGAAAAGATTAGCCAGTCAGCAGGTTGGTAGCGAGGCTGACTGCCCAGGGTGCGCCGGACGATCAATTAAATATCGTCACTCGTGGAGGCTCTTTTAATGCACCCCAAACTAGTATAGTAGTAGTAGTAGTATTCATGTAGTTATTTAATTATTAATAATGCAGATGATACGACACAAGAAAAAAAAAATTGGTTCATAGATAACAATAAAACGGAATGTAGAAAACAAGAAGTGCCATTACGATTACATAGTATTTGGGGACCAGTGTCGCCAAACTCACACAATTACAATTGAAATAGTACATTACAATACATAAAAACAATTATATGATTGGGTCTATTTAAAATTCAAATTGGACCTAAAACACAAGTTATTACAATAATTTTATTGAAATATAGCCTGTGCTCATGGCTTCATTGTCATTTATCGCGCATCCTTCGGGAACTGTTCATCTTCCCGGGATAAAAATTACCGTATATTTTAATCCGGGTTATGTTCTATCTGTCAGCCTAATTTAATTAAAATCCATACAGTAGTTTTTGCGTGAAAGAGTAACAGACATCCATACATCCTCACCAACTTTCATGTTTATGATATAAGTAGGAAGGAGTATATCAAAATTGTACACATAACGGTGCTATGATACACCTCTATGAGAAAAATTTTTCGTTCTGCTATAATTTTTATACGTTAAATTGCAGAATAAAGGTAAAATCTAGTACCATAAAATGCCCTAACTTTGCCCATAAGCTCTACTTTGCCTAAGGCATTCATCATTTCAGCCGAAAGACGTCCACTGCTGGACATAGGCCTCCATAGGCATTAATTTAACAAAAAAATCATTCGTTCAGATATGTCATTCCCATACATTTTGATCGTTTTCTATTAGCGTTGACGATTGACGATTGTGTAGATTGTCAACTTGGCTAGGGGGGCTGAACCAAAAGTAAGCGTTGTCATAGTTTTTAAATCTCACCAAGTACGGAAATCATAGCTATTATAGTTTACTCAAAAAACAACCAGGCAAAGTATGGCTTGGTGCCAGCCTAGGGTGTGGTGCCAGACGTAAAGAATTGCACCACCCTCTTTCTTCTCATGGGTGTCGTAAAAGGCGACTAAGGGATGACAGAGGATGGACAGCAGCGTTCCCTGAGTATTTAAACAACCAACTGCGATCGCCAACCCGCCTGCCAAGCGTGGCGATTATGGCATATACCCCCCCTTTGGGGAGGCCTTTGTCCAGCAGTCGACGTCTTTCGGCTGAAATGATGAAAGTAGGGCTTGTGACTCTTGCGAGCCAAGTTATGTTATATATATTTTACGGTATTTCACGTAAGCGTTCGAGACGTCACGTCGCGCTGTCGTATCGCAGCGCGATTGAGTGTGTTGTTCGTGGAACCTGAGTTAACCTTACACTTGTATCTTGTTTTCTATATTATCATATCATACTATTTTCGTGGTTGGGTCCTAGTGCGGGGCAGCGATTTTTACGATTGCGTACCAGCGGGTGCAAACGGGAATAAACGTAGTGGTTATATTATCTTTGACGGACACTATAACTAGCCTACGCCGTTTATCTGTCCGTCCGTCTGTTTGTCTGTCTGTCACAGGGCTGTATTTTTTTAATCCTTACGGTTAGCTAGCTGATATTTTCACAGAATGTGTTATTTAGGCCTCTACCGATTCGCACTTGGCGTTGTTTTTTTTCTGGAAGTTTGTGTAAGTAGGCATACTATTTATTTTGTTTACAAATTACAAAACATTTCCGCCTTTTGCTTGTATGCCTCAGGTCGCTCCGTCAGGTCCTCAATTTACTGTTGTTCAAAGTCTTGGTATCTTGTCTTGCGAAAATGCAATACTGCAAGATCAAGAATATAGAGAATACTACCTCAATTAATCATCATCATCAATCAATCATCTATGATGCATTCCCGAACAACAGGCATAGCCAGGTCATTCGCTAGACAATAATTATAGTGCAGTGGCTAACGGGAGGACCGGACCACTAGTGACCTAATGATCTGAATAGTTCAAACCGGTATCGGTATCTGGTATTTGATACTGGGATTATTGAGCGCTTCACTATTATGGTCTTTATTAGAGGTTGTTGTACTAACTTCCGAGAAAAATAGATGATTGATTGATCTGTTGGCTTATGACGATACTTGTTAAAAGGAAAATTAAATGTCTTCTGGTTTAAACAAAGTTTTAAGTTTCGCCTAATTCAATTCAATTCATTTAATTTTCGTGAATATAGGTAGAATGGCTGTTATGTCAGAAGTATTATTAGCGCCTCTATATCCTGCCACTAATGTAGCGTACAAAATTACAATTATAATAATATTAGACAAAGAAATATAAAAAATTGCTTTAAAATCACATTGCAAGTCATGATTAAACTAGAATAAAAATTAAAATAAATATACGATTCAAATTAGTCATAAGTCACTATGCATTTAAATAATTATCATGTTTAAACTTAATCTAAGTAGGTAATATGGTAACCTTAGCAAAAATAGACAATGGGTTTCGTGGGTATCTTATGAAAATCTTTGTTTGACGTAGAGTAAATATTGCCTTATCCTTACATTCATAAGAAAAAAGGTTTGCATACTATATCATTATAATTCAGGTTTTGACGATTGGTTGCTACTTTTACTCGTGTAGTTCCGAGAATTTTCTCTATAAACAAAAAAAATAACAATAAAGAAAACTAGGCGAAGCCGCGGGTAAAAGTTAGTTCTATAGTAAATGAAGTTGAAACTTTATACTCTTACAGGTATGTTACTACAAGATCATTTCAGAATACGACGTTTTTCTCTGGAGATAGTACGCAGGTTTTCCGCTCCAAACTTTTACGAAGCAAGACTTGAACAATAATGAAATCTTTACGACTTTTTCTTCACTGAAGCTTTAACTTTATAGTCAAACGACCCAATAACTAATGAGAACACACCATAACCTAGTTAAGAAATAAGACGGTTCACACCAAACGTAACGCTCGCTCACAGGCAGCTGTCGAATGAGACCTACGTTGTTTACTAATTTCCCACTTTCAACCTTACAGTCTGGCAATAAAAAAATTTATGAACAAAAACAAAAACCCGACTGCGTCTAAAAATAACAGAAAAGATATAAACAAGACTTATCAACACGCAGTCGGAGGCTACGTATGTTTTTGGTCATGAATAATGTACATAATAGTTCATAGGTAGGCTCCGCCTGCGTGTTGATAAGTCTTGTTTATATCTTTTCTGTTATTTTTAGACGCAGTCGGGTTTTTTGTTTTTGTTCATGAATTTTTTTATTTGAAATTTTTTAGTTTTGTTATGTTTTATTTATCATAATATTAATGTTTTTTTTGAATAGTCAAATTCTTTTTTAACGTTGAATATTTTGTTGTTTTTTAGCATTTCTCATTCCAAATTACATTTAAACATATAAGTTGTATATATTTTCGTAAACCATTTATAAAACCCTTTATTTTGATACCCCACTCGATAGGTTATGAGCAAAAAAAAAATTTTTAAGTCACATAAAATGGCTCCAAAAAGCGGCCATTTTGATTTTTATAATTTTGATATACCCAGTGTCACTCTCACAATTAAGATGAATCCAACGACACCTCTCAAGCTAAGATCCATCAAGCCGTTTAGGCTACAGAGCGTGCCAAAGAAATATACATACATACACTCGAAAAACATAACCCTCCTTCTGGCGCAGTCGGGTAAAAACGTTTTAAATTCGGAACATTTTTTTTATCTTTGTCAGTATTGTGTCGATCTGCATTCTATTATGCAAAAAAATATGCATGTACACACTTCCATTGAATTTATATTAGTGAGACTATCCAGTCAAAACGCGGTTTTTAAAGTTTAAAATTTTCATCGTATGACTAGTGGCGCCCTCATTTTGTGTACTTCTTTGTATCAAGCTGTACGTACGCTACAGCGTAAAGTTATCGGCTATCTATACGTTAGGTGTGTACCGTCCTTTAGCGAGAATCGATAAATTATCACGATGCTAAGTCGAATCGAGTATTTCTCATGTCTAATTCACACGAGCTTAGTAGGTAGCTAATGCGTAGTACTTGTCACTTACACTAAATCCCTACGTGTCTTTCTCCGAACTTTTTCCGATGTTGATGATGATGTCCTTATGTTGGCTTGCAGAATGGAGTTGCAGTTTAACCGGATGCGTCTTAATATGAGTAAAACCTTGCATGTATACGTCCGAATTGGGGCTTAGTATTAGTAAAACGCAGTGACAAGTGACAAGTAGCACTAATAACAATAAGTAATAAACTCGTTTAAATATTATTTGTGTAATATTAGTAATTTTAAATTTGTAATTAATTTAACGTAATACTTTATTTTCAATTTTAATCTAAATGACATGTGACGTAATATTTTAGTGTGATGAATTTACTTGTATAGCGGATTACCTACTAATATAGTTTATTAAGTATTACTAACAAAAATATGGATCTATGTATCTGATTTAAACAATAAATAAATAAATAAATAGGCTTTAGGTATGCTTTCTCTTATTACTTTCAGGTTAACAAATATGAAAACTAGAACAAGACTTATTACTGAAAAAATATCAAATCTGTTAGGTATAATGGGTATAATGATAAATATGGCAATTTTTGTAACATAAAATTAAAATTCGAAATAAAAATCGATTTCCCACACAGTGTTGCCAGGTCCGATTTTCAAAATCCGGGAGGCATATTATGAAAAAAGCGGGAGATGTATTGAGGAAAAATGGAAAAAATCGGGAGATTGTTTTTCAACAAAAATCAAAGTTTTTGAAGTAATCCCGGTATTATATTTTGCTACCGTTCCAGCTGTTATATTAAAACCAAAGCAGTTTGATATTTTACCGCACTGTGTAATAACTGACGGAAATATTCAGGGCAGCAACTTATCCGTCTGTTTCATTTTATTGCATTTTATGCAGTTTTTTTGCCAGGTTTTGATCTTATTCCTATTATTAGGCTTTATACATAGATTGTAAAAAATCGGGAGATCGGGAGATTTTTAGGAAAATCTGTGAATCTCCCTGTGTTCCCACATATCAATCTATAATTCCACAAAAAAAAAAATCAAATTAAAAAGCAGCGTGCTTTTATCACATAAACAATGCGAATATTTAAAGAAAGTCCGGAAATACATTAGCAGATAATACATAAAGTGTAAAAGCTTCTTCACAAATTTTCAGTTTTGAGGAAAACCTCAACAAAATCAACATATCCGGAATAAATATTACACTACAACCTAGTTATTAAATCTACTGAGAACCGAAAAATTATCACCAAACAAACTAATTCAAACTGTCCACTGCTCCTTATGCTTCATATTATCACCAATTATGAAAGAAAGAAATAAATATTTACTCACTGTGTGACCCACAAATTGACAAGCACGAGAGTAAATGTAATACTAGTTAAAAAGTGTGTATGTCTGTATATATATATTGGGTATCCGGTTGCGTTGAATGATATAACGGTAGCTGACCACATCCGGGTTCGTGTCACATAATAGGGACATCCGCTAGTGCTGCCGCAGAATGTACGGGAAAACCCTAAGTACAGGAGGTTCTGTCAATAAGCCATGGCAGGAATATACAGCGTATTTCAGGGTTGGCCCCACAGTTAAAGTTGTGCTTAGCTATGCCCTGAATAAGCTCTTCAAATATGACCACGAATTTCTGATACAAAACTAACATTGTAACAGGTCGTGGGTTCGATTCCCACAGGACACAAATATTTGTGTGATGAACATAAGTGTTTGTGTTGGTCTGAGTGTTTCTTATGTATTGTAAGTATATATTTACAAAAATATAATGGGAATCGAACCCAGGACCCCACGCTCAGCAGTCGCGCTTGCAACTACTAGACCAACGAGGCAGTCAACTAGATAGTGCTGTGTAAAAATTTCCAAAATATATTTATTTTATTTATTTATTTATTGTTCGCCTCACTATTGGGCATCGACCATACAGCCAAATAGACGCCTAATGTTGAATATAATGCGTACAATAAATTCTGCCACTAGCTGAGGCAATACTGCAATCCGATTGGCCCTACAAAAGCGGCTATTGGCTAATCACTAACACGGCACTTTTGACGGCTCATGTAAGTGGTCGAAACTGATTTGAAGATTTCAAGTGGCGAATAGTGGCGACCTACATTAGTGAAATTTCATAGATGTGTTGCAGACATCGGTCGCATGTTATAAGGCGCCTATAGGGTGTATGGTCGATGCTATTGGGCTTGAAAGTCATAATTTGAGCTTTGGCTCTCGACTGTTTTCTCTTCCGAAACTGAACCAATTTATAATATACTAGCTGGGCCCGCGACTCCGTCCGCGTGGATGTCGGAAAATAACATCTTGTCATAATTATGAACACAATGTCTTCAAATATATACATATAAGCGCCTACACAGACGATTACACTATTTACCGACCATACTATATTTTGTTTTTACAACAAACCGGCTAAGGTAATGGAATTTCATGGAATTAGCCCTAAACTCCCTCATTCTGACAAGACGCTCGTGCCCAGCAGTGGGAAGTTATTGGGCTGATTATGTTATTCTATAACACTAACCACATCTCTTCTTATGCTTAGAAGAGGCCCGTGTCCAGCAGTGGGACTGTAATGGGCTGGTAATGTTATGTTATTCTAGAATACTAATAATATCCAGTTCATTAACTCTTCTCATTTTGAGAAGAGGGCCATACCCAGTAGTGGGACAGTAATATATTTTCTAGTTTCTTAACTCTTCTCGTTCCGAGAAGAGGTCCGTGCCCAGCAGTGGGGCAGTAGGTAATGAGCTGATTATGTTATGATAATCTATTACACTAACAATATCCAGTTCCTTAACTCTTCTCATTCCAAGAAGAGGGCCATGCCCAGCAGCGGGACAGTGATGGGCTATGTTATGTTATTCTATATTTTCTATAATACTAATAGAATCCAGTTGTATTTTTAGGAACCTGCAACCTGCATTCAACCAACAATCATGACCTCTACTTTGTATGCGACTTAATACAATAGAGGGGTCAAGCTGTATCGCTGGATCTACTCAACCGATTCAGATAAAACATACCCTATATTTTAAGTTAGACTAATACCAATACAAATGGTAAGTTTCATTACCATCCGTTCAGCCGTTTTCACGTGATGAGGTAACAAACAGACAGACAGACAGACATAAATTATTTAAACGATTGATTCATGTGCTATAGCTTATTTCTAGTGCCCCTAGCCGGTTTTCGCGAAAAAAAACTCAATGTACAGACTTTTCGACCTTTCCAGTTTTATTATAGTATAGATAGATTTCACAAACTGAATAAGAAGAATATGTATTGTATCGCTATGTTTTTCCTTTTTCATTCATTGTTGTCAAATTTATTCAAAAGGCCTCTGTAGACAGCGGTCTAAATAAGACATTTTGGGATCTAGACATAATTTATCAACAAAAACTAAAATATAGGGATATGGAACAAGTTTTCATTTATTTCACTTTACAAAATCATTATTACTCTAGGACTATAAACCAGAAAGAAAACTGTCGAGAGCATTTGTATGGAGAAAAGACCAACCGCATTTTCTCTCAATATTTTCCAAAGAAACTTCCATTTCCAGAATGCAAATTTTTATATTCTGGTTATCAATATAATATATACATCAGCATGTATTATCAAATATTTAGCATAAATAACAAAGAATTTACATACATTATAATAAAATGGTCTATTTTAAATCTTTATTTATTATTTTATCTCTCTTTATGAGACTCTTTTGGGTTTCCAATATCCGTTATAGATAGGATATTTATTTTTCATTTGAATGTACCTATCTACTAGATATTTTGTATCTTATCATCTTTAGCACTTTTTTGTTATCTTAGTCACAGCTAATTTATATAATACTGTCATAGTGTTTTCCGGATTGTTGGTAATTTTTTGTTTTATCTGTTTATTCGGGATATTGAAATAGGTGTTACAGTATTTTAGAATATAAATAGAACAACAATGTATTAAATGTGTATCAGCATGGACTGCCTCGTTGGTCTAGTGGTCGCAAGAGCGACTGCTGAGTGTGAGGTCTTGGGATCGATACCCGGGTCGGGAAAAGTGTTATTGGGTTAGTTTATTAGGAAATGAAATTCTCAGTCCGCAATTCGCAACCCGGAGTCTGGATTTGTGCCCGGTTAATGGCAATAGGCTCGCCCCCTATTACATGGGAATATAACATAACTCATAACACATTGCTTACAGAACGGATGGCTGATGGGGCAGTAAAGTTCTGGAGTGGTGACCGCGTACTGGAAGGCGCAGCGTGGGTAGGCCCCCACAAGGTGGATCGACGATCTGGTGAAGGTTCCGGGAAACCGCTGGATGTGGAAGGCGCACGACCGGTCGTTGTGGCGATGCTTGGGGGAGGCCTATGTCCAGCAGTGGACGTCTTTTGACTTAAATGATGATGATGATGATGATGATAACATAACTGGCGAAATGTGGGTGTACTATACACCTCTGCCTACCCCTTCGGGGAAATACAGGCGTGATGTTATGTTATGTATCAGCATGGAAGCAGATTTTTAGAATAAAACGGGTGACGACTTTGATTGCCCGACAGATACACAACCTCAACGCAAGTAACGCAAGCGCAGACAGAAAGCGCGCGCGAGATAACGGTGACGTTTTTTCTCGGTTTACTCCCCAGCGCTTGAGGGCACAACGACACTAGAAGTTTCGCTTCTAAAAGGTTCAGGCCGGAGTTCACCACGGTGTCGTGGTGATATACTAGTGCGAGTTGACAGACTATACCACCAAGGCATCTGTCCCACCAAAAACGCTAAGGGAATATTCAGTAGTGCTAGATTGTCACAAACAATGAAACACTCTCGACTCTCGCAGAATTTGTACCCAAAATAGGTACCCTAACTGCTTAACCGGGCGGGTGGCGGAGAATCCCGTTAGGGATTCCATCCGCCGAACACTTTAATAAAAAAAGTTATTACAAAAAAAAAAACCGACTTCAAAAACCTTAACTAAAAAGTAAAAATTATCCTTGTAAAACCTTTTTCAAAGTCTTTTCATAAACCAACATTTTGAAGGCGGTGCGTGTTACGTAACATACTTACGTAAAGAAAGGGCAATCACAGGTCAGCTTCTACATACTATGGCAACTCTTTTTACGTTTATTTCTAAAGGCAATATACTCACTTTTAAACTCTTGTTTATTTCTGACATTAAACTACATTATACTCACATTATTTGAATAAATTTGATGTAATAAATAATAACTTGTTTTGAAAAGAGTTTATCTATGGAGTTTCTTGCCGGTTCTTCTCCATAGGACCCACAATTTGGAACAGTGCAACTAGAGCTTGACCTTTCAAAAGTGCCTGTAATTAGGTTTATTTGAAATAAAAAACATTGAAATTGAAAATTGAAATTAAACTGATTTATTGAAGCTGGTTAAAAAGCTACTCAACCTAAGACAATAAAATTTATATTTATATGGGACCACCGCGCGGGCTTCCTCTACCAAATAAAACAACCACCACGTAAATCGGCCCAGAAATCTCGGAGTAATCTGTGTGAGTGAATTCATGAAAACAAAACCCGTCGAATACATAATTACCTACTCTTTTTTTAAAGTCGGTTAAAAAATTAAAATTTAATTAGATTTTTGCCGGTAACGAAACCATAGCTAGAATTTAAATCGCACAGCGCCATCTATCGAGCGATGGGACAACAAATGACAAAATGTAGGCAACAACTGTATTTTTTTCACGTATTCTGGATTGGTACCATTGTAAAAGATGTTCATACTGATGAGTATAATGACCCCTTAAGAGGTGTTTAGTTATTTTATTTACACCTTGTATAACCAGCTGATACCCGACAAAAAAACAATAGTTAACCTAACGATTGTTCTTTTGTCGTGTACAATACCACAGCTGTATCGTAAAAGTGTCGTGTGAAAACGTCTTAACCCTTAAAAACCTACCCCTGTGGTACATTACGTAAGCTAAGTACCGATCACTAGCGCTTACAGATTTTCACTTTAGATAAATGGCTGCTCAAATGCTGATTTTATTAAGGAATTGGTCCAATTGTCAGCGGGAAGCGATTTTATATAGAATCGAACCAGTGACCTTTCTGGTCCAGAACACCAGTTGCTGCAGCCATCTGAGCTATTTATTAAATAAAATAGATCAATGAAAAGAATCGAAGAATAAGTGATTAAATATATCAGCTCTTCCATACATTTTGTCTACGGTAATTGACTTCAATGTATGAAACAGCTGATTTCATTTCACTTATCTGTCGTATTTTTTTAATAATAATAATAGATCTATTCTATTACAGCAACTTATCACACACTGTTTTCTGCCGTTATCCAGCCGGTAAAAAAAAAAATCTGGTATATCTTTTTACTCCATCTTTGAGCATGTATCCCCAGGTGATAATGAATTACAATAAAATTATGTATGGTTTTGCATTTTGATGCTGATTAGTTAGTTATCTGATAGAAAAATCTTTTATCGTGTAGTCTAATACTGCATAATTCACAGATTTGCCAGTGAAACTTGTTTTATCTTATCCATTAAATATTTTTGCGGAAATATCAATTCACCGATTAGAATGATTATGAACTAATAACATTAATTAATATACGATATTTTTAGTGACAAGAATAAATTAATTCTATATTGATTTATTACAACATAGACGAACAATAAGTTAACGTTCTGTACGTGCCAGTTCTTATAAGTTACACAATAAAATAAGTAAGAATTATTATGAACTAGACCATGCCCGCGGCTTTGCTCACATACAATTCGGTTTTTCACAAATGTATGTCATCGCGCATCCCTCGGGAACTGTTTATCTTCTCGGGATAAAAAGTAGCCTATATGTTGTGTATATGTGTGCTAAATTTATATATAAATGTGCTTAATTTCATCCAAATCAATTAGATTTGGATGAAATTAAGCACATTGAATATACGAATACTATATCATCCTCCGAGCCTTTTCCCAATTATATTGGGTTCGGCTTCCAGTCTAGCGAGATGCGGCTGAACATCAGTATTTTACACGGAGCGACTGCCATCAGACCCCCGCAACCCAGTTACTGGGTAATACTGACATTCGGAGGTTAGACCAGTTGTCAGACTTTCAGGCTTCTGACTACCCGTAACGACTGCCATAGATATTCGTATGACAACCGGGACCGACAGCTTAACGTGCTCTCCGAGGCACGGAGGGGTTTCGATGTGTAACGAAACGGTCACCCATCCACAGACTGACCGCGGCAAGTGCAGCGAATACTATAAATACAATGAAAATAATAAATGCCAAAGTATAGATGTTTGTTTGGTTGTCCTTCAGTCACGCTGAAACGTGTGAACTAATTTTTATGAAATTTAGCGCACAGAAAAACCATCATCATCATCATTTCAGCCGAAAAACGTCCACTACTGGACATAGGCCTCACCCTAAAGGGGGGAATATGCCATAATAGATATACCATAACCCGGATTAATCTAAAGGCTACTTTTTATCTTGGGAAGATACATACTATCAGGAGGATGCGTGATGACGTGTTAATTTGATAAACCGTATTATACGCGGATCAAGTGATTTCTGCTTGGCATGGAACACAAACTATACTTTTCGCTTATCGCTTCTCGCTTGCAGTCGAACATAACATCTACAATTTATTCAAAAGCTATCCCTAGATAAGCGTGCCCCCTTTACTAGTGAACTAGTGTCAGTAACGCTAATGGATTAAGTTTATTTAGTGCCTATGTATTTGCTAATATTGTAAACATTTATATTGAAGACTTTTAAGCTATCTGAACCATTGATATCGTTGCTTCGAAGACTTCCCGATGATTAGACACTTACATAACATAATCAGCCCATTATTGTCCCATCACTAGGCATTAAAAGAGTGCAATAAAAGAGCCTCCACGAGTGACGATATTTAATTGATCGTCCGGCGCACTCTGGGCAGTCAGCCCCGCTACCAACCTGCTGACTGGCTAATTTTTTCCCCACGGCATGAGCTATTATATCATTATGTAGCTCATGTCGACACGATAGTAGAAGACTGGGCATTGGGCACGGGCCTCTTCTCAGAATGAGAAGATTAAGGCGTAAGTCCACCTCGCTGGCGTAGTGCGGTTTGGCAGACTACACACACCATCGAGAACTGTATGGAGCACTCTCAGGTGTGCAGGTTTCCTCACGATGTTTTCCTTCACCGTGATAATCGAAAATCTCTCTTTTCAAATTGAAGTACTGATCAGAATTTGATTATAACTTGCTTTACTATAGAAAGAAAGAAAAGAAAAAATATTAATTTGCTTCAAAAGTGACGCACAA
This sequence comes from Asteroscopus sphinx, assembly GCA_949699075.1. Taxonomy (NCBI): domain Eukaryota; kingdom Metazoa; phylum Arthropoda; class Insecta; order Lepidoptera; family Noctuidae; genus Asteroscopus; species Asteroscopus sphinx. The sequence goes on along the minus strand of OX453010.1, from coordinate 27,102,483 downwards.
AATTACCAAAAAATTCAAGAACACAGAACCATTGACTTGTACCTATGGACCAGTAATACCTACTACGAAATAAGCGTGGTATACCTACAATATCCGGGCCACCGTTATGGTGGCCATAGCTAGGGAAGTAAGTAATCAAAACTAAAAAGTATCGATATCGATGCTCGTGTTTCGTACCAGAGATGTATGCTGATGAAAATCATTTTCAAGTAGTAATAAATAAAGCAATTATATTAAATACTAAGTTCGGCTGTCCCTAGGACATAAAAAATCAAGCTTCTAGGTCAAGGCAATCATACCGCTATGTCACATTTTGATACTCGCAAACTCACATAAAAAACCTATAGGGTACTTCGCATTGACCTAGAATCATGAAATTTGGCCAATATATCGTAATATCTTTTTTTTTTTCAATATATCGAACTCCGATATTTAAAAATATCGATAGATCGAAAATCTGATATTTAAAAAATATCAACAGCCCTAGTTTGTTTACTTGACAGCTCATGTACTATGGGCCACATTGCGGGGTAAGCGGGGTTGCCACGCGGCGTAGGTGTTTTGACATCCCGTAAAGATGTTGCCAAACAGAGAATATACAAATAGCATGCGATCTTTTTCACCAGACGACATAACACGTTGGTTAACAAGAGACAAAGAATAGTTTCATAATTCAATAACGATTTAATAGATATTTGTATAAACTAGGTGGATATAGAAGAATGGGCCACTTCCATAGGTTTCTTAATTCAATGCACAGAACAAATACAGGTACAGAACCAAGAAGTGTGGTAAGATATGCGTCACATCCGCGCAAAACGGCCACCGCTCAGCATATTGCTGTGCCTCATGCACGGAGCAAAGACACAGCACTGGTTTTCAGCGACAGCCGGCGTCGACACAAATTCACAATGCAATAACGTAGATCAGTGAGGCGTGATGTTGGTAAATAACGATAAAAATAAATAAGTAAGATTATTATATACATTTTTTTTTTACTGTTGTATTTTATGAACAGTGTAGGTAGATGAGTGTTGTGTAGTGTTGATTTCCAGGAAGTCTTACACAGGCCAAAACAATATATCACTGCATATTTGACGTTTAATTAAAATAACTGAAACCTCTTCAGGGGTCATTGTACTCATCAGTGAGAACTACTTTTACTATGGGACCAACCATGAAATCGCGAAAAAAAATCAGTTGTCCCCGACATTTTTGTTCACATGAATCGACAAAATGTACGGATCAGCTGATTTTTTTTCGCGATTTCAGGATTGGTCCTCTAGTAAAAGTTACTAATACTGATGAGTACAATGACCCCTTAAGAGGTTTTCAGTTATTTCAATAACGTTGTATTATTATTGTCTTTTATTAATGTAACAACATATGAATTACATTTTCAAATATTTTAAAAATATACTACTGCCTCGTTCGTCGTGACGAAGCCAATCCAACTGCGCAGAGGGGTGAGACAAGGGGATGTAATATCCCCGAAATTGTTCACTAACGCGTTGGAGGACGTCTTCAAGACGCTGGACTGGACTGGACAGGGTATCAACGTTAACGGCGAGAACATCTCACATCTCCGTTTTGCCGATGACATCGTTGTAATGGCTGAGTCGCTGGAACAACTGGGCGAAATGCTGCACAGCTTAAACGGAGCCTCTCGACGTGTCGGTCTCGGCATGAATCTGGACAAGACTAAAGTCATGTTCAATATGCATGTCATGCCGAGGCCAATATTCGTCGAAGGGTCGGCACTCGAAGTTGTAACGGAATACGTCTACCTAGGGCAGGTAATTCAGCTTGGTAGACACAACTTCGAGAAAGAAGCCAACAGAAGGATCCGTCTGGGCTGGGCAGCATTTGGCAAACTTCGCCGAGTCTTCTCGTCGCCTATACCGCAAAGTTTGAAGACAAAGGTCTTCAACCAGTGCGTCCTGCCAGTCATGACTTACGGTGCCGAGACGTGGACACTGACAGTTGGGCTAGTCCACAAATTTAAAGTCGCTCAGCGAGCTATGGAGCGAGCTATGCTTGGAGTTTCTTTGAAGGATAAAATCCGTAACGAGATTATCCGGAGAAGAACCGGAGTGACCGACATAGCTTGTAGGATCAGTAAGCTGAAGTGGCAGTGGGCTGGCCATGTCTGTCGAAGGACCGATGGCCGTTGGAGCAGACGAGTCCTTGAGTGGAGACCGCGAATTGGCAAACGCAGCGTAGGGCGCCCCCCTGCCAGGTGGACCGACGACCTGAAGAACGTGGCTGGGGGGGACTGGATGCGGAAGGCAGAGGACCGAGCGTTGTGGCGCAACTTGGGAGAGGCCTATGTCCAGCAGTGGACTGCGATAGGCTGAGTTGATTGACTACTGCCTCGTTGGTCTACTGGTCGCAAGCACGACTGCTGAGCGTGGGGTCCTGGGTCGATTCCCGGGTCGGGCAAAGTGTTATTGGGTTTTTTCATTAGGAAATTATCAGTAGCAGCCCGGAGTATCGATTTGTGCTCGGTTAATGTCAATAGGCTCGCCCCTATTACAAGGGACTATAACATAACTGGCGAAATGTGGGTGTACTATACACCTCTGCCTACCCCTTCGGGGAAATACAGACATGATGTGATGTTATGTAAAAAAAAAATGTCCCCCGCTGCACTAAGTTCGTGTTTGTTCGGAATCTCAGAAACTACTGAACGGATTTTCATACGGTTTTCACCAATAGAAAGAAGGATTATCTAAGAAGGGTATGGGCTATAATTGCTATATGTGCAAAACTGAGGCGGGTCGCTAGTTAACGATAAAGAAAAACATCGTGAGGAAACCTGCACACCTGAGAGTGCTCCATACAGTTCTCAACGATGTGTGTAGTCCGCCAACCCGCACTAGGCCAGCGTGGATAAGATAAATACATAAATAAGAAGAGGCCCGTGCCCAGCAGTGGGACAGTAATGGACTGATTATCTTTATGTTGCATATCCTTTCAGAAACCGGCTGGTTAGCCTTTGAACTTTGAAACAGTAGGTGTTAAGCTAAATATAACAGCTTTTAAAAGGTACTAAATAGTCTGCATACCTGTAAACCGCCATTTTACCTCGAGCTCACCGAGGTCGCGGTGAGATAAAAATGTAATACCTAAATGGTATAACCGAATAGGTACATAGAAACAGTTCCTCATTTTGATGCAGTTAGGTGTCAAAATTGACATTTGTGTTGAAGGTCCGTGTGTTTCTTGGTACAGAAAAAGCCACTCCTCTTTCTATTCCCAGGTGACGTAAAATCGACTAAGGCCCGCCGCATATTTAACCCAGCCCACGTACAGCCTGGCCACACGTGGTCTCATGTCACCCAGTCTGTGACCCAGTGCCGCGTGGGAGGCGTTGCGGTTGCAATACCGCATGAGGGCGTCCCCCAAGGGGTGGCTCGGACCTCGGCTTACTGGGGCATTGCAGGGGGACCCCGCCGTTGCTATGTCGCCCTAGCAGCCGTTGCTGAATCAGGAATGAAATTTCTCGAAAGTGGCGGACTTTCAGGTTATCATGTGTGTGTGACGCGTTTCGTGAATCGCCGTTATTCGGCAAGCTTCGCCGGCGAGGCTAAGACCTACCTAACCCTAACCAGTGGCGGTTAAGCCTACTCCTAGGAACTACTCTAGAGCATAGGGCCGGTCTCGCGTGACGAGATTATCTCCGGTTGCGGCACCGTGAGGGCGTCCCTAGGGGGGAGCTCGGACCTCGACTCAGGGTGCAGCTGGGGGACCCCGCCACTGGTCCCCCCGGCAGCCGCTGCTGCATCGTGTTCTGTTTCTCGAGTCGGACTCTCGGCATCTGTGTGGGTGTCGCGTCGGTCCTCGCCGGCGGGGACGATATTTTGGACGACGGCGTCGGAGTGTGCTTGTATTTTTAATGGACTCCTGGAGGAGGGTTATTTCATCATCGGGTTCGATGAGTGTGTGTCTGGGACGGCGAATATTGCTGATGGATGATGGCTGGTATTTGGTGGCCACCACGACCAAAGGATTGGGATGCTTGGGAGCGGAATCGAAGTAGCGTTTAGAGACATGCTTGAAATACTGCTTGATGGTCGGCAGTTTGAGTTCTAAGTGGAGTTGGACATTGCGTAAGTACCATGGAGCGCCTACAGCCTTTCGCATGAATCGGTTTTGGAGGGTTTGGAGAATGTGAATTCGCACCGGCTTGACGTGTGCGAACACAACGCTAGCGTAGGAGAGAATGGGTCGGATACAGGTGGTGTATATCCTTACTTTGAGGGGAGTGACCAGTTTGCTGCGCGCATTGAGTAGGGAGTAATTGCTACAGAAACGGGACAGCCCCAAACGCGTTGTTATATTGTATACGAATGGCACTATACGATTTTTGAGTATGACAAATCCAAAGGCTGCACGTGTAAAAGGAGGTGTAATATGCATGAAATATAGTTTTTATGCGATAGGCATTTTCTCCGTCACAAAAAAAAGGGTTCAATAGAAATAAATAAATAAATAATGGTGGTGTAACTTTGAGAGATAAAGTACGGAATAACGTGATAAGGGAGCGTTGTGGAGTGAAAGAAGATGTAGTGACAAAGATTGAGAAAGGTATGTTAAGATGGTTTGGACATATAGAGAGGATGGACGAGAGGAGATTGACGAAACAAGTATACGAAGCGAGTGTGGATGGAAGAGTTGGAAGGGGACGACCTCGGCGAACGTATCGCGATCAAATCACGGATGTTCTCAAAAAATGCCAGGTTAAGAGTTCTCTAAACCGACGAGCATGCATGACGAGGTTAATGGACGTAAATGAAGCGAAAGAGGTGTGTCAGGATCGTAGCAGCTGGAAATCCATAGTCTCTGCCTACCCCAATGGGAAACAGGCGTGATAATATGTATGTATGTATGTATGAATGTATGTGAATAAATAAATATGCTGCAGACCTTACGTTATTGCAAGAACACAATTGCACAGTCAAATATTGTTGACAGCATATTATTATGAACTACCATTTAGTATTTTACGCCCAAGGCCAAAAACATCGATACATACAAATCAAAATTATTAATAACAAATGAGTAACGGTATCGCTGATCGCTGTTTAGTCACTTTCTTTGTCAACGGAGGTCGCGCAATGAATCATGGTTCATTATAATTTACGATTGCTCATTATTACTTTAATACTTAGTAATTCTGGTTTAGATTTGGTCACCATTTATGTCTGTAGAATTAAAGGATTTGATGAAGGGTATCATGGTCGATCAACTTTTTTTGTGACTATGTTTAATCAATTTAAAAAGTTATATGTGTGCCTGCCAAAGGTAAAATTAGTTTATCTTACAATAAATTCCTTTTGAAAATTAATAACAAAGGTCACACCCATTAAACATAAAGATTTCCATGAAAAAATGTAGTTGCCCGGTGGACAAACCACTATTTTCTTAAATATCCCGGGGACACCTATGTCCCCGGGATATTTACCAACTTTACAATAATTTCAAAATAAATTTTTGTTATGTCATTGGTCTTTACTGCGTAAGTTCGACTCACTTGGCCGGTTTTTTATATTTTTTTGTAGAAATTTTTGAAAATTAAATTTATACGTACTGTATACATACACAACCAGCCTACTACTGTGCTACTGCTGGACATGGGGCTCTTCTTAGAATCAGAAGTATAAAATTCAGGCCTTACTACATAACGCTGACCTGCTGCAAGCTGCGAGTTTGCGGGCTACACACACCATCGAGAAAATGGATCATTCTCAGGTGTGCAGGTTTCCTCACGACGAAACACCGTGAAAATAAGGAGAAAATAAAATTCTGATATTTCAATTTGTATAACAGCCATCTCATCATCATCATTTCAGCCGAAAGACGTCCACTGCTGGACATAGGCCTCCCCCAAGCATCGCCACAACGACCGGTCCTTTCTGGTTTTCCGGCGCTTTCCGTATCCAGCGGATTCCCGCGACCTTCACCAGATCATCGGTCTACCTTGTGGCCATCAGCAGCATCCATCATCCATAATAACAACAGCATATTATTATTATTATTAAGAGCCTGTACAGTCCCACTGCAGGGCAAAGGCCTCCCTACTCTCCTTCCACCGCTCTCTGTCTGTGGCTAATAAGGACCAGTCTTTTTGAAAGTTGTCCAGTTCATCCCGCCATCTCCGTCTGGGCCTGCCGCGTTGGCGTTTGCCATTTGTGGGGGCCCATTGGGTCGTACGTTTGGCCCATTGGTCGTCTGGCAACAACAGCATAACATCTAAATAAATAAATATGCAAAGTTACGTGTTTATAATATTAGTTAATTTATTAAAAGCAGCCAGTTGCCTTTACTCAATCAACTTGGATATACTTCTGTTTACAGTTTAAATAAATAATTTGATTGACATTTACAACTCTTAACTTCAGAAATTCAATTTTCTTAAGTGCTGTGTTAATAATGTTAAGATCATAATAAGCCTTAATTGATTACAAAGTCAAGCTAATTACACGATTTTGTTACATTATGTTATACTAGCTTTTACCCGTGGCTTCCCCGTGGTCCTTTATCACATAGGAATCGTGCATTTTTCGGCCAATAAACTATCTATATGAAAATAATCACGTCGATCCGTTCCTCCATTGTTGCGTGAGAGATAAACAAACCAACAATCACACTTTCGCATTTATAAATGTACTAGTGACTGCCTCCCTCCTCCTCCTGCGTTTGATCTTTCTTCGGTCGTGTCAGATTGCCATCCCATTGGATTATTAGAGTGAGGAAGTAGAGAGTGCACCTGTGTTTGCGCACACACTTGTGCACTATAATATGTCCCGTGCAGATGGCTATTCTCCATTGAGATTGGCCGCCGTGGCCGAAATTCCGTGAGGACATTTTTCTTTATACAAGCGAGCCGCCCCGGCTTTGCACAGGTAGCAATTTTAGCCCTTTTAGATAATCCGTCTTTCTATTGGTGAAAACCACAGAAATAGGGTGAAAACGGTATGAAAATCCGTTCAGTAGTTTTTGAGATTAGCCCGGACAAACACGAACACAGCGTGGCGGTGGGGACTTGAATTTATACAACGTGTTATTGAAAAAATTGAAAAACTCTTAAGGGGTCATTGTACTCATGAGTAAGAACAACTTTTACTATGGGACTAACCTAAAAATCGCGAAAAAAAATCAGCTGAAGCTGAATTTTTTAGTTTTATGTGAACAACTGTTTTTTTTCCGTGATTTCAGGGTTGGTTCCATAGTAAAAGTTATTCATACTGATGAGTACAATGACCCTATGAGAGGTTTCAGTTATTTCAATAACATGTTGTGTTATGTTGTGAAGTAGGCTTTTAAGTAATTACTACAAGAAATACATGAATAAGTAAATAAATCTAAAAGCTTTGACACTCAAACAAGTCGTTTCGCAAATTGAATGTGAAAAGTAACAATATACATTTAACATATAAGTTGTAATTCTTTATTATAGTAAATTCAATTATCGTAGTCAACTACCAATCAATTTACAAGCTGTTATAACGGTAACATAACCGAATTGAACTTATTTAACTAACTAAAGAAACAATAGAATTGCATTGAGAAAGATTATATCAATTTGTGTAGTTTACACCTGAGCGAAAACCATCGCCCATACAGCCTTATAGACGCCTAATATTGAATATAATTCGTACAATAAATTCTGTCAACTAGCCGAGGCTGTACTGCAATCCGATTCAAGGCGGCTATAATTAAATAATAAATAAATAAATGAATATTTTTGGGACATTTTTTACACAGCACCATCTAGTCCCAAACTAAGCAGAGCTTGTGCTATGGGTACTAGACAATGGATATAATACTTATATACTTTTTTTTTGTAAATACATACTTATAATACAGTAGAAACACCCAGACCAACACATATTGCGTTATCAGTAACGCGGCAGTTTTGAGGGCTCACATAACTGTTGGAAACTGCTTTGAAGATTTCAAGTGGCGAATGGTGACAAATAGTGGCAACCTACATTTCCAAAATTTCATAGATATGTTGAAAGACATCGGTCGCCTGTTATGAGGCGTCTATGGGTAGTATAGTCTATGGTGTATAATACCTTCTAGTTCATTCAAATTACACTTCTTTAATAACAAGTATTTATTTAATCATTTCTTAGGTTTTCACGATCACTACACATGCTGCAAAGCTTTCGAAACGTCAGGAAAACCAATTTAAATAATATACGCGATTTAATGCGGTTCAACTTTGTTTATTTCATAGCATGCATAAGTATTTATTTCATAAAATCGTGAAGAATTGGTGTCTATTTTTTATTTTTGACAACGTCTGTGGTCTAGTGGTTCGAGTGTCGGACTGCTGATCACGAGGTCGTGGGTTCAATTCCCATTGGACACAAATATTTGTGTGATGAACATAAGTGTTTGTGTTAGTCTGGGTGTTTCTTATGTATATTATAAGTATGTATTTACAAAAAAAAAGTATATAAGTATTATATCCATTGTCTAGTACCCATAGTACAAGCTCTGCTTAGTTTGGGACAAGATGGTGTTGTGTAAAAATGTCCTAAAAATATTTATTTATTACAGGGAAACAAAAACGAAGGAAAATTAAAATTTTGAGGAAACTCTCTATATCCTATTTTGTTTAGATTTCGTGGAAAATTACCGATTTTTTTTATTTTAACTGTGCACAATGTTCATTATGTACCATAAAATAAATAAAACAGACCGAGTCATAGGAAAACTGTAGTAAAAGTATTCAACACACTCCCTAGCGGTTTTTCAGCTATTAATCCAAGTCAGTTATCATCGATATCTGTCAGTTATTGTATCCACGTTCCGAAGAGAAACACCGACAACATGATAAAGAAAAATACGAGAAAACCTTTCTTAATAAAATATAATGTACGGTTCTAACATTTCCAAAGTGGAAATATGTAGCGCTGTACAAAAAAACACGTAACACAAGTAAAAAGAAACTTATTTGATAGAATGAAGGTTCAAAGCGCAGCAGGCCAGCGTCTTGGACTAAGGCGCCCAGCAGTGGTACAGTAATGGACTGGTAATGTGATGTGTGTGTTCCCTTTGCTTTTGATGTAACAAAATCTTTAAAACATAATATATGCTTACCCTATCTCCATACAAACTTGCAGATAAACACTAACCTAGACGCGAGAGCATCACTAGACCTAGGAGAAAGTCAGGTCTTTGAACCGAGAAAGTTGTTTCACAAGCGTGGAAAACGTTTTATAGTCATTAACTTGATATGTTATATGTAGTCACATGTATCTATTAGTATTTTGTTGTGTGTCATTCACAGGAAAAGGTACAGGCTTTTCTTGTGTGGGAAAGTGACTGCCCAGTGGTCGTGTGTACGCCTACCTAACGTACTGCCCTGAAGAAATTTGATTTTGGAAAGAAACAAAAAAAAAACAACTGAATTAGAGGTCGCAAGTTCGAATGCTGCTTGTAAAGGATTTTTATTTACACTTTTTATATCATTAGATTTCGCCCCGCTTGCAGATGGTAAGGCTTCGTTTATGGACACGCGGGGTGTCACGCGGTTCTCCGTGGCAATACAGGCGATGCGACACGCAAGTGTATTTACCTAATAATCTTTATTTATTAAATTGTAACTGAAGTGATTATGTTTCAAACACAATGTAAAAAAAAATCCGAATAAATTGAATTGAATACGCTTCCCCGTGAACGCTCTCATACATGGCCATAGGTACGTTTGAATATTATATTATTATCTGTGGTTTGAATCCTCCGTGCAACGCGCCGCGCATCGCGCGTCGCGTCCATAAACGAGCCCTATGTGTGATTGTAATAATTGTAGTTTGCGATGTAAGATACATTTCCATGTAATAGTGGGCGAGCCTATTTGGCGAGACTCCAGGCTGCTACTGAGAATTTCCTAATGACAAAATCCAATAACATTTTGCCCGACCCGGGAATCGAACACAAGTCCCCACACTTAGCAGTCGCACTTGTAACCACTAGACTAATGAGACTGTCCAATCAACTTAAGAAATGCAATCAAAAATCATTATTTATTTAAATAAGAATAAGACAATAAACACCTTGTATCAACATTTTTTTTCTTTTAATAAGCAACCTGTATCTCGTAACAGAAAAAACGACAAGAAAAGACATTTGACCTAATAAAGTGACTGCGACAGGCCCATTTATTTTAGATAGAGTCGTAATGTACAACAATAACGGCATGGAGTCGACATCACACTGAATTGCCGATAAAACAATTTATTTGTCTCGCACAATTTTGTCAAGGTGTTTTGTGGCCACGAAGTATGCGGGTTGGAGATAATTTACGTTTTAGTACCAACATTGTCTGTTGCTCGGTGTGGTGTCGAACACAAAGAACAGCACCACCCCATCTCTTCTCACAGGTGTCGTAAAAGCTGTGTTCTCTGAGTATTTATTCAACTAACTGCGATCGCCAACCCGCCTGCCAAGCGTGGCGATTATGGCATATCCTCCCACTTTTCAATCAATCAATCATTTATTTATTTTGTGAACACAGGGTATAAAGTATAGATGATAATTACACAATTTAGGTCCTTAATATGTCCCGCCAGACGGCATACAAAATATTTAGTTATATTTTTTTTTTACTTACAATATTAAAATAATAATAATAATAATACTTTATAATACAATGTCAGATATGTGCTTAAGATTTTATAATTTATGTCGTCTGAATAAAGTGTCAAAAAATAAAACTTGTCACAAAATCGTATAAATTAAATAATTTAAAAAATTACAATAAATGATGAAAATTAAAAATGGCGATAAAAATAATCAACAAATCATTAATTTTGTGCCATTTTGGGGTAGGCCTATGCCCATCAGTGGACTTCTTTCGGCTGAAATGATGATGATGATGATTGTCTGTTGTTAGGTATTATAATTATGATTCGTTTCAAAGAGGCCCGTGCTAAGCAGTGGGACATAAATAAGAAGAAGAATATACTTTACTTACTTTACAAAACATTTATGTTTGTTAAGGCAGTTTTAACAAAAAATTTTTAAATCCAGCTTGTTGCAGTGTAAACTATAACTAATAACTTAAGTAACTATAATTGTAACTTTTTTTTTATAGTATAGGATGGCGAAACGAGCCAAAGGCCCACCTGATGTTAAGCGGTTACCTTTGCCCATAACAACTTCAATACCACCTAGGCTGTTGCCTCAATGGTACCGCAAGTCGGTTCGCCAAACTGAGACATAAAGGTGGAAAGTCTCATGTGATTGTAATTTCACCTGTGTGCGTGTTTATTATTATATTAGACAAAATTACTTCCAAAGTTGCAGAATAGTAATATTTAATTTTTTCGTTATTTGCAACTGTTGCTATGTTAAATATTCAACTTAATTCCTTTTAATAATAATCTTGTTAAACTTTTGTTATAATTAATTAACACTTTTATTTCTGCTGTCTCAAGTAAACTCGTAAATTTCAACTCAGACTTTACTGATACATTTTAAATTACCGTTTTCATTACAAAATCTGGGTGTATTTAATTAATCTTATAAAACCTGTTTGTGATAATGACAATGTAGGTAGATAGCAACACTGCAGCCTTGGGTTTGTAAACGGGCAAGAATATTTGTCATTTTCTTGAAAACATTGAATTTAAACGAGTTAATAAAAAGCGAGTTAAAAACATGTCTATACAAAAATAAGAATGATTTATTATATTGTTGTTTCCTTGATGCTCTGGAAAATTTACTTTTGTACTTATTGTAAGGACCTATTTAACTTTTGGCCTTCAGCTTCAGACATATCAGTTGCATCGTATCAGAGATTTTATTTACTTGGTAGTTCCAATGAATCTTAAAGAATTACCTACGTGGAAAATAATAAAATGCTGGTTTTATGGCTCCGTGTGTTCATAGAATAGAATAGTATTTATTTGCATCAAATATGGTACAATAAGGTGTTAGAAAACATTTTTTTGAACTAATACATGTTCCACCAGGTACTGGCTACGATTTTTTTCATAATGCATATAATATTTTGACAATAGGTACTATAGGTTTAAATAACATATTAGAATTCACACTCTTGAATTATTAACATTCAACAATATTAATTTGAATCATAATTAATATTCATCAAAAGATTCTTATCCATATAAATAACCTGTTAGTTCTGGATTCCAAGCTTTGAAAGTCAGATTAGTTAAACAAACAACAACACATTGGCCGACATCAATCATTGTAGAGTAGACAGTATTTTTTTTTTCAACCTATACTGTCCCACTGCTGGGCAAAGGTCTCCCCCAAGTATTTTTTTACGAAAGTAATAATATCCTAACAATTACAAAACACATTTTTTTTTTCTAAAATCTAAATTAACATTAAGTTCTAAAAGCAGTTCTCCGCTGTTTTCGTGACTACACACTTATTTATCGTCTTTTTCCCAAATTGGTACCGATGTCAACGAAATTAAAACGCGGAACTTATAGCTGTAGTGATTAACGAATTGTCTGTACTAATACAGATATTGCTGTTGCTGACAGTACTGCCTCATAATTAGGCTTGTAAATCTCACGATTGCGTATTAATAAATTCAAATTAACAACGAAATAATGAAAATCAGAACTGATTGCTTGATATCCGCTAATCGCAATAATAAATTTAACCCATAATGCATCATCTTAATGATCATAATGTATGATCTTATTGGCCAGGAAAAGCCTCTTCCTGAAAATAGGCCTTTAAATGACCTCTTGAATAAGCGGCATAGGGCTGTGTTTTAGGTTGGTTATTTTCATAACTGACAGACGGACTACTCATCAAAGTACGGTCACCCGCACATCAGTGGTAACAGTTTGACATTGATAGCACCATTATTTCATAAGTCAGTAACGGCATAGGCATTATGATAGAGCGCCGTTGCCCGTTGGCACCTGATGTTCTGTGATTTCTGTCTGGATTACACAACTTTTTAACTAAATACACTTTAAGTAGGTACATCTTTTTAGGTACAGCCTATGTCCAGTCCAGCAGTGGACTTCTTTCGGCTGAAATGATGAGGATGACATATTTTTAATTAAGGCGCATATAAGTGGCGCCCCCTTCCGTAAAGAAATATTACTCGCTGAATACATCATTTATTAAAAATTACCGTACCGTACCGTAGTACCTGTACTTCAATTATTAAAAATAGTTTTTAAGTTTTTAATAATTGAAGTACAGGTACTGTAGTTTACTGCGAAAAACGGCCACTTTTGGCACTTTTTCTATCTACAACTACGGCGAACTATAATTTACAGAGTTAATAGTTTTTTATTAAACTGCAGTACTTGTACAATTGTTAAAAACGAATTTTCGATAAAATATGATGTATTCAGCGAGTAATTATTTTCTGATGGGGGCGCCACTTGGCTGCTAGTGCTGCGAACAACAACCGTGCTTCTTCATGTACAACCAGTGCTCACGTACAGACCATGCACCTGAAGGATATATGTTTTCGCGATGCTTACTGGACGATGCCGCGACATGTGAACTGAGAGGGGTGAGTACGGTTTAAGGTGCATGTGTGTGCGTGAGCGCTGGTTTGTACACGGAGCAGCACGGTTTTATTGGCTTCGCTATGATTGTTCGGAGCACTTCGTCTATGTCTGTGGGTACAGTAGACTTCTTTCGGCTGAAATGATGATGATAACATCTTTTTTAAGTTAATAGGCTAACCCCCGTCTATCCACAGGGCTACGTCAGAGGAACAACGATCGGTTCCCATTCTTCTAGTCCATCCAAAGGTTGTCTGGAAGAGATTGCCTTGTGCGAAAAGACCGTCCATTGTACTTACATAATCTATCTGTAAACTATACTGTCTTTGTTTTCGTTTGGTGCATGTACAATTTATGTATTATTACTTCATTATTTACATTACATACAGTTAAGTTGCAGTTTGAAATTTATTTTATTTTATATTTTATTTTCATATAAAGGAATCACAATTATTATAATTTTTATTAATAAAATCACATCCGTCACGTTTACCATTGAAGGTTCAGTTGAAAACCAGCGTCAGGCACTTGTTGCCTGGCATTTATGCTGAACTGGACCTTTTTGGCACAATCGCTAGACACACAGCATCGATGATCCGTTTTTTGTATATTTAATAGTGTTCCTGTTGAATTGTGTCTGTGTATCTATGTGCTTTGTGTCAAATAAATGTTTCTTTCTTTCTTTCTTTACAATAAAGAATATAGTAAATAAATAAATAGTTATTTCAATCGTTTTTCCTAGCCTATCGGAAAATACAGAATAATTTTATTTAGAAAATTGTTAGTCAATTTCAGAAACAGGTCATCTAGATTCTAGCACCCTCACGATAAGGATGTAAATTGGCACTTTAGTTGCCGATCGATAGAACACAGGTTCGTATCTGTGTTGGATTCCACTTCTAACAAGCGCTCTTCGTTTGAAGAGCTAATATGAATATTAGTTTTGTGCAATGTTGTCTAAGAGGTAAATACATAGTAAAAAAATATAGAAAAAGTGCTGCGAACAATCATAGTGAGCCCACAAAACCATGCTCCTCCCTGTACACCAGCCAGCGCTCACGCACACGCATGCAGCTGAAAGATATTTGTTTTTGGCGATGCTTACTGGACGATTCCGCGACATGTGTACTGAAAGCGGTGAGCACGGTTTTATTTGCATGTGTGTGCGTGAGCGCTGGTTTGTACACGGAACACGGTTTTGTTGACTTCACTATGATTGTTCGCAGTACTTCGACAATATTTTTTTTTTACCATGTATGTGGTAAGATGTATAAGTTTATTAAATTTCATAAACAGGAAAGTTGACAATATTTTTTTTTTGTTAGAAATAAGATAAGATAAAGATAAAGTTTATTGGGCAACATTATTACAAGTATAACAAGGTACAAGAGTACGATAGTAGCTGCAGTAGTATGCACTGTGTCGCAGCTGCCATCGCCCACCTCCAGATTCTACAGGAATATAATGCAATAACTGTGCTTGAAAAACATGATCAAAAATAAAACCAGTCAAATAAATATTTAGATAAAATACAAATAGTTACTATTTAACATCATCTAAGTATTTGAGTGTGTATGTGTAATGTATGGGTGTGAATGTAAGAAAAATAAGCAACAGTGAAAAAACGCTAAAATATTTAATGAAATGTCCAAGTTATAAGCTATTTAAGTATGTTCACTAGACAGAGACAGCACTATTGAAGTATGACGTCATTGTTAATTTTTTTTATAGTAATCTGACATTTCTCTGTACAATATACGTATCGCACGACAAGGACGGAAATGCCCCCTATAAAAACTTAAAAAGCGTGTATCTCTTCCATTTTTGTTCATGGAATTTATTATTTTCTTCAAAAACGTTGTCCTTTCTGTACCTTCTTTTGAATAATATAACATTTATGGTAATTTTTAACAGTAGTCAAGTACCGGATTGAAGGAGTAGTGACCGGAAACTTTTTTTTATCTTGAATATAATAGAATAGAATATATTTATTTGCTTAAAAACATGGTATAATAAAACTTTTTAACAAAAAATTAAACCAACGAAAACAGAAACTGAAAAGCGAAAAATAACTAATTATGAGTCGGCGCCAAACGAACTTTTAACAAGCAAAGTGCGTGCAAGTTGCAAGTGGCCGAGCGGAGAACGCATTTTTGGAAAGTTATTGTTTATCGTTGAAAATTTCACGTTGTTTTTGATGTGACGTTGTTTTTATTATTTATTTAAAGTAATTTAATGATCTTCGTTGATTGGTTGTTTGGCGCCGACTCATGATTAGTTATTTTTCGCTTTTCAGTTTCTGTTTTCGTCGGTTAAATTTTTTGTTAAAAAGTTTTTTTTTTTTTTTTTTGTGGTTAAAATCTAACTCCAGGTCTCCATTATGTCGTAGTGTCTAGAACTATATTTATGTGTGTCAAGTTTCAACATAAT
Organism: Asteroscopus sphinx; assembly: GCA_949699075.1. NCBI lineage: Eukaryota > Metazoa > Arthropoda > Insecta > Lepidoptera > Noctuidae > Asteroscopus > Asteroscopus sphinx. The sequence goes on along the minus strand of OX453010.1, from coordinate 27,086,524 downwards.
CAGTTAACAGGTAAGAATTAAGTGGGTGAACAAACACTCATCCACTATTTTACTACCCTTAGGGGTGGATTTTGATTTTGAAATTTAAATGGGACCAACTTCGAAATATACCCTATCCATTAAAAAAAGAATCATCAAAATCGGACGACTCTGTCAAAAGTTATGCGTGGTCATACATAAAAAAAATATAAATAAATAAAAATATATATACGCGTCGAATTGAGAACCTCCTCCTTTTTTTCGTCGGTTAAAAATAAATAAATTCTTTATTTTCCATAAATTTGGTACATTTGGTACATTCTATCTTTGCTCACAAACAAACAATAATTTTAATAGCTGATGGTATAAAAGATAGAGTAAACGATGGTGCCTGTGCTAGTATTAACTGTGTGACAGGCACCAGCGCCTTCCTCCTACAGATTTAGTGTGCACATTTTAGCAGCAACAAAATAAAGTTAAACTGTTATTTACTACTTAATGGTGCAAAAGGAAAGAGACAGAACAATTTTGCTAATAATGTATTGTATGTATAAGGCAGTAAAGCAGGTTGATAAGAGAAGCATGGTGTGTGAGAAAGGAAGAAAAAGGTCTTATAGTTCATAACGAGCAAACATGTTTTGCTAAGAATATACATAGCAAGCAAAATTTTAGTAGAAACATTCTTTTATTATGTTTAATATTAAGGACTAGACAGCAGTAAGGTGAAGGGGCTCGTGGCTAACGGCCAAAATTAATGTCCAATCTATCCACGATTTACGCTACTAGAGATAGAAATTTGACATATTTTGTATGGAGCTTATGTCAAATTCCTATCTCTAGTAGGGCAAATCGTGGATAGATTGGATATTAATTTTGGCCGTGAGTAAGCATGGATTGCAAGATCTGCAAGTTTAAGTTGTGCTAGTCACGTTCAGTTGGATGGGTGATCGTGTAGTTGTATATTGGGACTACTCCCTGCGTCGGAGAGCACGTTAAGCTGTCGGTTGCCATATGAATATCTATGATAGTCATTTATCATCATCATCATCATCATTTCAGCCGAAAGACGTCCACTGTTGCACATAGGCCTCCCCCAAGCATCGCCACAACGACCGGTCCTGCGCTTTCCGCAACCAGCGGATTCCCGTAACCTTCACTAGGTATTCGGTCTACCTTGTGGGGTGGTCGCTCACAATGAGACTGATAAGAAGGCTCAAAGTCACTCAAAGGGCAATGGAGAGGGCTATGCTCGGAATATCCCTGCGTGGTAGTCGTTATGGCTAGTCAAAAGTCCGAAAGTCTGACAATAACCTTAGGATGTCGGTATTGCCCAGTAACTGGGTTGCTGGGGTCTGATGATGGAGTCGGAGTGACCGACATAGCTTGTAGAATCAGTAAGCTGAAGTGGCAGTGGGCTGGCCATATCTGTCGAAGGACCGATGGCCAGACGAGTCCTTGAGTAGAGACCGTGAATCGGCAAACGCAGCGTAGGGCGCCCCCCCGCCATGTGGACTGACGACCTGAAGAACGTGGCTGGGGTGGACTGGATGCGGAAGGCAGAAGACCGATTGTTGTGGCGCAAGTTGGGGGAGGCCTATGTTCAGCAGTGGACAGCGATAGGCTGAGTTGATGGGGGTCTGATGGCAGTCATAAAATATTGATGTTCACAGATCTTACAATCCCCTAGGATTAATATTATTATATGTGTATTATTAAAAAAATATACACCGAGACGCAAAAAGTATAATCGCAGACTTAAAGAGCCCAAAATATATTCTTAACCCAGACATGATTCATCACATTGTAGTACCGAAAACATAAAAGTTAAATGCAAAAGAACTTACAAAAAACGTAAACATACACAAGAACAAGTTTTTGTATTTTTTCGTATTATTTACGTGCGAACCACAATTAGTTTTTTCGTTGTTCATTGATTGGTAGGCCTTAAAACAGTACGATAATTTAATACCTACCTAATAACATTTGTTTAATTTAGTAACATCCCTAATTATCGACACTTTAAGGGACGATCACAAGTATTTTTTAAATACATTGGTTTCGTGATGACTTTTTACGTAGTTGTGGTGCACTATCTAACAGTTCAATGTTTATTAGATATTTATTCGTATACCAAATTATAATTTTGCTCTTATTTTCTGAAATTGGTCGTTTTTTTGTCGAACAATGGGGCACTGTTGGTAACTGGGGCTTTTACTATATGTATACTTAATTATAGTTCAGGTACCTACTGATTTATTACAACTAATTAATGTTTTTGTGTATCGTTTACGCTTTGTTAACTATTCTCGGTAATGAGAAATTTTCATGTAAAAACTAATTGTAATTTTAAATAGAAGCACTGAAGAATCACAGTAACTGAAAAAAAAAAATTAAAAGGAAAACAAAAACAAACAACTCACCTCTTTCCGTAAACGAAGAGTGTAAAAAAATATAAAAAACAACCACGAAAAAAAAACACTGGCAAAATAGAAACAAAAAACACAACTCGCGAATGTCAGTTCGAAATTTGAAATGAGAACTAACAGTTGGGGTGTGTGCCAAACGGAATTGGACAGTGGACAGGAGTCCAAAATTTCGAGTTTCAGAATTTAGTGATACAGGTTGTTGGAGTTTACGACTTTTTGAGACAGACTTCGAGCTAGCAACGAGTGCATCAGTTTGTACGGTACAATAATGAATGGTGAAGCGAGGTGCCCGCTTGAACGGCTTTGGCGGTAAATGTGTGTCTTAAAATGTGATTGGCGCTACATTATTTTTGATACTTTTGATTGGATTTAGCATGTTTTGCGGTAATACTGCGAAAAGAAGATTGAGGTTTTGTTTATAAGTGTATTGATGCTTTTGTTATAATAGTATCCAAGTTTTGTTAAAAATACAGTTAAAACGACAAATAGATAAGACAAAAAATTATAGAACTGAGCAAGAGATCTAAACGAGAAAGGGTATTATTAAAGCTTTTATTGAAATAAAATAAAATTTAATATGATGAAATGAAACGAAAATTTTAATTCACATAAATGTTGTACAGTAAACGCTTATAAATAGCACTATAAGTAGGTCTACAATTTATCTCGTGGGTATATAATATAAGAATAAGAAATTGGTAAAAATTGAAAAAAAATGAAATTGGTAAGCTTCTGGAAAAAATTGACAAAATTATAAAAACCACTCTGACATCAATTTTAAATGTGGCTCTAGACGACCGAGCGTGGGAACAAGCCACACTTTCTATCAGACACGGCGGGCTCGGCGTTCGCAAAATTTCCAGTGTAAGTTTACCGGGTTCCTGTCCTCGGTTTACAGCACTGATAAGTTAACCAGGAAAATATTACCTTCTTCACTGGTTGACTTTGAGGTGTCGTACTTGAACGATGCTGTGAACGCCTGAAAAATGGCTTGCCCAAATACGGATTTGCCTGTCAACCCGTCTTCTCAAAGACAGTGGGATGAGCCGCTCTGCAGGTTGGTACGGAATAACTTAGCAAAAACGTCAACCAATACTGCTGAGCGTTCTCGTCTGCTGGCTGTGGGCGAATGGGAGGTAGGCCTTTGGCTTCAGGCAATTCCGTCGTCCAACATAGGTTTCCGACACAAGTTTCCGACTCGCTAAGTGCCTACGTTTGGGCGCTCCTTGTATTTCTCCACATCGGTGCCACTGCGGCGAACCTATCGACGGCCTCGGACACCATGGCCTATCCTGTTGCAGGAGCGCGGGGCGCATAGCAAGGCACGCCAGCATTAATTACATTATTCGTCGTGCTCTTGCCACCGCCGGTGTGCCAGCTGTATTAGAACCTAACGGCTTGGTACGAGACGATGGGAAGAGACCAGACGGCATGTCGTTATTGCCATGAAAGATGGGTAGGCCTCTGGTGTGAGACGCAACGTGCGTAGACACCCTTGCTCCATCACACCTTCCTAGCTCGGCTAGCTGTGCTGGTGCTGCCACCGCGTCTGCGGAGGCCTTCAAGCGGCGCAAATATAGTACCTCTCAGGTAACTATAACTTTGAGCCTTTTGGGGTCGAAATGCTCGGGACATGGGGTCCGAGTGCACGCATCCTTTTCAAGGAAATCGCAAAGAGGCTGGTCGACACTTCGCGTGACCAGAGGGCTGGTTTGTTCTTTGGCCAAAGTATAAGCGTTGCCATTCAACGTGGCAACGCTGCTAGTCTTCTGGGCACTTTTCCAGATGACAGAGATGTGGAGGAATACTTTGACGCCTAAGCACGCCTTTTTATATAATTTTATTTTGTACTTGTATTTTATATTTGTGTTATAAATATTGTCTATTTGTAGATAGGTTATTTAATTATTATATAAAAAAAGAATAAGAATACTCTTTATTTTCTTAGATTAGATTTCGTCGGTATGAAGTGTTTGTTTGAAATCTTAGAGCATAGACCGCGCTGCGATTATTATTCGCGCGATTTTTTATCGCTAAATCTGTAACACACGAATCATATGCAGGTGCCCGCACTGGCAATTTAAAACGCGGCGGAGACTCAGTGCCCGAATAAAAACAACGCGAATAAAAATCGCTGTGCTGGCCTTAGACTCGAAGATTTTTTTAAAATTAGTCAATGCCCGATTTCTCCGCAGTGGATATGCTGTAAATAATAATTATGTACATATTTAAAAGTCAACACATAACATAAACCATCCTCTTCCTCAACAAAATCAATTTTTAATAAAAAAAACAATAAATAATGTTTGCATAAACAAAAACTCTGTAAAAATGAAAATTTGCACACACGGCCATTATATCAAGATGATCAAGTATCAACTCAGCATAGTCACAGTACATGTAGCGGTCTGTAGTCTCGAATCGACTTGGCATTTTGGCTGACAAAACGCTCGCGCCGAAGCTGGATAGTATGGAGTGGGTAATTAATTATTTTAAATTGTTGTGCAAATAATTAAGTAAATAAATAAATATTTCGGGACATTTTTACACAGGATCATCTAGTCCTAAACTAAGCAGAGCTTGTACTATGCGTACTAGACAGTGGATATAATACTTATATACTTTTTTTGTAAATACTAACTTATAATGCATAACAAACACCCAGACCAACACAAATACTTATGTTCATCACATAAACATTCGTGTCTGTGAGAATCGAACCTCGTGGGTTCCTTCCTCGTTATCAGCAGTCCGATGCTCGAAACACTAGACCACAGACGCCGTCAAATATTTTGCAAGTTTGTTCTTGGAACTAATAATCAGGCCTCGGAAATCCCATACATTTAAAAAGAGCATTTTGAACATTAGATACCAAAGCTGGGGGCGCTTTGATTGGGCACAATGAACTTCTATAATTTTGAGGTACTAGTATAGCAGAGGTCAGTGCTTTTAACCCTTAGCAATGCCTTAGCAGTGATAGTCTAGTGGTTGAACGCTCCTTCCATGCAGCAAGGTCCTGGTTTGGCCCGCACTTTTACTTTCAGTATTCCTGTGCGGATGAGAATTCGATTAACTATCACGTCGTGGACAACAGTTTGTTTTGATTTACAGATTGAATGTATTTAACACACTTTTTAGGGTTCCGTAGTCCTACAAGGAACCCTTATAGTTTCGTCATGTTCGTCCGTCTGTCCGTCTGTCCTAATCCTTTACAGCTTAATAACTTCTACAGTTATAAACATAAGTAATTATTATTTTTTTATAAAATAGTCTACATATAGATCTCAATTTTAAAAGAATAAAAAAATCGTTTTTACGTATTTTAGGGGTGGCGTCCATACATGTGAAATGGGGATGAAAATTTTTTTTTCGCTGCACCCCCTCGTGTGGGGTATCATTGAATAGGTCTACTAAAATGAAGGCAATGTTTCATACACCACTTTTTTATCAGGTGTACCATCTGCGAAATATAGCCCACCAAAGTGGCTTACAATGTGTCCCCCCCCCTGCCATTTCCAAACTATGCAACGTTGAAACTTGTAATCCTCCAAGTTGATAGACTTTTATAAAAACTCTCTTTTAAAATTATTTCGAGTATAATGTGATTATAAATTTTTGAGTTATAGTGAGAAAACTGAAAAATACTTAAGACGTCCTAGTTCATAGGTCATTGACCTTAGATAAAAATGATCTTAGAAAATAATGCTCCTTTAGTTACTTTCTATCTAAAAAATCACAAAAAGAAACTTGTGTTATATTGATAACACAAAGTAACAGCGCCACCTAGCGCTAAATTTAATAAGTGTGTATATGACACACTTCTTAAATTTAGCGCTAGATGGCAATGTTTGCAAAAACTAAAATAGCAATGATTAATATTCGATTTGATTCGTTTGTAATTAGACCTACTTGAGGAACCCTATAATACTGAGCATGGCCCGACATGCTCTTGGCCGGTTTTTTTTTAGACTGCCACGTTGGTCTATTGTTCGCAAGCGCGACTGCTGAGCGTGGGGTCCTGGGATCGATTCCTGGGTCCGTGGGTCGGGCAAAGTGTTATTGGGTTTTTTCATTAGGAAATTCTCAGTAGCAGCCCGGATTCTGAATTTGTGCCCGGTTAATGGCAATAGGCTCGCCACCTATTACATGGGACTTAGAACATAACTGGCGAAATGTGGGTGTACCTACTATACACCTCTGCCTACCCCTTCGGGGAAATATAGGCGTGATGTTATGTATGTATGTATGTATTTAACTTTTATTCTCAGTAGCAGCCCGGAGTCTGGATTTGTGCCCAATTCATTAACCGCTATTGCCATTGCAATAGGCTCGCCCCCTATTACATGGGACTTAACACAACTGGCGCAATGTAGGTGTACTATACACCTTTGCCTACCCCTTCTGGGAATGTAGGCGTGATATTATGTGTGTATTTGTGTGTAAATTTGTACGTACTAAAAATGGTACATAAGGCGGACTTATTTCGTCTTCATGATATAACATTTTGTGTGTTTGCTAATGATAAGTCAATTTTAAAGGTATCCTTGGCATTTCTTGGGTTAGTCACTGTTTCAAAGAATCTACAAAGTTAAGCTATGATTAATGGCTGACATAAGTAAGGAAGCTATTCTATATTGAAAACATCAAATTTATCTTTTGAACCATTTTTAAAGGCCAGTATCGTACTATTGACTTCCGTGGTTGTCGTAGGTAATTAATAACTTTTGTCAACGTTCTTCGATTTATTGGTTCTTTTGCTAAATTTATAGTATCGTAGTCACATCGTAGTAATATTAGATATTCTGTGGTATCGTATAAGCCGAAGCCGACACCAACTTAGTTGGGAAAAGGCGAGGAGGATGATGCTGATGTATAACATTTAGTAGTACTACAGCTCCTTTGTGAAAGAGCTCGTCTGGGGAAGTACTACCACCGTACCTACTTCTCCGCCAAACAGTGATGCTTGCATTGCTGTGTTTCAGTCTGAAGGGTGCGGGTGCCGGTGAAATTACAATCACATGAGACTTTCCACCTTTATGTCTCAGTTTGGCGAACTGACTTGCGGTACCATTTAGACAACAGTCTAGGTGGTACTGCGGTTATTATGGGCAAAGGTAACCGCTTAACATCAGGTGGGCATTTAGAAAAAAAAAAAAAACAACTTCAACGTACCAGTAGCTTTAGAGAAACTTGAAAAATATGCGGCCAAGTGCGAGTTGAACTAAGGTGTTGCTGGGTAGTTAGTTGTGCCACTTCTTCTTCCCAGCATAAACACGAGGAAGCGGTAAAGGCCGCTCATTTTTGGGGTCTGTCTTTTTTGACGACTTTTAATAAGCGCAAATTGCCTTAGCCTAAATTGAAAATTGCCATTTTCATTGTATATTTTTTAAATGTAGGTGTCATTTCTTACAAATATTTGGAACCAGAATCAAGTACTGAATATCCTCCTTAAATAAGTGCCTCGTTCAGCCAGTAAACCTGTATTAAATTATAATCGCACATCAAACTTTGATAGTGCGATTCAGGATTTGAGTCGCCCGCGGCATCAGGATCAAGGTCCAAGCTACCGGCGATCAGGGTCTCATCAGGGCATTAGAAAGAGGAACCTCCTTACGAAACGCACCGTGTCCAGAAGTACCGCTTTCTGTATCAAGCCCTTGACCCAGCTGCCTAATGAGAGCCTCGGCAGGTGTTGGTCGAGGCTCTGCAATGATGGGCTATTATTATTATTACCTGTTTCCGTCAAGCTTATTGTGTAGTGGCATCCATCGCGCTACATGCAAACTAGTACATACTGACGCACGTGATAGCGATGCCACCCAGTGGGATACTATTTTTATTTATTTTTAAATGTTTTTATTTCCTTTACTTTGTAAAAATATTTTAAAATGTAAACACTATGTTATTTTAGGGACTATAATAAGCCCCTTATGAGAAGGAAACGAAGTGAATTTCTCACTTGAGTTTTTAAGTAATTAAATTACAGGACTTAATAAAACAAGCCATCTCCACACAATACAGCTTGTAGCGGCGTATGCGTCTATAGGTAAGCTTCCCACGGCGAACTGTGATGCAATTCTAGTGTCTAATGTCAAAGGTGCCCGTTTTTTGTACACCGTTAGCCCTGCACAAATGCTGGGTAGTGTATTTGAAAAGCGGAGAGCGGTATCACAAGCGGAAGCGATTTACACTTCAGCAGTCTCTAGTACTCTTTTGACAGTTATTGTCTTTAAGCGGATCTCTTTCATCCTCTGTTAGACAAGGTTGTTTTTGTATATCTCTAGCCTTTGTGAATCTTAGATAGTGTAAGTAAAGAGCATATAGCGATTGTATCAGCGGTAGCGGTATCATCATCATCTCATGACCTCCCACAAGCATCGTCACAACGAGTGGTCCTACGCTTTTCGCATCCAGCGGATTCCCGTGGAATGTACTGAATATAATGAATACATACTTCTAATTAACATCGTAATTTGAACAAGGTATACTGATTTTTCCTCTGAGATCTGCAAGGGATCTATTTTTGACTAAATTTTAATATTATTAGCGCTCGTAATTCTTTTTGCTTGAACTGTTAGCATAGCATACGGGAAACGAAGCTCAGCTCATGGAGCTAAAAAAGCACGCCGAGCCAGAGTCATCTACGTTGAAGTAAAGTTTAGATTACAAAGTAAACGGTGTAATAAGGTTATCGTGATGCTGCGACGTTGTGCATAAATGGTGTATGGGACATTTGAGAAGCGACAAGCGTTGAAGAGGACTCTGTCATAATACTGACTTTAAAATATTGTAGGGCACTACTTTATGGTACTCGTTCACCGCGAGCATCCGCGTGTAATGAAATTCACTGGTACAATCGTACAATACAATATTGACGACGTCTCTGGTCTAGTGGGTCGAGTGTTGTGACTGCTAATTACGAGGTCGTGGGTTCGATTTCTACAGGACAAAAATATTTACTTGATGAAAATAAGTGTTTGTGTTGGTCTGGGTGTGTCTTATGTTATTATAAGTATGTATTTACAAAAAAATAATATATAAAAGTATTATATCCATTGTACAAGTACCCATAGTACAAGCTCTGCTTGGTTTGGGACTAGATAGTGTATGTGAGTGTAGTGTGTTAACTTTATGGAATGTGTGAAACGCAAGAGCGGTAATCATAAGCATAAGCGGGTCGTTAGGGTAATTGTTATAGGTAATTGTTAAATCACATCTGTTCATTACGCATAAAATTCCTTCGTCTAAAGTCAAAGGTTTACGTGTTTTTGTTTACCACAGTTTACAGAAATGACGTGTGGGTCATGTTATAGGAGGCAGCGGTACGTGAAGTGCTGTATGCAGTTCCAAAATTGAATGTCAAAGGTGCATCTTTTGTTTTCCGTTAATCTTGCGTGGTGTGTGGTACATGCTAGAAGAGGTAGTGGGACGCGATCGCTTACAAAATTATTTGGATATTCAGTTGTGCTGTTACTGGTGGATGTCTGTGACATTTACTCTAGAAGATCTTGTGAAGGCGATAACTAGTACTCTAATAATGTGTTTCCAGCAAAGAACATTGTATACCGCTAACCGTGTATACATATACAGGGCGTCCCACGGATATGCCACATGGAGGGAAAGTACCTTGAATATTGCTGATGGAACATTTTACTGAAAGAGAACATTATTTGATTTAAAAAAAATTATTAAACTGCATTCATAGATATTTAAATAATTACATGGTTGAACCGGAAATCAAACCCGTTACTTGAGAAAAATAATCATTCTGTAGCTTTATCATACCGATCAAAAGGCTTCATCATAAGGATTATTTTTTGCTAAATAACATAGTGTCACAAATAAAAGGAAGACCATGAATTTTAACATTTTTAATACAAAATTAATCAATTTATCAAATTCTCAAAATTAGTCCCTTCCTGTTGAATACAAAGTCGCACTCTTTTGATTATTTCGCTCCCTGTCAATTTTTTGATCTTGTTGTGGTGGATATTTAGAATAATACGTAATAGGTTCTGTTGTTCGCAGAAATGATGCGTACTTCTCAAGTGGGTACATTTATTAGTAATAGGTACTTATGATAATGTCAGTTGTATGTCCTTACGGCAATGTCAGCTTTTAATTTTTCTGAACAAAATTTCACATCAAATGTTAAAATTCATGGTCTTCCTTTTATTTGTGACACTATGTTATTGAGCAAAAAATAATCCTTATGATGAAGCCTTTCGATCGGTATGATAAAGCTACAGGGTGATTATTTTTCTCATGTAATGGGTTAAAAAATCAAATCAAATCAAAATGTTCGATATGGGTAAATGAAATGTTTGATGTGGGTTCGATTTCCGGTTCAACCATGTAATTATTTAAATATCTATGAATGCAGTTTAAATTGTTTTTTAAATTCAAATAATGTCTTCTTTCAGTATAATGTTCCATCTACGATATTCAAGGTACTTTCCCTCCATGTGGCGACGTCCTGTATACATTATTATCACGCCTCTTTCGCATTGGAGTAGGCAGAGGCTATGGATTTCCACCATAGAAATCTAAATAAAAGCAATAGAAGTGGTAAAGTCGCGTCAACTTGTCGCCGCGTACAGGTGTCTAGTAGGACACCAGTGCGCGAACCGTTTGCTTGATAATCAGTGCTGTTTTGGACGCAGAGTCACGAAAATTGTATTTTGCAGCATATCTAGCAGCGGTTTTTTTGGCTTAATTTATTTTGCATTAAATGCCAGAAACATGATGGACGTAATTGCGTATTTATGCGTTGGTAGCGGGAAATCAGCGACATGCGTTCCAGCAGTAAAAGACAATATATAACATTTCTATTACCTTCCCAGCAAAGTTACAATCTACAATCGTCAACGCTAATAGAAAACAATCAAAATGTATGTGAATGACATATCTCACCGAAAAAGTCATTCGTTGAGATATCATTCCCATACATTTTGATTGTTTTCTATTAGCGTTGACGATTGTAGATTGTCAACTTGGCTAGGGGGGCTTATTATTTAGATTTCTATGATTTGCACCTACTACAATCCTGACACACTTCTTTCGCTTCGTCTACGTTCATTAACCTCGTCATGTATGCTCGTGGGCTTAGAGTACTCTTAAGTCCGTATTAAAGAAAGTTCCTCAAGCTTTGATCACTGTTTAAAACTAGTTAGGAGTTGAGATTTAATTTTAGAACATTCCTCAAGCATAGACTCATTGATCACAGTTCAGCTGAGCTTAGCTTTATTCTAAACTGTCACCTTATTCAGGTGTTTGAGCAGAGATTTGATTTGTAATCACTCAAGTGTGGTCGAGACCATGCTTTAGTATAGATTTCTTTGCTACTTTAGGTTATATTCGTGTGGTATGTTGTTGAATTGAAGGTTACAATTACCGTATTGGAATAAGACATATGCTCAAGTAACGATTTTATACTTAAGTAGTGATCAGATGATTAATGATTAAATAGATCAAACTGTACTTGAGGGGCGTTCTATATATATCTATAAGGATCTTAATCTGGTATTTTTTGAGAAAGTCCGCGATTTGGTTGCGGTACTGTGTATATTATGAAAAAGCTACAAACAAGGAAGTCAATTAGCTTTTTCCTGACAAAATGAACTAGTTAGATATTTTGAATCGAGTATAAACTTCACTATTTTGAACGATGTGAAATACATAGACATGACTCGAAAGGAGTGCATGCTCATTATAAGTGAGAAAATTGCTTGGATGGAGACGAAACTTTGTATTTTACGAGGTTTTCCGACAAAAAACTTCTTCTTATTCGTTGTGAACGAACTCGTTATCAAAACTCCGTTGCTGCTCCACATAAATTTTAATGTCACGTAGACATGAAAAGCGACTGACAGGTATGGAAAATGGAAATCAAGAATTCATAAAACAATATTCATTTTCGATGCTTTTAAAGTAAGATTTTCGTATGGTCCATGTAGCAAGCGGGAGCGAGTTAGTTTTATTTTGTATTATCATTTTGTGTCATGATCAGAGTCATCTCTATGTATTTCTTTTTATAATTTAATTATAATTAAATTGATTGAATCACAATATTTCTCTGTAACTTTCTGTCACGCAATAATTACAAAATTTTTGAACGTTTTTGTTAACTGTGGCGAGCGTGACGGATTGTGAGCGATGATATTTTAACTTTTAAATATCATTGATTGTTTTACAAGGAACATATTCTTTTTTGGAATTTTCAGAAATAAAGGTGTAGGTAATGCACTTATGCCATAGTCCAGGTGAGCCGATGCATAAAGTACCTTGGCCTCTTTCTGGACAACCGCTGGAGCTTCAAGGAGCATTTCAACCGCCTGGTCCCCCGTATCCCCCCGAGAGGGTAGCTGGTGCACTGCACAGACTGCTGCCCAATCTCGGGGGACCTCGGGAGGAAGTTCGCTGCCTCTACGCGGGAGTCGTGAGGTCCATGGCCCTCTATGGGGCGTCTGTATGGTCACACCGACTGTCAGGACTAAATTTAATAGCCTGCAGCGCAAGGTGGTCATACGAATCGCACGAGGATACAGAACGGTATCCTTTGAGGTGGCAACTGTCCTGGTACGCTTCCCGCCGTTGGACATCTTGGCGGATATGGACGCGAGGGTCTATGACCGGATTCGCGCCATCCGCCAGAATGGTGGGAGCGCGCCTGCATGGGTGTTTGAGATACTGAGGCGGCAGGACCGACGACACGCGCTCGAGACGTGGCATGGGCGGCTAGAAGAGCCGCAGTATGCACACAAGCGTGTGGTTCAAGCTGTCCTGCCGTGCTATGAAGCCTGGCTGGAGAGGGGTGAGCGCGTCACCTATCGTCTTACTCAGGTATTCACCGAGCACGGTTGCTTCGGTGAGTACCTGAATAGGATTGGACGCGAGGCGACGGCAAATTGCCACCATTGTAGGTGTGACCAGGACACCGCACAACATACGCTCGAGGAGTGCCATGCGTGGGGTTTCGAGCGGCAGGACCTGGTCAACCGGATCGGGCAGGATCTTTCCCTGCCAGCAGTAGTGTCGGCTATGCTGGCAGATCCGATGACTTGGAGGGCCGTGGCTTCTTTTTGCGAGACAGTCATGCTCCAGAAGGAAGCCGCAGAGCGGAATCGGGAGAGGGCTGACCCCGCTCGGAGACGAAGGCAACCGCTCTGGCGCAAGGCCCAGATAGGGCAAAACGCTGCATCCCCTGCCGCCACATCTGGCAGGGGACCTCCGGGATCGTGGACGTTAAGAGTTGGGGACTCGAGACGTCAATTAAGCAATTCTGGGGAGGATAGCAGTACGTTGAGGTCGCGTGCTGCTGTGAGGAAACAGTATTGTTTCCCGGGACGTGCCAAAGGCGTAGCACTAGAGGGAACCGGCGCGGTCCATTGGAGTTCCCAGAGCTCCTCTATTTTGTGCTGAGGATGGCCACCGTGTGGTTTTAGTCGGTAAGAGTCCGACATATCCCTCCGCCTCCCCCAGACGGAGGATATCCATGAGGATTTCCACCCGAAAAAAAGAAGCACAAAGTTAACAACTGTGATCATCAGCTGTATTAAATGTTCTTGAATTACTTTTTAACTGTCTTCCAATCATTTTAGTGGTCTATGTAGGTGTCAATGTTCAGTATGGTCTAGAAAGAATAAAAATAAAATAATTTACCAGCAACGACCAGCAAGCATACAATAAACAAAACCAGATTAAAAGAAGTATTTAAACATTAAGTAATTTATTTCATCATCATGATCATAATTTCAGCCGAAAGACGTCCACTGCTGGACATAGGCCTCCCCCAAGCATTGCCACAACGACCGGTCCTGCGCTTTCCGCAACCAGCTGGTTCCCGCTACCTTCACCAGGTCGTCGGTCCACCTTATGGGGGCCTACCCAGTAATTCATTTATTTTACTTTTATTAAAATGGCTGTAAGCCAATTACAAAAATCAACGACAATTAACATTGCATTAATATAATAATAATAATTTTTGACAAAAACCACTAACATCTTTGTAAAAACCATATTTCTCTATAAAGAACATAACAACACATAACATAACGTCACGCCTGTATTTCCCCGAAGGGGTAGGCAGAGGTGTAATAGTACACCCACATTTCGCCAGTTATGTTATAGTCCCATGTAATAGGGGGCGAGCCTATTGCCACTGACCGGGCACAAATCCAGACTCCGGGCTGCTACTGAGAATAAATAAAGAAAGAAGAAAAAATAAAAATAATAATATAATAATAATATAATATAATAATAATATAATATAATATAAAGAAATAATAATAATACACACTTTCATACTCATCTCGCAGTACTCTAGACATAGTGACAAAATCGTCTTCCAGTCGTCAGCAAATACCAGGCCCCTCAGAAAGTATTGCGAAAAAAAGTTTTTATATATGGGAGACTGGCCAGTTATAATGTTTTTCGAAAATATGATTATTTATAAGTAAAAATAAGTAAGTTCCAATTTCAAAATTTCCCTCCACATTTTTTGCGAGTTAATTCAAAGTATTGTGTCTCACTGAAATATGGATCTGCGCCGGGAACATTTTAGAGCTATGATTTTATACGATTTCAAGTGTCGCCTGAAACCGGATGAATCGTACGATAGACTTCAAATGGCATTCATGGATGAAGGCCCTTCCAAGGCAACCGTGTATCGTTGGTATAACGAATTCAAGCGCGGTCGACCAACTTTGGGGGATGACGAAAGAAGCGGTCGCCCTTTGACGGCTGTTACCGAAGAAAACGTGCTAGCAGTGAAAAATTTAATCCAAGACAATAGGCGAATTACATATCAGGAGATTCAACACATATTGAAGATTGGATCGGGAAGCGTTCACGAGATTCTACACAGCCATCTTCGCGTGAGGAGGATAGTATCACGCTGGGTGCCGCACAACCTCACCGATGCTCAGAAGCAGGCCCGGGTGGAATGGTGCCGTGATATGCTTAACAAATTTGAAGCAGGCTCGTCTCGGCGTGTTTACGACATCGTTACAGGTGATGAGTCCTGGATTTATCAATACGACCCAGAAACCAAGCGCCAGTCGACTGTTTGGGTGTTTCAAAATGAGCCAACGCCTACCAAAGTGAAGCGATCTAGAAGCGGGGGTAAGATTTTGATCGCTAGCTTTTTTAATTTGACTGGCCACTTGGTATCAATTCCCTTACGGGATCAAAGAAGCATTAATGCCGAATGGTATACTACCAAATGTTTGCCAGAAGTTTTCTCTGTTATAAGCAACAAGCGACCAAACACAGGGCTCCGCGGGCTACTGCTCCACCACGACAATGCACCTGCGCACACCGCACTCAAAACGAGGGACTTCCTGGACAGCACGCCAGTCAAACTCCTGGGTCACCCTCCTTACAGCCCTGATCTAGCACCGTGTGACTTCTTTTTATTCCCAAAAATAAAAAATCAGCTCAAAGGGATACAATTTTCGTCGCCGGAAGATGCGCTGGCTGCGTTTGAGCAGGCTGTAAACGAGGTGTCTGCGGCGGACTGGAAAAAGTGTTTTGAAAACTGGTTTAGGCGCATGAATCTTTGTATAGAGGCTGGTGGAAAGTACTTTGAAAAGATTTGATAAAAATATATGTACGTATAGAACAATTTTTTTTAGTTTCGCAAAACTTTCTGAGTGTCCCACGTACATCAACAGTCAGGCTTGGCGTCCAAGAGGGCGTTAAGCCTGGTGAGTGTGCGAAGGATGGGAGAGAAGGCTTGCGAAACGGTGTTGCACGTTGGAACGGCAAATAACTGCCTATTGCTACGGCTATAGTTGACTGGGGCGTATATTCTGGACAATTTATCAGGTCAATAGGTTTAATAGGTCAGGGGTATAAATTTTACCAAGAAGGATCTTGCAAATTATTGTTATCGTAATAAACCATTGTGTGCACTACTAGTTGATGATTTGACAGCATCTCTCCGGGTCTATCAAAGGCATCACGTCATTTTTTCCAGGTTCAGTTTAGTCCAGTTATTTTCTTCACCATGTTTGTAATTACGAGAGTTTATATACCGCCATAAATACTCAGAGAACGCTGCTGCCCATTCTCTGGTGAATTCCTTATCTCCATATCCACTCGTTTGCACCATGCCTCCACGGGGATCAGCAGCGATGGCTGCGATAACAGCGCCATTGTACCTCCACAAAAGTCTGTATAGGTCGCGATTGTCCCATTGTAAACCACGATGATAAAATTAGATTTTTGTTTAAATGTTCTTGTTAGAGGTACTAATGAAAAGTGCATTGTCTTTTAGTCGAGTCTTCAATTATTTATTTTTAATAGGTCAGCCTTAATCTGGTGTTGATTTTAATGATGTTTTTTTATGAGTTAATGAACCTTTTCTGATTTATTTACGAGAGGATGATTAATTATATTAGGCGTTGGAGTAAAGTGCTACGAAAGTCGTTAAAAGAAAATTTTAAATCTGAGCTACTTAAAGTACACAATGAAGCTGTTCAAATTATATTTTAAGTTCTTGATAAGTATCTAATAAGTTACATATACCAGGCCCCTCAGAAAGTATTGCGAAAAAAAGTTTTTATATATGGGAGACTGGCCAGTTATAATGTTTTTCGAAAATATGATTATTTATAAGTAAAAATAAGTAAGTTCCAATTTCAAAATTTCCCTCCACATTTTTTGCGAGTTAATTCAAAGTATTGTGTCTCACTGAAATATGGATCTGCGCCGGGAACATTTTAGAGCTATGATTTTATACGATTTCAAGTGTCGCCTGAAACCGGATGAATCGTACGATAGACTTCAAATGGCATTCATGGATGAAGGCCCTTCCAAGGCAACCGTGTATCGTTGGTATAACGAATTCAAGCGCGGTCGACCAACTTTGGGGGATGACGAAAGAAGCGGTCGCCCTTTGACGGCTGTTACCGAAGAAAACGTGCTAGCAGTGAAAAATTTAATCCAAGACAATAGGCGAATTACATATCAGGAGATTCAACACATATTGAAGATTGGATCGGGAAGCGTTCACGAGATTCTACACAGCCATCTTCGCGTGAGGAGGATAGTATCACGCTGGGTGCCGCACAACCTCACCGATGCTCAGAAGCAGGCCCGGGTGGAATGGTGCCGTGATATGCTTAACAAATTTGAAGCAGGCTCGTCTCGGCGTGTTTACGACATCGTTACAGGTGATGAGTCCTGGATTTATCAATACGACCCAGAAACCAAGCGCCAGTCGACTGTTTGGGTGTTTCAAAATGAGCCAACGCCTACCAAAGTGAAGCGATCTAGAAGCGGGGGTAAGATTTTGATCGCTAGCTTTTTTAATTTGACTGGCCACTTGGTATCAATTCCCTTACGGGATCAAAGAAGCATTAATGCCGAATGGTATACTACCAAATGTTTGCCAGAAGTTTTCTCTGTTATAAGCAACAAGCGACCAAACACAGGGCTCCGCGGGCTACTGCTCCACCACGACAATGCACCTGCGCACACCGCACTCAAAACGAGGGACTTCCTGGACAGCACGCCAGTCAAACTCCTGGGTCACCCTCCTTACAGCCCTGATCTAGCACCGTGTGACTTCTTTTTATTCCCAAAAATAAAAAATCAGCTCAAAGGGATACAATTTTCGTCGCCGGAAGATGCGCTGGCTGCGTTTGAGCAGGCTGTAAACGAGGTGTCTGCGGCGGACTGGAAAAAGTGTTTTGAAAACTGGTTTAGGCGCATGAATCTTTGTATAGAGGCTGGTGGAAAGTACTTTGAAAAGATTTGATAAAAATATATGTACGTATAGAACAATTTTTTTTAGTTTCGCAAAACTTTCTGAGTGTCCCACGTATAATTAACTTATTCACGGTTATAATTAACTTACTCATAGAAAGAAACATGAATAGGAGGTTCAGCGTGACTGGGTGAACGAGGGACATATTCAAGAGATTGGTAGAATGTACTTATTTCTTACACCTCTGGCTCAGCAACCCAAAGTGAGTCATGGGCCTCCAAAACGAGAACTCTAATGAGAAAAAAATATGAATGAATGTGATGAGAATGTGCGAACATAAAATCAAAACGTTGAAAAAAATATTCCACGATAAATACGCGTGATTACGCGTACAGGAGTAAAATTGCTCGCGTAAGCTTTGAATGACTAGGGGTCTGTTGGCTGGTACAAAAAGTGGAGAGGGTGGAAAATAGCGACCAATGGGACACTACCGTGCTAGGTGTGCATCACCTCACCGCATGCAACTTCGATTTGTAATCGCAGAACAGTGTTCACGGTAATTGTTACTACTGTTTGTGTAAGAAAAACGCAAAAATAGAAAAGGAAAGGAAATAAAAGTACACAAAATTATAATTTTATTGCGTTTTTATTGGTAAATTATTGCCTTGATATTGTTTTTTTTTAATACAATACCAGTAGGCTTACATTCTAATTATATTTATCGTAAATTATATGACATTTTAATGTCTTCTCATTCATAATGTTTTTTTGATTGAATAAATAAGAAGTTCTTGTAAGATATCTATTGAAATTGCTAGGTTACCAAAACTCATTGCTGTTCTCAAAAGAATTGACAAATTCATCGTTAGTTGTTGCAACATCATCAGTGGTCTCATAATTGGCTAAATCAAGTTTATCAGCTAAGAAAGTATCAGCTGCATAAGTTGTAGGCTTTTCAGTTGAGAAGAAACTGTCTATTCTAGTAGTTGTAGCTTTAACTGTTGTAGTTTCTTCTGTATTCTTCTTTGAAACTTTCTCTTCTGAACGATTTTCATTGCTCTTCTCTTCTGAGCTATCTTGAACTGTTTCATTATTCTTTTCTTCAACATCTGTTTTTTTTTCTTCTGGTTGTGGTTCTGGTTGGCAGAATTCTCCCCAGAAGTGCCAGCCGTGGGGACAGATGAATATTTGAGGGTGCAAGACACCGTTCTTGATGAGGCAGACGTAGTAATGGTTGGAACTTAAGGGTAAGACTCCATGTTGACCGATTCCTTTGCATTCTGGGACGGGTTTGTCGATGCATTGACTGTGTTCTAGTTTGATCTGGAAATAAAGATAAGCTTTGACAAAAAGTTGAAACTTCATCCTTAACAAAAACGTTGCCACTAGAATTTCTACTGGGTATGTTTACTAAGAAAACACTCATTTGAAGGAACAGCCAGACCCAGAATATGAGCCTCTACCCTTTTGTATTTTGAAGAACTTTTCAAACTAATATTTATGTTTTGGCACGTGATATTTAAAATTAGTTAACCGTGACATGTGTGTGGATTCTTGAATTCATTTGTAAGATTTACCGAGCACTGAGCGGTAGGTGGGTTGTACGCATAATGTCTTGGGCATAACGCTTCCCTATGGTCGGCAGGTCTTCCATCAGGCAGACCTTCAGGCGGCGAGCAGAGGTGGAATTTCCTGCAGTCGTAGGCGTCAGGAAATATTCCAACCTAGAAAAAACGAAAGTAGAATATGAGAAGTCAAAATCATAATTTGTGGAAGCAGTTTTTAAAGGCTTTAAAGCTTGTTTCGTTGTTTGTTTGTTTGCTGTAATTCTTGCAAATCAAGCGATTTTTGTTATTTAAAGAAGTATTTACATTTATTTAGTTTTCCTATCACGTTAATGTAGCTTTTACTGGAGCTAATGTGCTATTGAACTTATTATTAGCACCACTTGGAGTTTTGCTAACCTCATAGGTTAAAATAATCTAACTTTTAAATCGTTAGGCAGATATAATACTCAAAACTACTAAAAAGCGATTAATCAATCAATCAATCAAATACTTTATTTCGGACTGCTAAAAGATCAATAATTTGTTAGTAACAGATTAATGAATGAATACAATTAATATCAAATTAAGATAACATAACCAGCTCGTTACTGTTCTAATGCTGGACATGGGCCTCTTCTCAGAATGAGAAGGATTCAGCCCTTAGTCCAGCATGCTGGCCTACTGCAGGTAGGCGGAATACACACACCATCAAAAAAATCATGGCGCACTTTCAGGTGTGCAGGATTCCTCTCGATGATGTTTCATCATCATCATCATTTCAGCCGAAAAACATCCTCTACTGGACATGGGCCTCCCCCAAAAGGGGGGGATATGCCATAATCGCCACGCTTGGCAGGCGGGTTGGCGATCGCAGTTGGTTGGTTAAATACTCAGAGGACGCTGCTGTCCATCCTCTGGTGAATCCCTTAGTTGCCTTTTACGACACCCATGAGAAGATATAGGGTGGTGAAATTCTTTGCGTCCGGCACCACACGGACGATGATGACGATGATGTTTACCTTCACTGTAAAAGCAAATGATAATCAAACTCTGATCCGCAAATTTATCCAAAAAGTTCTGAATAGGTAAGAATTCAGACCAAGGCAAGGAAGCCAAGCGTTTTACCACTGCGAGCTATCACTTCGTAACGTATAATGTTTCTTTAAAGGTTCTTCTCGGTAGTCTTTGCACCTATGCGTAGCTGGTAAAACGCTATTTCTACAGTTGGTGTTTGTATCACACCATCATCATCATCATCATCACCAGTAGTCCGGTGTTTTATCAGTTAGCGCCAGGGTTCACTGATTATTAATCTCAATACTGGATGGTACTTATGCATGAATACTGACCTGTTCACAAGTATGCTCGAACTCCTGAGCAGCTTGGCTACATTCAGGTGCAGGTTCCTTGGAGCACTGGCCCAGACGGGCGTTGCAGGTGAATCCTTCTTCGCATTCTTCGAGAGGGACCTGAAATTGTAGAAAAATAAATGTCAATGAATTGTGAAAATGTGATAGAGGTGAAAGTACCATGTTAAAGAATCCGTTGTGATTCATGATCGAACTAATGTATCTGGTTTAAATCGTTTATTTAAAAAAACCCGCCGATTACATAACCTCCTCCTTTTTTTGAAGTCGGTTAAAAATAGTTACTAGTCATCATCATCATCATTTCAGTCAAAAAAATTCCACTGCTGGACATAGACCTCAAAGGCATAGGCCTCATAGGCCCAAAAGGGTCCATAATCGCCACGCTTGGCAGGCGGGTTGGCGAACGCAGTTGGTTGAATTCACAGAGAACGCTACTGCCATCCTCTGGTGAACCCTTTAGTTGCCTTTTCCGACACCCACAAGAAGAGATGGGGTAGTGCTAAAAATAGCTACCTTGCTTATCATGTTCATCATTTATCTAGACCGGTCTGTGACAAAGAGTTCTGTGGAATAATTCTTGTTCTTTCTCCGTGCCTAAACATAGCCACATTGCTTCAAGATTCTAAAAACACTAATTTTGATCACGAGGATACAATATAAGCCCGGAATAAACACCCGGTCTGGGTGTTTATTCCGGGCTTATATTGTATCAGATCTATTTTATGTATGATGCATGTCAGATCTATTAATTTCATCAAGTAAATTTTAGCACCAAGCGAGAGTCATTACGAGGGGTATTGTCTGGTAAATTTTTACATGTGTATGGCTGGAATCTACCACAACAGCCTTAAGACGGAAAAACCTTCATCTGTTCCAGAGATGCAGCAGTGTTTTCAAGTTACCTTCAGCCACCCAACTGGCAGTGACACACAAGTCACAGCCTGGCTGCAGTTCTGGCAGGCCATGCCAGCCTTCGTACAGATGCCTTCCACGTCAAGCTCTCCGGAGCCTAGGGAGAGGCCCAGGGGAACGCCACCCATGCGGTTGCCATTGAGTACCCCACGAAGGTCAAAGGAAGTTGTTAACTGGAAATATAGTATTTTTTATTAGTTTTTCAATGCTGATGATTTGTTAAACTACATTATAAATTTTGCATACGTCCTCTGTAGGTGGGCATTTGAGCGCCGTTTATATAACTGCTTTTGCACACTTTAACCCTGATAGAAACGGTTGGCGCTTAGTAAACAAAATGACGATTATGCCCTGCTGTGGGTATGTGCTAATGAGGGAGACAAAACAGATATTGAGTGAAAAAATCTTGTCATCGGCAAAAGCCCATGAAAAAGTTAAGAAAAACAGACATTTTAGACGGTTATAGTGTACTGTTAAAATAGTGTGTAGTTGGTGGTATAATCTCTGTTTTTAGGGTTCCGTACCCGAAGGGTGCCAAACGGGACCCTATTACTCTCGCTACGCTGTCCGTCCGTCCGTCTGTCTGTCACAGGGCTGTATCTTTTGAACGGTAACAGGTAACCGGTTGACATTTTCTCAAAATATGTGTTGCTATGAGGTATATCACGACAAATACCAAAAACAAAAAAAAAACAAAAACCAGAGGGGGTCCCCATACAAGAAACCTCAAAAAACATGCATTTTTTTCAACGTTTTTGTTCCTGCTCTATCTTCAAAACGGTAATATATACCAGAGTCAAACTTGGTCAGATTATAGTGCATATTATGTAGTTTAGCAACAAATACTAAAAATAAGACAAACATAGATATATGTGGTGGTACCTGCGTAAGAAAGACATGCAAAAATTCATAACACACGCACTCATTTGGAAAAACTCTTCAATAAAAATAATCTAATTAAATATTAAATCATTATTGTATTATATATATATAATCACTTTCAATTTACAGTTAATAATGATTTAATATTTAATTTGATTATTTTTATTGAAGAGTTTTTTCCAAATGACTTGTGTCCTTACGTATGAATATCGATTCTGGTAACGTACCTCACAGGAACAACAGGGTTTTTGTTACACGTTGTATAATTATTCAATACGCCCTGTTTTAGGCAATTTTAAATTCCCTCTGATAGATTAAAACTATGACGGATATTATGTGAGGGACTATTGAAAATGCTCTATGTACGAAATGGATCTCAGTAAGCTTGCAGGCGAACAGCGTTTCATGTCGACATACAGGATGACTTTTTGATTACCATCCAAATTTTTTGTAGGCATTAGATATCATTCAAAGACTCCATTTTTGGAAAAAAATTGGTAGGTGAAATTTTCGCAATAAAATAATTTTCCTGGAATAATTCTCAATTTCTGTGTGGCTGGTACGACAAACGTCATTTTGAGATGCAATGTCTCAATATTTTAATACTGAGTGATAATATAAGGAATGCCATATCTCAATATTTTGGCACCGAATGACTAAAAGAAATTCAATTCAACTCAATTCAAATCATTTATTTGCGAACATAGGTAAAATAAAATAGGTGTTAAGTATAGTCTAATGTGTCTCTATGTTAGGACATAAAGGTAGGCCTTGACAGTGAAAAAACACATATTTTATTATTTTTAGCAAAGATCATAATGAAAAAATTTGGATGGTTATTAAAAAGTCATAGTGTATAGTCAGTTATCGACATGCTATCTACTGCAACCAACTCCCAACTTCGTCCTCTGTAGGTCAAAGAGTGACCTAATGGACCACTATGTACTGGGTGAACACCTATTTACCAGAATTTCATAATTTTGGGTTTTTTAATGACATAGCAATTTATAATACAGATCGGGTTTTTAAAATCACAATTTTAGTTTGAAACGTCTGCATTCTTTAACTATAGGTTAAGGAAAATTACTATCTTAATTTTCTTGAAGATTTTTCTTTACACTTATATGTACATTTATGCAGTATGTATGCAAAATATGTAGATAGATATGTTATGGATCTATCTGCATATATTTAAAATTATAATATAATATACATAAATAACTAAAAAATACCAAAAAATAAAATACTCACAGATCCATTAAAAGCAAAAATAGACAACAAAATCACTTTTAGCCACATTTTCGATACAAAAACACACAAACTGGTATCGGCACTTAGTTTAAAACTAATACAGTTTCGTACTGATTAAAAATGCGTAAAATTGTGAGGCCACTGATCTTTGACATTATTATCTGAATTGTTTTGTAAAGATAAATCATATTTATATATTGTAATAATATACACAATATGTCCCGGTTTGTAGTAATAAAACTTTAAGGGCGTTAAATACATTTAATTTTATCGATAAAAACGTCCCATTTGTGGGATTTTATCGGGATTTATTTTTGAGTAAAGGTGTGTCTTTTATGTATTTTTATAAGGAAGGGCGTATGTGAGGCCTTTTTTAAGCGACAATAACTCGACTTAGAGCCGTGATTTTTTAAATAATACGTATATAGACAACTCAAAAACCAACAAAAAAACGCGTAAATATATAAAAAAATACGCTTAAAGTTTTGGTAATATTAAAGAGAAAATGTAAATATAACGTGTAAAATTATGTTTCCAATTTCACTTTCATGATTTATTACAAAAGTAACTTAAGTTTTGTATGACAGTTGAATATTTTTTGGCTAGTGTAAGCTATAACGTTTCAAATGATAAGTTTTATTACTACAAGACATGAACATATTTTATAGTTGTTTTTATTGGTTATCATCATCCTCCTGCCCTTATCCCAGTCCATTTGTGGTCGGCGCAGCATATATTTTTCTTCCATATTATCTTTATCAGCCAGCCGTCATCTCAGTGTTCACTTTCTTTCTTTCATCCATATCATCGTTCACACGATCCATACATGTTTTCTTCGGTCTCCCTCTTTTCTTATAGCCATCCAGATTCATACTTGAAACTTTCCTCGTAACATGCTCCTCATTCGTCCTCATCACATGTCCATACCATGATAGTCTGTTGCTACTCAACTTCTCTGTCACTGGGGCTAGTTTCAGACTCCCTCTTAGGTACATACTTATTCCTTATCCTATCCATTCTCGTTACACCATACATTCCTCTTAACATTCTCAACTTTTGCTTGCAATTGTCTTTCCTTTCGTAACCCAACATGTTTTTATTGGTTTTGTGGTTATTTTAACATGTTTTTACTGGTTTTGTGGTTATTTTAACATTTTTTTATTGTTTATGTGGTTATTTTAACATGTTTTTATTGGTTTTGTGGTTATTTTAATATATTTTTGTTGGTTATGTGTATTTTAACGTTTTTATTGGTTATGTCTATTTTAACATGTTTTTATTCACAATGTGTAGTTTAATATTAATCATGAAAGTCCACTGCTGGGAATATCTTCTGTATATCACTGTTAAAAAATATTGATATTTGCTTTGAGCTGTAATTTGAGTCCAGGAGAAACAACTATCCTTCCTCTTGTTATTATTTTAGGAAAACCTTGGGAAAAGAGGTGGGATGGGTTTAAACATATGGGGGCAAACGAGTAAGCGGGTCACCTGATGGTAAACAATCTCCGACGCCCATGGATATCCGTAACACCAGTGGAGTCGCCAATGCGTTTCCGACCTTTTAAAAAGACGTATGCTCGTTTCTTGAAGGCTCCCATGTCGAATTGTTTCGAGAAAACCGCTGACGGGAGTTGGTTCCACAGTTTTGCTGTACGAGGCAATAAATGACGTGTGTGTGTGTGTGTGTGTACTTGACCGCCAATCATCAAGATCACAGATCAAGATGGTGAGGATGGAATTTAGATCTATGGGGTGTGGTACGATGGTGGAAGTCAGCGGCTGGTATAAGGTCTAACAATTCTTCAGAGCATGCAACGAGTCGAAAACTTGTTATTAAAGATAAAAGAGTCAATTTAGTAGGTATGCTCAGGGCCAATACAATGTTTTTCTAATTTTCTTTACTAAATGATCTTATGCTTATTTATATTTACACAAATACAAACAGAGCTGTTATATGAAAAATTCTTTGTTATTCATGAAATGTTCAGCAGAACCAACATTTAATTGGTTCATAATTTTATATTTTATTTTATAAGTTCATTCTTTACCGTCACATTGTGGGCAATACTTACTTACTTACTCCTCTCGCTCAGCGACCCAAAGTGAGTCATGGCCTCCGAAACAAGAACTCTCCACTTTCCTCGATCTTGCGCGATATCTCGCCAGTTGGTAGCTTGAAGCTCACGCAGATCAGCC
Source organism: Asteroscopus sphinx (assembly GCA_949699075.1). NCBI lineage: Eukaryota > Metazoa > Arthropoda > Insecta > Lepidoptera > Noctuidae > Asteroscopus > Asteroscopus sphinx. Next base: position 27,060,246 of record OX453010.1, on the reverse strand, counting down.
TCCTCAGCATCTCCCCAGCGATATCTGAGGCGACCTACTGGTCTACGTCCGGTTGGTTGGCCCAGATACGCTTTCTTGGCTCCTCGATCCTCCCTCAAGCGTTCGACGTGGCCGAGCCATCGCAGACGTTGTGCTTTGATTACGCCAATGATGTTAGGCTCGTCCACTAGCTCTTCGATTTCGGCATTCTTCAGGACTCTCAGAGTACCATGCTGTTTTTTTGTCGGCCCCAGGATTTTACTTATTGTGGGCAATACTGAATTTAATTTTACGAGCGCACCCGGGTGGTATTGCTATATTGCGAATATAAGAATAATAAAAGTTTATCTTATTGTCATTTAGATTGTGGTTTTGGTACAAGGATTTTGTGTTTGAATGATTAAAAATGATATTTTGATGTTGCTGGTTCCCGGAATATAATCATATTCCATCTACGTTATACGACTATTAATGATTATAAACTGAAGGTCATGACTGTCTAACCAAGTAGTGGTGACGATTTGATTTTTTTTGTTGTTAAATTAGAACATTTTCTTAATAATTTAGTATATGAATATTTTAAATTACATTTACGTTAAATACTGTAATTTTTTTAAACAATTTTTTAGACAATTTAACACAGCACCATCTAGTCGTATTCACCTGTATTCGCGAAAGTCCTTTACATATTATAGAAAATTTGATGTTTTATTTGATGGCTGCCTCGTTGGTCTAGTGGTCGCAAGCACGACTGCTGAGTGTGGGGTCCTGGGTTCGATTCCCGGGTCGGGTTATTGGGTTTTTTCATTAGGAAATTCTCAGTAGCAGCCCGGAGTATGGATTTGTGCCCGGTTAATGGCAATAGGCTCGCCCCCTATTACATGGGACTATAACATAACTGGCGAAATGTGGGTGTATAATACACCTCTGCCTACACCTTCGGGAAAATACAGGCGTGATGTTATGTTATGTTATGTTATGTTATGTTATAAAAACTATTCCAATTGATTCTCTTGGTGATTCAGAACAAACTTATTTTCTCAAATTGCGTTAACAAAAAGTAACGTTGTTTATTTAGTGCCTAGTAGAGTAATTTTATTACAAGTCTGCTTAAGGGGAATGTAGCAGCCAAGTGGCGCCCCTATCTGTAAAAAAAATATTACTCTCTGAATACATCATTTATCAAAAATTCGTTTTTGTCTATTGAAGTACAGGTACTGTAGTTTAATCAGAAACTATTAACTTTGTAATACTTCGCTGTAGTTGTAGATTTTGGCATTTTTTCTATCTACAAATACAGCGAACTATATAGGCAGTACCTGTACTTCAATTATTAAAAACAAATTTTCGATAAATGCTGTATCCAGCGAGTAATAAATAACTTTTTTACTAATGGGGGCGCCACTAAGCTAGGCTATTATTTGTATGTAAACTAGGTATGAATATAAAACTTAAAACACATCAGTACCATATCTCCATCTTCTAGTATTACTATAAAGTTTATAATCCTATGAAGTAAAAAATACAATTTATTAGAAACATTGCGTAAACTTCGCCAGCGCATCGAAATCCACCAGTTTCTTGAACCACGGTGAAATATCGAACTAATTTGAATATACTGAATTTCAAATATCATGGACGTTTCCTTGGCAAGCAGCACCTTTATCAAATGTCAAGTTATACTGGCTCTTCTGTGGACGGTCGTTCACTCTCGCCCTTTAAAGTACAATTCACTTGTAAGTCATCTGCGTTGGTTAATTTTGAAGCAAAACATTTTTGTTATGACTAGGAAATGAGCTACGCGTCGGGAAATATACCTTATTGTGAAAAAAATAAAACTTTTTAACAAAAAATTGAACCGACGAAAACAGAAACTGAAAAGCGAAAAATAACTAATTATGAGTCGGCGCCAAACGAACTTTTAACAAGCAAAGTGCGTGCAAGTTGCAAGTGGCCGAGCGGAGAACGCATTTTTGGAAAGTAATTGTTTATCGTTGAAAATTTCACCATGTATTTGATGTGACGTTGTTTTTATTATTTATTTAAAGTAATTTAATGATCTTCGTTGATTGGTTGTTTGGCGCCGACTCATAATTAGTTATTTTTCGCTTTTCAGTTTCTGTTTTCGTCGGTTAAATTTTTTGTAAAAAAGTTTTATTTTTCATTTTTTTGTTGTTAAAATCTAACTCCAGGTCTCCATTATGTCGTAGTGTCTAGAACTATATTTATGTGTGTCAAGTTTCAACAGAGGATCGAGCGTTGTGGCGCAACTTGGGAGAGGCCTATGTCCAGCAGTGGACTGCGATAGGCTGAGTTGAAGTTTCAACAGAATCAGTTAACAGGTAAGAATTCAGTGGGTGAACAAACACTCATCCCCTGTTTTACTACCCTTAGGGGTGGATTTTGATTTTGAAATTTAAATAGGACAACTTCGAGATATACCCTATCCATTAAAAAAAGAATCATCAAAATCGGACCACTCTGTAAAAAGTTATGCGTGGTCATACACAAAAAAAAAATATATATATATACGCGTCGAATTGAGAACCTCTTCCTTTTTTTCGTCGGTTAATTAAAACTAATACGTGATACCTAGTTTTGTAGTGCATATTGCATTTTATTATTAAGCGTGTGACGTATACCTAAGTAATGGATCTACTAAATGAATGTACCAAATCATTGTAATGGTAGTTCATAGTCCAATTACAGATACAGAATTGCCCAAATTATTGTCTAGGTACTACCAAAAATTCGTAACAGTGAGTACTTTTGGTCATCATTTGGGTACATTACGTTTAACTATGAGTATAGGTACCATAAGCATTTTAAAAGAGACTTGAGTGGACTAAGCTGGATCGGCCGCTGAGAGAATGCGTTTCAATCACGAAAAATTACCGCTAGACGATTGTAGTTTATTGTGACGTTTTAATTAATACTTATGAATAATTTTGATTTGGTTTTTTTAAATTAGTTTGCGTTTAACGGCCGCCTCACTTGATGTTAAGCGATGGTGCAGTCGATGATGATACACGCTTACCCAGCAAAAACCTATTACCAGATTTCTACTTATCGGGAAATAGATGTTAGTAGTAAACTATAAAAAATTATAGCATGTTGTTTGCTACTTATACGTAGAAACTGAAACTGTCAGGAACATTCTCTCAGCGGCTGCAAAGTAGTTTTCATTGACTGTAATAAAAATCGACAATACTGACGCCTAACAAAACTATTATGGCAACCATTTGTTTCGAACACCGAAAGCTATTGAACTTGGTGAGGCGTTATTACTTCTCGATTCCTCGAAATATTACGTCGAGAGGATTCAGTGCCAAAAGCCAATAGAATAGTATATCGGAACCGGCAGGTCATAAAAATGCCGTTTCAAAAGTAATTTTAAATGATCTACGATCTGGAACATTCGGTATTTCTGGCTATCTGAATTTTCGTCATGGACTTGACATGTGTCTGTATCTGTAGGTGTGTGTACTCCATACAGTTCATGGTGTGTGTAGTCCGCCAACCCGCACTAGGCCAGCGTGGTGGACTAAGGCTTTAGCCTTCTCGTATTGAGAAGATGCCAGTGCCAATCAGTGGGACAGTAATGGGCTGATTATGTAAAGTTCAGGTACGCACTACCTGCAACAGTGCATTTGTAAAATCGTAGCAAGGACTAGCCTCCTATTGAAAAAGGCGTAATTTATATACAAGTTGACAGGTTGAACGAGGTACTTATTGAAAGAGGATGTTCAGTACTTGATTCTCGTTCTAAATGTGTAAAAAACCGGCCAAGAGCATGGTGGGCCATGCTCAGTATTATAGGGTTCCTTAAGTAGGTGTAATTACAAACGAATCAAATCGAATATTAATTATGGCTATTTTAGTTTTTGCAATAATCGGCAGCATTCGCGACTCAGAGCGTGTTGTTGGTAGCGCCATCTAGCGATAAATTCAAGAAGCCAAATTTAAGAAGTGTTTCATGCAAAGTTTCTTTGTGTGATTTTTTCAAATAGAAAGTAGCTAAAAGAGCATTATTTGCTATGACCATTTTTCTCTAAGGTCAATGACCTTTGAACTAGGACGTTTTAAGTATTTTTCAGTTTTCTCTCTATAACTCAAAAAATTATAATCACATTATACTCGAAATAATTTTAAAAGAGAGTTTTCACAAAGGTCTATCAATGTGGAAGATTATAAGTTTCTACGTTGGATAGTTTAGAAATGGCAGGGGTGGGGACACATTGCAAGCCACTTTGGCGGGCTATATTTCGCAGATGGTACACCTGATAAAAAAGTGGTGTATGAAACATTACCTTCATTTGAGTAGACCTATTCAATGATACCCCACACGAGGGGGTGCAGCGAAAAAAAATTTTGCATCCCCATTTCACATGTATGGACACCCCTAAAATACGTAAAAACGATTTTTTTATTCTTTTACAATTGAGATCTATATGTAGACTATTTTTTAACAAAATTTCATTTACTTATGTTTATAATTGTAGAAGTTATTAAGCTGTAAAGGATTAGGACAGACCGACAGACGGACAGACGGACGGACATGACGAAACTATAAGGGTTCCTTGTAGGACTTCGGAACCCTAAAAACGGCACCTTAAATCAATAACAGACTGTGAACACTATTCCGCGCTTACAAATCAAAGTTTCATCCAATGAGGTGATGCACCTAGCACGGCAGTGTCCATCGGTCGCAATTTCCACGCCTTCCGCCTGTAGTACAAGCTAGCCAGAGCTTGCGCGAACATTTTTTCTACTGTACGCGTGATTTAATCGTGCATTTTTTTTTTTTTTTTTTTTTTTTCAGTATTTGTACGCATATTTTACCATATTCTTGAATGTCTCTCGTTCACGCCCAGTCATGCGGTATAAATAAGCAAAGAAAAGAAAAAGAACACGGTTTAGTACTATTTTCTCTGTTTGTCAACCGATTTTCTTTTTTGTATTTTTATTTAGTACTAGCCTATGCTCACGGCTTCGCCCGCGTGAATGTCGTTTATCGCTCATCGCTCAGGAACTGCTCATCTTCCTGGGATAAAAAGTAGCCTATATATTAATCCGGATTATGTTCTATCCGTATGCCAAATTTAATTAAAATCGGTTGAGCCGTTCTTGAATTATAAACGTTGTAACTGACACGACTTTGTTTTATATATTTAGAAGACGAATTAAGTTTAGTTATCAATAAAAAAAAATTGGAAATATAATTTTTCGTCATAAAAAAAATACTATAGACTGCCTCGTTGGTCTAGTGGTCGCAAGTGCAACTGCTGAGCGTGGGGTCCTGGGTTCGATTCCGGGGTCGGGCAAAGTGTTATTAGGTTTTTTCATTAGGAAATTCTCAGTAGCAGCCTGGAGTCTGGATTTATGCCCGGTTCATGGCAATAGGCTCGGGGCGAGCCTATTACATGGGACTACAACATAACTGGCGAAATGTGGGTGTACTATAGGTACACCTCTGCCTACCCCTTCAGAGAAATACAGGCGTGATGTTATGTTATGTTCAATCATAAAAAAATATGAATTACGGTTGAATTTCAAACACTGGGCGACCTCTCGTACTATTAATAAATAATTTCTTCTGGGGCCTACTCCCGACTGGTTCGAGCTCTAAACCAAATCGAGCTAATGACAATTCCTAGAGGAATGCAGTACGAATTGACACTAACTCGAATTGAAATTCGATTGATACAGAACTTTGTTTTGATTTAGTCTGATTTTGATATTTTAATTTAGCCTGAGTATAGGTTTATATTTGTTTTCGTTTTAATGTATTCACTTGCGTACTAAGGCCCGTATTCCAGAAGGATACTCAAGCGTTGATCTCTGTTTAAAACTAGTTTTAAGTTGAGCTTTGATTTTAGAACGTCCTTCAAGCAGAGATTTGTTGATCACAGTTCAGCTGAGTTTAGTTTCGTTTTATATTGTCACCTGTTTCGGTATTTTGGCAGATATTTGATCTGTAATCACTCAAGCGTGGTCCAGACTACGCTACGTCAAATTCGTGTGTTTTGTTGTTGAATTCAAAGTTTATAATTACCGTTCTGGAATAAGACCGTTACTCTTTTACCAACACTATTTTTCTGAATAAGCAATTGTTTAGGTAAGTACCTAAAATTCTAGTAAAATATTCGAGTAAACTGTCGTTTAACCATTATTGTTGATGACCTGGCCTTAAGTATACTGGGTTCACACAGTTCTAATCACAGTTTTAATAATGCAGACTCGAGACTTGTTAAGGCGCTACTAAGAGCTATGTGGCGCTCTCATCAGTAAAAATAATTACTCGCTGAGTACATCATTTATCAAAAATTCTTTAAAAAAAATTGAAGTACAGGTACTGTAGTTTAATCAGAAACTATTAACTCTGTAAATTATAGTTTGGCACTTTTTCTATCTACAACTACAGCGAACTATAATTTACAGAGTTATTAGTTTCTGAGTAAACTACAGTAGCTACCTGCACTTCAATTGTTAAAAATAATTTCAGAAAAAGTATGTAATCAGTGAGCACAGACATAGTAAAAAATATAGACGAAGTGCTGCGAAGAATCTAGTGAAGCCAAAAAACCTATGCTCGTTCGTGTACAACCAGCGCTTACGCACACACATGCACCTCAAACCGTGCTCACCCCTCTCAGTACACATGTCGCGGCATCGTCCAGAAAGTATCGTGAAAGCAAATATCCGTCAGGTGCATGGTGTGTGCGTGAGCGCAGCATAGTTTTTTTTGGCTTCACTACGATTGTTCACAGCTCTTCGTCTAAGTCAGCGAGTAATTTTTTTACTGATGGGGGCACCACTTATTTCTCAGTAGCGCCTTAATAAGTCTTAATAAAGTATTGCTTTCGGCTGTCGAACAAACATTCACCTCAGTAAAGGGCGACGACAAACTTTAATTGCATAAATTATCATTCTATTACAACCTGCTCAAATACTTATTTATCTACTGAGAGTATAATATTGTCATCAAATACCTTCCTGGCAATTGATCGGTTCTTAGCCTGGGACAAAGTTTTTGTAGTGAATGCTACCGGGTAGCTTTAAGTGAACACAAATGTAGGGACCACCTGATTTTTTTTCGCAATTTCAGGGTGGTCCCATAGTAAAAGTTGTTCATAATGATGAGTACAATGACCCCTTTTCGGTAAATAAGCGATTCAAATTTCAGCATGTATACAACGTGTATCAGAAATGCGTGGTCATATTTTGAGAGCTCCTTCAGGGCATAGCGTAGAACAACTTTTACTATGGGACCAACCCTAAAAACGACAAAAAAATATCAGCTGATACTTACATTTTGTCGAGCGACATCGATTATTTAGTAGGGAACAGCTGATATAGCACCCTTACTGGGCACTGCAAGCTGAATAAACACCTTCACAGGATGGGCCTCAGTGATACCACAGTTTGCAGGTTTTGTCGCGATAAGGATGAGACGCCCATCCATATCCTATGCGAATGTGATGCAGTGCACCACATCAGAAGCCAGCATCTTTGAGGCCACGTTATCTCAACGCAGGAGATCAAATCCTCCTCCCCCAAGGTCATAGTCGATTTCATGATTGACTTGCAGCTTGGGGAAGTGCTGTAATGCTGCAAGAGGCGTCACAATAGATCTTATCAGGTCGCAGTGGCTTAGGGGCGTTCAAGACCCCTACCTCTTTCCTCAAATAAAAATAGTAAAAGTTGTTCGATAGCATCCCCTGAATAAGCTCTTCAAATATGACCACGCATTTCTGATAGACGTTGTATATATTTAAAAAAAAAACGAATCTATTAGCAATAGAGCAAATTAAATGTCGTCACAGGAATAAGGTCACTCGTGGCCTCGTGGCTATGTTATTAACCACTTGGTTTGACAGATGTGTGAGGAGAAAACTACACTAGCCGCGGTCAGTCCGTGGATGGGTGACCGTTTCATTACACATCGAATCCCCTCCGTGACTCTGAGAGCACGTTAAGCTGTCGGTCCAGCTCCCGGTTTTAGAACCACATCAACCACACGATAACCAGCTGTCGACCGATTCGGTCGGTGCATTAAAAAAGCCTGCACGAGTGGTGATATTTAATTGATCGTCCGGCGCACCCTGGGCTGTCAGCCTTGCTACCAACCTGCTGACTGACTAATCTTTTGCCCACGGCATGAGCTATTATCATTATGTAGCTCATGTCGACACGATAGAAGAAGAAGACCGATTCGGTTTGTTTTCTGGTTTCGTTTGATGATTCACGCAACGAGAGAGAAAGAGATTACAAACCGAATCGGTCGACAACTGGTTATCGTGTGGTTTGAATCGGGGAACGGGTTTCCGTACGAATAACTATGACAGCTATTACGGGTCGTCAGAGACCCGAAAGACTGTCAATCGGTAGTGTTGCCCAACAACTGGTTTTTATTTTTTATTTTTTTCGACTGGATTCTCGCAGGTGGGACCGAAGTACCATTTCTGCATAACCGGGCTTAGTTGGCGGAGAGTCCCATGTCGGACTCCATTCGCCGAAGGTTTTTCCCTAACCCTAAATACTTACAAACTAAAGACGTGGTTTCAATACCGCAAGCGGGCGTCCCCCAAGGGGGGGACTCGAACCTCGCTGGGGCATTGCAGGGGGACCCCGCCGTTCCTATGTCCCCCTAGCAGCCGTTGCTGCATCGGATTTTTCCTTGAAAGTGGCGGACTTTCGGTCTATCGGGTGACGCGCTAAACGCCGTTATGCGGCAAGCCTCGCCGGCGAGGCTAAGACCTACCTAAAACCTAAACAGTGGCTACGCAATAGCCTGCGCCTAGGAACTACTCTAGAGCATAGGGCCGGTCTCGCGTGACGAGATTATCTCCGGTTGCTACACCGTGAGGGCGTCCCCAGGGGGGAGCTCGGACCTCGACTCAGGGTGCAGCAGGGGGACCCCGCCACCGGTCCCCCCAGCAGCCGCTGCTGCGTCGGAATGTGTTTCCGTTTCTCGAGAGTCGGACTCTCGGATTCTGTGTGTGTGTCGCGTCGGTCCTCGCCGGCGGGGACGATATTTTGGATGACGGCGTCGGAGTGTGCTTGTCTTTTTATCTGACTCCTGGAGGAGTGTTATAGCATCATCGGGTTCGATGAGTGTGTGTCTGGGACGTCGAAAGCCAACAACTGGGTTGCGAGGATCTAATTTATAGTCACTCCGTGTAAAATACTGATGTTCAGCCGCATCTGGTAAGACTGGAAGCCAACCCAAACATAATTGGGAAAAGGCTCGGAGGATGATAATGTATTAATCTATAGCCTTGTATAAAACTCCCTTAAAATTGCTAGTGGGAAATAATTTAACCGTTTTTTAGACTATTTTAATTAAAATTTATCAAAAATACTTAAAAGTCACCACGTATTAAAAAAATATCCTGTTTGTTCGTATACATTTTCCTGAAAGTTTGCTGAAAGTTGATTAAAAATGTTCACTCAAACAGGTCGTGTGGTGTTGCCAGTATAATATTATCTTTGTTTAGAAGAGAGCTAACACTACTATGGAAATAAGTTCTAGCAGAATTCTTTGTTTTTGATTTAATTTAATAAAAACGCTTGTTCTTACAGAGCAAAAAGTAGAAAAGCTTTAGGTATGTAATAGATATAAGTACAAATTCTGCGACTTCTACTGACCACCTTTTTTTAAGGGGGCCGTACTGTACCCAAAAGGTGCCAAACGCGACCCTATCACTCTCGCTACGCTGTCCATCCGTTCGTCCGTCCGTCTGTCTGTCACAGGGCTGTATCTTTTGAACGGTAATAGGCAGCCAGTTGAAATTATGTTAAAATATGTGTTGCTATGACCCCTATCACGACAATACTTAAAATAAAAAAAGTCGATAACCAAAGGGGATACAAGAAACGTCGAAAAACATGCATTTTTTTCAATATTTTTGTTCCTGCTCTATCTTCAAAACAATAATACATACCAGCGTCAAACTTGGTTTGATTATAGTGCATATTATGCAGTTTATGCAAAAAATGATAAAAAAAGGGTAAACATAGACATATGTGGTGGTATCTGCGTAAGAAAGAGATGCAAAAATTAATATTTCGCTCATGATGTGTTGGTTTCTTGATTAACTCTTGTAAATTGGGTGTCAGGTTGAGATTTTTTCTATTTTTTTTTGCATTTTTCATTATGTATGAATTTTATTTAACTGCCCAAAGCTGGTTATGTATGAAAAATGCAAAAAAATATATATGAAAAAATATAAAAAAAGAATCGCATTTTTTTTTCGTGGTTTCGTATCAGTAATCACCAGCACCTATCTTCGTTTTTGGAAGCGTTCCCCTTACCTATCATCATTCTGAACCAATTTTTATGACATCCTTAGGGACGGTAAGGGCAAGAAATGTAATATCACTAAGCATTTTACACATCCACTCACTATCATACCCGAAAAATATTACCAAGAGCACTTTCATCTACGAATAATATTTCTAGTTTAGCATTTTTTGTAAATAAATAAAATAAATAAAATAAATAAATATCTTTGGGACATTTTTACACAGCACCATCTAGTCCCAAACTAAGCAGAGCTTGTGGTATGGGTACTAGACAATGGATATAATACGTATATACTTTTTTTTTTTGTAAATACATACTTATAATACATAAGCAACACACCCAGACCAACACAAACACTTATGTTCATCACACAAATATTTGTGTCCTGTGGGAATCGAACCCACGACCTCGTTATCAGCAGTCCAACACTCGAACCACTAGACCACAGAAAAAAAAAAAAAAAAACTCTCTTAAAATGCACGTAGCAGTTTATTTATATCTATTTATAATTTAGGTAAGTATATGAAATCGCTAACATCCACTTCTGAACATATTTTTACCCTGGCACAGCTGCATTGTTGCCTTTATATATACTTTTTATAATATTTCCACCATATTTCTGAGTCACTCGCTTGTCAACACGATAATATAATTGTGCAATATTTGCAATTGCGCAATGATGTTGACCGTTTGAAAGACAAATGAATGGTCAGGGGCATTCCTTTGGCATATAGTATTTAAAAAAGTTTAAATGAGCTTAATACAATAAATAAGATAGTCATTTTGCAATGGATACCTTCCCATATTGGTCTGATTGGTAACGAAAAAGTGGATAAATTGGCTAAGGAAGCCTCGGTTGATGGTGTTAACTTCGGTTGTTTGCCTTATTACACGAACTTGTTGGGTAGTGTCAGGGAGTTCTGTACAAAGTTGTGGTCAGAGTATTTTGCTAAAAGATCATTGACTAAAGGAATTTGGTACAGAACTATGCAACCTACACTGCCTCGTATTCCTTGGTTTGATGGATGCAACATGGGAAGGCGTGATATTGTGATGAGTTTTAGACTTCGTTCAGGACACATTCCATTGAATAAGTTTGGATTCTTAATGGGCAAAGTCAGTTCTTCGAACTGTACTGAATGTGATGTTGTGGAGGATGTTTACCATGTTTTGATGGAGTGTGTTCGGAACGAGGTTTTTAGGAAATATATCATGCAAAAGGAAACTGATTTAATTCCTTTTGATGTTGGCTGGTGTGATAGCATTTTGTCTTTCCCTCTTTCAGTGAAGGCCAAATTGCTATATAGGCTTACACACATAGGCTTTAAGAATATATCTCCTTAAGTTACTATTTGATCAAATTGTTTTTTTATGATATTGATATTATTTTTTGTTTTTTTTTATGGGGGTGACATGTTCAAATGTGAACAAACCTCCTTCAATTAATAAAGATTAAAAAAAAAAAGACAAATGAAGATCGGGACGATACAATAATAATTGTGCAATATTAATATTGCGCAATTATATTTTAGGTGTATGGGCCGTGTAATGCGGCCGAAAGGGTAGTTCCAGTACTGCATTTTTAGGAAAATTCATGATTATCTATATTTCTGTAAAGCAATGTAGTTGTCCTATTACATTTTAAATACAAATTTTCTAAAAGGGCTCTGCAGTTTGTTTCAAAATCCCTTCGTAAGCCCCTCAAAGGACCGGGTTACTCCTTGCAGAGGGATAAAGTGAGAAGTTTAATAGCCTTGTAAACTAAGTCTATAGAAATGTGGCCTTACTAGTACTACAAGGCTGGAAAGCTGATAAGATGAACTAAAAAAAAAAAAATACGTGTGGTCAGGGGATCCCGTCAAGAACGAAGTTATACATAAAATTCGCATTTTTTTGATCGGTTCATTAAGTTGCTAAATTTGACAACTATAATACAATCATAGATGACATCAAGCGTCAGGCTGAGATACCACAGAGCCCAGTCAATCACCAGTAAAACATGTCTTTTTGTGTGTTTTATTTTATAGTTAAAATCTGACGTGACGTAACATTTTCTCCCGAATGACACCTTTTTTTTCGAGGCGGAGAAAATGGCTATCGCATGCCACGCCACCCGGGGAGGTAGCGTGGTTATGTGGGGCTCACACCCACTAAAAACTCCGCCGTGTACCTACTCTCGCCTTGGTGGATGAGCCACGAGAACTGCAGTGCATGGCATTCGCGAACCGAATCCCGAATCACACTTACCGCAAGCTGTGACAAGGAACTTCGTTAAAAAAAACGTTTTTTTTTCTGAAATTCACTACTTATCAACTATCCTTTACAAACAATCAGTATCAAGCTCTATTTCAAACATTGGTCTTATCTCAGGATCATCGGCAATTTATATGATAATCCTTGCAGTAGCTATTAGTAGACGGATGACTCTAATACCCTGTAGACACATGAACGAAACAAGCAGAAGGTTAATATTATGACGTGTGCACGGTGGAGAGAAAGGGCGGTTTTCCATGATACGAGACACGACACGATTTGCGATCGCGACACACGGCCTGGCGCTTTTTTGAAGTAAAACTTATTTACGCACGCTTGAATTGGGGAGTAAGCTGGCGAGAGCTTTATGAAACGTTACGAAAAGTTTGATCGGGCGAGGCGAACGGAGGGGGTAGTGCGAGACGCGGGGAACGAGGCGCGCGCTAGGCCAGCCACGACAGCGCCGGCAGAAGTACGCACGCCGCGCCGCCATTCCTTTGTTCTCATTGAAATAGTATTGAGGGAGATATAAGTTAGTGAAGTTTTACATCAGTCGTGTGCTCTAAAGCACAACCGTATTTTTTTTTACTGTCTTGCCTTCACAATCCCACTGTTGTGAAGGCGTCAACCCATCTTGTCAACGTAGAAAGAATGAAACTTCTGTGCCTCTTCACACAGTGATTTAAGTGTGTACCAGGCCCCTCAGAAAGTATTGCGAAAAAAAGTTTTTATATATGGGAGACTGGCCAGTTATAATGTTTTTCGAAAATATGATTATTTATAAGTAAAAATAAGTAAGTTCCAATTTCAAAATTTCCCTCCACATTTTTTGCGAGTTAATTCAAAGTATTGTGTCTCACTGAAATATGGATCTGCGCCGGGAACATTTTAGAGCTATGATTTTATACGATTTCAAGTGTCGCCTGAAACCGGATGAATCGTACGATAGACTTCAAATGGCCTTCATGGATGAAGGCCCTTCCAAGGCAACCGTGTATCGTTGGTATAACGAATTCAAGCGCGGTCGACCAACTTTGGGGGATGACGAAAGAAGCGGTCGCCCTTTGACGGCTGTTACCGAAGAAAACGTGCTAGCAGTGAAAAATTTAATCCAAGACAATAGGCGAATTACATATCAGGAGATTCAACACATATTGAAGATTGGATCGGGAAGCGTTCACGAGATTCTACACAGCCATCTTCGCGTGAGGAGGATAGTATCACGCTGGGTGCCGCACAACCTCACCGATGCTCAGAAGCAGGCCCGGGTGGAATGGTGCCGTGATATGCTTAACAAATTTGAAGCAGGCTCGTCTCGGCGTGTTTACGACATCGTTACAGGTGATGAGTCCTGGATTTATCAATACGACCCAGAAACCAAGCGCCAGTCGACTGTTTGGGTGTTTCAAAATGAGCCAACGCCTACCAAAGTGAAGCGATCTAGAAGCGGGGGTAAGATTTTGATCGCTAGCTTTTTTAATTTGACTGGCCACTTGGTATCAATTCCCTTACGGGATCAAAGAAGCATTAATGCCGAATGGTATACTACCAAATGTTTGCCAGAAGTTTTCTCTGTTATAAGCAACAAGCGACCAAACACAGGGCTCCGCGGGCTACTGCTCCACCACGACAATGCACCTGCGCACACCGCACTCAAAACGAGGGACTTCCTGGACAGCACGCCAGTCAAACTCCTGGGTCACCCTCCTTACAGCCCTGATCTAGCACCGTGTGACTTCTTTTTATTCCCAAAAATAAAAAATCAGCTCAAAGGGATACAATTTTCGTCGCCGGAAGATGCGCTGGCTGCGTTCGAGCAGGCTGTAAACGAGGTGTCTGCGGCGGACTGGAAAAAGTGTTTTGAAAACTGGTTTAGGCGCATGAATCTTTGTATAGAGGCTGGTGGAAAGTACTTTGAAAAGATTTGATAAAAATATATGTACGTATAGAACAATTTTTTTTAGTTTCGCAAAACTTTCTGAGTGTCCCACGTATGTAGCATATTTTTGGCAAGTTATTTCTCTCGAGTTCGTCTGACAAACGGATGAAACTCGCAGCGAATGTAATAAGAAGTTCTTTGATCGATGATCGTTGAATGTGTGGGTTAAACTATGAGTTATACCGTGGAAGATGAAGACCATAATCTGACTAGGAAGTCTGATTATTTGGCTACGAGTAGTTGAAGGAGATTGAGAATGTGGAGAACTTATTTTTATATTTCTTCTTCTTCTATCTTGTCGACATGAGCTATACAATGATACTGGCTCATGCCGTGGGAAAAATATTAGCCAGTCAGCAGGTTGGTAATGGGACTGACTGCCCAGGGTGCACCGGTCGATCAATTAAATATCACCACTCGTGGAGGCTCTTTCAATGCACCCCAATTTTATATTTAATAGGTCGTATGGAATAGCATGGCAATAGCGGTCATTGACCCGACTTTTTTTAAAAGCAATTAATATGATTTAAATTACTTATTAACATAATGTAAAACGAGAATTAACGCGCATACCGTAAAGTAAATCCTAATAACATTATGAATGTGAAAGTTTGTGAAGATGTTTGGATGTTTGTTACTCAATTACACGTTAACTGATGAATGGATTTCGATTAAATTTGGCACACGCATAGACCATAATTGGGATTAAGGCTTTTTATTCTGGGAAAATAAACAGTTCCCGAGAGATGCACAATAACATCTCTCTGTGATAAGCCGAATTACACGCGGGCGAAGCCGTCGGCTTAGGCTAGTGTGATATATACAAGATGTTGATCTGTAGCCGTGCCATATTACTAAATAAATTATAAATTTAAAAATACATGAAATATTCTACGTTTATTTAATACCTTTCACTTGGAAACATAGCGAGGGTTTGAGAATAAATCCCGAACGACTCTGAAAATAAGTCACCGGCGGCATTGTCAAAGGGTGGAAATACCAAAGACATTTTTATACTGACGTAAATAGTAAGTTTATTGGAAATACAAATTTTTTTGGTGGTTTCGCACGCATGTTTTTGAGTCGCACGCCACACGAAGGAATTTGTTTGTTTACAAATAGTTATCTAAATAAAAAAATATTTTTTCGGTACCTATTGATTTTTTTATTGATTCGTGTTCAGTATCAGTGGTATAGTCACCTCCTTAAATATGGCACGAACACAGATCAACATGTTGTGTAAATTGCTTCAAAACCTTGAATATAAACAAAATCGCTTCCCATTCAACCCTTGCATCCTACGATTGAACGGAATCGTTCACTCAGTCGGCCCTTTAACTTTTTCACGCCTTTTTTGCTTTGAAATATGGCCCTTTGAAACTTACTTATTTTCAGTTCAGAGTACCTACTTATATAATTACTAACTTGTGCATTTGTAAATGAATTTCGTTTTTAACCGACGAAAAAAAGGAGGAGGTTCTCAGTTCGACGCGTATATATAAATATATTTCTTTTTCTTTTTTTTTTATGTATATCCACGCATAACATATACGTATATAAAAAAATCCTGTAATGGTAGTTATAAGAAAGATAAATAAATAAATGAAAACTTTTTCAGAGTGGTCCGATTTTGATGATTCTTTTTTTAATGTATAGGGTATATCTCGAAGTTGGTCCCATTTAAATTTCAAAATCAAAATCCACCCCTAAGGGTTGTAAAACAGGGGATGAGTGTTTGTTCACCCACTGAATTCTTACCTGTTAACCGATTCTGTTGTTTGGCGCCGACTCATAATTAGTTATTTTTCGCTTTTCAGTTTCTGTTTTCGTCGGTTCAATTTTTTGTTAAAAAGTTTTTTGTCTATGTTATGATAGTTAATTAAATTGGTTTCATTGCTCGTAGTTTTGATGGCAATTCTTGCGAATAGATTGGAAGTCAACCTTAGCGTAGATGGCAAAAGGCAAGGCGCATATTATCAGTAATAAACGAATAATACTTACAGACGTTGCATTAATTAAGTAACCGAGGAACGAGGTATCGTGTTCTTCTAAATTTGGTGACCCCGACGTGATTCGGGATTGCTGTCTTCATTGATTGCCTCGTTGGTCTAGTGGTTGCAAGCGCGACTGCTGAGCGTGGGGTCCTGGGTTCGATTCCCGGGTCGGGCAAAGGGTTATTGGGTTTTTTCATAAGGAAATTCTCAGTAGCAGCTCGGAGTCTGGATTCGTGCCCGGTCAATGGCAATAGGCTCGCCCCCTATTACATGGGACTATAACATAACTGGCGAAATGTGGGTGTACTATTACACCTCTGCCTACCCCTTCGGGGAAATACAGGCGTGATTTTATGTTATGTTGTTTGTTATTGACTGCGTCAGGGTTAGTTCTCCATTTAGCGGATAGATGTCGCAACATTACGATGAAGACCAATCTTGCTACCAATATCATAAAAAAATTGAAAATGTGTGGTACAGTTAGAAATGAGAGAAAATACAGAAAAAAAAAAATAGTTTAAAAAACACTATAAAAACACGCTTTGAAACCTGATCGTGGTCAAAGTTCATTACAAGACTTTTCTAAGAAATCCAAAACAGCTATGATACGATTTTCCATCATGAAGTTCCAGTTCATATCTTCCGGCTCCATCATGAGATCATTTCGACAGTACCATATTATTGTATTGTCATCAGAACTACATACAGCTGCCAATTTTCATTACGCTACGACCCTTGGAAGATGGTTAAATTAGTTACCTTAGATTCCATTACATAGTTAGTTACATACAGGTCGACCTAATAAAAGCGTGTTAATAAATAGTATTTTGCTGTAAGTTTTTTTGTGTTGTGATTTGTGAGTGTGATTCCATGTCACGCATACGGGCTGATTTCTCTGAGCGCATACGAGTACGCTAGTTGCAAAATCGTTGTAAAATTAATTTTTTTGTTGTTCCATGTACTTATAATCACGTATAGTAAGAGCTATAGAAAATGGAGAAATACACAAGCGAGTAACAATGTTGCTACATACACGTCAAAAGTACTCAAACATTTCGGTTTTTGTGAAGTCAGCACACTCAAAATTTTGGCTCGGAACTACGACGAAAACCTACATACTACTAAGTGTAGAGGTGTCATTATGAAAAGCGATCGTACCACGTGAAAGGTTTGAGCAGGCTTTCAGAAAGCTTTGTGTGCGCATCAAACGGGTGCACTATTTCCGCTTCCGCCCCGCTAGGCACTGATCGTGAACCCCCTTGATGGTATAGAGCTAGGAAGCGCGTAGAATTGTTTCAGAAAAAAATTAGATTTAATTATAAACAATGATTTATTGTTTGTATTTTGTACAACATATCGGCTGTTTCTCGTAGGATGAGTTCTTAAGTTCTTGTCATTTAATAAAGTAGTGGTTTCGGATATCTGTTTTTGAATAAAATAAGATAACAACACGACTATTGATATAATTGCGTGAAACAGTAAAGTTTTTATTTTGTTTTTTTTTAAGTGTATAAAATAAAATCTTAGGACTAATCCTACCTTCTTTTAAATATTCTTCAGAAAATTCCAAAGAGAACGAAAGATTTACAGTCGCTCCCGCACAGTTGGTTCTAAGATCTAAGGTCCAAAGATTTATTGTGATTCTCCCGCATTTCGTCGTTACGATATTAGGTTCCATGTGATAAAGAGCGGCTCTTTCGCCATTTATTTGCACCATTTTCGATTAGGATCTGCTTATAAGAACTAACTGCCTTTTCTTACATATAATTCAGTTAAAGGCTGGCCCATATTATTATCGAGACTTATTTTCAACTCTGCTTTTAATTTTAATTTTGTTGATGGGTTCTAGTAGACTTCAGTCAGTTTTATAATCATAAAATACATTGTGTGGTTCCATTATGTTTGTAACGTTTAAAATAAAAAAAAATAAAAAAAATTACAGTGCGGTAATTTCTTAATTTTCTTTATTGTCTTGCAACTGGGTTAGCGCGGTATGTCTGTTTCTTCTATAAATCTGTTATTGTCATCTCGAAGTTTACTTCCTTTCACATAATCTGAAATCTCGAAAAACATGCATTTTTTCAACGTTTTTGTTACTGCTCTATCTTCAAAACGGTAATACATACCAGCGTCAAACTTGGTCTGATTATAATGCATACTATTTAATTTAGCAACACGTACAAAAAATTGGGCTAACATAGACATTGTGTTGGTACTTGCGTAAGAAAGAGATGCAAAAATTCATATTTTGCGCACGGTACGTTGATGTCTTTTGATGAACTCTCGTAAATTAAATCGGTTTCTATGGGGTATCAGGTCGATGGGTGGTACGGAACTCTTACTGCGTGAGTCTGACTCGCACTTGGCCGTTTTTTTGTACACATTCGCATTCACACTCTAAGCTTTTGGATAATTCCTCAATGTCCCTATCTATTGGTTCTTATGCCGTAATCGCGTGCCGGTCGACTGCGTGTGGATACAGCCGTGCTTCATTGACTTCTTGTGCCGGTTTGAGCTTCACACCAACACCAATATTACTGGTCAAAGGCAAACGTTCATACTTCTTCCATTAAACTGAGCACTAGCCCCCTTAGGGCAAGTGCCGCAAGCTATTAATGCATGGCTTGGTTTACAAACTTTATTTTTAGTTCTTAGAGCGGCATTATCATGCCCGTCTACTTTAAGGCAATTAATAACCAAGCTTCAAAAGAAAATTAATACCTACTTATTTTCAGACCAATTCTTAAAACATATTTTTTTGCGAATGTAATAGATAGCTGCGACCACGAACCCTGCAAAGCTTTCGAAACGTCAGGAAAACCAATATAAATAATATACGCGATGTAATCCGGTTAAACTTGTTTTATTATAATGTTATAGATAGCTGTTTGAAAAGTGGCGTATGTGTTTCCAGATAGGTATAATCTGGTGGTATTCAGGGTTCGATTGAATAGGTTTCTGCTAGGCAACCGTGTTCCATCGTCGACCGTATCATAGCTTAACATCAGGTGAGGTGGTGGTCAAACACAAGTCCATTAATATTCTATATGTATATAAATAGGCAAAGACAAAACAGTTCAGTACATTTTTAGGATTCTGTACCCAAAGGGTGCCAAATGGGATATTACTCTCCGTCCGCCTGTCTGTCATAGGGCTATATCTTTTGAACGGTGATAGGTAGCTGGTTGAAATTTTCTCAGAATATGTGTTGTTATAGCTCCTATCATCATCGAAAAATAATAAAAATAAAAACCAAAGGGGTCCCCTTACAAGGAACCTCGATAAACATTTTTTTTTCAATATTTTTGTTTCTGCTCTATCTTTAAAACGGTAATACATACCAGCGTCAAACTTAAGTTTATTATAGTGCATACTATGTAGTTTGGCAAAAAATAATAAAAATATGGTAAACATGGACATATGTGGTGGTACCTGCGTAAGAAAGAGATGCAAAAATTCATATTTCACTCATGGTGCGTTAATGTCTTTTGATGAACTCTTGTAAATTAAATCATTTTCTATGTGGTATCAAGTCGATGAGTGGTACGGAACCCTTACTGCGTGAGTCCGACTCGCACTTGGCTTGTGTTTTGTTATTCAGTATCTATTGAAAATAAGGAAATTGAAGTGGAGATGGACATAGAAAAATATACACACCGGCACAATTAGCGGAACACAAAAAAAGCAGGATTTTAAAATCTTTTACTTTAGGAACTGGCCAGTTATGATATTTTTTTAATTTATTGTCAAATTTGAAAATAGAAAATTAGATGACATACACTTTTTTCATTCATTTGTTTTATTTTCCCGAACAATACGTTTTGTCAACTTGTTCGAGTAATAACTACGCAATTGTAATTTTTTCGAAAAATTGCACTTAATGGTTTTTTATAAATTTGTTATTCTATAGGCAATTTTGTTTATTAAAAGCTCTTTATTATGCCTGACTTAACATCACTGGAAATCATTAGGGCTGATGAAATGAGAAGAAATGGCCATACCTACAGATCGATTGCCTCAAGGCTTCGTCGACCAGTATCAACGATTCATCGCAGCATCCAGCGGTACAGATCGTCTAATTCTCTTGTGAGGAGGAGGGGTCAAGGTAGAAAAAGATGTACATCGAGGCGAGATGACAGTTTTTTTACAACTTGGAGTTCGTAGGAATACGCGATTAACGGCTGTACAAGCTCGAAATGAACTGGAAGACGTTCGAGGAGTACGAGTAAGTGAGCGTACAGTTCGCAGGAGATTTGAAGAAGTTGGTTTAGGGTCGTATATACCTGCCAAAGGCCCAAAACTTGAGAGACGTCACCGCGTAAACCGATTAAGCTATGCGCGAGAACATCGCCATTGGGATTTGAACGAATGGCAGCAGGTTCTCTTTACTGATGAGTGCAGAGTTCTTTTAAAACAGATCGATAGGAGACAGCGAATATGGAGACGCAAAGGAGAACGCCACATACAGTCTAATTTTGAACACACAGTGGCTTATGGTGGCGGCTCGATTATGGTTTGGGGAGGGATATGTTTGGGAGCTCGCACGGAGTTAGTGATAGTCACAGGAGGGACCATGACAGCAGATCGATACATCAGAGACATTTTAGAAGAACGTGTTGTACCATTTGCCCCATTTATTGGTGACGACTTTATTCTAATGCAAGATAATGCTCGTGCTCATAGTGTACAATCGGTACAGGCATATCTGAGCCACGTAAGTATACCGGTGATGCAGTGGCCAGCAAATTCCCCCGATATGAATCCGATAGAGCATGTCTGGGACTTGCTAAAAAGAAGGGTTAAATCCAGAATGCCACCCCCCAACAATCTGAATTAACTTGGAAACGCATTACTTGAGGAGTGGGAGCGGTTGCCTCAAGAAATCATCGATAACATAATCTGTAGCATGCCCAGACGAATGGAAACCGTAATCAGAGCAAGAGGGGGAAACACTCGTTATTAATTTTGCTTTAATTTTATTGTTAAATCATTTAATGCTTACTTTTTTTTATTTTTTGTGATGGTTCATAATCATCTAAAAATTTTACTTATTTCAAATTTCTTTATTTTTCAATAAAATATAACGAAGACTTTTCAAAGTCGTTGTTAAAAGATGTTAATCAATTTGTTATTTTGTGTCTAATTACATTTTCGTCAAATATATGCGTTATTATCTCATAGTCTCACTTTTTTTTCTGTTCCGCTAATTGTGCCGGTGTGTATATAATATAATATTATGAGAGGCATAGAAAAATGGAATAAAAATATTACGTTCTGGTATCCGAGAAACGAAAAAGAAAACACGAAAGTCAGTTTAGAAGATGGAAAGACGAGATAATGGCTATAGCAGGAAAAATATGGACAAGAACAGCAAGAAATAGAGCAGAATGGAAAACAATGGAGGAGGCCTTTGCCAAAGTTGGGCAAACAGACCAAGTTGTCGATGTCGACTCACCATCACATTGAGATATAACAGAAAGAAAACACTTATTAAGCAAACAATGTAACATTAGTAAAGATTTATGTATGTTACAATATTTGTGTCTAAATAAAGGCTTATATTATATTAATATCTATTGACGAGCTTTAAGGTTATCAATACAAAAAATGGAAATGGTTTTTTTTTTCAGAATAATTCAATCGAGTCGAATTTTGACCATTGAGCGACCGACCTCTCGTTTATGAAAAAAGCTCATGCGTTTTTTACAATAAATATCGTATCTGTGATATCGTTTAACCTAAATAGTTGCTAGAAGCTTACATCTGGCACAGGGTACCGCAGTCCGTGGCGCATCGAGTAGTGATTATTTTCTCTGTGCATCGAGGGACCGCAGTTTTGGCAACATGTACGTACAAATTTCTTGATATGTTACAGGCCACAGGAAAGGTTTTTCTCTATATATATTATAAAACTTTTTAACAAAAAATTGAACCGACGAAAACAGAAACTGAAAAGCGAAAAATAACTAATTATGAGTCGGCGCCAAACGAACTTTTAACAAGCAAAGTGCATGCAAGTTGCAAGTGGCCGAGCGGAGAACGCATTTTTGGAAAGTAATTTTTTATCGTTGAAAATTTCACGTTGTATTTGATGTGACGTTGTTTTTATTATTTATTTAAAGTAATTTAATGATCTTCGTTGATTGGTTGTTTGGCGCCGACTCATAATTAGTTATTTTTCGCTTTTCAGTTTCTGTTTTCGTCGGTTCAATTTTTTGTTAAAAGTTTTATTTTTCTTTTTTTTGTGGTTAAAATCTAACTCCAGATCTCCATTATGTCGTAGTGTCTAGAACTATATTTATGTGTGTCAAGTTTCAACAGAATCAGTTAACAGGTAAGAATTCAGTGGGTGAACAAACACTCATCCCCTGTTTTACTACCCTTAGGGGTGGATTTTGATTTTGAAATGTAATAATAAATGGGACCAACTTCGAGATTATCCTATCCATTAAAAAAAGAATCATCAAAATCGGACCACTCTGTAAAAAGTTATGCGTAGTCATACATAAAAAAATAAAAAAAAAAAAATACGCGTCGAATTGAGAACCTCCTCCTTTTTTTCGTCGGTAAAAAAATTTAATACTGTTATTAGGATGATGATTGAGTAATTGTTTGACATATAATATAATAATAATAATTAAATACTGTTGAGGATTGTGTTTAACTAATTGATTAATTAATTTGTAACTAACTTGTTAAACATTTGAAATATGCTTTTATAGCCAAACATGGATGAACTTCACATATTGTAACAACCCTTTTACCTGTGTTTACAAATAAATAAATTCTATTATATTCTATTATATTCTCTCTTCTGTGTTACAGGCGGTATTATGTTGATTCTTGATTTTTATAGACTAGCTAGTAACAAGTGCAGCCTACAACTGCTTTCGCAGTAAACCTGAAAAGGGCTAATTATACAAACTAAAAATAAACTTTGTTAAAAGGGTGGGGGGGTATAGTGGGTCCGGACTTCGTCAAAGCTTCGTCTAAGCGAAAACGCTAATATTAGCCGAATATCTATATTTTGTAACCGTGCTACGAAATAGTATTATTGCCATGTATTGCACGCGCCTGCCGCGCCGCTTGGTTGACATAGCAACGAAAGATAGTTGTGAGGTAAAGCAGAATGTGCCCGTCTAGGTTTGCCAGGTGTCCGGCTTTAGCCAGAAATGTCCAGCTTTTTCCGGCCAAATATACAACGTGTATCAGAAATGCGTTGTCATATTTGAAGAGCTCATTTAGGGCATAGCATAGAACAACTTTAACTATGCGACCAATCCTGAAATCGCGAAAAAAATATCAGCTGTCCCCTACTAAATCATCGATGTCGCTCAAGAAAATGTAAGGATCAGCTGATATTTTTTTCGTGATTTCAGGGTTGATCCCATAGTAAAAGTTGATCGATAGCACCTCCTGAATAAACTCTTCAAATATGACCACGCATTTTTGATACACGTTGTATACAAGTCAGGTCTGTCCGGCTTTTGTTAGGCTTTTGGTCAACGGAATGAAAGTTACACCTACTTACAGTACATATACATAGATCGATGCCTACCTATAATTTATTTACAAATGATTATGGATTCTTTTAGTTACTTTCAATAATCACAAGTAAGAACAAAATACGATTCATAATAACATAATAATATTAATATAATTAAGATTACAGTAAGTCTCAAATGAATAACATTAATGAATACACGAATAAAAGTATCATTTTTTTTCTTTTTAAATCCAGAGTGTTATGCTTTCAAGGCAAAATGTCCGTATTTGTGTCCGGATTTTCAATTTTTGGGCCTGGCAACCCTATGCCTGACCCCGCCCTGCGCCCACACATACTATGTGCGTAACGGAGCCAAGCATAGAAATAGATAGAATGGTTGTAATCACAATTTTACTTGCGATTCATACGTACGCAACTTTCGAATAAACTACACCTCCCATATTGTAATCATTTATTTTTTAAAATTAGCTTTCATCAAATGTACTTTCAAGGCAGGCTGGAAGGGAGAGGACCGAGTGTTGTGGCGCAACATGGGAGAGGCCTATGTCCAGCATTGGCCTGCGATAGGCGGAGATGATGAGTTGATGTAATGTACTTCTTTACAGCTTTTGTTTCTGCAGTTAGAAACAGCACAATAAGGCATTTTTGCGGGTTTTTATTATAGTACTAGCTTTTACCCGCGGCTCCGCTCGCGTTAAATTCTGCTAACCCACGTCAGTCCAGTCCAGTCCAGTCCATTCCAGTCCAGACCACTGTCCCGCTGCCCCGCTGCCCCACTGCCCCACTATCCCACTGCCCCTCTGCCCCACTGCCCCGCTGCCCCGCTGCCCCACTGCCCCACTGCCCTGCTGCCCCACTTCCCCGCTGCCTGCTGCCCCACTGCCCCGCTGCCCCACTGCCCCGCTGCCCCACAGCCCCGCTGCCCCACCGCCCCGCTGCCCCACTGCCCCGCTGCCCAGCTGCCCCGCTGCCCCACTGCCCCGCTACCGCACTGCCCCACTGCCCCGCTACCCCACTGCCCCACTGCCCCGCTGCCCCACTATGTCACTGCCCCACAGCCTGCCCCGCTGCCCCCCACTGACCCGCTGCCCCGCTACCCCACTGCCCCGCTGCCCCAATATCCCAATGCCCGGCTAACCCAATATCCCAATGCCCCGCTACCCCACTGTCCCACTGCCCCACAGCCTACCCCGCTGCCACACAGCCCCGCTTCCCCGCTGCCACACTGTCCGACTGCCCCGCTGCCCCGCTGCCCCACTTCTCCGCTGCCCCATTGCCCCGCTGCCCGCTATACCACTGCCCCACTGCCCCGTTAACCCACTGCCCCGCTGCCCCACAGCCCGCTACCCCTCTGCCCCACTGCCTGCCCCGCTGCCCCACTCCCCTACTGCCCCGCTACGCCACTGCCCCGCTGCCCCACTGCCCGTCTGCCCCACAGCTCCGCTGCCCCGCTACCCCAATGACCCGCTGCCCCACTATCCCACTGCCCCGCTGCCCCGGTAACCCACTGGCCGCTGCCTCGCTGCCCCGCTGCCCCGTCCCCGCTGCCGCCCCGCTGCCTCGCTACCCCAATGACCCACTGCCCCGCTGACCCACTATCCCACAGCCCCACTGCCCCGCTGCCCCGGTACCCCACTGCCCCGCTGCTCCGCTGGCACGCTGCCCCGCTGCCCCATTGCCTCGCTGCCCCGCTGCCCCGCCCCCGCTGCCCCTCTGCACCGCTGCCCCACTATCCCAATGCCCCACTGCCCCGCTGCCCCGGTAACCCACAGCCCCGCTGCCCCGCTGGCATGCTGCCCCGTTGCCCCGCTGCCCCACTGCCTCGCTGCCCCGTTGCCCCGCTGCCCCACTGTCCCGCTGCCTCTCTGTCCGGCTGCCCCACTGCCCCGCTACCCCACTGCCCCACTATCCCAATGGTCCACTGCCCCGATACCCCACTACCCCACTGCCCCACTGCCCCACTGCCCCACTGTCCTACCGTCCCACCGTCCCGCTGCCACTGTCCTACTTTCCCACTGTCCCACTATCCCACTGTCCCACGGCCCACTGTCCCACTGTCCCACTGTCTCACTATATCACTAAATCACTATCGTCCCGTCCCATGTCCCATGTCCTGTCCCATGTTCCATCCTATGTCCAGTCCCATGTGCCATCCCACTATCCTGTCCCATGTCCCGTCCCATTTCCCGTCCCCTGTCCCGTCCACTGTCCCGTCCTCAGTCCCGTCCCCTGTCCCGTCCCCAGTCGCATCCCCAGTCCCATCCCCTGTCCACTCCACTCCACTCCACTCCATCGTACATTACTATCCGCTCGCAAATGCATAGAAGCTTCGATCTGTCGGGTGAGTACGCAACCCACGATTTTTTTTTCTTTTTTCTTTCTTTCTAAAAACCCATACCAGTTTTTAAGTCAGATGATCAGCTTTCAAACAAAAAAAAAACATCAAAATCGGTCCAGTAGTTTTAGCGTGATGCTGGAACAAACAAACAAACAAACAGACGTTTACAATTTTATAATAGTTAAGATAAGATAATATACTTTCTTTTTTTTTTGATGGGCAGCAGCGTCCTCTGAGTATTTAACCAACCAACTGCGATCGCCAACCCGCCTGCCAAGCGTGGCGATTATGGCATATCCCCCCCCCCCTTTTGGGGGAGGCCCATGTCCAGTAGTGGACGTTTTTCGGCTGAAATGATGAATATACTTGAAGAAGAAGGTAATTAAAAATTGTAGACTGAAAATAGTATTTTTTTAGTTACACCAAGATAACTTTATGCTTATTCGTATATTAAGATGGATACAATATAACAACGTTTAGGTACTTCTAAAATTTATTGCTTTTCATACAAAAAATTAGAGAAATCGCAATTTAGAGGTAGCTTCCGGTCCTTGTCTGTAAGTCGAAAGATTCTGATTTTCGGTTGGCTCAAAAGACTGCATTTCCAAGATGGCACCACCCACATACGACAGGATTTTTTTTCTACTCTATAAAGTTCGGCCCGACCAAAAAGTTTTTAATGCAATTTCTTTAGCAGCCGTATTTTCTCTATGGAGGCGCGCGCTAGAGCGCATGCGTGTGAATGACAGCTGGATATGAGCGCCATAATCACCTTGATGTATGCAAAATGTTGTAGAAAAATATAATTAAAAATCACCGGTTCCCGTCATCGTAGCGAGGTAAAATACATACCAGTTTTCAAGTCAAATCATAAGTTTTTAGTCACAAACCCTTTCAACAAAATCGGTCTAGTAGTTTTATAGTGATGCTGGAACAAAGAAACAAACAAACAAACAAACAAACAGACAACTGACATTTAACAATTTTATAATAGTAGTAGATTTATAGAAACAAGTCATAAGGCGTACTGAGAAAGGCTTTGAAATGCCCTGCGCTATGGTCACAGATTACTTATTAGTTACTACGAAGTGCAGAGTGTTAGCACGCGCGCCCTGCCCACTTGGCCATTCTATCTATTACTGAGGAGCAAGGCCATCCCATGTTGTGAAAACTATAGCTACGTCGGTGATAAAAGTTATCTCATTATACTTTCCTATGCTTCAACTACAATCTGAGCGCACTCACACAAAAACGTACGTACGAAATCTCGATTTCTATCTATGGGTCTCGACCCACACCCTACGTAAATTGAGTGGCATCAAAGGAAAATCAACTAACAGCAAAACTTTCGTGGCTATTTAGTTTGAAACACCTGCAACACGGGCAGGCTGGTTCATTTAAAAACCAAATCAGTTTTGGCAACAGGCTGCATGGGTTGCGCCAACCTGCGGTCAGAACTAGATTTCAAACTTTCTGGAATTGTACAGGCGCAGTATTCGATGGTTTCGTAGCAAAGATATTTACGTTTAAAAAAGCTGGTTTGATTTTGAAAGAGAAGAAAATCCTGCTTATTATTATAAAAGTTTGTGGAGATATTTCGATGTTTGTTACTGAATCACACTGAAACGACTGAACAGATTGGGATGAAATTTGGCACACATATATACCATAATACTTATTAAAACATAAACAGTTTGGGAATGATTTGCGATAAGTCTTTCAATGATAAACCGAATAATACGTGGGCGAAGCCGAGGATATAGTATTCTAGTAAAGAATAAGGTCGTGCAAAACTCTTAAGTTCCGTGTGTTGCCGGACGTAAAGAATTGCACCACCCTATATCTTCTCATGGGTGTCGTAAAAGGCGACTAAGTGATTCACCAGAGGATGGGCAGCAGCGTTCTCTGAGTATTTAACTAACCAACTGCGATCGCCAACCCGCCTGCCAAGCGTGGCGATTATGGCCATCAAGCTAGGGCTAAGCTAAGCTACTTATTAGTTCGTTGGCTTCGGCCCACCAACTTAAGAGGTCCCTTCCCGGTCCGCCTAAGTACAACGGAGGCGTGGTCTAAAAGCTTGTTGTTTCGTCGAACGCAATGCCCGTTGACTAGCGAGCAAGTGAGAAAGCGATAACATCGAACAAAATTATTGCGCGGAAATTTCATAAAACTTGTTCCAGAAAATACGTGTTTTTGAAAAAGCCTTACAAGTGTGTGTATTTCTTTTTGTTATTTAGAATTTCCATTATATGCGCAAGGTTTTTATTTAGATGTTTTCTTTACTTTTACAATTTATGAATACATTAAGAACGACCAAAGTTCGGGAAAATTTGTGCAAGAAAGCTGATTTTTGGAGGCTTGTATAGAATTTGTTTCGAAAAAATTTCTATTTTTATTTCAGTAGAAACCTAGATAATATATTGCACAAGATACCTATTTGATCAAAACATCACAAAAAAATTTACAACTCCATAATCACTTACGAACGTTTGACGAGTTGGCCGCTCGAACCAATCGAGTGCCAGTAGTACGGATACTACAGCAATGCGACATCGCACGGAATTCGCACAATTCTAACTACCCACGCGTCCATCTCATACCAGCGCTGGATTCTTCGTTAACCATTCTGAATATTACCGGCAATGTATGCCAAAACTTTGCAGTGGTCGATTGCGATTCCATATTGTGGAACACAATGCAGTTTGGGATAATGCTGTGGATTGGATGAATTGGTATTTGGTTTTCATTCTGGAATAGTATGAGAGATGGTTTTAAATTGTTGTTTCGGGACTGTACCTAGCTGCTTTTTACACTACTGGATAACCGTTTGTCGTTCTGAAAGAGAACAACAAGCAAAAAACCAGCCAAGTGTGAGTCGGACTCACGCAGTAAGGGTTCCGTACTACCCATCGACCTGATACCCCATAGAAACTGATTTAATTTACGAGAGTTTATCAAAAGACATCAACGAGCGTACGCGAAATGTGAATTTTTGCATCTCTTTCTTCCGTAGGTACCACCACATGTGTGTATTTTTTTGCTAAACTACCTACATAGCATGCAGTATAATCAGACCAAGTTTGACGCTAGTGTGTGTTACCGTTTTGAAGATAGAGTAGGAACAAAAACGTTGAAAAAAATGCATGTTTTCGAGGTTACTTGTATGGGGAACCGCTTTGGTTGTAGACTTTTTATATTTTTAGTAGTTTTCGTGATAGGCACCACAGTAACACATATTCTGTGAAAATTTCAACTGGTTATCTATTACCGTTACAAAGATACATCCCTGTGACAGACAGACGGACGGACGGACAGCGTAGCGAGAGTAATAGGGTCCCGTTAGCACCCTTTGGGTACGGAACTATAAAAAAATACTGTTTCCATACATTTTACTGCTAGTTCAATGTGCTCTAATACAAAGCTACTAGTCACGGATAGCTAGCAAAAAGTTCTAGAACTTTCGGGTCGACATTAAAACAGCACTTAGTGATACGAGTAACAAGTCGTTATTGTTGTTATATTACTGTTGAAACTAGTACATTTTACTGGTACTGAGTAACAGTAACATGACGTAAAAGTAAAATTAGGTTTAGGTAACGCTTTTTGGTAGAGTAAAATAATGGTACTAAAATCACTGAGGTAATATGTACTACGTACTAGAGAAGACACCTCGAACAAAATATTTGTAGCACGTTTTAGGCCCGTATTACAGAAGGATACTCAAGCGTTGATCTCTGTTTAAAACTAGTTTTGAGTTGAGCTTTGATTTTAGAACGTTCCTCAAGCAGAGATTTATTGATCACAGTTCAGCCGAGTTTAGTTTCATATTATACTGTCACCTGTTTCGGAATTTCAGCTGAGATTTGATCTGTAATCACTCTAGTGTGGTCCAGACTACACTTGAGTAGAGATTTCTATTATATTTCAGGTCAAATTCATGTGTTATGTTGTTGAATTAAAGTTTATAATTACCGTTCTGGAATAAGACCGATACTCAAGTAACGATTCTATCCTTAAGTAGTGATAAAGGTGATTGGAGTTTAAACTGTACTTGAGGAAGCTTCTGTAATACGGGCCTTAGAGCTGCCACTCGCTTAGCCACGCTCGGGCCGCGCGTGCTCCGCGGCCAGAAAGTTGTGCTAAATTTTTTGTTCCTGATGTCTGCTCCAGTACGTAGTAGGTACATATTACCTCAATGACTAAAATTTGCTTGTCTGACACCGGCAAATAGCCGTGTGGTTCATGCAGTGTTATTCTGTAAGATCTCACTGTCTAACTCAATGTTGAATCCGCAGTGAATTTTATTTTCTGTAGGTATTGCTTAAACTCCAGAACTTTACTGCCCCATCGGCCATCCGTTCTGCGAGCAATGTGCCCCAACCACTGCCACTTAAGTTTGGCAATTCTTCGGGCTATATCGGTTACTTTCGTTCTCCTGCGAATCTCCTCATTTCTGATTCGATCACGCAGGGACACCCCGAGCATAGCCCTCTCCATTGCCTCTTCATTCCGCTGGATGCGAAAAGCGCAGGACCGGTCGTTGTGGCGATGCTTGGGGGAGGCCTATGTCCAGCAGTGGACGTCTTTCGGCTGAAATGGTGATGATGATTGTTTAAACTACTTTTCACGCCAGGCTGGTAAAAATAGGAAACTATGTTTCAAACCAAGACCGTGTGTATTTTGAGTAGATAACAACGGTCTTATGTTATGAGGATGTATTAATGAATTTATCAAAATAGCCTACATTGTTCTCAAATCAGAAGAGTAGAAAAGAGTATCCATGGGATTTTTTCCGGCTCTTCTCCATGGAATAAAAGTATTTGGAACCGTGCAACAACTACATTCATAGCATTTCAAAGTGGGAAATGATTTTTAAAAAAACTTTAAATTTTGATGCCGTGTTCTTCAAAAAACTACGCCATCATTCATACCATTCCAAAAGTGTATGGAAATGGTTTCAAATAAAAACTTATGAACTTTGATGCCGTAATCTTCAGAAAACTACGCCAAAAACAAAATTCTATTAATGGCCCTAGGATTATGTATTTTAGACAGCAGAACTTTACGGAACAGATAAAATCCAAGTCAGCTAGTAGGTAATAACGGTAGCAGTATAACCCAATTTTGGTCAACCAAAAATATATTTAGGTAGGCAGAAAATCGGTCCAGAATTTTAATTTTTTTCCAAAGCAAACATTATACGATAGGTAATTTGGGCTTCAAATAAAAGTCATTCGGTAATCGACTTTAAATTAACATGTACCCTCATCAGGACGATGGCTTCAGCTTGGCATATTTATCACCGGCGCGCCAGGGGACATTACCACAATATGCCGAATTTGATATAACTAACCTTTCTCGATTGGTTTTATGGAGACAATACTGTGAGCTTAAAAGTCAGTCCATACGTGGACTTAATGCGACTGAGTCACTGGGGGAAGAGAGATGAAATCGCAAAGCTCGTTTAACATATTATGTAAAAAATAATGTTATAGTGGTCGCTCACAATTGGCCTGATAAGAAGGCTCAAAGTCACTCAAAGGGCAATAGAGACGGCTATGCTCGGATCGTCCCTGCGTGATCGAATCACAAAAAACTTTTTAACAAAAAATAAAACCGACTTCAAAAACCTTAACTAAAAAGTAAAAAATAATCATTGTATGTATTTTAAAATCTTAACATAAACAACATTTTTAAGGCGGCGCGTGGTTGACACTTTGTGTCATGTAATGTACAGTCGAGCGCAATATCTATAGTAAAAACAGTTTATGTGAACGTACATGAAAATCACGCGCCGCCTTCAAAATGTTGTTTATGTTAAGATTTTAAAATACATACAATGATTATTTTTTACTTTTTAGTTAAGGTTTTTGAAGTCGGTTTTATTTTTTGTTTTTTTATTTCATACTTTTTAGTTGAGGGTTGATTCATAAATGTTTAAATAACCAATTTGAGAATATACTTTTTATTAACCTTTGCTATCCCACTGCTGGGCAAAGGTCTCGCTCATGTTCTTCCAAACTTCCAATCCCTATC
Source organism: Asteroscopus sphinx (assembly GCA_949699075.1). Lineage (NCBI taxonomy): Eukaryota > Metazoa > Arthropoda > Insecta > Lepidoptera > Noctuidae > Asteroscopus > Asteroscopus sphinx. Next base: position 27,027,891 of record OX453010.1, on the reverse strand, counting down.
GTAAAAAAAAAACACGCATATCGGCCAAGAATTCTCAGAAAAACGAACCAATGAGCAGATCATCTAGATAGGCGAAGTTAAAATAAACTGATTTATTGAAGCTAGTTAAAGAACTACTCAACCTAAGTCAATAAAATTTATATGGGACCACCGCGCGGACTTTTTCTACCAAATAAAAAAACAACCACGTAAATCGGCCCACAAATCTCGGAGTGATCGGAATACATACATGAAAAAAAAAAAAACCCGCGGAATACATAACCTCCTCCTTTTTTTTAAGTCGGTTCAAAATGAGTAGATTCGCAGGAGAACAAAGGTAACGGACATAGCCCGAAGAATTGCCAAACATAAATGGCAGTGGGCGGGGCACATTGCTCGCAGAACGAATGGCCGATGGGGCCATAAAGTTCTGGAGTGGTGACCGCGTACTGTAAAGTGCAGCGTGGGTAGGCCCCCCACAAGGTGGACCGATGACCTGGTGAAGGTCGCGGGGATCCACTGGATGCGGAAAGCGCAGGACCGGCCGTTGTGGCGATGCCTGGAGGAGGCTTATGTCCAGGAGTAGACGTCTTTCGGCGGAAATGATGATGATGATGAATGTTATAGTAAAATTGAATCTTATTAGGAATTTAAAGAAAAAGTTACAAGCAAATTAAAATTCAGTCACAATGTTGCTAATAAGTACAACTTAGTACCTCAGTTATCCTAAACCTTTGTAAAACCTCAAAACGTTATCGTAAAAACTTTTCACATTGCTGATAATAAAATGTTATTACAGAATTTAAAAGCATTGTTAGAAACAATGTTAATAACACTGTTACTAACAATGTCATTTTGAATTTGAAAGCAAGCATTTTAGTATTAATTTTTGAAACTGTGTTAAAACATGACATAACTAGTGCCACGCTTATGATTCCCGGAGGGTAAGCAGATGGTCGCGATTAGGCTAGATATAGTAGCAATATTGTAGGACTATAAAAACACGCCTAAAATACTGTAGGGGAAAACAGAGGTATCATTAGTAGGTATTATACAATCAAACTCAGCAAAAATAACCAATTTAAGCAGAACCTGTCTTGCATAATATTAACATACTAAGCTATAGTTGCCGGCACGAGTCGTGAGCACAGATTCCACTACGTAAGTGGTCGAATCTCTATTCACAGTACAATAGACCAGAAACTGGCACTTGCATTGGCTTAATTACATGATAATGCATAATTAAATATACGTAGAAAACGGAATACTAGAATACGGTGACGACAGAGACTATCACGCAGGTACAATTTGTGCTCACGTCTCGTGCCGGGAACTATACTTCCACGTATAATGGTTTTGCTACCATTGACATGTGTTTGACAGTACTGAGTTCCGTAATAATATAGTCATTTAATGGCCCGAATTCTAAGCTTCAAATTGATATTTTATTTTTATAAAAAACGTAATCATCATCATCATCATTCATCATTCCGCCGAATGACGTCCACTGGTGGGCATAGGCCTCCTCCAATATATGTCATAACTGCCAAGCTTGGCAGGCGGGTTGGCAATCGAAGTATATTCAGAGAACAATGCTGCCCATCCTCTGGTGAATCCCTTAGTCGCCTTTTACGACACCCATGAGAAGAGATAAGGGTGGTGCGATTCTTTATGTCTGGCACCACGCGAAACAGAATTTGTACTTCTTCCTATCTTTCGACATAATTTTCGACTCACTAACGGCCAAAATTAATATCCAATCTATCCACGATTTGTCCTACTAGAGATAGGAATTTGACATAAGCTGCATACAAAATATGTCAAATTCCTATCTCTAGTAGGGTAAATTCTGGATAGATTGGATATTAATTTTGTCCGTAAGAAGGACCAGTGTTGGCATTGCCGGGAATCACACAATAAATTGTTATAAAAAGGTTTTTATTAGTACTGCAAAAGAACCTTCTTTAAGAAAAATATAACTAGGTACCTACCCGATGCGATCATTGAAACTATCGAACTCTGTTTTATCCAATGATTTATATTAAGAAAGCTCACTGGTTTTATCACTCAATGACCACAAAATTCGTTTTTCTATAAATTGTTTCTTTTAAGGCAATCCTATTCTCATGTAAGTGGCTGCATCGACTTTTGGAAATTTGATATCTTTAAACCCAAAATTCGGCCCCCGACAAGTTGGATCGACGACCTGGTGAAGGTCGCGGGAATCCGCTGGATGCGGAAGGCGCAGGACCGGTCGTTGTGGCGATGCTTGGGGGAGGCCTATGTCCAGCAGTGGACGTCTTTCGGCTGAAATGATGATGATGATGATGATGAAACCCAAAATTTGTGTGCTTATTTAACCGGATCCTAAAATAGAAATTTTTGAATTTTTAAATTTGACTTGCAACGAAATACCTACAGGTTTTATTATTGTCGTATTACATTCACTCGATGAAGATATAAATATTTTACGAGAGTCCAACCTCCTTAATACATTCCTGTACATTATGTATGGACCAATTCAATTGCGTTTGCATATGGAATTTTTTATTGATAATTCAGCACTACTTGGGATGTTTTATTTTACGTAGTACTTGGTTAAATAAAGTTTTTGGTATTTGTTCCAAAACACCTACTAATAAATAATGAGTGAAATTAAATTCTAATGCAGCATTCAAAATTACCATCAAGGTATAGCTCTGCTCATAGTTGACTTTAAGATTATTAAATCACATTTAATTATTTCTTAGGTTTTCGCGATCACTACACAATCATTTTAATAAAACAAAATTTAACCGGATTAAATCGTGTATATTATTTAAATTGTTTTTCCTGACGTTTCGAAAGCTTTGCAGCGTTCGTGGTCGCAGGAAGACTAACGACCAAAAATAATATCCAATCTATTCACGATTTGCCCTACTAGAGATAGGAATTTGACAGCTCCATACAAAATGTGTCAAATATCTATCTCTAGTAGGGTAAATCGTGGATAGATTGGATATTAATTTTGGCCGTAAGATGACAAGATACAGGTACAGATATTTAAAAAAAATATTAATAAAAAAAATTAAAATCGTTTCGATGCACGCAGTAATCACTCACAATGTCATTGTCTTTTACAACAAATCAATTTAAATAATATACGCGATTTAATCCGTAAACTTTGTTTTATTATAAATCAATTTTATTTGGTCTATCATAAATTGTCAGAACAAACATTGAGTCGCAAAAATGCTCAAAAATGGGTTACCTGGAAATCTAATAAAAAAACTCACAATCGACAGCCGAGTTTCCGACTAACTAGGGGCTAGGTTTTTTGTTGACTGCATTTACGGACGAGAAAAAAAGGACTCCGCGCCACATATAACAAAATTGAAGCATCCTAAGTAAGCCGGGTCGACTTTTTTATTTACGTGCCTCACGCATACACTAACATCGTAGTACGCTGATCGACAGCTATTATGCGGCGTTTCGTTTCGTGCTTCACTTTCGTTATATGTGGCGCAGAGTCCTTTTTTTCTCGTCCGTGACTGCATTATTGGGCGAAAAACCTTGAAAATTCGACCCAACATTAGATAATAAACATGTCCAAACAAGATGATTATTCCGTTCCCCTGTTCTTACATTTCCCAATAGTAGGGGTACCAAAAAAACTTGCGACGAAAGCGGGGGTAGTAGTAATGGCCCCGCGATTTATGGCGATATTGTCCGGGGAGTTTAATCGAAAACGAGACTTACCCTGCTACTGATTTATAGAAGCTTGTGTTAAATAGTTGTTAGATCTGCTAGTTAAAATGTAGAAGTTATAGTTGGTGGAGAATTTTAAAAGATTCTGTTGGATTATTCACTGGAAAGGACGTCGCTAAGAATAGCCCTGAGTCTGCACAAAGATAAAAATTGTACGACATTACATCATGTAATGTCGTACCATTTTTATCTTTGTGCAGATGTAATTTACATGCGTATTTTTTTATTACTTATTTTTTCATTATTACTATTCATCGTATTTAATGGAAACAGTACAGTAAACATTTTTTATTTTAAAGAGTTAATTAACACAATAATAACGTGAGCGGCTGTGATACTCCATTTGACTTAATATTTTTGACCAATCCCTTGTAAGTACTCTTTGGTTTTATAATTTATTACGTTGGCATCACTGTTAAAGAACGCTAATGATAGCTAACATCTTGTTAGCAACTTCACATGTATAGGAATAGAAGAGTAAAACTGTTTCATCAACTCAGCCTACCGCAGTCCACTGCTGGACATAGGCCTCTCCCAAGTTGCGCCACAACGCTCGGTCCTCTGCCTTCCGCATCCAGTCCCCCCCAGCCACGTTCTTTAGGTCGTCGGTCCACCTGGCAGGGGGGCGCCCTACGCTGCGTTTGCCGATTCGCGGTCTCCATTCAAGGACTCGTCTGCTCCAGCGGCCATCGGTCCTTCGACAGACATGGCCAGCCCACTGCCACTTCAGCTTACTGATTCTACAAGCTATGTCGGTCACTCCGGTTCTTCTCCGGATAATCTCGTTTCGGATTTTATCCTTCAAAGAAACTCCAAGCATAGCTCGCTCCATAGCTCGCTGAGCGACTTTAAACTTGTGGACTAGCCCAACTGTCAGTGTCCACGTCTCGGCACCGTAAGTCATGACAGGCAGGACGCACTGGTTGAAGACTTTTGTCTTCAAACTTTGCGGTATAGGCGACGAGAAGACTCGGCGAAGTTTGCCAAATGCTGCCCAGCCCAGACGGATCCTTCTGTTGGCTTCTTTCTCGAAGTTGTGTCTACCAAGCTGAATTGCCTGCCCTAGGTAGACGTATTCCGTTACAACTTCGAGTGCTGACCCTTCGACGAATATTGGCCTCGGCATGACATGCATATTGAACATGACTTTAGTCTTGTCCAGATTCATGCCGATACCGACACGTTGAGAGGCTCCGTTTAAGCTGTGCAGCATTTCGCCCAGTTGTTCCAGCGACTCAGCCATTACAACGATGTCATCGGCAAAACGGAGATGTGAGATGTTCTCGCCGTTCACGTTGATACCCTGTCCAGTCCAGTCCAGTGTCTTGAAGACGTCCTCCAACGCGTTAGTGAACAATTTCGGGGATATTACATCCCCTTGTCTCACCCCTCTGCGCAGTTGGATTGGCTTCGTCTTTTGGTCCTGGAGCTGAACAGTCATGGTAGCAGCGTTGTATAGGCATCTCAGCATCTCTATATACCGCTCATCAATGTGACATCGCTGAAGAGCATCCAGAACTGCCCAAGTTTCGATAGAGTCGAAGGCCTTCTCGTCGTCCACGAATGCCATACACAGCGGCTGATTGTACTCTTCAGTCTTCTGTATGATCTGCCGAACAGTATGGATGTGGTCTACGGTGCTGTAGCCTTTTCTAAACCCAGCTTGCTCTGGTGGCTGGAATTCGTCGAGTCTTCCGGCGAGACGATTCGTGATGACCCTCGAGAACAGCTTGTATACATGACTCAGGAGTGAGATGGGTCTGTAGTTCTTCAGTAGGGTTTTATCCCCTTTTTTGAAGAACAGTACCACCGCACTCCTGCTCCATGCCTCCGGTGTAGAGCCTTGTTGGATGACGGCATTAAACAGACTCTGTAGCTCCTTCAGGACCGGAGCCCCGCCTGCTTTTAGGAGTTCAGTAGTAATGCGGTCATCTCCCGGAGCTTTGTTGTTCTTAAGCTACTCGAGGGCCGCCCTAAAACTGTTTAAAACTGTTTAGTTTTTAGGAAACCACTTGTTTGGCATTAGTTTTGTAAGCAAAGAAATAACCTCAAAATAGTTAATTATTAGTATCAGCCTGTAGTGTCCCACTGCAGGGCAAAGGCCTGCCTTCCCTTTTTCCACTTGTCCTGTACTCCTGTCTTTTGCCTTCTGGGGCCAATCCTTCAGATAGGAGTCAAGTTCGTCCCGCCATCTCCTTAGTTAATATTTTCATAAATTAAACATATGTGGAGTACTGTCCGTTTATTAAAATAGATTGCAACACATTGTCCTGATGGGCATAAACAATTCGATGAGGAATTTATTCATTATCTTTTATTCATAACATCCATAGGCTAGGCTTTAATAAAATAAACGTTTGTTTCCTTATTTGATTGCTTTAAGTTCGTTGTTAAGATCCCTTCAATATGGTGCTCGCATTATGGTCGTGAACGGGTGCCGTCTGCATTTGTCGGGACAGGGCCCTAATTCACGTAATTTTATGACGCGTTGATCAAGTTGCAGTGACGCTGCAGTTCGTTTCTGACAACGATCACCATAAATAAGAGAATACGAAAAGCATTGTTTTGATCGAAACATCAACTGCAACTGCGCTGCAACTGCACTTTTTAGTTACGTAATTATTATTCAGGTCAGCTCCTACATACCTACAACGGCAACTTTTTATAATTTTCAATGGCAACATTTTAAGTTTAATATTTTTCTCTGACATTAACCTACATTATTCTCACATTATTTGAATGAATTCATTGAATTGAATAATAAAATTACTTTAACAGAGTACCTATTCATGAAGTTTCTTGCGGTTCTTTTCCAAAGAATCTACCATTTGGAACCTTGCAAATAAAGCCTAACGATTCACAAGTTCCTTCAATCACTGAGGTAATATGTACTATGTGCTAGAGAAGACACGATCGAATCGAGTGTTTGTAGCGCGTTTTAGAGCTCCTGCACTCTCACTCGCTTAGCCACGTTCGCCGCGCGCGTGCTCCACGGCCAGAAATTAGCGCGATATATTTTGTTCGTAATGTCTACTCTAGTACGTAGTAAATATTGCCTCAGTGCCTTCAATTTGGTATATATGAAATAAGAACAATTTGAATTTACATTTGCTCTCTGAGCTCTCTGACAGTCAGGAAATGATTCAAATCTGAAGCCCATTCTCGTGATTAAAATGTTCGAATAACAGTTCCGTCCGATCTAATCTCAATATTGTGAATGTAAAAATCATGACAGTAGATGTTCACGTTTGACGTTGCCTTGTGACATTTAGGTCAATGTGGCTAGATCGGAACTGTACCTATTTTGATGATTTTAAATTACGAGAATTTGCCTTCTGATGTCATGATATTTAAATAAATCAAGTCGAGTGTCTTAGTATAGTCCAACCACTGAAATAGTGGCGATACAGTCTAACAAAACAATTAGTATCCAGGGTCGCCAAATATTCAATGAAGTTTTCTCAGAAGATTGTGAATGTTTTCAAGTGAAATATAATTTTAATTTTAAGTATAAGTTAAACTGTAGTTATACAAAACCGTAATCAAACCGTTATATAATAATTTCATGAGAAATCTTCATCAATATTTGACGAACCTGGATGCTAATTGCTTTGTTAGACTGTATTACTACATACCATAGAAAAGAGTATTATTATTTTTTAACCCCCGACGAAAAATAGGGGTGTTATGTTTTTGAGATGTGTATCTTTGTATCTGTGTGTCTGTCTGTGGCATCGTAGCGCCCAGAAGGACGAACCGAATTTAATTTAATTTTTAAGATAACTAATTTTTTAAAGTGATTTTAACGTCCAATTTGCATAATAAATAATTTCATTTACATAATAAGATTAACTGCTTCATTGGTCTAGTGGTCGTAAGCGCGACTGATAAGCGTGAGGTCTTGGGTTCGATTCTCCGTTCAGTAATGTGTTATTCGTTATTTTCATTAGGAAATTCTCAGTAACAGCCCGGAGTCTGGATTTGTGCCTGGTTAAAGGCAGTAGGCTCGCCTCCAATTACATGGGACATGCATGGGGCTTATAAAAAATAACTGGCGAAATGTGGGTGTACTATAAACCTCTGCCTATTCCTTCAGTGAATACAGGCGTGATGTTATGTTATGTTAATAATAATAAAATGAATATGGCTAACTACATAAAATTAAATGCTATTTTTCATCACTAGTGTCCTTGGAATCATAGGGCGCCACTATTTATGCGGATGGACTTTAAACACATATTTTTTCACATAAATGGGAAGTAATAAACTACAAATCAGTAACAAATTCAATACACTTCTTCTCATAATAAAAATAAAAATAACTTATAAAATATATGAAGTACCTACCCTTCAACGTACGTGACCAAATAAATCTCCTGAGAAATGTTCCTGAAATTGTACTTTTACACATAATTCTAGAACATTCTCGTAAGCAAGTTATGCATTTAAAGAACTTGATTTTGTCGATTACGTGTGAAAGATGGATACTTTTCGGCGGATTTAGAAATAAAATGGCATGAGAGACTATGTAAATGTCTAGTATTTTAATTATTTATCCATACCAAAACGCAAATCACTGATTTAGCTCGAAGCCACGTCGAGGCAGACCGCGAAAGCGATGGAGGGACGAGCTGGACAAAAATACTACCAACTGGCCATCACTGGCTCTACGCCGCACAGACTGGAAATCAAAAACCTTTGCCCAGCAGTGCGGATGCTACAGGCTAACAGTAAAGTATATACTATAATAATATTATAAAGAGGAAAGATTTGTTTGTTTGGAATCGATAAACTCTGAAAATACTGAACCGATTTCAATAATTCTTTCACCATTAGAAAGCTACTTTATCCTGAAGTAGCACAGGCTATATTCAGTAAGCGGGCGAAGCCGCGGGCACAGCTAGGTCTTGATATAGCTATTCACCTAATGGTTGATGATGGGTATTCGTATACGCTACTGCGCGTCAAACTTTGATAGTGCGATTCAAGATTTGTGACGTCATCCTATACGTCGTGTGTATGTAGCACGATAAAGCCACTACGTCGCTGCCCTTCGAAACCGAACAGAGGTCTATTGTCTTGATGTGTCTGTGGTCATTGCGTTTTTAGGGTTCCGTAGTCCTACAAGGAACCCTTATAGTTTCGTCATGTCCGACCGTCTGTCCGTCTGTCCTAATCCTTTACAGCTTTAATAACTTTTACAGTTATAAACATAAGTAAATGAAATTTTGTTCAAAAATGGTTTAGATATTGATCTCAATTTTAAAAGAATAAAAAAATCTTGAATACGTATTTTAGGGGTGGCGCCGATACATGTGAAATGGGGATGAAATTTTTTATTTCGCTGCACCCCCTCGTTTGGGGTATCATTGAATAGGTCTACTAAAATGAAGGTTATGTGTTGTACATAACTTTTTTATCAGGTATACCATCTGCGAAATATAGCCCGCCAAAGTGGCTTGCAATGTGTCCCCCCCCCTGCCATTTCTAAACTATGCAACGTAGAAACTTATAGTCTTCCACATTGATAGACCTTTATAAAAACTCTCTTTTAAAATTATTTCAAGTATAATGTAATTATAAATTTTTGAGTTATAGTAAGAAAACTGAAAAATACTTAAGACGTCCTAGTTCATAGGTCATTGACCTTAGCGAAAAATGATCATAGCAAATAATGCTCCTTTAGTTACTTTCTATTTAAAAAAATCACAAAAAGAAACTTTGTGTTACATTGATATGACACACTTCTTAAATTTAGCGGTAGTTGGCGCTGTTTGCAAAAAACTAAAATAGCAATGATTAATATTCGATTTCATTCGTTTGTAATTAGACCTACTTAAGGAACCCTATAATACTGAGCATGGCCCGAGATGCTCTTGGCCGGTTTTTAGTTATTTTATGGCCTGGTTGCTAAGACCTTTTAGTCACGTCTTAATTAAAACACCATAATAAGTGATAGAAAATTTATTAATTATAGGTTTCAGATGTACTGGCAACTACGAAAAATCGCATTTTTTAATTTTGGCCCGTTTAACCACACTTGAGCACGTTATCGAGCACTTAACATTTAATACACACACAACACACACGGGCTACACTGTTGTTATGTTCTTCTGAAGTCGCAATAAACATAATTGTCATTAAAAAAAACACCATTATTTAAAATTAACACTCGAAGAAAAACAAGTTTTGGAAAATAATACAAAATCCACTTCCGAATTTTCCCGCCAAGTACGTTGCGTCTTGGGAGCTTGCTAGTGCCAGTGAGGTCCGGTGAGTCGGAACTGGATGCGAGTAGTACTCAGTGAGTCGGTTCTGTGTGCGGTGATGCTGTCATATGCCTCAAACATCCCATTTCGTCAACATTCATCAACTCCAATAAAAAAAACTCAAAGATTTAACTGAAATTTGGCAAACAGATAGACATTTATTTCAAACAAATCAGATGTGATTACGTCTATATATTATTATTATTATTTATCTATATTTTATTATTATTATTTATTTATTTATCAGACAACTTCAGTCCACAATAGTGTTAGTAATACTTAAAATACTATGTTAGTACGAAAAAAAAATTATTAAAATTTACATCAGCATAAATTAAATTACAAATTGAACCAATAAAATTAAAACCAATTATCAAACTAAATGAATTAAATTAAATTAACTAAAATTACATTAAAATTGAATAAATTAAATTACAATTAAATTAAATTAATGTCAATAAAACAAATTAAAATCAAAATATAAATATATATATATCTCCGCCAAATAGTGATGCTTGCATTGCTGTGTTTCGGTTTGAAGGGTACGGGTGCCGGTGAAATTACAATCACATGAGACTTTCCATCTTCATGTCTCAGTTTGGCGAACCGACTTGCGGTACCATTTAGGCAACAGCCTAGGTGGTATTGCAGTTGTAATGGGCAAAGGTAACCAGTTAACATCAGGTGGGCCTTTAGCTCGTTTCGCCATCCTATACTATAAAAAAAAAAATATATATATATAGGGTTTATTGTTCAACTAAGCCGTCATCTCACAGACAGCTACAATGAAACGCTGCCGCCAGGAAAATGCAGACCATGCCACCGTAAAATTGTTTACCAAAACGGACCATAGTTCCTATAGTATTCTACAACCACCCGATACAAGCTAAGACGCTATGTACATTCCCCTCGGGAACTAACAGAGTCGAGTATCATCCTGGGACCACTCAGTTTCAGCGAAGAAAAGAGCAGTACTTGTAAAAATAAAGTGTGAAAACAAGTACAGTCAGCATCAATAGTAATGGATGTTTGTTCGAAGTTTCAAAAACGTTTAACAAAAACTAGTCAATTATTATTTTTGTAATGAAACAGCTGTAGCAAATTTTTTTTTATAGAATAGGGTTATGATAATTTACGCAAACAATTAGGTATTAACTCCTGAGATAATTAATTTTATGATTCTAAAAAGAAGCACTGGCTTTTGCTGTTTGCTGTACAGTTAGCATAACAGTTTATTAACAATATTAACAGTTCAGTTATAATTTTAATAAAAGAAAACTGTATTATTCTTTTAAGAGTCCCTAATTATATTAAAAGCCCCAGTTATCGATAGTGTCCCATTGTTCGACAAAAAAAGAACCAACTTCGGAAAATAAGAGCTAAATTATAATTTGGTATACGGTTAAATATTATCTAATAAACATTGAACCGTTACATAGTGCACCACAAGTACGTAAAATATCATCCCGAAACCAATGTTTTTAAAAGAATACATGTGATCGTCCCTTACAGTGTCAATAATTGGGGATGTTACATTACTTGCACGGTTTTTTGCAAAAATAAAAAATTATTGGCAACTTTTGATTCATAAACCACTCTTATGTAAAATTTCATCACTTAATATTGATGCAGATGGTACTTAAATACCACCACCATACACAGTCTAATGTCTATGTTTGTCCTATTTTTAGTATTTGTTGCTAAACTACATAACATGCACTATAATCTGACCAAGTTTGACGCTGGTATATATTACCGTTTTGAAGATAGAGCAGAAATACAAACGTTGAAAAAAAAGTCTAAAACCAAAGGGAGTAAAACCAAACCTCTCAAAGGTTGAAAACGTTGAAATGCTTGTTTTTCGAGGTTTCTTGTATGGGGACCCCCTTTGGTTTTAGACTTTTTTTTGATTTTAGTAGTTGTCGTGATACACCTCATAGCAACATATATTCTGAGAAAATTTCAACTGGTTATCTATTACCATTACAAAGATACAGCCCTGTGACAGACAGACGGACGGACGGACAGCGTAGCGAGAGTAATAGGGTCCCGTTTGGCACCCTTCGGGTACGGAACCCTAAAAAGAGCAAAGGGAACAAGTGCCGAATATCTCTCTATGTACTTCCAGTTTGCTGTTTTAAAAGGCCATAAAATGGAGTAAGCTATGGATTTCTTCAGAAAACGTTTGGCGGACGTGAACAGGATCCAAATGAAATCGTAAACTACTGTTATCTAGCTCGTTTGGAGCGATAGTGGAAATATACGGTTGGAGAAATGGTACGAGCACGCTTGGTCCTTACAAAACTGAATTAGTTATTAGTTTTAAGTAATTGCGGTAAAAGTCTAGTTATAAATGTGCTAGATTGTAAAGATGTTTGGATTTTTGGATGTTTATTACATGGTATTTTAAATTAAAAGGTACTAGGAATGTAGATTCCCGAATGTCATATTCACTACACTTGTGTATAGTGTGGTGTTTTGTTGTTGTTGTTGTGATGTGTGTTGTGTGAAATATTGTGTACAATTGTTGTGACCTCAGTACCTGTGTTATTATCAGCAGGTAAGGAGCCGCTGTTGACCATTATATTGGTATAAATAAATTGTGTGTAATGATAAAAATTCAATAAACATGGAATAATAAACAAAAATAACAGAATGTACATACTATTGGTAGCTACATTAAGTTTATTAATAAAATGAGTTAAATATATTAATGTGATAATTTGAGATATCCCACCAGCTTAATCTAGCTGTAACTAGTAGTAGTTATTATTATTATTAGGTAGGGTTGTGTGTAGTAGTATTAGTAGTAATTAGTTATTAATAAAAAAAACCCTTAGTAGCCTTCTACTCCAGCGAGACGTTTGGAAAACTCTTTCCACCAGGGTCATCATAATTAATTTACAGCAAACGCACGCGGATAAAATCCGTAACGAGATTATCCGGAGAAGAACCGGTTTGACAGACATAGGTTGTAGGATCAGTAAGATGAACTGGCAGTGGGCTGGCCATGTCTGTCTAAGGACCGATGGCCGCTGGAGCAGACGATTCCTTGAGTGGAGACCGCGAATCGACAAACGTAGCGTAGGGCGCCCCCCACCAGGTGGACCGACGACCTGAAGAACGTGGATGGGGGGGACTAGATGCGGAAGGCAGAGGACAAACTATTGTGGCGCAACTTGGGAGAGGCTTCTGTCCAGCAGAGGACTGCGATAGGCTGAGTTGAAACGCACGCGCCACTTCCGAATTATCTCTCGTATATTTCAAAATAGTGACTTTAAACGCGCGCGCTAATGTGTTATGTCTCAGCCTCGCTTTGTGTAAAGGTTAGACCATAATTCAACTACTTTTACTATCTGATCAACTTGTGTATATAGCTTACTTTAATTGTTAAATAGGCGTTTACGTTTAACAAATAATTATTGTATTTATTTGCATCTAACATGGTACAATAAGGTGCTTTCGATTCAATCAAGGTGTTCGTACTGGTCATGTTGGGATTGGCCCCGTTAGGGCCGAACAGTTGCGACTACGTATTAGAAGGCGCAGCGTGGATAGGCTCCCCACAAGGCAGACCGACGACCTAGTGTAGGTCGCGGGAATCAGCCGGATGCGGAAAGCGCAGGACCGGTTGTTGTGGCGATGCTTGGGGGAGGCCTATTTCCAGCAGTGGTCGTCTTTCGGCTGAAATGATGATGATCATGATGATTAACGTAAGACCCCATGATATTAGTCAAATTCAAATATATAACGTTACTGGGTGAACGAGGGACATATTTAAGAATATGGTAGAATTAGCGTACACATACTAAAAAAAAAACCACGATAACTCACGCGTACAAGAGAAAAAATCCTCGCGCTAGCTCTGCATGTCTAGGGATCTGCTGGCTAGTACAAAAGTTGGAGAGGGTGGAAATAGCGACTGATGGACACTGCCCTGTTAGATGCGACACCTCACTGTAGGTAGCTTTGATTTGTAAGTGCGGAACGTTGTCCTCAGTTATTGACGAAATCGATTGGCAAAATGTTATAAAAATCAAGGTGCCATTTTTATACATATTTGGAACAATCAAGTACCATCTTCCTTTAATAAGTCCCTCGTTTAAATATCAACTAACAAACATTTACACAAAGATTAAAAGAGTGGAAAGGGCCTTGTGGAGAGAAATATACCTATGAGCCTTTAGTAGAGGACCCAAATTTTTTCCCCAGGAATTACATGGGTCAGGCAGGTATACATAATGTACTGTTTTTATATGTATTACCGTGTTAAGGTACGACTCAATGACAGCGGTAGTTAGTTTTATAATTTAAGTTATTTAAAAATTTTAACTGTGGAAAGAAAAAATCGCTCACGAGCAGGATTCGAACCTGTGGCTCCTGGCACAGTACGCCAGTATTTTAGCCACTAAGCTACCGTGAACGCTGCTCGTGGTTTCGAAATTAACCTAGTTAAATTTCGCTTCACATGCGTTAAAAATAATAAAATAATTAAGTTATAGTAGTTTATGAAACTGTTGCATAACAGGGGTTATTAAAACACGAGTGTGAGGTTAAAAACCTCGCCTGCGGCTCGGTTTTTAATAGTATCACACGAGTGTTTTAATACCTAGTTATAAATGTCAGTTTCATACACTATTTTATCTAAACTAATACAATTTTAAATAAAATACCAGAGTCAAAATCTTGGTAACATTGTCGTAGTTTTTCTTGATTTTTCTGGTAAAAGATTGTTCGTCATTTACGTTGCTGCATTCAGAAAATCAGGCGGGGTCATATTCTCCTCAGTTCAGAATCATTGCTGTAGTCAGGTATTTTTGCCCAGAATAAAACTTTAGACATACAAAACCATAGTAATAACGTAAACAATTACAATAAATTTACAAGTAATGATGACCAAATCCATTAGGTCATGGCGCGCGGCCGCGCACGCGCTCTAGCGCGCGCTTACACAGATAATAAAATATAGTCTGGCGAAAACATTATAATCGGAACTAATTTTCTATCCTTGTCAGGATTCCGTCAATCCCTGTTTTATCACACAAAAAATATACCTGTAAAATCTTAAATATAATTAAAAGCAATACCTACAATACTACTATAGTAATACAATAGCAATACGTGATTACCTAAGTTTTGTATGATCTTTTTATTTGTATTATGCATTATTGCGCAATTGTTTGTTGTCCTGAAGAATAAAAAATAAATAAATAAAAATATGCCAATCCAAAATTCTGCCAAAAACGCGATTTTAAATGATAAAATTTTTCAATGTATGACTAGTGGCGCCACCCTGAATTTTGTGTACTCATTGGTGCCAAACTGTACGACTGCTAAAAAAAGGTTTCAAAACTCCTTGGTTGGGTCGAAGTGGCATTAAAAACTCCTTAGTTGGGCTGAAGTGTGCGGTTATGGAAAAAAAAAAAAAATTACCGCATTGTTTTGTTCGGCAAACTCTATTGTAATGAAATTTTTTAAATTCATTACAGGTGCATGTGAGTAAAGTATGTCATTATGACATTACTTTCGAGTTCTTAATTCGAATTTTTCGATATGAGTGTAGATAAAATAGCAATACATTCACATATGATAATCTAATTTAAATAGAATTTATTGAATTTTAATGCATAGGAAATTCTCAATACCTAATAGATTTTTTACACGACTGCCCCAGAAGGAGGGTAATTTTTGTCGGGTGTAGGTATGTATGTATGTTTGCCTGTAGCTTAAACGGCTTGACGGATTTTGAAGTGCGAGGTATTATTAGATTTGTCTTTATCCCTGGTGTATCATAGGTTACAATCTTTGGTAATAATACCAATAAAACGCTACGCGACCGAACACTGGGCGGGATAGTAGGTACTCATTTGCCATTTTGTATTCCTTTTTCGAGCGTTGTGGCGCAACTTGGGAGAGGCCTATGTCCAGCAGTGGACTGCGATAGGCTGAGTTGATTGATTCCTTTTTCTGGCTTCATTCGCTGGTTCTACGCGCTCGGATTACCTTATTTATTTATTTACCTTATTCTTTGGTCTGAGCCAATCACCAGTTAAATTCTGTATAGTTTATTCGTAAAAGAAGACCAATAAATTACATTTTCTCCTCGCTTGTATTCCCCGCTATCATTGGCACTCGATCCTAATAATGGGAGGTCGATAAAAAGTGTACTTTCTTCGAGATTTGTAAACGCAAAGGGTCAAAGGGTCCGTACAGTTTGTTTTTGCTACTTCAATATTGATAATAGCAGATATTTAACTATAATATGTGAGTATTGTGGGTTCGTAAACAAATAGTATTGACATGGTTTTTCTGTAAATGATTCTTAGCTATATTTAGATAGATAGATAAAAGGTTTATTTAGTACAAAAACAAGACACAGGACATGCAAGCAAAAATACAATAAAAAATGTGATATGTGTGTTTAACAAAGTCCTGCGTTTCTCATCTTCGGAAAAATTCAGCTAGACACACGCTCAACATCAACTGGCAAGGAGTATACAAGTTTCCCACGCCCCCGGCCAATGGTTGGAAGAGGAACACCGTGGTGGTTTTAGTCGGTAAGAGTCAGACACTGGCTCCACCTTCCCCGGGCGGAGTGCGTCCATGAGGATATCCCCACGTAAAAAGGAGTCGCTATAACAACAATAACCCTCACACTAGATAGAGCGTTGATTAAAAACCATTTTTTGAAAACCAAACAAAAAGATTGTTCCAGCAACTTGCCCGCAACAATGACTTACGACAACTACCTGGGGCGCTTCACCAGGGGTACTCTCAACTACTGGCTTAGCACTCTGCTTCTCTGCGGGCAAATAAGCGTGGCCAGTGTGGCACCGTTCCGCCTATGCCAAGGAAGTAGATGTTTCACTGCTAAACCATCAAACCAAACCCACTCCACTCAGCGTACTCTATCCTACACCTGAACCTGGTATAGTGCCTCCTCAAGTCAGAAGAGAAATTGTAACAAAAACAGGATACTAACTCAAGACATCTACTGTTCAGCGCCCAACAAACACAAAGGCTAAGAAGTTGCCATAGTTTTTTTAAATCAGCAGTGGCCGTACCAGGGTTGGGCCGAGGCCCGTCGTAAACTGTGGCTTAAGACACTTCCACCACTCACATACTACATCCAGCCTAGTGAGCATCTTCCTGCGGGGTATAACCTTCCCTGGTCCACTTGGAAGTCACTCAACTGACTTGGAACCCAAGTGGGAAGATGTGATTAATCTTGGGAAGTGGGGTTACATCAACAAAACGGCGACTGTATGGGAATTACCCTAAAACTATGCCTGACCTCTTATCTTGTCCTTTGTGGGTCCTTGGTGACCGAACCTGGAATAGTTTCGAAATGTCCAGTAATGGATCGTAGGTTTTACTTCAATAACGTAGAAAAACCCAAGATATAATAAGATTTTTATTATACCATGGAAAAACCCAGCTGTAGCTTAGAAATAAGTCAGGCAGACGTGGTCTGTCACCATGTTTTATTTTATATAGTTATAATAAAAAACGCAGCGCCCTAGAAGTTTTTATCTCCAGAATTCTCTAATTAATTTTAATGCAACTCTCTTGTCCTTACATTAATTAATCCTATTCATAATTGAAACGTGCGCTTTATACTCGAGTTATTAAATTTTATATAAGTACTTAAGAATAATAGCTTTTTGTCTACAGTTACAAAAGAATCGTAAAAATGAAACAAAAGTATTATTTACGACTTCATGAGAAAAATAAAAATAAACGATGAAAATAACTGTAAAAGGTAGAAAACATTCTAGACAGTCGGTCTCCTGGCATAGTCTTTAGAGAGAATGTGGGCAGAGAGACTTAAATATTAGGTATTTGAAGAAACTATCACTGTCGCATTGCCTCAAGTAAGTGCGATAAGGACAACTGCAGTTCCAACTGAATAACCTTAGTAAAAAAGTCATAATTCGAGGTTTGTCTCTCGACTATTTTCTCTTCCGAAACTGAACCAATTTGAAATATATTTCATAAACTGAATAAGAAAAATGTGTATTGTGCCGCTATGTTTTTCCTTTTTCATTAATAGTTATCAAGGCCTCTGTAGACAGCGGTCTAAATAGGCAAATTAAAGATTTTTTGTGGGCTTCTAGAAATCATTTATCAACAAATACGAAACATAGGGCATAGAAAAAGCTGATATTTAAATAACTCTAAAAAATCATTGCTTTCGGATTATAAACCAGAAAGAAAACAGTCGAGAGCGTTTGTAAAGAGAAAAGACCACCCGCATTTTCTCTTAAGGTGATTGCTTGCTTGGCAGTAGCCCGCAATATCCAAAATGTCTGTTTTCTTTTAATTATAGCTCTATTTCACATTGATCAGTATATGCGTGGCGACAATGATCACAATATGTCTACATAATAATACTCATAGAAAAAAAAATCTTGCATGAGTTTTACTCAATTAATTAATATACATGTCGGAGAATAGACACTTTTATCGAGTCAGGATTTAATAAGAGTTACTTTACCATTGCAAATCATAACCAGTGTGCATATCAGAGGGGCAAAGCGGGTATGTTAAATCAAAGTCACATTAAGGCCCGTATTACAGTAGCTTCCTCAAGTACAGTTTAAACTCCAATCACCTGATCACTACTTAAGTATAGAATCGTTACTTGAGTATCGGTCTTATTCCAGAACGGTAATTATAAACTTTAATACAACAACATAACACATGAATTTGACCTGAAATATAATAGAAATCTCTACTCAAGCGTAGTCTGGACCACGCTTGAGTGATTACAGATCAAATATTTGCCCAAATACCGAAACAGGTGACAATATAAAACGAAACTAAACTCAGCTGAACTGTGATCAACAAATCTCTGCTTGAGGGACGTTCTAAAATCAAAGCTCAACTTAAAACTAGTTTTAAACAGAGATCAACGCTTGAGTATCCTTCTGGAATACGGGCCTAAGACTCTCACTAACTCGAGAGTACTGTAATTTTAAGGTTAGGATTAGTAAGAAAGTAAGTTACAAGTTATTTCGTCAAAATTACACAATACAAAGTCATGTCAGGTTATAGGACGTCCTACTTCTTCAAGCGCTCCAGCAAAAGTGTTCGCTCCACCTTCAGGTCTTCTCGGCACCACGCGAGGATCGGTCTCGGGATTAGATCCCTTTACCGAGGCATCGATCTCTACCCGTTAATACGGGCATGGCGTCGGGTTGGACTCTCTCTGTCCAAGAATAGTTTCTGTGCGCCGCCTACCGTGAGGTGGGCGGATAACACAGCTTTGTGAATAGTTGCTATGTGTGTTCCTGTAGGAGCGCCGCGCTCACCGTTTTCACGGGAGCGCTTGTCGAGTGACAGCTGCATTTATAAGTTTTGAGTGTTCATTCGCCTTTCTCTTCATTCAACGTTCGTTCGTATGACATTTAGGATTCGTTCAACGTCCGTGCTCATGACCACGCGCCGACATACAAATGAAGTTGGAAGTTACATAAGCTGCAGAATAACTGAAACAAAAAACAGTTCCCTACATGTATCATTTAACGTATTCATGCAAATAAAATACCCGCACAATGTACCTACACAGACGGCGTCGAAAACAGAAAAATGGCAACGTCGCATTTTATTATAACCAATGTCAAATTGGGCTGATATCGAGCTACGTTGCCACTAATATTTATTAAGGCTCTGTCTAGTGTGAGGACTGTCTCATATTTTATATTTTATGAAAGAATTAATTCAATAATAAAAGAGTAGGTAAGAGAAAAAAGTAAGTAGGTAGCATTCGATCGTACATCAGTACATACATATATCAATATTATCACGCCTGTTTCCCATTGGGGTATGCAGAGACTATGGATTTCCACCTGCTACGAACCTGACACACCTCTTTCGCTTCATCTACATTCATTAACCTCGTCATGCATGCTCGTCTGTTTAGAGTACTCTTAACCTGGCATTTTTTGAGAACGTCCGCGATTTGATTGCGATACGTTCGCTGAGGTCGTCCCCTTCCAACTCTTTCATCCACACTCAAGCGAGACTCGCTTCGTATACTTGTTAAGTTATTGGTCAACTCGACCAACAAAATCTCGGCCAGGTGGCCGAGTTGAGACGATTTAATTTTGTATTGATCAACCCGGCCGACAGTAAAAATTTCAAGTACAGAAGAGAAGGTACAGAAGACTGTACAGAAGTACAGTCAGGAACAAAAATAAAATAAAAATATTCTTATTCAAATAACGACTTTAAAAAAAAAATCTTCAATAAAATAGATTTAGGTATGTATTTCAAAAATCTGAATTTTCTTTAACGCAAAATTAGCACGCTTGCTTTCATAATCTAATTTAATTTTAATTAAAGTAAAATAAAAGTAAAAACTACCACAACTATATTACGTTTTAGGAGATATTTCGAGGGGTATGTTTCGTGCAAATAAACATTTCATTTCATTTCATTTCATATCTCCCGAGGGTTCTAGAAACAGAAAACATATCACTTACTATGCTATGCAATCTTAATACATATTCAGTATCTATCGCCGGAGGGTTCTAAAAAATAGAAAATATATCCCTTACTATGTTATGCAGTCCTGGTACATATTCAGTATCTATCTCCCGAGGGTTCTAAAAATAGAAACATATCCCTTACTATGTTATGCAGTCCTGGTACATATTCAGTGTCTATCTCCCGAGGGTTCTCGAAATAGTAAACATACCCCTTACTTTGTTATGCAGTCCTGGTACATATTCAGTATCTATCTCCCGAGGCTTCTAAAAATAGAAAACATATCCCTTAATATGTTATGCAGTCCTGGTACATATTCAGTGTCTATCTCCTGAGGGTTCTATGCAGTCCTGGTACATATTTAGTATCTATCTCCCGAGGGTTCTAAAAATAGAAAACATATCCCTTACTTTGTTATACAGTCCTGGTACATATTCAGTATCTAACGAATAAAAATGCAAAAATAATGTAGTCTACGGTTATGAAATCCGAATCGCGACCATTCTTGTTGCACGAAACATCCTATACATTAGATAGTCCTATTTTTTTTGTTTTACCAGTGGATATTCTCATGGACCTGTTTGGGTAAGGTGGAGGCACGTTACTCTAAGGGTGGAGGGATACGGAGTCCTACCAAATAAAACCACACGGTGGCCATCTTCAGTGAAAAAAGTGGAGATTTGGGGACTTCACCGGTACTTCCAGGCAGGGCCTAGAATTCAATTAACTGATTTTGTCGACATCGATGATTTGATGAATAGCTGATATTTTCTCGCGTTTTCGGGATTGTTCCCACAGTAAAAGTTGTTCTATGATATGCCCTGAATGTGCTCTTAAAATATGACCACGAATTTCTGATACACGTTGTATACCAAGTACCAAAAGACACACAAGAAACCGTTGAAGTGAAACGATATAGATTAAACAAAATGAATAGATAGGTTATACATTTCGGCCGTATGGTGTTAACTTTCAGTAACTAAATTTTTTATTACTTACGAGTACTACCTTCGCCTATCATACGAGGGCGAAGTCGCGGGCAAAGGCTATTTTAAAATAATACCATTCCAAAATTGAAGCTAGCGAAGTGTGTTGATCTTGGAAATTAGATCTGCTATTGAAATTTAAAATTCATTGACTGGAAATGTTAAGATAATAAAGGATATTCATGATTGTTTTACAGAATCAGTAGAAGTTTAACACAACATAGCATAACCTACTGTCCCACTGCTGGGCACGGGCCTTCACGCTAACCTATTGCGAATCGGCGAACTACACACCATTTTCATCATCATTTCAGCTGAAAGATGTCCACTGCTAGACATAGGCCTCCCCCAAGCATCGCCACAATGACCGGTCCTCTGCTTTCCGCATGCAGCGGATTCCCGTGACCTTCACCAGGTCTTCGGTCTACCTTGTCGGGGCCTACCCACGCTGCACCTTCCAGTACGCGGTCACCACTCCAGAAATACGCCCCATCGGCCATCCTTTCTGCGAGCAAACTACACACACCATCAAGTTTATGGAGCACTCTTAGGTGTGCAGGTTTCCTTACAAAGTTTATCTGGAGCCCTAGCCAAGTTGAAAATCTACACAATCTACAATCGTCAACGCTAATAGAAAACAATCAAAACGTATGGGAATGACATATCTGAACGAATGATTTTTTCGTTGAGATATGTCATTCCCATACATTTTGATCGTTTTCTATTAGCGTTGACGATTGACGATTGTGTAGATTGTCAACTTGGCTAGGGGGGCTGGACTGTTAACGCAAGTGACAATCAAATTCATCCGCACATGACTACGTTAAGTCAGATGTGTGGACCGGGTTGGGACTCAGACCCTCTTGCATGAAAGGCAAACATTCAACCACTGCTGCACTGCTTTATAATACTAAACTCTCACGAAAATCATCACGACACACACATGATTATATTCACCCAAGTATTTCTGGAAAGATGAGGCAGACGTGTGCTACTCCTAATCCTCATTATAGTATTAAGTCTTATGTAGTTAGAAGTGCGTCTCATCTATACATATAATAAAATGGTAGCGATGAATATTGTTATATTTTGTGATGTTGGGGTTCCTATAGGATTGAAAAGAAGTACACAACCACTTTGATGGAACCCCATTTATGCAGTAAATCAATAATTATAAAATAGTGCGCGCTGAAGTAAAGCGAATCGTAAGAATAATATTAAATATCATTATAAAGGTGTGTATACAATGGGGGTAATCCTCTAAAGGAGGATACACACTAATAACATACACTTCAATTTGGCATATTTTCATTTCAATAACGTTCACAAGATATAATAAACGTGAGATATATCCAACAGTTGATATAATTTCATTACATAAAATATTGTTTTTTTTTTTTTGACATTTTACACATCACCATCTAGTCCCAAACTAAGCAGAGCTTGTACTATGGGTACTAGACAATGGATATAATACTTATATACCATTTTTTTGTAAATACATCCTACTTATAATACATAAACAACACCCAGACCAACACAAACACTTATGTTCATCACAAAAATATTTGTGTTCTGTGGGAATCGAACCCACGACCTCGTCATTAGCCGTCCGATACTCAAACCACTAGATCACAGAGGTCATCTTTAATTTTCTTTGTTCTTTAATTCTAATATATAACATACATATACTCAAATACTCATTTCATGTAAAAATGACTATTGGATACAACGTTCATTTAATCGAAAATCATATATAATAAGAATCTTTTGATCTATTGTTTAAAATATTAGATACATTTTTAGTTACAACTATCAATTAATGTAATGTTCAATAGTGTGTAACGATTACATAAATTATCAAAACCTTTGACATTGACCGACTGAAATGATGATGATGATAATATGCATTAATCGATAGTGCCATCCCTAGAAAAATGGGGTGCATTAAAAGAGCCTCCACGAGTGACGATATTTAATTGATCGTCCGGCGCACCCTGGGCAGTCAGCCCCGCTACCAACCTGCTGACTGACTAATCTTTTGCCTACGGCATGAGCTATCATCATTATGTAGCTCATGTCGACACGATAGAAGAAGAACTAGAAAAAATACAATATTGCCCCGACGACATCTAGCTCTACTCACGACACGAACCAAGTCGTAACAAAAATAGAATCTCACGATTCAAATTGTAAAAAAAGTGTCACCTTCGATACCATTAACAATTTAGTTGTCTACATCACTGGTGACCTTTGTACCTAAGGTTAGAGATTGTTTCTACAATTCTCGATACATTACTGTGATTGTATTGCCGTCCAATTTGTGACTCTTTCCGTCGCCGGGGAAATCTAGGAGCGTAGTATAGAAATCATTTGTATGACGTCGTCGGAGTACATACAAATCTGAAGTTTATGTAGGTTCTGTGACCTTTTTCAGGAATTTGATTGGTCGCATTGTTGGGGTTTCAAAGGCAGATATAATGTTATTTCTTATTTAGGTATCATGAAGTAGGTATGCGTTAGGCAATGGTTGTTTCCAATATTATTGTCAATCTATCTATGACACTAAACTGAACGGAACTGACGAAATATGGGTGTATTATACAATACACCTCTGCCTACCCCTTCGGGGACGTATAGGCATGATTTTGTATGTAATTTGTCTACGGAAAGGGGTAGTTATAGCGCTTTCCCATTTGACCGTCTTTTCTTAGAGTGCCGTACCCATAGGTACCAACGGATCCATATGCCGTCCGTCCGTTCGGGTGCCTGTCTCACCAATTCAATTTAAATGTTCACAGAATAGGTGTTTGTTACTATGGGCTCTGTTGTGTAGACTAACCTGCTCTCTCGTCCGCATGCGTAGCACAGCTCCGGCGAGATCCCTAGGCCTGGGGTGATCAGCAAAGTATCAACACAACACGGGATTGTCTAGATCACTTGGGATTTCTTCTACCAGCGTTCTTTGTCACCGTTGTAGGAGATGATTTTCGATAGGTAATTTTAGGGAATTTTTAGTTTGCGGAAAGCACGTAGTGCTGCTTCGCTCGCGCGTTGAAACCCGTTCTTGTTTTTCGAGAGGGCGCTCCATACCGCAGGCGGAAGCGGATAGGTATGGCCTCCAGCCAATCGCGTCGCGGGGTGGCACAGAGCAATGTTACCAGCCCAACACAACCCTGACAAATATTGGCTGATTCCAATACCGTTATCACTGTTTCGGTAATTTTCTATTCCGGTACGGAAGAGCCTCTGAAAAAAGGCGATTTTTCTTTCCAAAATCAAACTCTTAGGGCTAGTTTTTCAATAGTCTGATAACTTTTAACCGAGGAATAAATGTGACGTTTTGACAGATTTTCTATACTACAACTGTCAAAACGTCACATTTATTCCTCAGTTAAAAGTTATCTGACTATTGGAAAACTAGCCCTAGACATTTAAAGTAATCTTTTAGAATTTTATTTAAGTTACCTCTATCACGGTAAATACTGAAATAAATAAAATACAACGTGTTATTGAAATAACTGAAAACCTCATGTGTGGTCATTGTACAAACAACTTACCGCGAAAAAAAATCCAGATACCATAACTCAGATTAACATTTAGGCTACTTTTTATCCCGGGATGATAAACAGTTTTCGAGAGATACGCAATGACGTCTTACTGTGATAAACCGAATTATACGCAGGCAAATCCGCGGGCATAGGATATTTATAGATAATAAACAACTCAACCTTCCCTATTTTACCATGGACGTATGATACAATTACTTAACAGTTTATCAAATAACCCAACTACACGAGTTGGTCGATACGGGCAACTCAGTAACTAAGTCAGCGCTAACTTTGGAGTTAATTTGAGCTCGGAGGATCATCCTGATAGTCCGATGGCCGTGGCCTGGCTAGCCAGGTTAAGTGGACATAATTAGAGCAAGCAACTAAAAGGCTGATTGAGATTGTAATCACATACAAATTTTGAAAAGTACATGACAAAATTTTTAGTGGTAACGTGTCGCGATGTCACGGATTTTATTAGCCCGCACGGAATAAATATTTGTGTTGTTTACAGGTAGTTGTTCTGGGTCTAGGCGTTTCTGGATGTAAACATGATTCAGGAAAATCATAGTGTGAAGCTACTATGTAAGTGTCGATAAAGATGAGTCATCATCTTCCTGCCCTTATTCCAATTTATTTGTGGTCGGCGCAGCATGTATTTGTCTTCCATGCATCTCTATCGGCCATCATCTCAGCGTTCATTTTCTTACTTTCTTTCTATGAGTAATAGATTATTTCAAAAGTTTTGCATTCTTTTTTTCTTAAAAGTTTGTCCCACACCTGGATTCTTCCTGTATCATGAGTGCACTTTTAAAATGTTATTAGATTCATAAGTGCACATAGAGTGCACTTTTAAATCGTTGCACGGTTCCAAAAATTGGTCCTATGGAGAAGAGCGATTCTAGAGAAGAATAAAGATTCTAATAAGTCTGCCAAATGATTTAATATTAGTAGCGTCTGTACTCATCAGAAGCCCATTTTCTGGACTACGCGTTGTTATGATAAGATGTCTGCAGAATAGGTGAGAGTCGTGCAAAGAGGAATGAAGAGAGCAATGCTCTGGATCACCTTACCTGATAGTACGACTAACGAGTAGATACGCTTCAAGATAAAAGTCAAAGACATTGTGTCCGTACTAGCCAGGCGTAAGTAGAGATGACTGGGACATATTGCTTGAATAGACAATAAACGATGGACGTGGAGACTGCTGGAGTGGAGACCATGACAACATGTAAGACCGCGGAGACTGCCACCCAAACTTTGGGTGGACGACACAGTATGACGATACACAGATCTGGATTGGCATAGCAAGGGCTCAAGGGTGCTGGCCAGAAAACCTCCACGTGTGCCTGACAGCTGTGCTTCTGGACACTTCTGGAAGGAACGGCAGTTGTTAGGCCGGTGCATCCTGGGTACGGAAAATAAATATCCTTTCGAGGGACATTATTATCTTTTGGGGGATCTTATTGCGTGTGAAAAAAAATCTGGCGCTAGAGGGGCTCAATCTGGGCCAATGGGACGTGACTCCACATGTCCCTCTGAAGTAAGCAGTGGAGTGGGCACAGTGGAGGATGAGGGATGAGGAAGAAAACCTCTATAAAATTACGGGAGGATAGGCCCTGCGGGTGGCGGACTCGGGGTAGTCTGCTGCCTGGCGTAGCTGGCATGGCTACTGATGCTGTTGCAAAAATACAAGGGCTCAAGACCGCCAGAAGTGAAGGAATTTGGATGAGGCGTAAACCCAAAAATGGATGTAAAAGACCGCAATGATGATGGATTAGATACATGGTTATCCTGCATCACTTCTCAGACGTCGAAGTCTGACTAGTGTTTATGATGTCATAAAGGTGTTATGTAACGATGAACTTCCTCCCATCGATCATACAAACAAAATTAAGTAATCCATGGCAACTTTCCCGAATTTTTCGTTCCCCTAGGCGCCGCAAAATGAATTCCCATTAGCACTAACAAAGGCCCTGTACATCAGTCAATACGTTTGTTTGTCATAAATGGATTTATTTTAATAGATCGTTCATAATCTGTGGCAGTCTGCCAGGCCGTTGATTGAAAATCGTCGCTTCAATGCCCGGAAACTTATTTCCAGTTTTTGATGCAAAATTTTGGGGTCCAGTGCCAAAATGTGGTATTGGGTTCGGAAATAGCTGCTAGGGAATATAAACAGCTGTTAATTAATAATAATTCATAATAATAATAATTTATAATTTTTATTTTCTCTTCACAAAGGTTCACAACGATAGATTTGATTGACAATATGTAATTATTAATTATATACACTAGTATTAAATAACGATCCTTTGTGAGAGACTGGAGTCCATACTAGGATACCCTGTGTGACGGATCCCTAGGCCCTTACCCCGAATTTGTAGTGATTAGCAATTTGTGATCATATCGAGATATCATTTAAAAAACCGGCAAAGTGTGGGTCGGACTCACACAGTAAGGGTTCCGTACTACCCATCGACCTGATACCCCATAGAAACTAATTTAATTTACGAGAGTTAATCAAAAGACATCAACGAGAGATACAAAAATTCACATTTCGCCTACGCGAAATGTGAATTTTTGTATCTCTTTCTTACGTAGGTACCACCACATATGTCTATGTTTGCCCAATTTTTAGTATTTGTTACTAAACTACATAGTATACACTATAATCAGACCAAGTTTGACGCTGGTATGTATTACCGTTTTGAAGATAGAGCAGGAACAAAAACATTGAGAAGTATGCATGTTTTTTGAGGTTTCTTGTATGGGTTCCCCTTTGGTTTTAGACTTTTTTTTGTTTTTAGTATTTGTCGTGATACACCTTATAGCAACACAATTTCTGAGAAAATTTCAACCGGTTAACTATTACCGTTCAAAAGATACAGCCCTGTGACAGACAGACGGACGGACGGACGGACGGACAGCGTAGCGAGAGTAATAGGGTCCCGTTTGGCACCCTTCGGGTACGGAACCCTAAAAAAAGATTTTATTTACAAAAACAAACATGCAGTGTTAGTAAAACATGGGTGTGTATGAGGGTGTGGAGTTCGTTATGTGTGTTTGTGTGTAGGGCGTGTCAATTGCGTTATTATTGATATTCTTGGTTTTATTAACTATATTGGAGTACATCAGAATAAGGGATTTTAATTTTTTTCAAGTAAGGAATTTCTTTATTTAAAGTATGCTCAATAGATGCAAATATTATGTGGTCATGGTGACGTGTCTAATGTACCTTGATAAGGATAATACACATAAATAAGAAAACACAAGATTGTTTTATTTAAACCTTATCTAAGGATTACTTAATTCGCCAGCTTCTACAAAAACAATGTACCTATTGAATAATATTTTTGTTGACACCTTATACAGGTTGAATATTGTACAAAAAAATCCATGCTGATGATTTAATAATAATAAATAATAGTAATAAAAACATTATTGAAACAAAAAACACATTTTACACTGTTCTTAATCTAATGGCACACTTCTTCATACAAATGTTAGAAATGTTAGTTACTTCCCGTAACAAATAAAATCAGTTGTGTACTGTGTACAAATGTGTGCATAAGTAATATATTTTTTAAACATTAATGAATACTAGATGCTCAAAATACATTGTAGGTAGTAAGTAGGTATATGTAAATTTAATTTATTTTAGCAGCTCCTTAACACCGTCTACACAAGGCATGAACATGATCCCTTTGTAGGGCTTAAAATAGGTACGTATTTATTTTACAATACCAAGTTTTTTTTTTTTTTTTTTTAGTATAGGAAGGCGAAACGAGCTAAAGTCCCACCTGATGTTAAGCGGTTACCTTTGCCCATGACAACTTCAATACCACCTTGGCTGTTGCCTTATTGGTACCGCAAGTCGGTTCGCCAAACTGAGACATGAAGATGGAAAGTCTCATGTGATTGTAATTTCACCGGCACCCGTACCCTTCAGACCGAAACACAGCAATGCAAGCATCACTATTTGGCGGAGAAGTAGGCACGGTGGTAGTACTTCCCCGGACGAGCTCTTTCAGTTTTTGATTTCTCTTCTAACAGACTGTTGTAATTTTCAAGCTCAAAGTACGTTGGTACTATTAGATATTCTGTGCTCAAAGCAAGGTTGGTGCTCATAGATTCAATTTCTATCCGTGAAAACTATCTACCTTAAACTAAACAGCACCACTAAAAACATAACTACCAGCATGTGGCTCTAAAGTGTTAAAAGGGAATAATTCACCTCTCCTACTGTGTATAGATACACTAAGTACCTAGCGTTTATTCTGTAGCGGGAAATTAATATTGAACCTTTACCGGAATATCTTGACTGTGTTTCATTTTGTACACGAATCTGAAACAAAAAGAGATGGACCTTGACTTATAATAAATAATTGAATGAAAGTAGGTTTATTGTAATAGGTACAGTCAACCGCACGTTAGTGGTAGCATGTTGACATTGACAGCACCTTTATTTCGTAAGCAGGTGGTTTTCTATTTCAAGTGTTACCACTGTCATGAAGTTAACTGTAAAATATTTAAGTTGTATTTTACTCATGTATTTGATATAATTCTGTATAATAAAAGGTACATAGATAAATATACAAGGTACTGTAATATGTTGGTAGAGGATGTCTTGATGTTCAGAGAAACTCAGTAAAATACATGTAGAACAAGTTTATATTATCCCAGTCTCCATAGTAATGCCTTAAGTCTAATACATTCAATTATATTTATATTATGCTAATGACCCAAATCCGTGCGTCACTATGTTACTGTAGATTAGTAAATGTAGCGGTGCAACTGTCAATTAAGGCAGTATGCCACACCTCCCCCGAAAAGGTGCCATTACACCCCCGGATTTTAAAATGAAAAATGTTTGACGCACGCAGTTGTGTCTTACATTTTTTTAATTTTTATATAATAGAATAATAATAAAATGTTGATACAAAAATTCTATAATTCATGGTTACAATACAATTTCGTATTATTTTTGTGAACAACATATGGTTTATTATTTTTTAATATTTCAACGTTAGGCGACAGATCTTTGAGGACTTCATAGGGTCCTAAATAAATATTGTCTAATTTATTTCCAGTTTGATTTTTTAAGAGTACAAAATCACCGGGTTTGTAATTTACAGAATTTATTTTCTTATCATACAACGACTTTCTATTATTTTTACTAATTATAAGATTATTTCTAGCATCTATAATAGCACGTTGTAATCTATATTTTAATTCTAATGGATAACTATCAAAATTATACAGAGGCTCTACTTTGTCTAAGCTATGGTTAAGATTATTAGGTAAATTACATAATTTGCCAAATACAAGTTCATGCGGCGTATATTTTGTCTCTGAGTTCACAGCAGTATTAAAGGAGAAACACCAATAATTTAACCAGCTGCTCCAATCACTTTTGTTTTGGCTACACTGTATTCTCAGATAAGCACCTAGACTCTTATGAGTGTTTTCTAATGCGCCTATTGTCTCATGGTGATATGCAGTCGAATGTATCTTTTTTATTCCTAACAGGCTACAAATTTCTGACATAACACTTGACATGAACTCAGTTCCCTGATCGGTTATGATTCCTTTGGGAATTCCATATCTTAAAATAAAATTATTAACAAATGATCTACTTACTGAGTTAGTATCCTTATTTGTTAGGGGGTAAGCCTCAACAAATTTTGTTAAATGACATTGAAGAGTTAAAATATATTTATAATTATAATTGTCTATATCTAAAGGCCCAACTATATCTAAGCTAATTCTTTCAAAACCACTACTAGGAGTCGTCGTTAAAGACATTGGCTCTCTAGTCTTTTTATTAGTGTGTTTTTGAGTTTGACACTCTTTGCACTTTTTCACATACTCAGTGACGTCATAACTTATGCCTGGCCAGAAATAATATTTTTTTATATTATTTAACATTCTATTTACACCTGCATGCCCACTTGTAGGTAAAAGGTGGAAATCATTTAAGATAACTGTCTTTTCATCCTTATCATTTATTCTTATTAAGTCTTTGATTATTAACAATCGCGGGAAGTTATCTTTCAAATTATTCATTTCTCTCAGAAACTCTTTAATGATATGCGAATTGTCTTTATTTTTCATCAAAACTATTTCTTCAGCATTAAGTCTTTTGCAAAATGTTTCTAAGTCCCTCGCTAACACGCTTACGGTAGGAAACGATCGGGATTTTAGATAAATTGCTGACTCTAATTTAACGAACTGAAAGTGACCACTATCACTAAGAATGTTTGATTCACTCGAAGTATTGCTACCTACACTTCTTGGAATTAAAATTAATTCTATACTTTCAATAGGTCTTTTGAGAATTCCTACAACTTTAGGATGAGGGGACCTTGAAGTTGAAAGTAAATCAGGTGTCAAGTCTGTGTTATTAATGTTCGTTTGTTGCCGTAGTTTACGTGACTGAGCTCTCGTCATGACAGATACTACGTTTTCATTAATTTTTTTCAAATCCTTAATATTTAAAGAAAGACGACTTAGCGCATCTGCAGCGGCATTTTGCCGACCTGGAAGATATTCAACAGTAAAATCTTATTCTTCTAAAAATAATCTAAATTTTGTTAACCTACTCGATGGATCTGTCATTCCAAATAAATACACCAACGGTTTATGATCTGTAATAACTTTGAATTGTTTCCCATACAAATATGGTTTAAAATGCCTAATTGCCCACACCATGGCTAATAATTCTAACTCTATCACTGGGTACCGAGTTTCTGCGGGTTTCAAATTACGACTCGCGTATGCTACTACTTGTCCGTTACTGTTAGACAGCACGGCGCCTAAACCAACTTTAGATGCGTCTGTGTGTAATATAAATTTATTGTCTTCCGAAAAATCTGGATATCCTAACACAGGTGGATTACAGAGCGCATGTTTTAAAGTATTAAATGCTGATTCACATTCCTGCAACCATTCAAAAGTTGCGTTCTTCTTGCATAATTTATTAAGAGGGTATGCAATGTCGGCGAAATTTTTAATAAAGCGCCTGTAATAATTTGCAAATGCAACAAATCTTTTTACTTCATCTACATTTGTAGGTTTCGGATAATTTTCTAACACGATAGCTTTAGTAGGATCCGGATAAATGCCTTCTGGAGTAATTTTATGACCTAGATAAATAATTTCCCTACGTAAAAATTCACATTTTAGTGGGTTTAATTTTAAATTAACTTTTCTCAGCCGTTCTAAAACACTAGTGAGATTCTTGTTATGATGAATTAATGATTTCCCCAAAACTACACAGTCATCTAAATAAATAAAACATTTATCGTAATTTAATCCTGCCATAGCAATAGTCATAAGTCTAGAAAAAACACTTGGACTTGTCTTAAGTCCCATTGGACAACGCTTCATTTGGTACATCTTATCAGTCGTGAATGCTGTATATTTCCGTGAGTCTTTTTGTAATGATAATTGATACATGCGGTCAAGATTGAAAGCCGTATATTTTCTAGAATTTTCTGAAAGGTTAATTTGATAGTAACTTTGAGATAAATCCAGTTTAGAATAATATACACTACCAGAAAGTGAATCTAGAATTTCCGTGATATTTGGCAACGGAAACTTGTCATCAATAATTCTGTTATTTAATTGACGATAATCAATAACCAGCCTCCATTTCTTCTCGCCTGACTTATCTGATTTCTTTGGCACAAGTAAAACAGGGCTGGACCACTCTGATGTAGTCTCTTCAATAATATCGTTATCAAGCATTTGTTGTATTTGTTTTTGTAATTCGCTACGCAAAGCATGCGGAATCCTATAAGGCTTGTTATACACCGGGCTAACCTCTTTTTTTAATGTAATATTATGTTCTAATAAATTTGTTGTGCTAAGTTTATCTCCTGGTAATTGGAAAACATCGGAGTATTTTGCACAAATTTTCTCAATGCTTATTTGTTCTTCTTCGTTTAAATACTGATTTAACTGGAGTAAATTAAACAAGGTTTTTACTCTATCAGATTTTTTATATGATGATTCCTCAAAATTAAGGATATCGAATCTATTCGCTATGTTTATTTCTAATCCTGATAAGTCTGCCTCAACCTCACTATTTGTCGTATTCAGGATTCGTACTGGGATCTGCCCATTTTTGGGTTTCGTAATCAAACCAGCAATAAAAACACCTTTACATATTTCTTGTGCTAATGTAACGCAATCCTCGTGTATATCAGTAGGTATGTACCGGATAATTTCACATCGCGGCGGAATCGTAAACAAATACCTATTATAATTATTACCCAGTATATGTATCGATATTAGAGTTCCATTATTTTCTAATATCAATGAACTATTTTTATAACTTATTACAGCATTGTATTTTTTGAAAAAATTATGGCCCAAAATTCCATCAGCTGCACAAGATAAGTTTTGGAAGACATAAAATTTTGCTTCAAATATTTCCTTATTAAAATGTAAATTCAAATAAATATATCCTTCAGAAATCAAGTTACCACTTATTCCCTTAATCGTTACCTTATGTGGAACTATACGATTAATTAAATTAGTCTTAGATTGTAACCATTCGTACTTTAAAACGCATAAACTAGCTCCGCTATCTACAAGAAAAGCTATGGGGTAGGTAGAATCTGCAGTACATTTCACTATGCTAGTATTATTATAACTAAATATGCTGCATTCTAATTTAGGAACGAAAAAACTGGTTTTTTGAATTATCCATATCATTGATACTGTTATTATTCACATAATTAGTGTCATTGACACTATTGTCTACACATTCCGCGTCATTTTGCTGAGTGTGCTGTACGTATGGAGCGCGTTTTGCATTCTGTGAATTTCTATAGTTTGCCTGAGGATATTTACCTCTTTGACCTGAGTTTACAAAAGTACGTGATTGCGAATAATAATTATTAGGGAAATCATGTTTCTGATCATTTTTATAATTACGACCGTTAAAGTTATTGCGACGGACAGACCAGTTTTTCGCATTGTTCGGCATATAAGAATCTGAACGCCTAAAATTCATAACTTCATTATCTCTCGATGATGAGGATTCCTCATCTAAAGCACTTCTAATAGCTTCTGGAAGGGACGAGAATTGCCTGGCAGCTATAATGGTACTAATCTTCTCATCTGACAAACCATCCGCAAAGCGTTTGATGGCTGTCTTTTCATTGATAGGACGTAACAATTCATATTTGGCGGAATCATCATCCGATTGAGTAATAGTGAGATTGACAAAGAGTTCCTCTATCTCATTACCAAAGGATTCTATAGAGCGACGTCCTTGCTTAGCACGATATAATTGCGATTGGATCGCTTCAGCAGACCTTTTAGGAAGTAAATACTTTCGCATATCATCGACTAACAACTGTACGCTATCGTAAGATAACTTCAAACGCAGTTTCGCACTAGGAGACAATCTAGTTTTGAGAACGAAATTGATTAAGGGTTTCTGAGAGACATCACTTATCATACTGCTATATAATAAAATCGCATCTATTAGCTGTTTTGTTGTTTGCTCTTGTCCTGACATTACAGGTAACAAGGCTATTGCAGTTTTTAAATCGAATTCCGACATTTTAATATCTGTTTGAGCTTGTGTCTGAGTACTCGAATCAACAAATTTCACTAAACTTTGTATTTTGTCATAAATACTCTTAATTTGATCTACTATGCTACTGATGGATTCTCTATTTTGACTACTTAAGTTTGACTGTTCAATCTGAGACAAAATATATTTAGCTTGGGAAAATATTGCATTGGCTTCTTCAATTTTTTTACAAATACTAAATTTTTGCCTGCGTTCTGGCCCTATTTTTACTAAATATTCTTTAATATATTGTAATTTATTGCGACATTCTATTAAATTATCGGTCATAATAAACTATCATAAAAGAAACAACATAAAAAGTAGGTATCGTACAGAAAATAATTAAATAATTTTGCACTTAGCTATGAAAGTGGGTCAGTTGATCGCTGTTCATTTTGCTGACGGGCCGGACGATGACTGGGTGACGCGACGATGAAGTTACGTGGCGCTACGTGGTTATCACGTTGGTCGCTGCCGATGCCACGTGCTGTTATGGGGTACGATGATTGGACCGGGCTACACCCTGGATTACGTGGGCCGGGATTACCCTGGACACCGCTCGTTCTGGCCGGGCTATACCCTGGACTCGTCTCCGTCTTCTCTCAGGAACCAGTGAAACATCTTCTAAAACGTTACAGGAGCTCTTCTGTAATGTTACGGGTACTCTTCTATACGGGTACAGGAATCTTCGTTCTTGCGAATGTTATCTTCTTAGTTGTGGTCTTCTTTCTTCATTATTACAACTTCTTAACGCCATTCCAATTCTTCTGGTAAAGGGTCGCCATGTAATATGTTGGTAGAGGATGTCTTGATGTTCAGAGAAACTCAGTAAAATACAT
Source organism: Asteroscopus sphinx (assembly GCA_949699075.1). Classification (NCBI taxonomy): domain Eukaryota; kingdom Metazoa; phylum Arthropoda; class Insecta; order Lepidoptera; family Noctuidae; genus Asteroscopus; species Asteroscopus sphinx. Next base: position 26,992,437 of record OX453010.1, on the reverse strand, counting down.
GTAGAACAAGTTTATATTATCCCAGTCTCCATAGTAATGCCTTAAGTCTAATACATTCAATTATATTTATATTATGCTAATGACCCAAATCCGTGCGTCACTATGTTACTGTAGATTAGTAAATGTAGCGGTGCAACTGTCAATTAAGGCAGTATGCCACAGTACAATAAAATAAATATATAAGGTACATAGTAAAAAAAATTGAATGAAATACGTAAAAGAAGCTTACTGTAATTACGTTTGAATAAATGGGCAGTCTAATTTAGTGTTGACTAATGTAGAAAAAAGAGTTTGAAATCTTACCTTTCAACCATAATGATAAAGGTAGCAAGCATATACCCTCCAACTAGCAATATGAATGCAGGAGCTGCTCCTCCAAGTGCAAGGGCTCGAGGAGAACTACCTTCACACTTGACTTCAGAAGAGGATCTACGAATTTGGATGCAGGAGACTATGCCACGCTCTGAGAGACGCATTAGACTGAAAAGAGGAAGAATTAATAAAGTACGACAATAATTTAAAGAAAATGTTGGTTACTTTCACACTATTTAGAAGAAATCTGTTATATCAAGTAGACTACAAAAAACTCATTCTTCTTCTATCTTGTCGACATGAGCTATATAATGATAATAGCTCATGCCGTGGGGAAAAATTAGCCAGTCAGCAGGTTAGTAGCATGGCTGACTGCCCAAGGTGCGCCGGACGATCAATTAAATATCGTCACTCATGGAGGCTCTTTTAATGCACCCCACAAAAAACTCATTGATATATTGTGTTGTAAAGAAGTGGTAAAGCCCTAATATGAAAAAAAAGGAATAAAATAAATAGTAATAGAATGGCTATTAAAATGTTAAAATAGTGTCTATCATTAGATTATTTATTGTTATAAATCGCTTTGACATTAACGCATGTGTCTAATTATATTCTGTGATATTTTCTCGTGGACATTGGTGTGGATTTACTTAGATAATACATAAGCAATGTGTAACTGTTTTAAGTCCAATAAATATTTTTTTAATAAAATATGACTATTGGGACTGAATACATTGAGAATCTTTAACGTTTTGAAAATAAATTGAGGATGTAGAAAAGGTGCTACAATAAAGATCAAAACCATCTCAAATGTAAGACTAGGAAGAGTTTAAAGAAGAAGTAACAGTGTCTAAAGCTTTTGATTCACACGTATGCACAAGATTTATTAGGGTAAAGATGATACAAATAATGATACCTCCAAGTCATAAACTCCTTAAAAGGGCTATTTTTCTGAAGACAAGGATGTAGTGCAGTCTTCTCCATAGACTGTAGTGACCCCAGCTCACACAGTTCACTTTGCGTAAATGTTTTAGATATCAAGGCGTTTGCATTGTTTACTTCGGTGTGATAAGCGTATCCTAGAAGCAGATATACATCAAATATCAAACATTTATTTGCCAATACATACGTGGTCATGGTCCGGTTACATGGTCAATAGGATTTTTGGTTTACAAAGATTTTACGGCACTGTTTGGTGTTATAGCAAAACAATTGGCCGATGCATTTCGGGTCGCAGATTCAATTTCAGCACGAAACAAAAACTTGTTTGGCGATCACCATACACTTAAAACACACACTAAATACACAAAAATCCTAGTGTGTTATATCATTGTTTTTTTAAAGAAAGACCTGGAACTGTATAAAGTATAAAAGTATTTAAAAAAAAAATTGAGCAGAAAAACACACTAACAAAACATAAAATAAAACGATGATAGCTGTAAAAGTATAAACTGCAGCGCAGCTACCAACGCCCTTATTAAGATACAAGTGTGTTGGTTTTTAGACTGGTACTGCTTGATTTCTTTGAATATCATTGTAAGATATTACTCCTAAGTTTAGTACACACTTACACAAAAAAAAAACAATCATTCAGCCTCATTGGGTTTCTTTGTTTCATGAATTTCATTACACCCTATTAAAAAACCCATAAGTCCAGGTTCAGAATTCTTGAATCAAGTTGATTTAATTCACAGAATAAATATTTTAGGGCATTATTTAACACGAAATCCTTTTAAATTGTATTAGCAGAAATTTCAATCAAGTCCGTATAGTATTTTAGATAAAAGTAACTGAATTCAATGACCCTATCATCAAAGTCACCTTATGTCGAAATCCCGTAACTTTTTATATAGGTACGCGAACTTCCTACAAACCCAATGCCATAGAAAAACGGTCCCAGGCGTAGTAAATTACAGCAATTTATATCGGAACTCCAATTTCGGAGCTCCATGTATAAAAACGTTGCCCATATCTGACTGAATTGTGAGAGCATCAATCGTTTATGCCAATGAAGGTAATGTTAACTACGTTATTGTTTTCGGTGACAAATAGTGTGATTGTGGATTTTAAAGTCCTGTGTTTCATTTCTAACTAAAGGAAAAGATTCATTAAGCTAAATTTATAATTGTAAATAATAAATATTAATAATAATCAACTCAGCCTATCGTAGTCCACTGCTGGACATAGATCTCTCTCAAGTTGCGCCACAACACTCGGTCCTCTGCCTTCCGCATCTAGTCCCCCCCAGCCACGTTCTTCAGGTCGTCGGTCCACCTGGCGGGGGTTGCCCTACGCTGCGTTTGCCGATTCGCGGTCTCCACTCAAGAACTCGTCTGCTCCAGGGGCCATCGGTTCTTCGACAGACATGGCCAGCCCACTGCCACTTCAGCTTACTGATCCTACAAGCTGTCAGTCACTACAGTTCTTCTCCAGACAATCTCGTTACGGATTTTATCCTTCAAAGAAACTCCAAGCAACAACTACAATAGGTAACATTATTATCAAGTATGTTTACTGCTAACACCTTGAAGGTGTGCTGGTAATTATTGAATGTGGCATGTGTGGCTTGTGGTGGCATTTGTCCAAATATCTCATAATTTTTCGATGTCTGATTGCGAATTCCCAACAACACACTAAATTGTACTTTTACCATATAGTGCGCAGATTGCAGATTCTTGGACAGCTAAATAATTTCAAAACTGTGTAACGTGAGTTATCTGGTTTAAAAAAATTTGAATTCTAGAAAAATAACTTACATCGAATTATACCAGACCAAACGTATGGACAAGGGCCTACGTGGTCTCCTGACGAATCCTAATATAAAAACTCATAAATTTCACCAACCTCCATTCTGCACCATTTTGATCCCTTGCACCAATGGCACCAATAACGGGGCGTCCTTCTTTTTGTTGAACACTTTCTTTTGGCGGAGTTCGTCCTCCATTTTCGCGTTCCTTTTGTTAAAGTAGTATGTTGGGGTCTGCAAGTTTATGGGATGGGTTTGGCATTGAAATATTAAATGGTAGGGTACGATTTAGGAATATGAGAAGATTCTTGGTAATTTTATTGAAGCATGTGGGTGAAGGACCGTGTGTTGTGGCGCAATTCGGGAGATGCATAATAATGATTTGCAGTGGACTATAGTAGGTTGTTTTGACTGATGTTGGCTACTTTTTCTTTGTATGATGAAGTTTTATCTTAAGAACTATTTATATGCTCATTAGTAAGCGTTTGCATATTCTATTTATCATACAGTTATTAGATTTTAGATCAGATACTGTACTTGACGAAAAAGTTATTTGACGAAAAATCTATTTGACGAAAGTCGTTCTAACCGATGACAGACACCGTCTGAGCGGATTTTTTTTTGAAAGATCTGATTTGTTAGGAATGTCTGATACCTTTAATGATTTATTATTCGGATGACATGAGAAATATTGATATCACCTATCATTATTATCACCTGTAGCCAAGATCGCGAATACCCAACATCTTCAAATATCAGTTCCAGTGGACTCTCAAGCAGTTCCCTCAAGGAATTGATGGAAGGTGGTGGACCATTCAGTAACCAGCTTACTACTGAACTGGTGTAGTAGTTGTACATCAACACGCAGGATAGACCAGTGACCAGGATTGTGACTTTGCGAGCTAGGGCACGAAAAGTAAAATTGATTATGAGTCCATGTTTATTTGTATTTAGTTAGGATCAAAGTTATAAGAGTATCTCGGTAAACTGACACAGGGTCGGCGGCCAGTATTCAAAGAATGTATGAGATTTTTTTTCTGAAATTTAGAATTTTATTAGTTTAACAAAATGGGAGCATTAAAAAGTTCAACATTTTTAATTAAACATGAAGTTGTATAAAATTTCATTTTATTTGACTTTGATAACTTCAGTAATAAAAAACCTTAATCGAATGTCAGTCAAAGTGATAAATGGGTACTTAGCTTTTGAAAGTAACAAATTAGTGTCGACATCAGGTGATTTGAAAATAATCATTCGAATACTGTTGCCAACAAAGATTAAAAAGCGTTGAGACAACAGAAAAAAAAAATACCAGATGAAATCCTCTTAGTTCCATTGTCATCAATGTCTTGGAAAACTAAAGACACAAACACAAACTAGTTAATACCAATAGTACAATTTACAAAATAAACAACAAAGTCTAACTTTTGAGTTTTACATACATTGCTGGCAAACAGAAGCCACGACGGAGAAAACGGCATACTGAATCGACGATGGACGTTGTTCTAACAATGCTGTCAGCAGGAGGAGAAAGGAACATAATGCTGAGACTCCAATCACGCACCACCAGGCAGTAGGGCTGAGAGGTCTTAAGAACTGGTTCTCGAATTTCCCAGGACCTTTTGTTGGTATACGATAGTAGTATCGCGTTCTGGAAGACAATGCACTTGAACTTGAAAGAAACAACATTTGTATGTTTAAAATAAAGAAACTAAAAAAATGCATGAATTTTAATAATAAATAACTAAATAAATATTTTTGGGACATTTTTCACACATCACCATCTAGTCCCAAACTAAGCAGAGCTTGTGCTATGGGTACTAGACAATGGATATAATACTTATATACTTTTTTTTTGTAAATAAATACTTATAATACATAAGAAACAACCAGACCAACACAAACACTCATGTTCATCACACAAATATTTGTGTCCTGTGGGAAACCACTAGACCACAGAGGTCGTCATAATGATGCAAATACAACAGAAGTAGGTCTCGTACAGACTCGTTTACCTTTTGCGATAAAATACTTGAATTTTAATCCCATAGCGGGAATAATATTTGCATAGCCTCGCAGATAATTGTTTTGAGGCTCTTTGTTTGTTTCTGTAATGTGTGTGTTTTATACGTTATGGTACCCATGATACAGGGATCTTGCGTGTGGTAATATGAGTAAGAGGTGTATTTATTTAAATTTTATGTTGGTGGCGCTTTCGTTTTCAACTTTCTTAGATAATATAAGCAAGCAAGAGACAGATGATTTGCGTTACTAAAAAAAAGCTTGAGTCAAGCAGTATGTAATTTTAAGCTGTAAGTTATAATGCTGGCACTTTTTGTTACTTAGGCTGACCTTTGATGTTCTCTATCACCAATTTAATGGACATACTCACTCAATCGCTGTTAGAGGAGGATTCAGCACATCGATTTTCTCCTGAACGCTGTATAGAAGACGTATTATTGGTGACATATCTTGCTCTCTGAAGTATAAAGCGTTGGATACCACCTAAAAGTAAAACATTTCGAGTGTACCTCAAGGACCCATGTTAGGTCCACGGATTTTTTTTAAATTAGTAAAATGCTGTTGCTATCACCAGGGATGATCAGACCATTTATTTTTTTATTAAAATCCGTGACTGAATATGGCTTTTTACTAGTACAATGTATTATGCAGCAAAACTTAACGTATTTTTTTTAGGAAGAACATTCATACCCTTGAGCTATTTTTTTCATATGTGCCAATCCATCTATCTGTGATCGTAGGAATGTACCTGTAACATAGTGTTATGAAATATTAAGTCTTTGTAATTTATTACTGGACTAAGGTTCCTCCTAAATTTGCAAGATTTGTGGTTTTATGTTAAAGATAACCAGACTGACGAGTCACTATTAAAGTCTGACCAACTCGGTCCACCATCTTTTAAGCGGTCTGCCATTCATGGCAATTATGGTAGACTCTGCGGTTCAGATGGCTAACAGTTAATGGGGCCAATTAATTGATAGTTTATGTTACTCAAATACATGGTATCCAATTGCAAATCACCCTCGATAAATCTCAAGACGAGCTTTAAGATAGACAATGCACTTCACCGTACCCAGTAGTAGACTGATTTGGTATGCTTTTGTTAAATAAATATGCAAAATTACTTTACCTAATATTGTGTATTTTAGCGACCACATACATAATAGCAGCAGCTGTTTGCGTTATCATAGCAACTCCAGGTACCGGTTCTAGACCCGTTAACGATGCCGGATCAAATCTTTTTGGGGCTGGCTGTACCTAAAAGAAAACAAAATTTCGTCATCAGTATTAGTTACTTTTACTGTTTTAATAAGGTTCCGTGTGGTGCCGGACGTAAAGAATTGCACCACCCTCTCTCTTCTCATGGGTGTCGTAAAAGGCGACCAAGGGATTCACCAGAGGATGGGCAGCAGCGTTCTCCGAGTATTTAAACAACCAACTGCGATCGCCAACCCGCCTGCCAAGCGTGGCGATAATGGCAAATCCCCCCCCTTTGGGGGAGGCTTTTGTCCAGCAGTGGACATTATTCGGCTGAAATGATGAATAAGATTAAATCTCCCAACATTATAGTATCGGTGCTTTACCTTTTATGTAGTTAGTAGTTGAGCAAGAATGCATTTCATAGAGGCAGCTTTTAGAGCACTTTTTTTTCTAAATAACTCCCATTACTTCCCAGAATAAATCTCTGCTTACTTTTGTGCTGTACTACTGCTATGGTTAAATACTTTTGAGAATTTTGAAGTTATAAAAATAATGTATCTACTTACGACCAAAATCATCTTCATAGAAATACTCTGAAAGTCCCATCTTTGATAATATTTGTATCCATTCAAATCTACATCAAGATTCAATCCAATTATGGTATTCCAAGTCCCAACTTCTTTTATAACTAATCTTCCTCCTTGTATCTTTCCAAAGTTGTATACATCATATAGTTTATACTCAGAATTACCTTTAAAAAACAAAAAATATTTAAATCTTTTTTTTTTTTTTTCATTTAAAAAAACTATATCCGTTAGATCGGCGAATAAGTGACTACGCACATGCACACACTTCCGCACATGCTTATGTGCGGAAGTGTGTGCATTTCACTCTGTAAACAAGGCAGGGAGGACGATAAAAACATGGTTATTGCTAGTATAAACAAGAATTTGGAACAAATAAGTAGTTTCTAGGTAGTTTTTTAAACAAATTTTATATTGAAATGTCAAAATAATGAGTATTACTATTTATAATACATACCCCCAGCTTCCGAAAGGCTGATAAACGCAAAAATTAACTAATCAGCTGTCAAATCTCAGGTCAAGCGATATGATTAGTTGGTAACATTTTTGCCGGCCAATCACAGAAGCTGACATTAGATTTGACAATAGATCAGATTGATCAGCCTTCCAGAAACTGGGGTCTGTGTTCATTGTGAAAGAGAGTCTAAAATCACATGGATTCGCACAGATCTTTGACCTAGCGTTCTTTATCTTATAAAATACCTAGTCCTTCTTATTCAAAAAAAGAATAAGTAGAAAATAATTTCCTGTGGCTAAACTATTAGGGAACTCGATTTGATTGATTTTTTGTGTACGGTCAGGGAATGTGATACTCAATACGTGGTTTTATTTAATGTCGTATCGTCATCTCCACTTTGTATAATTAAATAGGATCAAACTTTAAAAATAAATAAATAAATCATCACTACATAGTATAAAACAAAGTCGCTTCCCGCTGTCTGTCTGTCCCTATGTATGCTTAGATCTTTAAAACTACGCAACGGATTTTGATGCAGTATTTTTTTAATAGATAGAGTGATTCAAGAGGAAGGTTTATATGTACATTCTGTAGTATATTTAGTATCAGCATTGCACCCGTGCGAAGCCTGGGCGGGTCGCTAGTAATAAATAAATAAATGTTTTGGGTCATTTTTACACGGCTCCATCTAAAAAAACCACAGTTTAAAAAGCTTTGAAGTTTTTGATTCCATTTTACATACATACATACATATTATCACGCCTGTTTCCCATTGGGGTAGGCAGAGACTATGGATTTCCACCTGCTACGATCCTGACACACCTCTTTCGCTTCATCTACGTCCATTAACCTCGTCATGCATGCTCGTCGGTTTAGAGAACTCTTAACCTGGCTTTTTTTGAGAACATCCGCGATTTGATCGCGATACGTTCGCCGAGGTCGTCCCCTTCCAACTCTTCCATCCACACTCGCTTCGTATACTTGTTTCGTCAATCTCCTCTCGTCCATCCTATCTATATGTCCAAACCATCTTAACATACCTTTCTCAATCTTTGTCACTACATCTATATTGATTCCATTTTAATTTTGATATTTCAGAAAATTCGCCAAGCTCAACTCCAAAACCAGGGCCATTAAGGAACATTTTTATCCAACAAAGTATCTTTATTTACCATCTCAACTAACAGATGACCTGTCTCTTAGCTCACTGAAAAAAGTAAGTGCGAAGATATTTCTCCTGTTCCTATAAGCTCTTAATGATAAGATCTAAAGTCCCACTTTCACACATCGTTTGTTAGCGAGTTAGCGATAAGCCACAAGTTCTGATAATGAACGGAAATTTATCTTTTTCTTCTTGCACTTTAGTTAATTCCCACTTAATTCTTATCTTCACATCTTCACGGTGGATATGAATGGGACTTGAAGTGGCATTGTTTGAAGGGGTGATTGAAATAAAATTGTGGGGAATTATTAATAACTGGCTTCTGCTTACGGCTTCGCTTCCTATGTCGATAAAAGTATCCTATATTTTTATCCAAAACATGGTCTATCTGTGTATCAAATTTTATCGATGCTTGAACAAACAAACGGACAGTTACAGTTTCATAATAGTCATGATTAGCTACGTAAAACTGATTCGTAAATTTTTCATATTTTGAAGCAAACCCTGAAGAGATTTGAAAACTGCAAGCGATTCAACATTTTTTGGAAAGAGATAGTATCGTTACAACTTTGAATAAAAGTAGTAGTACCTATTACTCTATGGCTAATTGGTTATTGTGTAAAGTCCCGACGGAAAAGTTAATCATAATATCAAGTAAATGAACTATTGCTTGTACAGGAAATGGGATGTTTTACTAGTATTAACGTGAATGCAAAGTAATTTCCTTTCCTTTATGTATATTGTATCTTTCGTTTGAATAGGCATTCTCTCTTGTGTCCTGTTCGTTTAATTTGAAGTAGTTATTGTTTAATTCTTTATGCACAACTGGGTACAACGTTTCTCTATCAGACAACCTTAGGGTAATGCAGAGACAAAGAATAAGGTAGATGCACCATTAAAGTAGTAAAATATGTTTAGTACTACGGACTTATAATTACATATAATAAAAATAAATAAATACCTATGTATATACTACTACTATATACTATATACAAACCTACATATACAACTCAAGTACTAAGTATTTATTTTAGTAAATAATTAAATTACATAATGTTCTAATATTCCAACAAATAAATGTAAATCATTGATGAGCAGAGGTCAAAATTAAACTTTTTACTGAACCCTTACCTATAGTTGTTATTGTATTAAGCTAAGCTAACGGTACACCCCTTATATATATAGGACTCTTAAACAATTCTTTAACATAATTTAAGAACTAAAACCTAACCTTTCGAAGCAATCACAATATCAGCATCCACGCTAATATTCAGGGTTTCAAACACTTCAAACATGCTCACATTACGTCCATCAAACTTGACTGTATCGATTTCAGTATCATTAAAGCTTTCAGTTTTTCCTTCGTCATCGTCAATAAAGAGCCATTTGTGATTTGAATCCAGCCACATTTTTTCGGAAGCCTGCAAAGTGTTGTTTATTTACTTAACATGTTTGTTTGTGTTAATCCCAGTACAGATTGAACCCAGTAGTCTATCTACGGCTTGAAGATTTGTGAATGAGGTGACTAATGGTTTCTTAACATGCTAAACGCAAATATCTGTTTTTTTTTCAAGTGAAAAATAAAGTACCATTGTTTACTGAAGTGTAGGTAGTTTATCTACTGAAACAACTAACTCCTTCTTTACTTCATATTGTTAGCAATTAGTCCTGTTGCGTGTTCCAAAGAAATACCTATAAATATTATTCATGTAGGTATCTAAAGTTTTAATATTTGATTCCGTAACCATGTTCCCAAATTAGCAATCATAATTACAATTATTTACGGATAGAGGATAAATTGACTAAATTAAAAAAAAAAATGAAAAAAAAATTAAAAACTCACTTGGGAACATGGCAGGCTAATCTAAGCACTCGCCGAGTGAAGACGTATCATATTATAATTTGTTGAATAGTATACAGTGAGTAAATATTAAAGTGATTGTACAGAGCTATACAAGTTTTAATTTCTCAGCGACTACAATATCATACTCAGATAAAAGAAAAAAAAACTTTATAAATAGAAAAAAGCATGCATGCAAAAAGTACACGTTGGAGCACAAACACTGGTTATTATGGAATCGAGTATAGTGTGAGCTGTATGAACTATAATACAAAAGGTCCGACCTCTACGGCTGCTCGCAATAAACTGACCCCACTCCTTCGAAATTCGTCGTACTATTTAACCGTAGCTCTATTGATTTGATTTATTGGAGCAACTAACCTCTTTAATTTTATAAAATTACTAGCTTTTACCCGCGGCTCCGCTCGCGTTAAATTCTGCTAACCCACATCAGTCCAGTCCAGTCCAGTCCATTCCAGTCCAGTCCACTGCCCCGCTACCCCACTGCCCCGCTGCCCCACTGCCCCGCTGCCCCACTGCCCCGCTGCCCCACTGCCCCGCTGCCCAGCTGCATCACTGCCCCGCTACCCCACTGCCCCAATACCCCACTGCCCCCCTGCCCCGCTGCCCCGCTACCCCACTGCCCAGCTACGCCGCTGCCCCACTGCCCCGTTACCCCACTGCCCCACTGCCCAGCTGCCCCACTGCCCCTCTGCCTTCCCCGCAGCACCCCACTGCCCCGCTGCCCCGCTACCCCACTGCCCCGCTGCCCCACTGCCCCGCTGCCCCACTATACCACTGCCCCACAGCCTGCCCGCTGCCCCTCTGCCCCGCTTCCAGACTGCCCCGCTGCCCCACTGTTCCGCTGCTCCGCTGCCCCGCTGCCCCACTATCCCACTGCCACACTGCCCCGCTGCCCCGGTAACCCACTGCCCCACTGCCCTGCTGACCCACTATCCCACGGCCCATCATCCTGCCCGCTGCCCCACTGCCCCGCTGCCCCCTGCCCCGCTGCCCCACTGTCCCGCTGCCCCGGTAACCCATTGCCCCGCTGCCCAGCTGCGCCGCTGTCCCACTGCCCCACTGCCCCACTTCCTGCCCCGCTGCCCCACTATCCCACTGACCCACTTCCTGCCCCGCTGCCCCGCTACCCCACTGCCCCGCTACCCCACTGCCCCGCTGCCCCACTATCCCCGCTGCCCCGGTAACCTACTGCCCCGCTGCCCAGCTGCGCCGCTGTCCCGCTGCCCCACAATCCCATTGCCCCACATCCTGCCCCGCTGCCCCACTATCCCACTGCCACACTGCCCCGCTGCCCCGGTAACCCACTGCCCCACTGCCCTGCTGACCCACTATCCCACGGCCCATCATCCTGCCCGCTGCCCCACTGCCCCGCTGCCCCTCTGCCCCGCTGCCCCACTGCCCCCCTGCCCCACAGCCCCGCTGCCCCAGTATCCAACTGCCCCGCTGCCCCGGTAACCCACTGCCCCGCTGCCCAGCTGCGCCGCTGTCCCACTGCCCCACTGCCCCACTTCCTGCCCCGCTGCCCCACTATCCCACTGCCCCACTTCCTGCCCCGCTGCCCTACTGCCACGCTGCCCCACTGCCCCGCTGGCCCGCTGCCCCACTGCCCCGCTGCCCCACTGCCCCGCTACCCCACTGCCTCGCTGCCCCACTATCCCACTGCTCCGCTGCTCCGGTACCCTACTGCCCCGCTGCCCCGCTGGCATGCTGCCCCGCTGCCCCACTGCCCCACTGCCTCGCTGCCCCGCTGCCCCGCCCCGCTGCCCCACTGTCCCGCTGCCTCGCTGCCCCGCTGTGCTACAACCCCACTGCCCCACTGCTCCACTACCCCGCCACCCCACTGCCCCACTATCCCACTGCCCCACTGGCCCAATGCACCGCTGCCCCGCTGCCCCGCTGCCCCACTACCCCACCGCCCCACTGCCCCACAGTCCCACCGTCCCACTGCCACTGTCCTACTGTCCCACCGTCCCACTATCTCACTGTCCCACGGCCCACTGTCCCACTGTCCCACTATCTCACTATATCACTATCGTTATCGTCCCGTCCCATGTCCCATGTCCTGTCTCATGTCCCATCCTATGTCCAGTCCCATGTGCCGTCCCACTGTCCTGTCCCATGTCCCGTCTCATGTCCCGTCCCATTTCCCGTCTCATGTTCCGTCCCCTGTCCAGTACACTGTCCCGTCCCCAGTCCCGTCCCCTGTCCCGTCCCCAGTCCCATCCCCAGTCCCATCCCCTGTCCACTCCACTCCACTCCACTCCATCGTACATTACTATCCGCTCGTGCAAATGCATAGAAGCTTCGATCTGTCGGGTGAGTACGCAACCCACGAATTATTTTTTTCTTTTTTTCTTTCTTTCTTTCTTTCTCAAAACCCATACCAGTTTTTAAGTCAGATCATCAGCTTTCAAACAAAAAAAAAACATCAAAATCGGTCCAGTAGTTTTAGCGTGATGCTGGAACAAACAAACAAACAGACGTTTACAATTTTATAATAGTTATGATTATAATAGTTAAGATAATATAAGATGAAGAAGGTAATTAAAAATTGTAGACTGAAAATAGTATTTTTTTAGTTACACCAAGATAACTTTATGCTTATTCGTATATTAAGATGGATACAATATAACAACGTTTAGGTACTTCTAAATTTTATTGCTTTTCATACAAAAAATTAGAGAAATCGCAATTTAGAGGTAGCTTCCAGTCCTTGTCTGTAAGTCGAAAGATTCTGATTTTCGGTTGGCTCAAAAGACTGCATTTCCAAGATGGCACCACCCACATACGACAGGATTTTTTTTTCTACTCTGTACAATTCGGCCCGACCAAAAAGTTTTTAATGCAATTTCTTTAGCAGCCGTATTTTCTCTATAGAGGCGCGCGCTAGAGCGCATGCGTGCGAATGACAGCTGGATATGAGCGCCTTAATCACCTTAATGTATGCAAAATGTTGTAGAAAAATATAATTAAAAATCACCGGTTCCCGTCATCGTAGCGAAGTAAAATACATACCAGTTTTTAAGTCAAATCATAAGTTTTTAGTCACAAACCCTTTCAACAAAATCGGTCTAGTAGTTTTATAGTGATGCTGGAACAAACAAACAAACAAACAAACAAACAGACAACTGACATTTAACAATTTTATAATAGTAGTAGATTATGTTCCGACATACAAGTATACCAAGCATTGAATTAACCATGGTGTAATAATAGGTGAAACATATTATTATGCCATGAAAGTAACTAAGTATTCGAACCATCGATGGATAATCAATTAACGGATAATCCCTCGCCTAGGGCCAGAATCACGTAGCCAATGAAAAGGGTAACAAAAAAAAGGTAAGGGCACGTGTCATCGATTTTCAGACTTCAACGTACTTCTGTTCACACCCACTACTTCCATTACTGAAGAGTCTCCTTATAGATCGTTTAAGAGGATAGAGAGAGAATCTTAATAATAATAATTAAGAATGGCAAACTAAAAGTTATAATAAACTAACAATACCCCCTACGTTTTTTAGTACCTTTAAAATTTTTACGCAGGCCTGCACAGATGGTTTTCAAGCCATCAATCTAAAAAAAACAGCATCTATTCTGAACACAGTGTGGAACAGTCGCAACTATCCATCCATCAACCATATTGATGGTTGGCGGCCAACTATTGTACGTTTCACACGCCATTATTTTCCTCGTACAACAAAACTGTTGAACCAACTTCCGTCAGTGGTTTTTCCGAACTAATTCGACATGGGAGCTTTCAAGAAAAGAGCATACGTCTTTTTAAAAGGTCGGCAATGCATTGGCGACTCCCTTGGTGTTGCAGATGTCCATGGGTGGCGGAGATTGCTTACTATTAGGTGACCTGCTTGTTCATTTGCCCTCCTATGTTAGTAAAATAACTATATCATGAGGACTGTTGCAGAGAATTATACCTCTTCAATCACAAAGCATTTTGTAATGTACGTTGATCAGATAAACTCACTCATTTGATCAGGTCGTCTTATACAAAAAAAAAACCCATTTTCCTAACTACCCTTTTATTAATACTTTTTGTTTTGAACCCTAGATTTTTGTATCAAATTTGAATACCCTTGACTAGTTGAAACCGATGATAAAAGCAGAAGACTTAGATAAACTTTACGACTCTTCAAAAGATATTTACACTAAAGCTAATCACTTAAACTCTTCCATTGTACTTATGTTCCGTGTGGTGCCGGTAATAAAGAATTGCACCACTCTATCTCTTCTCATGAGTGTCGTAATAGGCGAAAGGGATTTCACCAGAGGATGGGCAGCAGTGTTCTCTGAGTATTTAACCAATAAACTGCGATCGCCAACCCGCCTGCCAAGCGTGGCTATTATGGCATATCCTTCTCTTTTGGGGGAGGCCTATGTCTAGTAGTGGACGTCTTTTTGGTGAAATGATGATGATGATTGTACTTACAAAATATAAGACATCTTCAGTCTTTTCACATCCTCCATCTATGATAACTCCTATAGGGTAGAACCTGCGCAGCAAACATTTTTCGATTCCGTTGTAGTCAGTCGGAGTTATGTCAAAAGATGTTTTTGATACAGCAATATTAAGATTTGACGCTCTTTTTGTAAATTGATGAGTCCCTAAAATGAAAATCACTGTTAAGTATAAACATTTTGTAACATTCGTCGCAATGGCAGCCCTAATGCGAAAACTGATGAATATGAGCTAGTAGAGCCATTATTTACTCTATTTCGTTAGAACAAATGGATGTGGAATTGTGGAATAAGTCAATCAATCAATCAAAATGCCATTTATAAAATGCAGGGTAAAGCCAATTAGCGTTTATTGAACGTTGACAATGAAGGTAGCCCCCCAAAAACGCCTGCCCTTCACCGTTTCGCTAGGGAGAAGAATAGCGGTGCGGCACAACAAACTCCCTTCTTCTTCTATTGTGTCAACATGAGCTATATAATGATAATAGCTCATGCCGTGGGGAAAAGATTGTCAGTCAGCAGGTTGGTAGCGGGGCTGACAGTCCAGGTAGCGCCGGACGACCAATTAATTATCCTCACACGTGGAGGCTCTTTTAATACACCCCAAACAAATAAACACCCTAGCAACACGTCTGTATTATTAAAAATACATCCATATAATTTTCAAATTAAACTTGTTTAAAAAATATGCTAAATGTGAGCTAGCACACACTATTTCACTTCCAATAAATAAAGAGGGTTTTTTTTTTACAAATTTATACTATGAGCAATAGTTATTGCCCGTATCACTATCATAATCAAATGGATTGAAGGTGCAGGGGACTAGGGTGTAGTAATAATAAATAATTTCTTAGATTTGACACCACAATGCTTAGGTTCCCTTTTACAAAATCCAGAAAAAGAGGGAAAGAGTGTGGCTTAGACCACACTTTGTCAAGGAACTTACGGGCCAATGATAAGAAACTAGTACAGTGCTTAAAAAAGTAAAGTACTTACAATAAAGATTGTTATCACAAGTTAGCAAACAAACAAACTTAATTTCCCTGTACTTAAAATATTCAATGCCAAAATTCAAAGCGTTTTGGTCTAGTCCGAAAATTAGACAAGGTAATATTGACATCAATATTACTTGAAACCACATCTTGATAGAAGGTTTTATATCAAGTTCTGATTGTTTAGTGAAATTAAATTTATATTTTCCCTTTTGATATATTTTGCAGAGTGTACAGTCAGGTAAAAAATCATATTTAAAGAAATTATTAGAATTAATTATGGGGTAAAACGACTATGACGCCTTTATAGCAAGCTATGCATATTATCATGAAAAAAAACCGGCCAAGTGCGAGTCGGACTCACGCAATAAGGGTTCCACCATACCACCCATCGACCTGATACCCCACATAAACTGATTTAATTTAAGAGAGTTTATCTAAAGACATCAACGCACAGGCGCGAAATATGAATTTTTGCATCTCTGTCTTACGCAGGTACCACCACATATGTCTATATTTGTCTTTATTTGTTGGTAAACTACATAATATGCACTATAGTCTGACCAAGTTTGACGCTGGTATTTATAACAGTTTTGAATATAGAGCAGGAACAAAAATGTTGAAAAAAATGCATGTTTTTTGAGGTTTCTTGTATTGGGTCCCCCTTTGGTTTAAGTTTTTTTTTGTTTTTAGTATTTGTTGTGCACACTCTGCACCAGAATATTCGCCACAGGCAATAAGATCCCACAAAGGTTAATCCCTCGAAAGGATTAAATTGTCCGTACCCAGGATGCACCGGCCAAACCACTGCCGTTCCCTCTAGACTTGTCCAGAAGGACAAGCAGCCGTTAGGCACACGTGGAGGTTTTCTGGCCAGCACCCCTGTCAAGATCAAACTGTTACTCCTGATGTGTGGTTGACTGTACTATATAGCTGGTCTCATGATGATGCCAGACGCTTGATTTAAAAACCGGCCAAGAGCATGTCTGGCCATGCTAAGTATTATAGGATTCCTCAAGTAGGTCTAATTACAAACGAATCAAATCGAATATTAATCATTGCTATTTTAGCTTTTGCAAACAGCGCCACCTAGCGCTAAATTTAAGAAGCTAAATTTAAGAAGTGTGTCATATCAACATAACTTCTTTTTGTGATTTTTTTAAATAGAAAGTAACTAAAGGAGCATTATTTGATTAGATCATTTTTCTCCAAGGTCAATGACCTATGAACTAGGACGTCTTAAGTATTTTTCAGTTTTCTCACTATAACTCAAAAATTTATAATCACATTATACTCAAAATAATTTTAAAAGAGAGTTTTTATAAAGGTCTATCAATCTGGAAGACTATTAGTTTCTACGTTGCATAGTTTAGAAATGGCAGGGGGGGGGACACATTGCAAGCCACTTTGGCGAACTGTATTTCGCAGATGGTAAACCTGATAATAAAGTTATGTATGAAACATTACCTTCATTTTAGTAGACCTATTCAATGATACCCCACAAAAAGGGGTGCAGCGAAAATACATTTTTCATCCCCATTTCACATGTATGGGTGCCACCCCTAAAATGCGTTATCAAGATTTTTTTATTCTTTTAATATTGAGATCTATATCTAAACCATTTTCGAACAAAATTTCATTTACTTATGTTTATAACTGTAGAAGTTATCAAGCTGTAAAGGATTAGGACAGACGGACAGACGGACAGACATGACGAAACTATAAGGGTTCCTTGTAGGACTACGGAACCCTAAAAAGATATATATTAACTTATTTAGTGTAATTTAATGTTCAGATTACTTTAATAACGTTACAAAATACTAGGAAAACAGCAATATCAGTAGTAGGTACCGCTACATATACACATGTACAGTGTAGGTAGATCGTTGGAAAAGCGTGTTTACAATACATGTTCAAAATTGCAGTCTAGCGACACTGTTATCATTGCCAAATATAAGTTTTAAATAAGACAATTGATTTTCGTACTATTTGTTTGATTAAAGTTAGTAATTTGTATTTCAATAGCCATTTAATTTAATTTTATTTTAATACACGTTACACACAAAATAGTAGATGATGATACAAGGGTCGAAAGGAATCAATTCCCATACGAGGTATTTAGACGCCTGAGCGCAGCGAGGGCGGCTATAGCCCGAGTAGGAATTGATGACTTTGTCCCGTCATTTCGAATATAAGGAAAGTAAAAAATTGTCGTTTTTCTAAAATACATACCGTAAACTGCCCTAACTTGGCCCACAAGCCCTACTTTGCCTAGTTATTTTTTGAGTAAACTATAATAGCTATGATTTCCGTACTTGGGGAGCTTTGAAAACTATGACAACGCAACGCTAACATTTGGTTCAGTTATAAAGTGTCGGTGCGTGTAAAAATTAAGTTAATGCCTTAGGCAAAATAGGGCTTGTTGGAAAAGTTAGGGCATTTTACGGTACCAATTTTCTTGTGTGTTCGCCACTTCATAAAATCATTGTTTGTATATAAGTATCATTCCTTTGAAATTTCTGGCAAAAGATTTTCGATTACTGTATTTGCTTCGTCTTTATCCGAATCTGGGGTCATCATTGCAGAATCGCATGAACTCATTTTTAATCATATATTAGTCTTTAAAACCGAGATTTTGAATTTCGGTATAGACAGAGTATCTCACCAAATTATATAGTCTTTTTTAAATTTTAAATATGGAACACACTGAGTAACCGCGCCGTCGCGCGGCGTGGCGGGCCGTACGTCAGGTATTTTTTTAAATTCACACTGGCTGTTTATGTCTCACAAGACCGCAGAATTTTTTATTTTATTTTAATCGATATTTTTCTTAATAGTGTAAAATTTTTCGTAGCCGACTATAATTCTATTTTTAAAATTCATTCCCGCCCTGGGGAGGGAGGCAATTACTATGAGTCTTCCCTGCCCTAGAGAGGGAAGCAGCGTTTTCCACCCGCTACTCAGATCAAACAAACACTACTTTCCGAGTATGAGAAATGAAACCATATTTTCCTTTCAAGTGGCGCGGCATAAGACACAACAAATAGTTATTTGTTATACAAGAGTGCAAAGTTGCTTTTTAACCGCGTGCTCAATTTTGATGCCCGAGCAAGCGAAGGATTCTAAAATTGAATCACGAGCGCAGCGAGTGATTCAAAAGTTTGAATCCTGAGCGTTAGCGAGGGAATCAAAAGAGCACAAGGTGAAAAATCTTTGCACTCGAGTGCAACACGTAACTTTTCATCCCACCTCAGCGAGGAAATGACTAAATGCAAAAAATAAAACATTTACAATCACAAGATACTTTTATTTCAGTTTAGGTATTAACTACTACATTATGATAGGTAAGTATTACAGAATTATTTTTAAATTATAACAAATAATACTTAGGTATACCTAATTAAGAAAAATTGAAAGTAACGTTGCTACAGTTACTTAAGTTGAGAGTAATATTTTTGTTAGGTACTGTAATGTTGGTGTTAGTGACTTGTGTACTTTTTCGGTAAACTATCTGTCATACTTAATAGTTGTACCGATTCATCGGATTCCTTGGCGTAAATGAGCAAAACGTTTTCTGAGAATGTTTTGGTTCCTATAGCTAGTCGCCACATGTTAATCATATCGTATTGTTTCAAATACTTCTCGCGTGATTGTTGAGGGAGAAAGCTCATTTGTGCATTATTAACAGTTTCAGTCAATTCTGTTTGCGTCAAATAAACTTCCTCGTCGCTAGAACAACTCATTTTAGGGTAATAGATCTGTGCATTTTAGGTTTTTCACTTGTTTTCAAGTTTGTTGTTTTTAACCTAATATTAACAATATGACGTGAAAAGAAACTGGCGCGCGCAAAGCAAATAAAAAAAAAGTACACCAAGAAGGTTCCGAGTCTGAGTTTTTAACAAATTAACAAATTAAAAAAGGTTGTATGATAAATTCTGCACCATGGAGGGAGAAGTAAATAGGTTTAATGATGTTTTGAATTCACAAACGTAGTGCACACGATGTTCTAAATTCAATTTACTTTATCCTCTAGGGATAAAAACGGCTTTTGCACTCAGATATCGAAGAGCAAAAATACTCTTTCCGAGATGGGGGGGGATGAAAAAAAAATGATAACTTTAGACTCACAGAAGCCTCTTGGGCATTATGTGAATTAATGTGAAAGTGTATTAATCAAAACTCAATTAAGATATTAGTATTTAATGCTTTTTTAGAGCTTCTTTCTTGTTCTAGTTTCAAAATTGAAAATAAAAAAGCGGATTCCGCCTTTAAAATAATAAATATCGTCTACTTAAAAACACCAAACTTATGTAAGTGTGTACTTAAAAAACCTCACTAGATAAAAAAACTGTCCAGCTATTTCTATTATTATCGTACTGGAAATTGCTGGCGTGTTATTTCGTTGCGTACGGAAAAGAGCTGATTGATGTATTCTTTTTTTTTAAATATCGTAGCTATTTCCGGACAAATGGGAAAAAATCGCTACAAACCAACAATAAACAAGAAAAATACAAACAATAAATTGAAAGATTTCGTTCAGTATTTGTTAATTAAGTAACTATAATAGTAGGTACCTGACGCTTATTTGGAACAACTATATAGCTGGTGTGGCTACCATGATTTTTATGGTTCCTTTTATGTGCCCACGTAAAAACAATTTATCCGATATACCATATACCTACGTGATAAATTGTAGCAGCGACTGTATTTGACGCGTTGGTAGTCCCCGAAAAGAAAATATGATAAAATATTTGGTACCCCTGCCTGGGCGTGCAGAATTTACATTATGATATACAACTTATGTTTAAAACATTAGTAATATTTTATCAGACGTCAAATTGCTGTATAATGATTTTTAAATATCAACTATATGACTGTGTACTTGGTGGAGCTCACGAAAGAAAACAATAAGTGTAGCTCTTCAACTCAGCCTATCGTAGTCCACTGTTGGACATAGGCCTCTCCCAAGTTGCGCCACAACACTCGGTCCTCTGCCATAGTGTAATAAATGCTAACAGTGAGTCAACTCCTTTGTCGCGGCGCAAAATTCCGACAGGCGACTACCTACTACCTAGTAGCTAAACATATGCAAGGGCTGTTACAAAAGAAAATATCTTTTGCCTAATAACATAACATAACCAGCCCATTACTGTCCCACTGCTGAGCACGGGCCTCTTCTCAGTATGAGAAAGCTAAGGCCTTAGTCTACCACGCTGGACTAGTGCGGGTTGGCGGTATTGTATTCCTCTTAATATATTATATTCTATATGTACAAGCAGACAAGCTGTTAGTACATATAGAATATAATTCCCTGTGGCTTCGCCCAATTCAGCGTGATTAACTACCTAACAAAAAAAAAAAACAGTTTTTCATCAAACATTTTGCATTTAAATTATTTGTTAGTAAGACAAAAAAACTTTTTAACAAAAAATTGAACCGACGAAAACAGAAACTGAAAAGCGAAAAATAACTAATTATGAGTCGGCGCCAAACGAACTTTTAACAAGCATAGTGCGTGTAAGTTGGAAGTGGCCGAGCGGAGAACGCATTTTTGGAAAGTTATTGTTTATCGTTGAAAATCTCACGTTGTATTTGATGTGACGTTGTTTTTATTATTTATTTAAAGTAATTTAATGATCTTCGTTGATTGGTTGTTTGGCGCCGACTCATAATTAGTTATTTTTCGCTTTTCAGTTTCTGTTTTCGTCGGTTCAATTTTTTGTTAAAAAGTTTTATTTTTCATTTTTTTGTGGTTAAACTCTAAATCCAGGTCTCCATTATGTCGTAGTGTCTAGAACTATATTTATGTATGTCAAGTTTCAACAGAATCGGTTAACAGGTAAGAATTCAGTGGGTGAACAAACACTCATCCCCTGTTTTACTACCCTTAGGGGTGGATTTTGATTTTGAAATTCAAATGGGACCAACTTCAAGATATACCCTATCCAATAAAAAAAGAATCATCAAAATCGGACCACTCTGTAAAAAGTTATGCGTGGTCATACATAAAAAAAAAAAAAAAAAAAAAAAAAAAAAAAAAAAAAAAAAATATATACGCGTCGAATTGAGAACCTCCTCCTTTTTTTCGTCGGTTAAATAAAATAAGCTAAAATGTACATTCTGTTTATTAATTAATCCGCCTCGATACAATAGTGCAACCGTTAAATATTTGGGATATTTATTATTAGATGTTTTAATTGTCTTTTATTGAACCTAATGACATAATATATCATCCTTAAATTTAATTCAGTTAAAAATCACAAACACGTGGTAGTGATTTCGTGTACCTGACACCCCTAAACGAGAGTACCGGCGGGCAAGCGATGTCGAGCCGGACTACCGCAGGCGTCGCGGGCAGGGGGGACCTCCGCTCTCCTTCATACCGCACCCCGTCGTTGCTCTGTCTGGCGCCTGAGTTGACTCACTTTTAGAATTTATTACATTATGCCTCTGCCTTCCGCATCCAGTCCCCCCCAGCCATCTTCATCAGGTTCGCTCATCGGTCCATCTGGCTGAGGGCGCCTTACGCTACGTTTGCCGATTTACGGTCTCCACACAAGGACTCGTCTGCTTCAGCGGCCATCGGTCCTTCAACAGACATGGCCAGCCCACTGCCATTTCAGCTTACTGGTCTTACAATAAGCTATGTCAGTCACTCCAGTTCTTCGCCGGATAACCTCGTTACGGATTTTATCCTTCAAAGAAACTCTATGCATACAACTAACTAATGACACCTGAATGTCATGTTAAATTGCCAAATTGGCGTAAATTAATTTAGGAAATTCTCAGCAGCAGCCCGGAGTCAGGATTTGTGCCCGGTAAATGGCGATAGGCTCGCCCCCTGTTACAGGGGACTATAACATAACTGGCGAAATGTGGGTCTGCTATACACCTCTGCCTACTCCTTCGGGGAAATACAGGCGTGATAATAATTTCTTAGATTTTCGCAATCACTACACATTATAATAAAACAAATTTTAACCGGATTAATTAATTAATTTCAATAATATACGCGATTTAATCCGGTTAAACTTTGTTTTACTATAATACAGGCGTGATGTTATGTTATGGCGTACAATTGGCAAAATTTCATGCAGCTTATATTATGTTTTTATTTAAAACGTGTTTCTCTTTATTCTTAAGCGTTATTTACTTCTTTATTTCTCTTGCACCAACCGTACTATTAAATTCTGCCATTTATTGATATAATATTCTATCGGCTTACATCAAAGTGCTTCGGGCGAAATCGTTATTATTCGGGCTTCTCCGGTGCATGCACAAAGCCGTACTGCATGGTTACATGAATGCCACTCACATGAATTACTGGAATACAATACCATTTATGCATAAAACAGCAGTTATTTTGTATATTTTAAACTGGACTCATTTAATGCATTTTAGTGGGCTATTCAGTCTTGTCTAGAAATTATTTTTTCCGTACGATTTTTTTTTATAGAGGGGGGCAAATGAGCTAGCGGGTCGAAGTACTATTAGATATTCTGTGACATAGATCCATGATCTAAGTGAACCATAGATATAAAGATGAAAATATTAGAAAGAAAAATTCGCTTACGAGCAGTGCTTTATCCGTTAAGATACCGTGAACTCTGCTTGTGGTATCGAATTTAACTTCCACTTTGTATCCGTCTTTAGGTGACGTCAGCAACATCTTATTAAGAAACAGAGTGTGTTCATTAACCTACTTGACTACCAACCAAACCAAGTTAACCAATCAACATAGCCTATCGCAGATTTTGCAGTTAGCTGTTGGATAAAGGTCTCACCCAAGTTATACCATGACGTTACATGGTCTAAAGATTTTTTTTTTGTTTTAGGGTCGAAATTCTGATGGATATCCTTCGTCTGGGGCAGGCGAAGGGATATATCAGTCTACTACTGACTAAAACCACACGGTGGCCATCCTTAGCGCAAAATAGAAGAGCTCCGGTAACTCCAATGGACTGCGCCGGTGCCCTCTAGTGCTACGTCTTTGACAAGGCCCGGGAAAACCACAAGTTCTAAAGGTGGGCACTGACGACGCATCCATTCAGACGCCGTTTTAATGACTACTTCCAAAAAAGCTTGACTTGTTCTAAGAATTACATACGTTTTCATCATACACGCACAGATTTTGGAATGCGGCCACGTCATTTGGACTGTTGGATGCATTGTCAGTGGCACACTTTTTAACCGACGAAAAAAAGGAGGAGGTTCTCAATTCGACGCGTATATTTGTTTTTTTTTTGTTTTTTTTTTTTTTTTTTATGTATGACCACGCATAACTTTTTACAGAGTGGCCCGATTTTGATGATTCTTTTTTAATTGGATAGGGTATATCTCGAAGTTGGTCCCATTTAAATTTCAAAATCAAAATCCACCCCTAAGGGTGGGAAAACAGGGGATGAGTGCTTGTTCACCCACTGAATTCTTACCTGTTAACCGATTCTGTTGAAACTTGGCACACATAAATATAGTTCTAGACACTACGACATAATGGAGACCTGGAGTTAGATTTTGACCACAAAAAAAGTTAAAATAAAACTTTTTAACAAAAAATTGAACCGACGAAAACAGAAACTGAAAAGCGAAAAATAACAAATTATGAGTCGGCGCCAAACAAACAATCAACGAAGATCATTAAATTACTTTAAATAAATAATAAAAACAACGTAACATCAAATACAACGTGAAATTTTCAACGATAAACAATAACTTTCCAAAAATTCGTTCGTCGTTCGGCCACTTGCAACTTGCACGCACATTGCTTGTTAAAAGTTTGTTTGGCGCCGACTCATAATTTGTTATTTTTCGCTTTTCAGTTTCTGTTTTCGTCGGTTCAATTTTTTGTTAAAAAGTTTTATTACAGTCACGGACCACTTCCAGAATTTCTAAAATTCCACAGACCCCTGTCAAAGAATATTAAAGGAAAAAAAAAACAAATCTTGAAAAAAAAAACCACTTTTATTGGTAATTTACTCACACTTACTAATATTTAATCAAATGTTATTTAAAATAATAAATGAGAAGGTTTTTTGGCCACAATGAGCACTTTAAATTGTGGAATAGTCTTCGATAAGGTAAGATGCATGTCATCTGTGACGTTAAATCAATTGCGATGCGATACAACTCCTAAGGGATCCGTGGACCCCACTTTAAGGAACCCTTCTTTAGGACCTGCATTAATAAAAACATGGAAAACTTGTCAGGGACTTTTTTTAGTTAATAATAATAAAATGACAGCTTGTAATTATTCTAATGCAGTTTATTTTTCATACGGATAAGAATCGATTGCTAATAAAAACAAACTGGCTCACTATGGTTACATTTTTCGACATTATTCTAAGTTTAAAAAAAAACCAAAATATTTTACTTTCCCAGATGGTTTTGCTAGCCATACGCACTGAATACTCAATATAACAAGTTGACATGAAAATGGCCAACCGATAGCAATTGAGCTGTCACAATTCAATAGCAGTCTGATTCTCTTTGATATTGCTAGTTCCTAAGCTAATGCTATCAATTTCCACAATAATTGGAGTCTTTGATGGTAAATTCTCTTCAGGATAATTTTATACCAATTACGAGTACGTGGAATATAATTAATAAGTACTATAATTAGGGACTTATAGGGCAAGTGTGATATTTATAAATATTGAGATTACAAATCTACTTATTAAAAAATTTTAAACTGATTGACAGACAACCAAAACCAGTTGGTCTAGGAGGATGAGATTTTGCACAGGAGTATATTTTCTTAGATAACGTAGGTGAGTACTAAAAAAGGATTTTAAAAATTCGTACCCTAAAGGGTTCGGAGTTGGGGTTGAAAGTTTGTATGGGAAACCTGTTATACCGAGCTGTCCGACGGATGAATGAACTGCATAAGCGACTGGACATATTTAAATGTAATTTGAGTGAACTCGCAAAAGTCCTGTTATATATTTTAAGTTACATGTAAACTTTTCATAGTACTTTGTATAGCTTCTTAGGTTTTCGCGATCACTACACATTATAATAAAACAAAGTTTAACCGGATTAAATCGCGTATATTATTTAAATTGGTTTCCCTGACGTTTCGAAAGCTTTGCAGCATTTCGTGGTCGCAGGTAGACTAAGATGACAAGCGTCTTTAAAAATATTTCTAAAAAATTATTTTATTTTATGACATGCTTATTTTTTTTTATTTATTTTTTTTGAATTTTTATTATTTTGTGACATTCGAATTTGACATCTATTAGCTATTGTGACTTTTATTTTATTTTTCTACAAGATTATATTGTGAACATTGTTACTTATGAATCTACTGACGTGTAAATTAACTTTATAAATAAATGAATATGAATATGAATATGAATATTCTACCGTACAATATTATTAATTAAAATCGTTTCGATGCACGCAGTAATCACTCACAATATCATTATCTTTTACAGTGCTTTTTTTTAGAAATATTTGTAAACACGCTTGTCATCTTAGTCTACCTGCGACCACGAAATGCTGCAAAGCTTTCGAAACGTCAGGGAAACCAATTTAAATAATATACGCGATTTAATCCGGTTAAACTTTGTTTTATTACTTTGTATAGTCTATAGTTTGTGTATAATGTTAGGATTTGATTGTTAGGTGTAAGTAATTGTTTGTTATTTTCGTTTCATATTTTTGTATTGTGTGTTTGCCTTCTCTATCGCGTTGGGCTAGCCTGTAATGATAGATGTAAGTTGTGATATTTGTAGGTTTCCGTACCCGAAGGGTGCCAAACGGGACCCTATTACTCTCGCTACGCTGTCCGTCCGTCCGTCCGTCCGTCCGTCTGTCTGTCACAGGGCTGTATCTTTGTAACGGTAATAGATAACCAGTTGAAATTTTCACAGAATATGTGCTGCTATGAGGTGTGTCACGACAAATACTACTAACAAAAAAAAGGCAAAACCAAAGGGGGTCCCCATACAAGAAACCTCGAAAAACATGCATTTTTTTCAACGTTATTGTTCCTGTTCTATCTTCAAAACGGTAATACATACTAGCGTCAAACTTGGTCTGATTATAGTGCATACTATGTAGTTTTGCAACAAATACTAAAAACAGGACATACATAGACATATATGGCGGTACCTACGGAAGAAAGAGATGCAAAAATTCACATTTTATATATATATACGTTCGTTGATGTCTTTTGATAAACTCTCGTAAATTAAATCAGTTTCTATGGGGTATTAGGTCGATGGGTTATACGGAACCCTTACTGCGTGAGTCTGACTCACACTTGGCCGGTTTTTATTTATATTTTTCACCGAATTTCATGCGTGCGAAGCCACGGGCAAAAGCTAGTTTTGAAATCGAATAAATCATACTCATAACAACTGATATTATTATGTAAAATACAAAATGAAAACTCTTTATTAAACACGAAAAAAATATGCATACATACTTGACTCATATTCATGTAACTGTATTTTTAGAATTTTTACAAAACTATTACCTCCATTTTATTACCTCCAGGCGCAGGACTAGTCGTTGTGGCGATGCTTGGGAGAGGCCTATGTGCAGCAGTGGACGTCTTTCGGCTAAAATGATGATGATGATGATGATAAAGTGTGTTTTTTTGGAGTTTTAGGTTTGAATGATTTGAAAATGTAGCAAAATAGTTGCTTCATCATCATCTTCATTTCAGCCGAAAGACGTCCACTGCTGGACATAGGCCTCCCCCAAGCATATGTTGGCGGGATATGCCATAATCGCCACGCTTGGCCGGCGGGTTGGCGATCGCAGTTGGTTGGTTAAATACTCAGAGAACGCTGCTGCCCATCCTCTGGTGAATCCCTTAGTCGCCTTTTACGACACCCATGAGAATGAATAGGGTGTTGCAATTCTTTGCGTCCGGCACCACACGGAACAGTTGCTTACAAAAATATACCTGCTTATGCCAAAAAAAAATTTTTGTTGAAAACAAGGGAGCGCAACATTTTTCCAGATTTATGCGAAAATATTTAAGTATATTTTTTTGAAGTTTGCCTTTGTGTACCTTACTTTACACTAACCTTCGGTAAATGGTAAAAGTCCCTCATCAAAAAACAAAATGACGATTAAATTACCTGGCATTACAGGGTGTAGCGTAATATTGCGATTCTCATAAGGCAGCCAAGCACACGGCTATGGATGGGGTTAGGACGTCAGCCCGCATATAAGACTTTCTTTATTAAATACTAGCTGTTTATACTTTTTTTTTTTTTTGTGTCTTGGGGAAATCCTCATGGACGCACTCCGCCCGGGGTAGGCGGAGCCAGTATCGGACTCTTACCGACTAAAACCACCACAGTGTTCCTTCAACTACCTTAGCCGGGGGCGTGGGAACCCGTGAGTATTCACACAACCACCCCCGACAGGTCCCGGCCCGCCACAAGCAGGCGAGCCCCTTCTCCCCGTGCGGCCTAACGTTGGCCACACCCTCCTAGATGGCGCACACGGAACACTACACGCCACCTCACCTCATGGGCCTTTACCAGCTGCGCCAACTACGCCGGCTGTGCCAGCTACGCCAGCTGCTGGTCGGGCAGCAGACTACCCCGAGTCTGCTGCTCGCAGGCCCTACCTCCCGTAATTTTTATAGAGGTTTTCTTCTTCGCGGTCCGGGTGGAAGCCAAGACCCTACGGTCCCAAGAGGCGCGAGAACACTAATTTAGAAAAGATACCTTATCTTTTCTAAATTACTGGGTGAGTATTGAAAATAGAGCTGGAGGGCTAAATTTGAAATTATTAAAAGAATCAGAATAATTTATTTCGCAAAAAATATGGGTCCAGACAGATGGATAAAGAGTCTCAGTTAGTAACCACATATTTTGCCATAAGTATCACGCAAAAAATTAATAACAATAATAATAAAAATCAGAAAAAAAAAAACAATTACGTCAAGAGATAAGTTCACGATAAGTAAGGAATAATGAGCTCGATTTTGGAGAAAACAAAAACGGCAGTTTAACATTTTTGAAAAAGCAGATGGTTTAGCCTGGAATCGAACCCAATTTTTATTTCAATAGAATAGCACCCTATATTTTAGCACCTATTAGTAGTCAGAAGTCTGAAAGTCTGACAACAGTTCTAACCTCCGAATGTCAGTATTACCCAGTAACTGGGTTGCGGGGGTCTGATGGCAGTCGCGGCCTGTAAAATATTGTCATAAGGAATGCAGTAGTAACTTTGAAATTTCATAAAAAAAATATTAAAATAAATGGTGACCATTTTTGAACAGTTAAAAAGTAACAATGCAATGTATGGATGTTACAAAAATCCCATTTCCTTATTATTGTTTTGCAAGATTTGTTACTTATTATTATCAACCTTATCAATTGGTGCATTTTTTGCAAAATCAAATGGGTTACTCAGCTGAAACTGTTGCTTTTAAAAAAATCCAAAAATTCAGGTTTTATTTTCTTAAAATCAAGCTCGCGACTCTTTTGATGACTTTTTTCTATACGCAATAGTTTCAGATTTGGCCCTTCTACTCTATTTTCAAAACTCATTCTGTATGTATTGTATATCGTGTGGTGTGGTGCCGGACGTAAAGAATTGCACCACCCTATATCTTAAGAGCACATGAATAAACATCCATCAGAAGCCAAGATGAAAGAGATCCATGAGAAGCCGGTTCGTATGTTAACCCATCGGTGAATGCGCGCACAAATGGCCGCGTTATGTGTGAGTGTACCACAGCGGCTAGCTTTGCTTCTGTATGGATTTTTATTTATGTGGCATTAGTAAGTCCGCCTATATATATGATAAGGGTCGGTATCCATCACAAGTAGAACACAGAAAATATTCACGCTATATTGAAATTTCAAAAAAAATCAAAAAATTCAAATTCATTCAACCTTGCACGTAAACTCAGCATTCAAATATTTTCTTCTAAAACGTAGTGAACGTTCAAAGCTCCGGAATGTCAAACACGTCTACAGAGGCAGATAGAATCGAGTCAGTCGTGAATAGTTTTCAAAATACCGATTCATTGGTAAATGCATTATTATGCCTCTACTGTGATGTGGCCATGGTTTTTTGGGAACAATGGACAGTTGTAATTTTACGTCATTTAGGATCCAGTAGCCGTATTACGCTGTTGTGAAGCATGTCTTGGGTTTGTTTTCCATAGATTATTTATTTTTTTCCACAAAAAAAAATACATACATTTGGCAGATACAGTGTAGAACATAAACCAGTTTAGATTTTTCTGTACACCGCTTGGTCCGTCGACATTCATTACAACAAGATCAAATTATGATCATTTTCTTCTGCAAGGTAATTCTTAGTTTATGTCCCAAGGTGGTTCTTCTTCTTCGTGTCGACATGAGCTACTGTAGCGTTAACCCGCTACGGATAAAAACTTTTTGCATTTTTTTATTACCTTTTTTTGTAAATTCTTTATAAAAAATTCACTTTGCGTGTCATTTTTGAATTTCGATTTCGTAAATTTCTATCGTCAATTTTTTATTTTCAAAGCGCGTGATTGCAGATTAGGTAGCCATCGGAACTGATTTTTTTATTGTGTTCGTTCATTTACACCAAAATTTTGCTGATGTGATCATAATTGTCCGGTTTTACACCGTTGTTTGGTTATCCAGTCGGCTACATTTTATATTTGTAAAAAGGTGTCGATGTTAGTTTGTTCTCTCCTGTTATTTTGACGTTCATATTAGTACACAAGCCGGGTTTCGGCTTCACCCCGTTGGGACCAGCTGCATGGAGTCTGGTTTTGATCCGGCACCAAAGCAGTGTTGCTGAGGTTCCAGGACGGCAGATTTGCGGAAGAAAGAGCCAAATCTTCGTCGCTGTACTCCACCCAAATTGCCTTCTGGGAGTGCGATTTCCCTACCATCTTCACAAGGACAGCTGTTTTACTCAAGACCTCACTTTTATTTTCTTTTAAAGTAGTGGTATATAGCAGCGTATTTTTTTGCTGTTCGTTTTACATTTCTTGCCATCCGCGGTTTATGTTTTATTTTATGTAAGGGGACGGAAAAACGAAACGTTGCATGCAATAGTTTTATTTTTTTGAGACAAGTTGTGTTTAGCTCGATTAACATCCCGGTCAATCTATACGTAAAATCCCGACTCTGCAATGCTTTTTTTTTTGTATTTTTTTTTTTACCCTTTTGTACCTTTTTTTAAATATTTCGATCCAACTCTGCAATGCCTTTTCTAAGATATTATCTTTTTTACCCTTTTGTACCTTTTTTTTTTTTTAAACATTTCGATCTGTATTTTTTTACCTTAAATTAAACGTATTTATGTGATGTAAAAAGTGTTTTCTTCCATATTTTTTACGTTACAAAATTGGCGCCCGAATTTAAAGTAAGTATTTTATTTTCATTAATACTGATATAACTATTTTTTTTTGTTATCTTGTGTGTGGTGCTCCTAGCGAGCAAAATTTTTATCGAATTTTTTTTCCTCTTTCTATGTTTCAGGTTTTATAGTCGTACAGAGTCCCGTATAGAAGTTAAAGGAATTGCGTGTTTCTCGAAAGATCCATTTAATGTTTCTCATCTCACGAAATTGCTTGAAGAAATCATCATACTTTGCTTTAATACATTGTTTGTGAAATGCTATTTTTAATACTAACCTTGTAACTATTCCCAATATTGAACTCTTTTATTATTCCTTCCAAATAATAAATTTTAACCCGAATTTTATTCTGATCCTGTTGTTAGTCTTAGTTAGTTTCCCGTAGCGTGTGTTTGGTGTGTGGATGTTTAGGCGTCGTGACCAAAGGTAAGCTTTTTGTACGATTGTTTGTGTCTGTTTATTTTTTTATTTTTAGGACCGTTTCCAATCGTACGTGTCTGTTCGGTGACAAGGTGTAATTATACACCCCGCCGTCAGGTCCACTCTATGCGCCTGCACGACGTCAAGGTTGTCACACAAGTACATCCATCGTGTCACATGTCAAACAACGTTACAAGTGTACTTTTTATGGGTACTAATATATTTTATCTTTGGTTGATGTTTTTTCTAGGTATGACTGGCTTGTTCCTCTTAAGAGGGTTGACACCAGTTCGGTCGTTGAAGCCCTGGAATCTGGAAAAAAAATTTTTTGGTTTCAGAGTTCCAAGGTCTGTTATCTGTGACGATGCTACCGTTTTTCGTAGTAATCAATTTTTAAACTATCTTAGGTCTTTTTACATTGATTCCCCGTCGTTTACCCCCATATTATACACCTCAAGCTAATACTGTAGAACGCTATAACCAAAGTGTCATTACGTGTTTGAGCATTTTGGTTGGCGAGAACCAAAGGAATTGGGCAAAGATAAACTAAATCTCAATTCTTGTATTAATTTAGCCACTGGTTTTACGCCAAACTTTCTCATATTCGGTAGAGAAGTCTATATGGATTCATCCCGCGCTATTAGCCAGACTCCAAGCAATAATTTAGCTGGATGTCGGGAAATACACGCTAAGAATCTAACTTCCCTAGCCGATGTTTATGCGAAAGTAGCTGACAATCTCTCTACTGCCTTTCTCCGAAATTCTCGAACGTATAACGCGAACCATACAGCGGTTACTCTTAACGTTGGTGACATTGTATGGAGGCGTAATTTTTCTAAATCTTCATCTGCTGAATACTTTTCTGGTAAACTCGCTCCCCGCTTTATTAAATGCCGTGTTATTAGGGTCGTTTCTAGAACCACTTATGTCCTTCAAGACTGTGATTCTGTTCATTCTGGACAATATCATATTAAAGATATTCTTAAATGATTCACTCTGTTCAATAAGACCATAAGAATTACTTTAACTCTAACTTCTTAAAATTATAAATTATTTTTTTGAAATAAATATTTCGATTATTATAATCAACTAAATAGCGACATCTAGCGGTTGTGTCTTGAACTATTTTCATGACCGGTTATTTAATTGTTCAATCTTACGCCGCTAGGTGGCGCTATCAATCGTTCTGTTTAGAGTCGGTATAATTTTTTCTATTGTTTAGGCACTCATTTCACTTGAATTTTGAGTTTCATTTAGTAATCTATCCAATGTTACAGGATTTCCTCTTGGTTAATAACTTAAGAATTCCCTCCCTTTGTATATTTATCCTATTACAAGTTGTCCTTTCACTTTCGAACGTTCTGTTATGTGATATATTCTAATTCTTTTGAATAATTCACTATAAATTCTTTTTCGATATGTCACCCTTTTATCTGGTGAAAGTTAAACCACACCCTGTAGGACATTCGTTTACTATTTAATTTCACATCTGGAATTTATTTATGTCCTCTCTTGTTTTAATACTTATTCGTTGACTCCGTGTTGTTTTGTTTGACTGGAGTCGTATCTTTGACTGAGGTCGTATATTTTTTGACTGAAGCCGCTAGTATTTTCCTTAGACGGATTTTTTTGTTTGAAGTTTCGTTTATTTTTATTTTTTTCTTATTATTTAGGGATCTCCAAACTATAATTTGGTCAGTTTGGTCTAATGTGATTTATCATTTCCTAGCTTTAATGTTTTCCGTTATTCGTATGTTAAGGCGACGCATCTGAAGCTCGCACTGATAACGTTTAGGTGAAGGTCGACTTTCATTTTTATTCAGTATCAGCTGCACTTCGTTGTGGTTAATAGAGTAATTTAGTTTATATATTAAAGTATATTTGTACTTAGTTAGTTTAATTTAAGCTAGTACTTAGTTAGTTTAATTTAAGTTACTTTATTTAACAAGGTTTATTTAATTTCAGTAAGGTCTTAGGTTTTTTCTTTTCGTATTATCACTCCTTTTGGAGATGTCACTTTTCTTTTGTTTGGTCTCTCACTTTGTGTTGGCTCTCTCCTTTAATAATAATACATTAACTCAGGGTTGTCACATCCTTTTAGGGTTGTCACATCCTTTTAGGGTTGTCACATCCTTTTAGGGTTGTCACGTCTTTTTAGGGTTGTCACGTCTTTTTAGGGTTGTCACATCTTTTTAGGGTTGTCACATCCTTTTAGGGTTGTCACATCCTTTTAGGGTTGTCACATCCTTTTAGGGTTGTCACATCCTTTTAGGGTTGTCACATCCTTTTAGGGTTGTCACATCCTTTTAGGGTTGTCACATCCTTTTAGGGTTGCCACACAATTATTATTTTTTGTTGGAAAAGGGGTACTGTAGCGTTAACCCGCTACGGATAAAAACTTTTTGCATTTTTTTATTACCTTTTTTTGTAAATTCTTTATAAAAAATTCACTTTGCGTGTCATTTTTGAATTTCGATTTCGTAAATTTCTATCGTCAATTTTTTATTTTCAAAGCGCGTGATTGCAGATTAGGTAGCCATCGGAACTGATTTTTTTATTGTGTTCGTTCATTTACACCAAAATTTTGCTGATGTGATCATAATTGTCCGGTTTTACACCGTTGTTTGGTTATCCAGTCGGCTACATTTTATATTTGTAAAAAGGTGTCGATGTTAGTTTGTTCTCTCCTGTTATTTTGACGTTCATATTAGTACACAAGCCGGGTTTCGGCTTCACCCCGTTGGGACCAGCTGCATGGAGTCTGGTTTTGATCCGGCACCAAAGCAGTGTTGCTGAGGTTCCAGGACGGCTGATTTGCGGAAGATAGAGCCAAATCTTCGTCGCTGTACTCCACCCAAATTGCCTTCTGGGAGTGCGTTTTCCCTACCATCTTCACAAGGACAGCTGTTTTACTCAAGACCTCACTTTTATTTTCTTTTAAAGTAGTGGTATATAGCAGCGTATTTTTTTGCTGTTCGTTTTACATTTCTTGCCATCCGCGGTTTATGTTTTATTTTATGTAAGGGGACGGAAAAACGAAACGTTGCATGCAATAGTTTTATTTTTTTGAGACAAGTTGTGTTTAGCTCGATTAACATCCCGGTCAATCTATACGTAAAATCCCGACTCTGCAATGCTTTTTTTTTTGTATTTTTTTTTTTACCCTTTTGTACCTGCAATTTTGTAACGTAAAAAATATGGAAGAAAACACTTTTTACATCACATAAATACGTTTAATTTAAGGTAAAAAATACAGATCGAAATGTTTTAAAAAAAAAAAAGGTACAAAAGGGTAAAAAAGATAATATCTTAGAAAAGGCATTGCAGAGTTGGATCGAAATATTTAAAAAAAGGTACAAAAGGGTAAAAAAAAAAAATACAAAAAAAAAAGCATTGCAGAGTCGGGATTTTACGTATAGATTGACCGGGATGTTAATCGAGCTAAACACAACTTGTCTCAAAAAAATAAAACTATTGCATGCAACGTTTCGTTTTTCCGTCCCCTTACATAAAATAAAACATAAACCGCGGATGGCAAGAAATGTAAAACGAACAGCAAAAAAATACGCTGCTATATACCACTACTTTAAAAGAAAATAAAAGTGAGGTCTTGAGTAAAACAGCTGTCCTTGTGAAGATGGTAGGGAAATCGCACTCCCAGAAGGCAATTTGGGTGGAGTACAGCGACGAAGATTTGGCTCTTTCTTCCGCAAATCTGCCGTCCTGGAACCTCAGCAACACTGCTTTGGTGCCGGATCAAAACCAGACTCCATGCAGCTGGTCCCAACGGGGTGAAGCCGAAACCCGGCTTGTGTACTAATATGAACGTCAAAATAACAGGAGAGAACAAACTAACATCGACACCTTTTTACAAATATAAAATGTAGCCGACTGGATAACCAAACAACGGTGTAAAACCGGACAATTATGATCACATCAGCAAAATTTTGGTGTAAATGAACGAACACAATAAAAAAATCAGTTCCGATGGCTACCTAATCTGCAATCACGCGCTTTGAAAATAAAAAATTGACGATAGAAATTTACGAAATCGAAATTCAAAAATGACACGCAAAGTGAATTTTTTATAAAGAATTTACAAAAAAAGGTAATAAAAAAATGCAAAAAGTTTTTATCCGTAGCGGGTTAACGCTACACTACATAATGATAATAGCTCATGTCGTGGGGAAAAGATTAGCCAGTCAGCAGGTTGATAGCGGGGCTGACTGCCCAGAGTGTGCCGGACGATCAATTAAATGGTGGTTAAGATACCTAATACCCTGATTGGTGAGCTGACGAATTCCTAAATTTTGCCACTTATAGCACGGATGTACATAAACATAACCACTTATAGCCTACTGTTTTACGCGGATGCACAGACATAGTAAAAAATATAGACTAAGTGCTGCGAACAACCATAGTGAAGCCAACAAAAACCGTGCTCCTTCATATCTTACTGCCAAACACTATATACTTGCAGCCTGTGGGTGAACTACACACTGGGGACATACAACGCCTTGCGTGTTCAATACAACAACGCATTTAGGGTGCTGCTGGGGCTGCCACGATTTTGCAGTGCTTCGAATATGTTTGCGGAAGCGCGTACAGATGGCTTTCATGCACTTATAAGAAAGCAATGTGCGTCGCTGTTGAATCGTGTCAGGTCCAGCCACAACAGCATGCTAAGAGTGTTCGCGGATAGGTGGGACTCTCGTCTGCTGCGCCACTGGATTCACTTACACACTGCACTGTGATCAGTGGGTAGTCCCTCCTTGAACTATTTGTTTTAGTTACATTTTTTGGTTTGTTGTTTGTGTCTTGTGATTGCTTTTGTGTGTGTCACTAATTTGTTTTTATTGTGTGTTGTATTTTAACTATGGACAAACGTCTGAAATAAATATTAAATAAATACATATACAACCAGTGCTCACGTACACACCATGCACCTGAAGGACATTTGTTTTCGCGATGCTTACTGGACGATGCCGCGACATATGAACTGAGAGGGGCGAGCACGGTTTGAGGTGCATCTGTGTACATGAGCGCTGGTTTGTACACGGAGGAGCATGGTTTTATTGGCTTCACTATGATTGTTCGCAGCACTTCGTCTATATTTTTTACTATGTCTGTGCGCGGATGTGACTCATATCTTACCATACTATGATTCTTTGTTCTTGTAGATATTTGTTTTGGTGAAGTTGTGCGTTACTCTAGACGCAATTTTTTTTTTTTTTTTTTCAATCAACGATCAATCAACCGACGACCGACCGGTGGACCGACGACCTAAAGAACGTGGCTGGGGGGGACTGGATTTTTATTTACTAAGTTTGAAATTACTCAAGTAAGTAAGTTTCACTAAACAAGAAAAGCTTGATTTTTACGACCTAAAGCCGCATTGCCTGCGACTATTAGATCTATGAGTAAGTTTTTTCTAACTTAACTATTGCCCGCTGTTTATTTACCACAGCGTAAACTGATTACTGAATCATTTACCACTTATTTGTTCATTCTGTCTGTCCTTTTTATCCCCCAAGAGCAGTAGTCACCCTATCCACAGTGGTACTGTAGCTATCCGAAAACATTCCCGGTGTAATTGGATGAGTTTCAGCAGATTTCGCCACCCCACCCCGCCGTGCTATGCCAAACGTCATTACACATTTAAAATTGCGAACACAATCGTCTCACTGGTGTAGTGTGACGTAGTATTTAAGTTCAGTTCTCAGCTCGGGAAAGTTAAGAAAAACTTAACCTATAGAAAGAAAGAATCAAAGAATAGTTATTTGTGATACAAGAGTGCAAAGTTGCTTTTTAACCGCGTGCTCAATTTTGATGACCGAGAAGCGAGGGAATCAAAAGAGCACAAGGTGAACATTCGCACTCGAGTGCAACACGTAACTTTTCATCCCACCTCAGTGAGGAAATGACTAAATGCAAAAAAAAAAACATTTACAATCATAAGATACTTTTATTTCAGTTTAGGTATTAACTACTACATTATGATAGGTAAGTATTAAAGAATAATCTTTAAATTATAACAAATAATACTTAGGTATAATTAAGAAAAATTGAAAGTAACGTTGCTACAGTTAGGTACTATTTTTGTTAGGTACTGTTTAATGGTGTGTTACGCCATCGTAGCATAGGCAAACCGCTGACGAAGCTTGCCCTCAATAATTTTCAATAAACAAGTTAAATGCTTAATTCGCAACACGAGGCACGAGTAGCTGAATAAGCGATATCGATGAAGACCGTCGCATCGTGCCATGAGGGCACTCACTTCTGATACATCATCGATCGGGACAATAGGTTTTAGTTAGCTATTAATATTTTTACTGTAATAAGTTTACTTAAAATTAAATCACTTTAAAATTAAATTGGTTTTTTTTAAGTCCTCCGGCCGCAGCCTTCGTAATTGGCGCAGTCGGTAGGATACTCGAGATTAGCTAGGGCTATCTTATATCGATAATCTATCGCTACCGTGCGTGAGCGATCGCGGCTAATCGAGCTATCCAGCCTCATCGAGTATCCAGAACCTAAGGATTGCTGCCGGGAGAGAACGGGATCAAGATATCGACCCCAGAGACCGATATGAAGGTTTTGTAAGTACACTTGAATTATTCCCTGTGTTGCTTCCTGTGTATTTCCATAATATAATCCTTCAAAATTTTCCATCCAAGGAACGTAGGACCTCGCGAGTCTACACCGAGTAGACCGAATCGCAGGCAATTAGGGCTAGATTTAAATAGAGATATTAATTTAGGTTTAGATATTTTATTCGAGGAATCCACTATGGCGCACGAACCAGATACGATTCACAAGGCTCTGCGCCCAGTCCCTGAGTTCGATGGGAACCCCAACGTCCTCACTAGATTTATTAAGTTATGTGACCAGATAGCTGCTGCTTACCTTAGTAACGCACCTGGTAGTGAATTAGGAAATTTGTGCTTAATAAACGGAATATTAAATAAAATTAAAGGCCCCGCGGCAAGTCGAATTAATTCAAATGGCATTCCGGATAGTTGGGCAGGAATAAGAAACACTTTAATTAATAGTTTTGCTGACCAAAGGGACGAGACGGCCCTGTACAATGACCTCTTAGTATCAATGCAAGGTAACAGTACCCCGCAGGAATATTACGACCATTGTCAGTCGTTATTTAGTACTATTATGACCTATATTTCATTGCATGAAACTCTGCCTACTACCGTAGAAGCGAAGCGCACATTATATAAAAAATTAACGATGCAAGCGTTTGTACGTGGCCTTAAAGAACCATTAGGTTCTCGTATACGTTGTATGCGCCCGGATAATATTGAAAGGGCATTAGAATTTGTCCAGGAGGAATTAAATGTGATGTACTTACAAAATCGTAGCGATAATGCGCACGTAAAAAGGCCACCTCCAATCGCTACTATGCCTAAGTTACCTTTGTATTCTGCAGGTTTTTCAGCTAATCAACAGCATACTCCTTACTGGCAACGTCCGTTGCCACCACAAAATAGTTGGAGGCCTAACTTCCAACCACATAGTAGCCAGTCACATGGTTTTCAGAAGCCTATCTTCCAACCCCATGGTGATCAGTCAAATGGTTTTCAACGTGCACCTAATGCACCTAACATGCCTACACGTACTCAGCAGATGTTCCGCGCGCCGCCGCCTAATTATAACAATAGTAACGTATTTAGAACTCAACCACGTCATCAAACCTCAGGCCCTCAGCCAATGAGTGGAGTTAGCCACTATGTATCAAAGCCGATGCAGTTCAGGGGTCATGACTGGAGTAAATCTGGCAACCCACCACCAACTAATTATTTTAAAACCCGTGAGATGAACTTTAATAACTTTAATGATTATGATTTTAATTATTATCCGGACAACGAGTACTATTCATATGACTATGATCAAACCGAATATACTGACTATACTGACTGTAACTTACATGACAGTTATGAGTATGAGCCACCTATGCCTTACTGCACAGTTAGTGAGTTACCTGACAGTTACGTTAATTCTCAACCTTCTACTAGTAATGAGGAGCAGGATTTTTATTCGGACCACCCCTCAAAACCCTCAAAATAGAAGTTAACCTACAAACTCAACGTCAACTTCCTTATATAAAATTATCGAATCCTCCATTAAATTTTCTAATTGATACTGGAGCCAACCAGTCATTCATTAGTCCTTCAGCTGTGGAAAAATATTATTCAAACATGCCACTTAATTTTGACCCCTTTGAGGTTACCAACGCCCACGCTACCAGTAGAAGTGACTATTCAATTATCATACCAGCCTTTCAGGAATTCAATGATCCTAATAATATTAAATTATTTATTTTTGACTTTCATAAATTTTTCGACGGACTTATTGGACTAGACCTACTAAGTAAATGGAATACGAAAATTGACCTGAAAAATAATTTATTAATTACAGATAACGCTACAAATCCTATAACAATGTTTAACTCTCGGAACGTCAACTTATACGAGGATATGATACCAGCTAATACTACTAGGCTCATTCGTTTGCCCATAAATGCTCCAGATGGAGATGTGCATATTCCTCAGCAGAAATTTTATAACTGTATTATAAATGAATGTATTACAACAGTTTCTAATAATCGCGGATTAGTTGAAGTAGAAAATACATCGCACAACGATATAATTTTATCATTAGATCGTCCTGTAGAAGCTGTAAATTCCAATATTGAATGTATGAACATTGAGCAGGCACCGGATGCCTATCGCATCAATCAAGTATTATCACAGTTGCGAATAGATCATCTTAACGAAGAGGAAAAAATGAACTTGAAAAATATTTGCTCGCGTTATGCGGATGTCTTTTACATTGAAGGCGAACCGCTGTCCTTCACTAATAAGGTTAAGCACCATATAAGAACTTTAGATGAGGTACCTATTTACACGAAAAGTTATAGATATCCTTTTGTACACCGACAAGAAGTTAGAGATCAAATATCAAAGATGCTGGATCAGAATATTATAAGACCTTCTGATTCTGCCTGGAGCTCTCCTATTTGGGTTGTCCCGAAGAAGGCTGATGCCTCAGGAAAACAGAAATGGAGGCTAGTCGTAGACTTCCGAAAGTTAAACGAAAAGACTATCGACGACAAATACCCTATTCCGAATATAACAGATGTCCTAGATAAGTTAGGGAAATGTCAGTATTTCACCACCTTAGATTTAGCCAGTGGTTTCTACCAGGTAGAAATGAACCCTGATGA
The DNA here is from genome assembly GCA_949699075.1 of Asteroscopus sphinx. Taxonomy (NCBI): domain Eukaryota; kingdom Metazoa; phylum Arthropoda; class Insecta; order Lepidoptera; family Noctuidae; genus Asteroscopus; species Asteroscopus sphinx. The sequence continues at coordinate 26,951,631 of OX453010.1, read as the reverse complement.
TATTCAGAAAACAGCATTCAATGTAGAACATGGGCATTTCGAATTTTTAAGGATGCCTATGGGACTTAAAAATTCCCCTTCAACATTTCAGCGCGTTATGGATAATGTGTTGAGAGGTCTTCAAAACGTTATCTGTTTAGTCTACATGGATGACATAGTAGTATTCAGTACCTCCCTCCAGGAACACCTGGATAACCTGGAAAAAGTATTTCAAAGACTCCGGGAATCTAACTTCAAAATTCAGATGGACAAGTCGGAATTTTTAAAGTTAGAGACTGCTTTTCTAGGCCATATAATAAGCGGTGAAGGCATTAAGCCGAATCCAGACAAAATTAATGCCATAAAAAAATATCCCATACCTAAAACAGCAAAACAGATAAAACAATTTCTTGGACTTATCGGTTATTATCGGAAATTCATACCAGACTTCGCTAGAATTACAAAACCTTTTACACAATGTTTAAAGAAGGGCAGGACCATTACACTTAACAAAGATTACATTGACTGTTACGAACGATGCAAGAGACTTTTGACAAACGACCCGATCTTACAATATCCAGACTTCACTAGGGAATTTGTTCTGACCACTGACGCTTCCAACGTAGCTTTAGGAGCGATATTATCACAAGGACCAATAGGCTCTGACCGACCAATAGCATATGCATCGCGTACTTTAAACGAAAGCGAATTAAATTACAGTACCATAGAAAAGGAGCTCTTAGCTATTGTGTGGGCTACCAAATATTTCCGACCGTATCTTTTTGGTCGCAAATTTAAGATAGTTACAGACCACAAACCATTACAGTGGATGATGAATCTAAAAGAGCCTAACTCACGGCTCACTAGGTGGAGATTGAAACTCAGCGAATACGACTTTAGTGTAATATATAAAAAGGGTAAAAATAACACCAACGCTGATGCCCTATCGCGAGTTGAAATCCATAATGATGAAGTTAGTTCAATGATAGCAAATCCCTCTGAGAAGCCACCTTCTGTGACTGACTCAAGTACTGAAACAGCTCATACAAGTAATGAAAACCCCATACTTGAAGTCCCTATAACTGACAAGCCTCTGAATATGTTCCATCGACAAATAGTTATGACTGTGGTAGGTGACATTAAGAAAAGACCGACGGTAACCAAGACATTTGATACACACACTCGTACTTCCATTCAGGTTTCACAATCTAACTTAATAGACGATGTTATTAACGCTATAAAAGAGTATGTTAATCCGAAGGTGAAAACTGGTATTCTCATAAATCCTCCTCTAAGCATGTATGATATCATTCCTATAATTCAGGACAGTTTTAAGAGCTCAGCAATGAATATTGAACTATGTAAATTAGAATTAGAAAATGTGAAAGAATTCCTTAGACAGCAGGATATAATCCGGCATTACCACGACGGTAAAACAAACCATCGTGGGATAACTGAATGTTACCTAGCCCTCTCGCGAAAGTATTTCTGGCCTAAGATGAAAGACCAAATCACTAAATATATAAATGAATGTACAACATGTGGTCAGGCTAAGTACGACCGTAATCCTATCAAACAGAAGTTTAATATTGTACCACCAGCAATAAAGCCGTTCGAAATTATTCATATGGATCTTTTTACTGTTCAGAATGAGAAATATTTAACCTTTATAGATGTCTTCTCTAAGTACGGACAAGCGTATCTTATGAGAGATGGTACAGCGCTTAGCATTTTGCAGGGCTTACTACAATTTTGTACTCATCATGGCTTTCCGCAAACTATAATTACAGATAATGGCACTGAGTACACGAATCAATTGTTCGCTGAATTCACTAGACTCCATAAAATAAATCACCATAAAACTTTAGCACATAGCCCTAATGATAACGGTAATATAGAAAGGTTTCACTCAACATTGCTTGAACATCTCCGTATTTTACGTTTACAGCAGAAAGATGAACCTGCAATTAATCTTATGCCTTATGCTTTACTTGCCTACAATAGTTCGATTCATAGTTTCACTAAGTGTCGACCCTTTGATGTAATAACCGGTCACTTTGATGCCCGAGATCCTTGGGACATCGATTTAAGTAGTCACATGTTACAGCAGTACATCTTAAATCATAAAGAACAAATGAAAACAGTATACCAAATCATAAATGAAACCTCTCTTAACAATCGTACCGCAATAATTGAGAATAGGAATAAGACCCGCGAACCAGAAGAAGATTATCAGCCTCAGCAACAGATTTTTGTTAAGAATCCAGTCACCTCACGACAAAAATTAGCCCCTAGATACACCCATGACGTAGTTTTAGCTGACTTACCTATTCACATCTACACCTCTAAGAAACGTGGCCCCATAGCGAAATCAAGACTGAAACGAGTACCTAAGACTGCGAAATTGTTACAGGATGGTGCTGATAGCGACCCTACATCTGACACGAAGCCAGGAGATAAGACTTGAGACCTTAGACTCTGGAATTGGACTTCTACCGTTTAAACTTGGACCGACTAGATTAATAACTCATTACCATACTTTTCTCCAATATATGAAGCTGGACGATATCGAAAATAATATTTCAGTACTAAAGACTCAATTACAGGATTTTAAGCTACGCATGACTAACGAAACCTTTTCCTTATACGAATATCAGTTAGATTATCTCGTGAGTAAATTGGTTAAGGTCAATAACCAGTTACATTCTTTAGAACCTAGTCGTTTTAAAAGAGGCCTTGTAGACGGCCTAGGGTCTGTTATTAAGAGCATTACAGGAAACCTTGATTATACGGATGCTATTCGGTTTAATAATGCCATAGAAATTTTACAGAACAACCAGAGAAAAACTATTAATGAGTTTAATGAGCACATTAGTATCAGTAAAGAGTGGATGTTATCCCACAACAATATATTGAATAAAATTGTCGAAAATCAAAGTAAAATTAATACCACTTTAGATTTATTGATAGACGGTTACACTCAAAACAATCAAAATCTCATACATTTTGCACATTTCGCACAAATATTAACTATTATTAGCGAAAATATAGAAGATTTATTATCTGAGCTATATAAGATAGAAAATATTCTAGCATTTACTCGGGCTATGACAACTCATCATAGTATGTTAGGAATAGATATTTTAGGTAGTATGTTAGATAAATTAAAGGGGATTTACGATAGTAATCATATATTAGATTTAGAGTTACGGGACTATTATGATATAATAAAATTAGGTTATTATTATGATGATAGGAAAATAGTTATAGTTTTTAGATTTCCTGTAGTTTCAGTAGATACTTACTTACTTTATAGACTTTCTATTGTTCCTAATAAACACGACCAGGCTCTCATTCCTCCCTATCCTTTAATAGCAACTAATGGGAAGGCATTCATGTACATGGAGGCTGAATGCCCGAAGTTAAATAATAATCGGTATCTCTGTGAACAAAGAACTAACCACTACGTTCAAATCCAAGCAGACTGTATACAAACTTTCATTTCAAGCAAGACTTTGGATGAATCCTGTACATTAACAACTGTAAAATTAGCAAAAGAAGCCGTAGAGGAACTTGACAGCCGACACTATGTTATTTCATTCCCAAATCCAACGAGGGTTCACATGAGCTGCGGAAATGACGACTACGACACTTTGAAAGGCAGTTATCTTGCTACAATTCCACTGCACTGTTCGTTACGTACACCAGAACTAACCTTAATTAATACAAGAGACGAGGTTAAAGGTCAACCTGTAAAAATACTGAAGGTCCCTTATAATGTTGAAACACAAGGAACAAGTCTAATACATGCGAATTTGGCTTCAGTTAACTTAAGTAAACTTCATAGTCTTCAGGACAGAATAACACTTCAGGCGCCAATACAAGCAGACAGAATTACTGAAACGTTATACCATACTACTATACCGTTTTACACTATAATATTTCTTGCAATTATCATAACGGCTGTGCTCATAATTTGGAGATATGTTTCCAGAACTCTAAAGACCAGGAAAGATGCTGTATCCAGAGGAACTGAAAATCATGAATACGCCGTTCCTGAAACTTCAAAATTACATAATCAGCAAGACAAGCTCCCAGCAACATTTTCACTTAGCGTTTTAAAATAGTTGCTGATCTACGGGTGGAGGTGTTACGCCATCGTAGCATAGGCAAACCGCTGACGAAGCTTGCCCTCAATAATTTTCAATAAACAAGTTAAATGCTTAATTCGCAACACGAGGCACGAGTAGCTGAATAAGCGATATCGATGAAGACCGTCGCATCGTGCCATGAGGGCACTCACTTCTGATACATCATCGATCGGGACAATAGGTTTTAGTTAGCTATTAATATTTTTACTGTAATAAGTTTACTTAAAATTAAATCACTTTAAAATTAAATTGGTTTTTTTTAAGTCCTCCGGCCGCAGCCTTCGTAATTGGTGTTAGTGACTTGTGTACTGTTTTTCGGTAAACTATCTGTCATACTTAATAGTTGTACCGATTCATCGGATTCGTGGGTGTTCACTTACATCGATAAAATCCCTACATTTTATCGATTTAAGTGAACACAAATGTAGGGACCAACAGATTTTTTTTCGCGATTTCTGGGTTGGTCCCGTAGTAAAAGTTGTTCATAATGATAACTACAATGATCCATTTTCGGGAAAGAAGCGATTAAAATTTCAGCATGTACAAATAATAACATAATTATGTTGCTCTATAGATATTTTCTTTAGATTTCCGCGTGCGTTGATGCATTAAAATAATAAATACTATGTTATTCTACTGAAGTATGTTGTACTGAATACTTCACGGGTTCAATCCCTTGTGGGCAGTACAGGTGGGCAATCGGCTGTGAAATGAGCCCACACGTAATTGATTTTTGGTCAGGTAACAGGGTTGTATGGGTCCAGTGGTTGCTCGTGCGGTTGCTGGTTGTAAGGGTTTAGGTTTTAGCTCTAGATTATGGAATGAGAAATCTAATTAATCTTTTGCTAACAATAATCGTAGGTAATTTAAAATTTTCTTTTTAATAATATAATTGTTAAGAATGGCTTTTTTAGGGTTCCGTACCCAAAGGGTGCCAAGCGGGACCCTATTACTCTCGCTACGCTGTCCGTCCGTCCGTCCGTCCGTCCGTCCGTCTGTCTGTCACAGGGCTGTATCTTTGGAACGGTAATAGGTAACCGGTTGAAATTTTCTCAGAATATGTGTTGCTGTGAGGTGTATCACGACAAATAATAAAAACAAAAAAAAGTACAAGAAGAACCATACAAGAAACCTCAAAAAACATGAATTTTTTTCAACGTTTTTGTTTCTGCTCTATCTTCAAAACGGTAACATACAGCAGCGTTAAACTTGGTCAGATTATAGTGAACATTATGTAGTTTAGCAACAAATACAAAAAATAAGACAAACATAAACATATGTGGTGGTACCAGCGGAAGAAAGACATGCAAAAATTTATATTTCGCGCAGTGTACGTTGATGTCTTTTGATAAACTCTCGTAAATTAAATCAGTTTTTATGCGGTATCAGGTCGTTGCGAGGTACAGAACCCTTACTGCGCGAGTCCGACTCGCACTTGGCCGGTTTTTTTATAGTATTGGATGGCGAAACGAGCTAAAGGCCCACCTGATGTAAGACGGTTACCTTTGCCCATAACAACTTCAATACCACCTAGGCTGTTGCCTTAATGGTACCGCAAGTCGGTTTGCCAAACTGAGACATGAAGATGGAAAGTCTCATATGATTGTTATTTCACCGGCACCCGTACCCTTCAGACCGAAACACAGAAATACAAGCATCACTATTTGGCGGAGAAGTAGGTACGGTGGTAGTACTTCGCCGGACGAGCTTCTTCACAAAGAAGCTCTACGAGCTAAATGGAGGTGAAATTTTATAGTAAGACAAACATTATTTTAATCATCAGTGCTAGTTCACCAACAAAATATGTATTTACAGCCACTTAACAACTTAACCTCGTTGGTCTAGTGGTTGCAAGCGCGACTCCTGAGCGTGGGGTCCTGGGTTCGATTCCCGGGTCGGGCAAAGTGTTATTGGGTTTTTTCATCAGGAAATTCTCAGTAGCAGCCTGGAGTCTGGATTTGTGCCCGGTCAATGGCAATAGGCTCGCCCCCTACATGGGACTATAACATAACTGGCGAAATGTGGGTGTAACATACACCTCTGCCTACCCCTTCGGGGAAATACAGGCGTGATGTTATGTTATGTTAACAACTTAACACATACATTTTGTATTGTTAAGCAACTGTTAACAGATTAAACATTTCTTAACCTTAGGTTGTAAGGGCAATGTTTCCTTACAAAATGGATCATCATCATTACAGCCGAAAGACGTCCACTACTGGAAATAGGCCTCCCCCAATTAAGGGGGGATATGCCATAATCGCCACGCTTGGCAGGCGGGTTGGCGATCGCAGTTGGTTGGTTAAATACTCAGAGAACGCTGCTGCCCATCCTCTGGTGAATCCCTTAGAAACACCACAAAATTTACAAAATTTAATTTAATTATCCAAATGGATGTCGAATCTGAAATAAATGATGTAGTTATTATTTTTTAACGATTTAGTTATTGTTTTGTTTGACGACGTCTGTGGTCTGGTGGTTCGAGTTTCGGACTGCTGATCACGAGGTCGAGGGTTCGATTCCCACAGGACACAAATGTTTGTATGATGAGCATAAGTGTTTGTGTTGGTCTGGGTGTTTCTTATGTATTATAGGTATGTATTTACAAAAACAAAGTATATAAGTATTATAAATAAATATAAATAATAAATATCTTTGGGACATTTTTACACAGCACCATCTAGTCCCAAACTAAGCAGAGCTTGTGGTATGGGTACTAGACAATGGTTATAATACGTATATACTTTTTTTTTTGTAAATACATACTTATAATACATAAGCAACACACCCAGACCAACACAAACACTTATGTTCATCACACAAATATTTGTGTCCTGTGGGAATCGAACCCACGACCTCGTTATCAGCAGTCCGACACTCGAACCACTAGACCACAGAGGTCGTCAAATTATATTATCGTAAAAATTATATCCATTGTGTAGTACACACGGCTACACATCAAGCTGTACCAAACCAGTATAGACTAACCTCGCGTTGTAAGGAAAACCTGTACAATGCGAGGTCAGCTTATACTGCAAATGTACAGCTTGATGTGTAGCCGTGTGTACCCATAGCACAGGCTCTGCTTAGTTTGGGACTAGATGGTGCCGTGTAAAAATGTCCCAAAAATATTTATTATTTTATTTATTATTATTTGGTTGGTGAGCTTGGGCCTAAACCGCAGTGTCAGATCGCCAACACGTAAACAATATTAGATACTAGACAAACATAATGGGCAGAATTCCCCGCTGTTTCGACAAGATCCAGGAAGACGTTATCAATATTTCCGGTCATCAATCCGCCTGTCACGGTGACGATATGGCAATTTCCCCGATGGCCATGGGCTGATATGACACTTGTGTTCGTCGTATACTGGGTTACTTTATTTACCGTCTGGAAAAAAATTGTGTGTAATGATCAGTTACACACAATTTTTGGATAGATTTATGAAAAAAAAAAAGACGTGTGGCACTCGGAGACTGCCGCGGTAAAGCTATTGCATAGCATTTTTTATGTAAATTAATTTGTGTATAAGCGCCTATGACGCGCGCCTTGTCTACACTTAATGATGTAGCTGAGAGAATAGATTTATTTTCCTGCTCTCTGAATGAATTCACAAAAATTACATTGTACGTGTTATGTTTGGCATAATTTAAAGACCACACTACCGCATTGGGAGTGTCCTGTAATGGTAGTGGTGATTGGGATAAATAAATAAATAAAATAAAAATGGTATAAGAATACCTAGGGTAAGGAAATATAAAAAAAAAACGACAATCATAATTTCTTCTGTAGGATTAAGGTAACATTCTTGACTCCGTTCCGTGTGGTGCCGGACGTTAACAATTGCACCACCCTCTCTCTTCTCAAGGGTATCGTAAAAGGCGACTAAGGGATTCACCAGAGGATGGGTAGCAGCGTTCTCTGAGTATTTAACAAACCAACTGCAATTGCCAACCCGCCTGCCAAGCGTGGCGATTATGGCATATCCCCTTTTGGGGGAGGCCTATGTCCAGCAATGGACGTCTTTCAGCTGAAATGATGATGAATGATGACCCGACTCCTAAGGTATTTACTGATTGCGACCATTGAAATACTTGGGCTTAGGTCGATTTACATAACTCCATAATTTATTTCGAATGTCAGAAACTGGACTTTATATCACTCACATTTTTGCTTACCTCTCGCATGATATTCAAAGAGGGCTAAGAGGGACATTAAAATTATGACACCGCAATAACTCAGCGAGGGAAACGTCACAGAAATGCTGACGTCATAAGGGACTGGGGTCTGCTCTACCTGATACGATGAGATTTACGAATGCTGGAGTTGTAGAGGAGGCGTTTGTTTGTTATATTTTAGTGAAAAATAGTAAAATCTTATATAATTCATTACCGACCAACATGAGTTCAAATTCAAATGTTTTTTATTTCAAATAAACCTAATAGCAGGCGCTTTTGAAACGTCAGGCTCTAGTTGCACGCTTCCAAATTGTAGGTCCTATGGAGAAGAACCGGCAGGACACTACGTGGATATAGGTACTCTTTTTAAAATAGATTATTGTTTATTATTCTATCTATCTAACGTATTTATAAATTATTATTCTATCCTTATTCAGTAATCTGAGTTAAGAGTTACAGACGAAATATTAAATATAATCATTTTGTAGCGCGCATACAGTTTGAATATCGCGCCAAGTGAGCCTGTCAATGCGGTGGCCAATCACAGCGCTTGCCGCTGACGCTAACTGTCCGTGGCGGGCTTCCGTGCGGTCACGCCGCCGCCCGGCCCGCACCTCAGCCCCCGTTCGCGCTGCATGAATTGAGTGTGTGATATATAGCGAATATTGGTGTGCGGATCTCATTAATTCATATATCATTATCTGTGCATTAAAAAATCCCTACACTACAATTTTTATTTATTTTATTTTCAAACAGTTTTCACTTAATTAAGTTATTAACATGTATACTAGTTCGTATTCGTGAAGACAAATAAATAAATAATATATATCCCTCACGCAATACTTTTGAACTAGTCACTCTATGCGAAAACAAAATGTTTCCTATCTCGGTGTGCACCCGAAATAAATCTGAAGAATGCTGTTCCCGAGGGTCTAAAGTGTTGACGTTAGTTTTTACACTGCCTTTATAATTTACCGTTTGTAAGCCTACCTGTTGTAGTCGCAGGTTAATAGTGAAGGGTTTAGTTTTTGTGGTCGGCTATAAATAGCTTTAGATAGCAGGAAAATAAAAGGTTGCGTTAGTTAATAGTACATTATGATAGAAGTGAGCTAAGTTGACTAATATACTCGAGGCTGGATTGCAGCCCGAGCCGAAGGCGAGGGCGTAATGGAGCCGAGAGTATAATAGTCAATGCTCACGCGTGTCATTCAACGTTTTTCAACACACTTGCGAGGAAAAAAACATAAATTACACATTTTAGACAAATATTGAATTTGTGAAAAATGATAAAAATGGCGCGCGGATCGCGCGGTGACATACAGCTATGCGCGCGCAGGTGGTCGAAGGAAACCGCCAAACAGCCTAATATAAAAATATTATAAATTGTTTTTTTTATTTATAACACAAATTAATATTAATTTGTTTGACAAAAATTAATAACTTGATGAAATTAAATGTTTATATAGCATGTTTTAATTAATACAGTTGATTTATTCCCAAAAATGTTTAATTTAGTTCAGGCATAAAAACTCTTTGCTGCGATTTAAAAATAAACCGTAAAGTATAAAGCACTAGTGCAATAATATAATGAAAAAAGCACGCGTGCGTTATAAGCCACATTATGAACCTAAAAGCGATGCAATAAGAGCCACTTTACGAGCAAGTGTGTTGAAAAATAAATATTATTACAAAACAGGAAATTATACGATTGCGTTTTTTTCTTTGCGTTAATGTTATTAAGCGAAACAGAATAGAGATTTTTGTTCTCTTTCTAGATGGCTTTTAAAAATAACTGGGAATTAGTTACTAACGGTTTTCATTTCGATATAATGTTACATTTTTTTTCCAATAAATAACAGGTTAAAATAAGAGATAAAGATAGAAGATAAAGATTTTTATTTGCAAGAAACATGGTTTTTACAAAGATGTTAGTGGTTTTTGGCAGGTACACACGGCTACACATCAAGCTGTACATATCCAGTATGAGCTGACCTCGCATTGTTTAGGTTTTCCGTACGTGCGTACATCATGTCTCACCGTATGATCGGCATGCAAAATATTATTTATTAGGTATAATTAATTTATAATTGTCAAAAATAACATTAAATTATTGCATTAGGTACGTCTTACACAATCTATAAGTAAGTATATATATTCAATTGAAATATGTCAATTACAAATCTTACAATTAACTCTTATAAATATATTATTAATATTTAAATTCAATACAATATTTTTTTCCTGATTATAAAGAACACGGTTCTTAATAATACATTACAATCTAGCCTACAAGACTAATAAGTAATTTTAATCTAACTTATTTTTCTACGTTGTATTTGAATAATGTCCATTGCATTTACTTAGAGTCTGATAATATAATATAAAAACACTTTGTTCATGTGTTATATGTACAGTAGCACTATTTTGTTCACTGTTGTTCACTACACTAACTCAAAAGGTTTAGTTCTTTTCAGTCTTTGCACTATGACTACAATAAATATAATCAACAATTTGTTTATTGTTTATTTACGAAATGTCATATAATCATTTATGGTGTAAAAACATTTCTCACTTAACCACTTTTTAAGAGTAACTTTAAATCTTGTAAATGGTAGTTCCCTTATATCTTTAGGTATTTTATTATATACTTGAAAGAAATAAAATAATAATTAATCCTAAAACCTCTTTATTTTCCTTTTATTTCTTAAAGTTCTTTTAGTTTTTTGTGTTCATAAAAAAATTGTACGTCCACTGCAATGATATTTAAAATTATAGATATACCCCACAGACATAGTAAAAAATATAGATGAAGTGCTACGAACAATGATAGTGAATATAATTATTTTATTATTTTTAACGCATTTACGCATGCGAAGCAAAATCTAACGATCTAGTAGTCTAGTAGATCTAGTAGTAAGCGAAATCTAGTGTTCACGGTAGCTTAGTGGCTAAAGCACTGGCGTACTGAGCCAGGAGTCGCAGGTTCGAATCCTGCTCGTGAGCGATTTTTTCTTTCCACAATTTAAATCGTTTAATCATAGTGAAGCTAACAAAACCATGCTCCTCCGTGTACAAACCAGCGCTAACGCACACACATGCACCTCAACCCGTTCGCTCTCAGTACACATGTCACGGCATCGTCCAGTAAGCATCACGAAAACAAATATCCTTCAGGTGCATGGTGCGTACGTGAGCGCTGGTTTGTACACGGACGAGCATGGTTTTGTTGGCTTCACTATGATTGTTCGCAGCACTTCGTCTATATTTTTTACTATGTCTGTGATATAACCTAACAAAAAAAACGAAAAAATGTGAGCGGCAGCGCAATACACATAAATAAGTACAAAATAAGTAAGTTGGTTACTTCAAATTAGTTTCGCGACATAATTGGAACACTTTCTGTACACACACAACGGCATTTCAGTTTTTTTTTGTCACCGGTCACGCTCGACGTCTTACTTGATGCAGATTAGTAGAAAAACTTCCTAATTAGGACGTTTTCGAGTCTTCAGTTGCTAGTGCAAGTAACATATCTGTACTTTTAAATATCATTGGTCCACTGTTAATAGTTTGAGCACAATATCAATTTTTGTAGGCACTATGAGACAAATACTGAAATTGCTATTTTCTCGAAAACTGTATATTTTTTCGCGGAACATACATGGGGGTGTTTTCGATAGCCCTTGGTGCCATTTATCAATGGTTTTCGTTTGGACTACGAGAAAAGTGACACCGTGTATATATTCCATCTCTAAAGGTGGCCACTGACGATGCTTCCAACCGTACGAATGGCGTGGTTGTATTCCAAAATCTGTCCGTGAATGTTGAAAATGTAGGCTATTTTTAAAACGACGTCCTGGCTGTGGAATTCCAATCGGGTAGAAATCCACCAAGTCACGCCCCTTGGACGTAATCGCGTTGTGGTTTTGGAGTGATCGTCAATGCGAAAAACTTGAACTACGCCACCCGGAAGACGTCGAAACGCTCCGTGAATGTGCAAAACTATGTCCATTTTTATTTCATTCTGCGTTGCGCCGCCGCATGCGTAGCATCTCTAGTACGTCTGTGGCCGCCGCAAGTGAAGGACGCAGATACTCGGCCCGCATTTTTGCAACATCGAAACTTTTGGCTCAATGACGTGAGCGCGTTGATGAAGTTCTAGAACCAAGAACGTATACGCGATGGAGTGATCGTCAGTGTGCTAAAAAATAGGCCGTCGTTTTGTTGGAAGTGGTCATTAAAACGACGTCGGAATGGTTACGTCGTCAGTGCCCACCTTTAAGGGGTGAAAATTAATGGGTGGTAAAGTTTGTATGAAGAAAACACAGGAGCTAAGCCACGGATGCTAAAAAAAAAAAAGAAATTGAACTCAACAAGATTCTGTTTCGAAGAATATTTATAAAAGATATTCCTTTAAGATATATAATTTTCCTTCAAAGAGTGCTGAAAAATGCCGTCAGTCAGCAAACAAAGATAAAGATAAAGATAAAGATATTTTATTTTGCAAATATGGGTACATGGTACATAACATGGTGGTAAACATAATAAACAAAGTTCAACCATATTTTACCAGTTGGCATGCAAAAAAAAAAAACAAGTTATATGTGAGCACGACATGAACATTCATTTCAAATATTATTAGGTATACTATATAAATCATTATTAAAAGACATTATGGTGTAATAAAAAGCAAAACAAAAAATGCCAAGTCAGTAAATTAAATTAAAATCAATAAATCAGAAGTCAAATAAATAAATTTATAATTTCATTTTAGTAGTTTACAAAGTCTTTTTCGTTTAAAAAATCATTAATTTTGTAATATGCTCTAGTTGCTAAAAAGTTTCGTAACCTTTTTTTAAATAGCGTTGTGTTAAAGTCCTTCCAACTCTTAGGTATTTTATTATAAATTACCGGCGCCATACAGCAGACACTTTTGTGCATCAGTTTAGTCTTCGCTATGTGGAGACATAGTTTACTATTATCGCGTCTATTTCGTGGAACTACGTCGGCTAAACGTTTAAAAAGATTTTGATTCGACTTTACAAACACAGCTACTTCTAAAATGTACAGACAGGGTAATGTTAAAATCTTGAATTTTTTAAAATACGGCTCGCAACTGTCTGTGGTTTTAAGTTTAAACATTGCTCTAATGCATCTTTTTTGGGCCTTAAAAGCTGTTTCATTTTCGGTTACAATTTATATTATTCGCTAAAACAGTATTTTATGAGAACCTTTAGACCCGAATTTGGCACGAAAAGGATCTAATCATATTTCTAAGTCATTAACTATGGTACGTTAACGTTTTCGCTTAAAAAGAACTTCCACTTGAAATAATAATCATCTTTTCAGGTGGAAACACGTGTATGAAACAGTTTTACGTTCTGCTGAATATAATGAAAATTAGGCTGACTATGGTATCAGAAGAGTACCTAACCCTTCTCTTTTTAGGGTTCCATATCCAAAAGTTGCTACTGGGCTGCCCCTATATTACTATACCTGTCCTACGCTGTCTTTCCGTCCATCCATTAGTCTGTCACAGGCAACAACTTCAATTAATAGACTCGCGATTTCGAATAAGCAACATGTTTCAAATTCAGTTGACGCAACCTACCACCATCTAGTATCGATGTGTGGAAGTTGCGTAATGCAAGCATTGTGTCACGTCGTGGCCAGTGTTGGGAAGCTCAGGCAGGAGAACTCGCAGGGTCGAAGGTTCGGTGGCTTGGCACACGGTGACACACGGAAGTAGGAGGAGAACAGGAACTACAGGAACAGAACTCAGGAACAAGTGGTATGGAGGTATGGAACTCCTCTGAGGTATGAGGGCACAGAGGGCCAGTAGTACGGAGGGCCGGAGGAGTGGTAAATCAACTCCGACTATAAAACAATTGAGCTGCTGCTATGCCCATGCAGCTAGCTCGGGCTGGATTCAGGTAGGTAGGTTGGTAGGTCGGCACAAACAATAAAAACACAACAGGAACGTTTTTGGTATACTGTATCTCACTAACTGGTAACTTGATACATTGACTATCTGTTAATAAAATAATATAATGATTATAAGACCAGACACACGAGTGTCTTTCAGCGTACAATATGGAAACTGGATAAGTGAAATAATATAAAAAAACTGTAATGGTCGGACACGTCCATGCCCGGCCAAGGCTACGATATAAGTCTGTTGTTTTAAGTTAAAAATAGAAAATTATGAAAGATTTTAAAATTTTGAATTTGGATAGGTAAAGTTTTATAAAGTGGCCAGGAAGTTTCAATAAGGTGGTGAGCAGCGTAACGAGTTTAGCCTCGTTACACTACCCGGGTGGGCCGGTGTAAAAAAATCTCTTAAAAGATTTTTTTACAAAGTTAATAAATAAGTTTTATAAGAAAAATATAAATAAAATAATATCAAAATAAATATTAATGGATGAGGTGAGTGAGTTATCTATATATACATAAAAATACCCCTAAATCCCTCAACAATATTATTATTAACACGTATAAATTTTGAGGTTGTGAAGGAAGACTTGGTACAGATTCATGCATCATCACTCAAAATTATTCATACATCATCACTCAAAATTCTTGCATACGGAGAGAGATATGGTACACATTTATAGGTGACACATACTCGTCAATAAATCCTTCTGTTAAAAATGACTTAAGGCTTATTTATTTAAATTAGGTGTCGTCGCCCGCACCTTTAGAAAACCCGATTGTATTTTTTTTACGAGTTATTACACCTCGACATATAAGGCTTATTTTTATCGAGTTATGCACCGCTCGAACACATAAGGCTTATTTTATGTCGAGTTGTGCACCGCTCGAAACCTACAATAGAGACTATGAGTCTAGAACCATCTAAGGTAAAGTAGAAAAATAATAATAATAATATAATATAATAGTAGTAGAGAAGAAGTATAGATAGACGAAGAATAGAAGAGTAGAAGAAAGAAGGATTGAATAGAAGAATAGAATAGAAGGATAGAATAGAAGGATAGGTAGTAGAATAGAAATATATACGTGTTATTACTTATTATAATATATTTTTTGTATGATATAATTGCCAAAATAAATACCAAGGATAATGAGATGAGTGATAGTAAATATATATTTATAAAAAGAGTATTTAGTTTGAATTTAAAAATAAATTGACTTATATCGCATTTGAAGTATTGGAACCTTTTTGGTTAAAGAAGAATAAAAAATGTAATTTTCGGAATATGAAAATTTTATTGACACTAGTTAAATGTGTCAATAAAAATTTTCAAAATAAATGTGGTTGAAGAATTGAATAATATGGTGTGAATAGTGATTGTAAAGTGTGCTCCGCAACAGTACACCAGAGTCGGTCTCGAAGACCTATGGATATACCGTTGGGAGTATGTGGCAGTACCAAGTGGAAGGATATTCTCCTTCGACGAGGATGTGTTATCTTCCAGCGACTTTTGGTAATCCAACCCAAGTTTTCTCGCTGTTTCCTTGTGGTCATACTAGTTTGTCATACCAGTATGAACACGAGGATATACATGTCCTCGTGGTCATACTCATATTTCGACACCTCCTATAAGAAAAACAAATAGGTAAATGACCAGTCCATAAGAACACAAAAATATAGAGCGATAAATAACTAGACAGAACTTGGGAAAAACTTTTAATTCAACAATAACGGATCTGGCGAATACCTCAAAATCTAGGATTACAGTAATAAAAAAAAAAAAAACAATACTTATTTCTCCGTGTGTAAGCTCGATTAACCATTTGACATCTTCCTCTATCTATACATATAAATCTGTAGACGTGGAGTTTCTGTATATTGAAAATAAAAAAATGTCGTGGAGTATCCTTGATGTTGGTTATCCAATAGAACCCATTTCTATAATATTTTGGAAGTTTTGTCGGTTTGTTTGTGCACGCTTCACGTAAAAAGTGCAGAACCAAAATGGTTAACATGTGTAGACAAATATTGTGCGTACAGTCGGAGTAACATTTAATTTTTGTTTCATTACAATCGGTTCACTCAATCAAAAGAAATAATAATTTAAATTGTTCAAGAAGAACTTATCATTGTATTCGTTTGTACCATTTTCGGTCAATAGATGGCTTTTCGTGTATACAACGTTTTATTGAAATAACTGAAACTTCTTAAGAGGTCATGGTAACTACTTATCAGTATGAACAACTTTTACTATTGGACCAACACTGAAATCAGGAAAAAACCTACATTTTGTCGATTTATTATATAAAGATTTATGTGAACACAAATGTAGGGGAACAGCTGTTTTTTCCCGCGATTTCAGGGTTGGTCCCATGGTAAAAATAGTTCATACTGATTAGTACAATAACCTCTTAAGTGGTTTTCAGTTATTTCAATAACACATTGTATAAATCGCGTAGTGGTATACAGGGCGTCCCACGGATATGCCACATGGAGGGAAAGTACCATGAATATTGTAGATGGAACATTTTACTGAAAGAAGACATTATTTGAATTTAAAAAACAATTTAAACTGCACACACACGAAATGCTGTAATGCTTTCGAAACGTCTGGAAAACCAATTTAAATAATATACGCGATCAAATCCGGTTAAACTTTGTTTTATTATAATTTAAACTGCACTCATAGAAAAAAAAAAAATATCATACCGATCGAAAGGCTTTATCATAAGGATTATTTTTGCTAAATAACATAGTGTCACAAATAAAAGGAAGACCATGAATTTTAACATTTTTATCCACACAGATGCCGAGAGTCCGACTCTCGAGAAACCCAACACGATGCATCAGCGGCTGCTGGGGGGACTGGTGGCGGGGTCCCCCAGCTGCACTCTGAGCCGAGGCCCGAGCTCCCCCCTGGGGACGCCCTCACGGTACCGCAACCGGAGATAATCTCGTCACGCGAGACCGACCCTATGCTCTAGAGTAGTTTCTAGGAGTAGGCTTAACCGCCACTTCGCGAAACGCGCCACCCCCCCAATATACCGAAAGTCCGCCACTTTCGAGAAAACGATTCCCGATGCAGCAACGGCTGCCAGGAGGATATAGTGGCGGGGTCCCCCCCGCAATGCCCCAGTAAGCCGAGGTCTGAGCCCCCCTTGGGTGACGCCCTTATGCGGTTTTGCAACCGCGATATTAGTTTATAAGTTAGGTTTAGGGAAATGAAAAAAATTAAAAAAAAATTAAAATGAATGAATGAATGATAAATGAATACATTTTTCGGCGGATGGAGTCCCTAACGGGATAACCGCCACCCGGTTAAGCAGTTATGGTACCTATTTTGGGTATCAATACTGCGAGTCAATTCGAAAAAAATAATTAAACATTTTTAATACAAAATTAATTCCTGTTGAATACAATGTCGCACTCTTTTGATTATTTCGCTCCGTGTCGATTTTTTGATCTTGTTGTGGTGGATATTTAGAATAATACGTCTAAGTTCTGCTTGTAGCTCGTGGACACTTTCATACTGGTTCTTGTAAACTAATTTTTTTACATAACCCCATAAAAAGTCTAACGGGGTTAGATCTGGGGATCTCGGCGGCCATCTTATTTGTTCATTTGTCCCGATCCAGGGATGAAAGTGTTCAATGAGATAGTCCCTTGTTCTGTGACTGTTATGAGCCGGAGACCCATCTTGCAGAAAAGTAAGGTTTGTCGTTCTGCAACCGGAAGATTATTTATCTCATTTCTCAAAATCTCAAGTATTTCTAAATACCTTTCCGTATTCAAATGCCCTTCGTAAAAATGTACTAAGAGGACCTGGTTTTTTACAATCCCACACCAACAGTTGAACGAAAAACGCATTTGATAAATTGATTAATTTTGTATTAAAAATGTTAAAAATCATGGTCTTCCTTTTATTTGTGACACTATGTTATTTAGCCAAAAATAATCCTTATGATGAAGCCTTTCGATCGGTATGATAAAGCTACAGGGTAATTATTTTTCTCATGTAACGGGTTCGATTTCCGGTTCAACCATGTAATTATTTAAATATCTATAAATGCAGTTTAATTTTTTTTTAATTCAAATAATGTCTTCTTTCAGTAAAATGTTCCATCTACAATATTCAACGTACTTTCCGTCCATGTGGCATATCCGTGGGACGCTCTGTATATGACACTTTATTTGTGAAGGTCGAAATGTCGTTTTTTTTCGCGAAAACCAGCTATTTATTTATTTATATAATTTGTATGGAAGACTTACAGCTAAAGAAAACAGAATAAGAACAATGTGCTAGACTGACAGTCAATTACAAATCTCCACGTATAAAAATAGAGTAAAACAAAAATAATCTGTGAACAAAGTATAGCTATAAATAAGAATAGCTTTTAGAATTTGTGTCTGTCTGTTTGTTACCTCATCAGGTGGAAACGACCGAACGCATCTTAATGAGACTTTACAGAGCCGTGGGGAAATCCTCACAGATGCACTCCGCCTTGGGACGGCGCAGCCAATGTCAATGACTCTTATCGACTAAAACACCACGGTGTTCCTTCAACTACCTTTGGCCGGGGGCGTGAGAACCCGTTGGTATTCGCACAACCACTCCCGACAGGTCCCGGCCTGCAGCTTCCCGCATCCAGCGGATTCCCGCGACAATTTATTTATATTTTTCTTAATTGCCAACTCTGTTACATTATTAAGTCAACACGCGGAAAAGTATTTATATATACAGGAGGAAGCAAAATCTTTTTTCTGAAAATATTATGTACAGTATGACCACGAGGACATGTATATCCTCGTGGTCATACTGGTATGACAAACTAGTATGACCACAAGGAAACAGCGAGTTTTCTCAAGTTGGATTTAAACCTCAAGTGCCTTCAGTGGGTGTAGTTGCTGTTGAGCAACCGGTGCGGTATTTTTGTATGTAAATGCAGTATGTTTATTGCTTTGTATACTGTATAGTTGTGTATGGAGTTATGTTTGTATATTTGTATTAATTGTCTGATTAAAATGTGTGTAATTTTGTTGTTATGATTATTTTTTAACAAACTGTTATAAAAAAGAAATCAAGAAATTTATGGGTTATAAAACAGGTGAAAATGATAAGTTAAATGATGGCCAAATAAGAATAATACAAAGTTGTCGCCCGGTGACTTTTGGAATTTTGAAAAAATAAATGGTGGGTGATTATAAAAAAACAAAGAAAATAAATATATCACAATAAAATAATAAAATACAGTTGGGCGCCAGTGTCGCGTCGTGGCCAGTGTTGGGAAGCTCAGGCAGGAGAACTCGCAGGGTCGAAGGTTCGGTGGCTTGGCACACGGTGACACACGGAAGTAGGAGGAGAACAGGAACTACAGGAACAGAACTCAGGAACAAGTGGTATGGAGGTATGGAACTCCTCTGAGGTATGAGGGCACAGAGGGCCAGTAGTACGGAGGGCCGGAGGAGTGGTAAATCAACTCCGACTATAAAACAATTGAGCTGCTGCTATGCCCATGCAGCTAGCTCGGGCTGGATTCAGGTAGGTAGGTTGGTAGGTCGGCACAAACAATAAAAACACAACAGGAACGTTTTTGGTATACTGTATCTCACTAACTGGTAACTTGATACATTGACTATCTGTTAATAAAATAATATAATGATTATAAGACCAGACACACGAGTGTCTTTCAGCGTACAATATGGAAACTGGATAAGTGAAATAATATAAAAAAACTGTAATGGTCGGACACGTCCATGCCCGGCCAAGGCTACGATATAAGTCTGTTGTTTTAAGTTAAAAATAGAAAATTATGAAAGATTTTAAAATTTTGAATTTGGATAGGTAAAGTTTTATAAAGTGGCCAGGAAGTTTCAATAAGGTGGTGAGCAGCGTAACGAGTTTAGCCTCGTTACAATTGTAAGCGAGAAGTTGCGTAAATGGACTTTTCCGCTTTTGCCTCGTTATGGATTTGCCCACAGAAAGATAATTTATATTATTCTAGTTATCGCGTTGTTAAATTGTTACGGTGAAATATTGGGTTACTCAACAAAAAACAAAGAAAATTTTGCGCCAAAGAATCGCTCAATACTCGCTGATTCCGATAAAACAAATAATATTAGGCCCCACAAATATACGCGCGCTCGCTCGACAGCTGTGAAGTGAACTAATGGCAGTATGGTTCCAGAACTATAACTCGTGTAAGCATGTTGTTCTTTTAACAGCGCATCTAGTACGTAGTACATATATTACATCCATGGTCACAGGGCTGTATTATTTTTACCGTAATAGATAGTCAATTGTAATTTTAAAATACAAAAAATAAACTAAATTCAAAGGTAAAACTCTATAGGTACTAGAAACCTCGAAAAAAGAGCATTTTTATATTTTTTGTTCTTGCTCTATCATAAAAACGGAATACTAATGTCAATCTTAGTTTGATCGATTGTAGTGACCAGGTGATGACAGGAGGAGTTATGTATTCACTATGTCGAGGCCTAAAATGGAAAAGCCAAGTGGTGGTCTTCAGTTGGTAAGATGGGCCAGAGTAGAGACCGCGTGTTGAACCTGGATGTCATTAGCACAAGAACTAAGCGAATGGCTCAACTACAGAGGTGACTGGCACAAGAACAGAGCTAAATGGCACAATATCAGGGCGAATGGCACAAGAACAGAGCTAAATGGCACAAGAACAGAGCTAAATGGCACAATATCAGGGCGAATGGCACAAGAACAGAGCTAAATGGCACAATATCAGGGCGAATGGCACAAGAACAGAGCTAAATGGCACAAGAACAGAGCTAAATGGCACAATATCAGGGCGAATGGCACAAGAACAGAGCTAAATGGCACAATATCAGGGCGAATGGCACAAGAACAGAGCTAAATGGCACAATATCAGGGCGAAATGCACAAGAACTGAGTTAAATAGTACAATATCAGGGCGAATGGCACAAGAACAGAGCTAAATGGCACACTATCAGGGCAAATGGCACAAGAACAGAGCTAAATGGCACAATATCAGGATGACTGGCACAGGAACAGAGCTAAATGGCACAATATCAGGGCGAATGGCACAAGAACAGAGCTAAATGGCACAAGAACAGAGCTAAATGGCACAATATCAGGGCGAATGGCACAAGAACAGAGCTAAATGGCACAATATCAGGGCGAAATGCACAAGAACTGAGTTAAATAGTACAATATCAGGGCGAATGGCACAAGAACAGAGCTAAATGGCACACTATCAGGGCAAATGGCACAAGAACAGAGCTAAATGGCACAATATCAGGATGACTGGCACAGGAACAGAGCTAAATGGCACAATATCAGGGCGAATGGCACAAGAACAGAGCTAAATGGCACAAGAACAGAGCTAAATGGCACAATATCAGGGCGAATGGCACAAGAACAGAGCTAAATGGCACAATATCAGGGCGAAATGCACAAGAACTGAGTTAAATAGTACAATATCAGGGCGAATGGCACAAGAACAGAGCTAAATGGCACACTATCAGGGCAAATGGCACAAGAACAGAGCTAAATGGCACAATATCAGGATGACTGGCACAGGAACAGAGCTAAATGGCACAATATCAGGGCGAATGGCACAAGAACAGAGCTAAATGGCACAAGAACAGAGCTAAATGGCACAATATCAGGGCGAATGGCACAAGAACAGAGCTAAATGGCACAATATCAGGGCGAAATGCACAAGAACTGAGTTAAATAGTACAATATCAGGGCGAATGGCACAAGAACAGAGCTAAATGGCACAATATCAGGGCGAAATGCACAAGAACTGAGTTAAATAGTACAATATCAGGGCGAATGGCACAAGAACAGAGCTAAATGGCACAATATCAGGGCGAAATGCACAAGAACTGAGTTAAATAGTACAATATCAGGGCAAATGGCACAAGAACAGAGCTAAATGGCACAATATCAGGATGACTGGCACAGGAACAGAGCTAAATGGCACAATATCAGGGCGAATGGCACAAGAACAGAGCTAAATGGCACAATATCAGGGCGAATGGCACAAGAACAGAGCTAAATGGCACAATATCAGGGCGAAATGCACAAGAACTGAGTTAAATAGTACAATATCAGGGCGAATGGCACAATAACAGTGCTAAATGGCACAATATCAGGATGACTGGCACAGGAACAGAGCTAAATAGCACAATATCAGGGCGAATGGCACAAGAACAGAGCTAAATGGCACAATATCAGGGCGAATGGCACAAGAACAGAGCTAAATGGCACAATATCAGGATGACTGGCACAGGAAAAGAGCGAAATGACACAATATCAGAGCGAATGGCACAAGAACAGATGCGCATGGTATGATAAAAGGTACGCTTATACCCAGTAATGGGATATTGAGGTTTGTAGATGATTAGTGACCTGTTATTAGGGATGTATAGCTTTCCAGTGATAGTTTAAGTATCAAATAATATAAGCTAGCTTGTCGCGATGTTTTCGGAAGTATGTTAAATTTCTGGTAGATTTTTTATAGAGTGATCCAATGAAAGTCTAGACGCAATCGACACATATACCTATACCTACTTACCATACCTTTCGGTCCATAGCCATCCAGTGGACCAACGAAGCAGTTCTGGAAAAAAAATCCCTATAATCCACATTATTCTATGTTATTTAAATATAAATGTAATTATTGGTATATTTTATGGTATTACCTACTTTATTAAGTCAATTTTATGTATTTATGTTATTATAATATATTATGTACGAAACGTACTTACTTGTACACCATAACTACCCACGATCGGTTCTCATTCTTTTGGTCCATCCAAAGGTTGTCTGGAAGAGATTGCCTTGTGCGATAAGACCACCCATGTACTTACCTACATTATCTTTCTGTAAACTACTGTCTTTGTTTTCGTTTGGTGTATGTACAATAACGAATATCATAAATAAATAAATAAATATTTCATCATCATCATCATTTCAGCTGAAAGACGTCCACTGCTGGACATAGGCCTCCCCCAAGTATCGCCACAACGACCAGTCCTGCGCTTTCCGCATCCAGCGGATACCCGCAACCTTCACCAGGTCGTCGGTCCACCTTGTGGGGGGCCTACCCACACTGCGCCTTCCAGTACGCGGTCGCCACTCCAGAACTTTACTGCCTCATCGGCCATCCGTTCTGCGAGCAATGTGGCTCGCCCACTGCCACTTAAGTTTGGCAATTCTTCGTGCTATGTCGGTTACTTTCATTCTCCTACGAATCCTCTCATTTCTGATTCTATCACGCAGGGACACTCCGAGCATAGCCCTTTCCATTGCCCTTTTAGTGACTTTGAGTCTTCTTATCAGGCCCATTGTGAGTGACATTGTGATTGTGATTGTTAAATAAATGTTTATGCTCATCAAATTCATGACAAACCAATTCAATTGGTATCACAACACAACTGATCCAACAACAATTAATTAATGAGCTCCATTCGGTTAGAAGCCAATTATACTATCGCAATGGCTGTTATAGCAATTCTGAATTTGTGACAGACTAAATGTCTGTCACGTCGGATATTCATGCTGACTGAGTTTTTGATATTATTATCTAGTAGAATGTTGGAACAGAATAAACAAATTACTTGACGTTACTAAAAAGTAGTGTAGTCTTTACGTCAGGCCCCACACGGAACACTACTTTTCCGTGTGGGGCCGGACGTAAAGAATTGCACCTGCAATCTGCACAATCAAAATGGTAGGTATAAGAATACCTAGGGTAAGGAAATATAAAAAAAAAAACGACAATCATAATTTCTTCTAACATTCTCGACTCCGTTCCGTGTGGTGCCCGACGTTAACAATTGAACAGCAACACAACACCCTATCTCTTCTCATGGGTGTCGTAAAAGGTGACTAAGGGATTCACCAGAGAATGGGCAGCAGCGTTCTCTGAGTATTTAACCAACCAACTGCGATCGCCAACCCGCCTGCCAAGCGTGGCGATTATGGCAATCCCCCCCCTTTGAGGGATTCCTGTGACCAGCAGTGGACGTCTTTTGGCTGAAATGATGATGATGATGACTGCAGGATATACGATTCCATATAAAAAAGAGTAATTCATCACAAAATATTTGACAACTGTTACCGTACCCATACTATGTAAAAAAGATTATAGGAGTCAACCAATATCGATCATCTGTAAGCAACAGGCTTACACAAAATTACGCGGGTTTTCCGTGCCGCTAGCTCCTGTAGCAGGTAAATGCTTTCACGTATTCCGTGTCACGTGAATTTAACGTTCACACGTATTTGTGTGTGTAAACATGCATAGTACGCGCAATTTGGATAGGTTCCGAAGTCAGAAGCATTCATTTCATGTTATATTGGAAACTATTACGAATTCTGTGGTCTAGTGGTTCAAGTTTTGGACTGCTGATCACAACGTCGAGTATTCGATGGGTGTGGTTCACAGGACAAAAATATTCATGTGAAGAACTTAAGTGTTTGTGTTGGTCTGGGTGTTTCTTATGTATTATAAGTATATATTTACCAAATAAAAAGTACATTACCATTATATCCATTGTCTAGTACCCATAGCACAAGCTTTGCTTAGTTTGGGACTGGATGGTGTTGTGTAAAAATGGTCCAAAAATATTTATTAATTTTATTATAAGAAAGGTTTTTCTGGGAGAAGTTAGGCTTCTAGGCAACGCGATTACGCGATTATCGCGCGAATACACGATACGATCACTACACGTTCGCGCGATGACAAGAATTGAGTTCCCAAAGGATGCAGATGGTCGTATTGTCACACGTCACCTCACCATCTCGCATGGAAATGATGATCGCGCGAATTTCGGTTAGAATATCTGTTTGGCATCAGTTCATTGGTCGAGCATTGGTAAGTTCGCGCGAACAAGTAAACAATCATTTCATTCGCGCGAATGAGAATAATTAGGATGCCTTTAATATTTGACAGACCTGCTGCCTAATTGCGTAACTCACTCGCGATCGCATTCATCTGGATTTCAATGTTCATTGCTCCGTGTGTTTTGACAATCCGTCAAATTGACAACTACGTACCACGCAATGAATATTGCTGTAATTTCAAAATGAAAGCTGATGTCAATGTGAATGCATTACACAATTACCCCACTGTATGTTTGATAGCGGCTCCCACAACTGAATTCGCGCGAACTTGCGATGACGCCTAAGGGTCGGTTTACACCAAACGTAACGCTCGCTCACAGTTAGCCACCAAATACGACATAGCTTTACGAGGTTTGCTGATTTTTCATAATTTCAACCTTATTGCAGCGGCTGGTTGACCGTACGTTCGAATCATCCTTATTTTTTTTTATAGTTAGGATGGCGAAACGAGCTAAAGGTCCACCTGATGTTAAGCGGTTACCTTTGCCCATAACAACCGCAATACCACCTAGGCTGTTGCCTAAATGGTACCGCAAGTCGGTTCGCCAAACTGAGACATGAAGATGGAAAGTCTCATGTGATAGTAATTTCACCGGCACCCGTACCCTTCATACCGAAACACAGCAATGCAAGCATCACTATTTGGCGGAGAAGTAGGTACGGAGGTAGTATTTCCCCGGACGAGCTCTTTCACAAAGTAGCTCTACTACTACTTAATCACTACAATGCAGCGATAATCTAGGTTGGGTGTTTAATATTAAATTATTCAATAAACTTTTCCAATATATTATCCCTAAAATCAGTCTTACAAATAAAAATTTAAAAGCCAAAAGGACATCGGAAAACACTCAAAAACTGATGCAAAAGTAATCACCTTACTCCAAGAGAATTCGAAATGGAAAAACTTGAGTTTTTCACATCTCAGAGGTAAACCTTTATTCCGTTTTAAAATTGCAAGAGTTATTGGAGCGAACCCGGTCGGTCACGGTGTAACTTGGGTAATCTCCACAACTTGGCCGAACTTACGGCTTTTACTCGTTGCATGCTAAAATTAGATTTCGAAGGGATATTTTACTTTTTATTTTTATTTAGATATTTGAGAATGCAGAACACAGATTGCTGACGTCACTCAAAAAGCTGCCAAGCTTAAGTGGGACTGGGCCGGACACGTTTGCCGTATATCGACCAATTTTTGGGCAACAATTTGTACCGAGTGGGTCCCGAAAAACGTGCAACGGTATCACGGCAGACCTAGGCGAAGATGGCGGGATGAGCTGGACTCGTATAGAAAAGACTGGTTCACGCTTGTACTTGGCCGGAAAGAGTGGAATAAGGAAAGGGAGGCCTTTGCCCTGCATTGGAACAATATCGGCTGAAAATAAATGCCATAATAATTTTTTAGGTTTTCGCGATCACTACACATTATAATAAAACAAGTTTAACCGGATTACAAGTCCTGGAAAAGGAAAACCGATATGTACCTAGAATGCTCCATGAGGCTATTGAAATTAAAAAACATCCTAATTTTAATAGAGAAGATGGTTGGCAGCTACCACCTGTTTGGAACCCAGTCCTAAAAATGATCAAATCCCAAACAGCACGCAACACTGTAAAAGATGATGACAATGTGAGTGATAACTGCGTGCATCGAAACGATTTTAATTACTAAAAATTGTACGGTAGATTAAAATATTTTTTTAGAAATATCTGTAAAGACGCTTGTCATCTTAGTCTTCCTGCCACCACGAACGCTGCAAAGATTTCGAAACGTCGTTTTATTATAATAAATGCCATGTTCTTTAGATTTGTCACATATAAGATACTTTTTATCGACATACCACGGGAGCAACGCCGCGGGAATTTGATTTATTTAGGGTAGTTTTTTGCATGCATTCGCATGCTTCACAGTATTACGTTTTATTTTACACTTGTTGCACGTTGTTATCTGGGTCAATAAACAATATCATAAACATCAGACCTCTGCGGTCACTGTCGTTTCGTACAGAACTGAAAGAGAGGCAACGAGCGGAGGGACGTCGGGTGCGCCGCTCAAATTGAATGAAAATTAACAAAACGACGACCTCTGTGGTCTAGTGGTTCGAGTGTTGTGTTGGACTGCTGATAACGAGGTCGTGGGTTCGATTCCCACAGGACACAAATATTTGTGTGATGAACATAAGTGTTTGTGTTGGTCTGGGTGTGTTGCTTATGTATTATAAGTATGTATTTACAAAAAAAAAAAAAAGTATATAAGTATCATATCCATTGTCTAGTACTTATACCACAAGCTCTGCTTAGTTTGGGACTAGATGGTGCTGTGTAAAAATGTCCCAAGGATATTTATTTAATATATTTTTTTAATAAAAACCTAAAAGCTTATTCGGAAAACAGAAAAAACTATGTTTTAGATTATTGTCTTTCTTAAATGTTTTCTTAATTTCATTTATAATATTTGGTAAATAATAGAGATTGTTTGCTTTAAAGCATGTTTTAAGAGGTTAGTTTACAATTCTTTTCTGACGAGAAAACTTCAAGAAAACGTGTTTTGGGCACAATAGAGTTTTAGAAAATACGATCAAGATTAACATAAATTTTTTTCACTGCCATAAACTGAATAGATACGGCACAAAATGTTTTTAAAAGGAGCCTATTTGGGGTATTTGGCTGTTGTCAGCGTCTTAATAGCAAAAATTTACAAAACCATGACTGACCTCATAAAAAAATCAAAGCAACGTATTCATAGCAAGCTAAAACTATTGTACTTGACATTAATATTAACTCAGTAAACCCCTCGCGAGTAAAGTGTAAAGTTTTGCGAAAACCGTGCCAAAATTCCTACAGTCCCCAGTCTTACAGATTCCTCTTAAATACGGTGTGACAGGCGCGGTCGTGAACTTTTCCTTTATCTTTTTCAGCGTTAATTATAACTGCGTCATTGGCTTAAATGCTGTCGATTGGGTCTTGAATTATTTCCCAGGTCGAACAAAATTGTATTTTACTGTTTTGTTAGTATCATTGCAATAATAATAATATAAAAAGTCCATTTAAATATAAGCAATTATTTATAAATATCTTGATCTAGTCGTCGACATGTGGGAGGTGGACTCGGCAATCATTGTGCCGACAGTTGTTACGGCCAATGGCCTTGTAGCAAAGAGCCTCGACCACCATCTCATGAGGCGGTTGGGTCAAGGGCTTGATGCAGAAAGCGGTTCTCCTAGATACTGCGCGTATTGTTAGGAGGTTCCTTTCTCTGGAGCCCTTCTTCTTCTTCTTCGTGTCGATATGAGCTACATAATAATACAAGCTCATGTCGTGGGGAAAAGATTAGCCAGTCAGCAGGTTGATAGCGGGACTGACTGCCCAGAGTGTGCCGGACGATCAATTAAATATCGTCACTCGTGGAGGCTCTTTTTAACCGACGAAAAAAAGGAGGAGGTTCTCAATTCGACGCGTATATATATATATATATATTATGTATGACCACGCATAACTTTTTACAGAGTGGTCCGATTTTGATGATTCTTTTTTTAATGGATAGGGTATATCTCGAAGTTGGTTCTCGAATTTTAATTTCAAAATCAAAATCCACCCCTAAGGGTAGTAAAAGTAGGGTGGGATGAGTGTTTGTTCACCCACTGAATTCTTACCTGTTAACCGATTCTGTTGAAACTTGACACACATAAATATAGTTCTAGACACTACAACATAATGGAGACCTGGAGTTAGATGTTAACTACAAAAAAATGAAAAATGAAACTTTTTAACAAAAAATTTAACCGACGAAAACAGAAACTGAAAAGCGAAAAATAACTAATTATGAGTCGGCGCCAAACAAACAATCAACGAAGATCATTAAATTACTTTAAATAAATAATAAAAACAACGTCACATCAAATACAACGTGAAATTTTCAACGATAAACAATAACTTTCCAAAAATGCGTTCTCCGCTCGGCCACTTGCAACTTACACGCACTTTGCTTGTTAAAAGTTTATTTGGCGCCGACTCATAATTAGTTATTTTTCGCTTTTCAGTTTCTGTTTTCGTCGGTTCAATTTTTTGTTAAAAAGTTTTTTAATTTACATTTAGGCAACAGCCTAGGTGGTACTATTGTTGTGGTATGGGCAGAGGTAACATCAGGTTGGCTTTTAGCTCGTTTTGCCATCCTGATATAAGTGGAACTTTACTAGCTTAGGTACCTATGTAAGTTTCATAGGATACAGGTTCTGCTTTTACTGGTTTTTAAACGTCTTAATGGGAATGTAGCTGACAAGTGGCGCCCCATCAGTAAAACAACATACTCGCTGAGTACATCATTTTAAAGTAAAAGTTAAACTACAGTACCTGTACTTCAATAGCAAAAAAACAATTTTCGATAAATGATGTATTCAGCGAGTAATGTTATTTTAACTGATGGGGGCGCCACTTGGCTGCTACATGCGCCTTAAGCATAAAAAAGTACGCTGTTTGATATGCTGGATAATACAATTTTGGTGACTCTTCGTTAAAAACAGTACTGATGGTCAAGCAAACGAATCATGCACTGGTGTCTTATGAGACACCGGTACGCGGCGACAAGTTAACACTTCTATTATCTTATTACTTAGATTTCTATGTTCAAAATCAGCAGAATCGATTTAAAAACTCGACTTTGTTATATC
This sequence comes from Asteroscopus sphinx, assembly GCA_949699075.1. Classification (NCBI taxonomy): domain Eukaryota; kingdom Metazoa; phylum Arthropoda; class Insecta; order Lepidoptera; family Noctuidae; genus Asteroscopus; species Asteroscopus sphinx. The sequence goes on along the minus strand of OX453010.1, from coordinate 26,921,818 downwards.
AAGTGTGAACGTAGATCCTCAGGCCCACCACTGGAATAACAATGTCTTTGAGTTGCAAGCCGTCTGGCCGGCAGCCAAACTGAAGCGGCTTCTGAAATTCTTGCCCTTTCGGCCAAATAAATATTTGTTATTGCTGCAAGAAATATGGCCGCTGGATTAACTTATGCTTTTGTTTGTTTTTGTCTTATTATAATATAGGGTAGCTATAAGAAGCTGTAAGTATGTAGAAGAAATATGAATGAAGTGGAGATTTAGTTAGAAAGTGGACCAAGGATGTAGGTCAAGATAAGGAAGATAATAAAAAAAATCTTCGTACAGTCAGCGTCAAAAATAACGACACGATCGGATTGTTTAAAATGAGCTGAACAACTAACTAAGAAAATGCAACTACAAGTTGTTGATCTGTAACCGTGCCATATTTCTAGATCAAATGATAAATAATATCATCATTTCAGCCGAAAGACGTCCACTGCTGGACATAGACCTCCCCCAATTAAGGGGGGATATGCCATAATCGCCACGCTTGGTAGGCGGGTTGGCGATCGCAGTTGGTTGGTTAAATACTCAGAGAACGCTGCTGCCCATCCTCTAGTGAATCCCTTAGTCGCCTTTTACGACACCCATGAGAAGAGATAAGGGTGGTGCTATTCTTTAAGTCCGGCACCACACGGAAATAATATGCTTATAGTCATTTAAAAATACTTTACAAATTCTACGATTATTTAATATCCAAATTTTCACATAGAAACATAGCGAGGGTTTGAGAATAAATCCCGAAAGACTCTGAAAATAAGTCATCGGCGGCATTGTCAAAGGGTGGTAATACCTGTAATTTTTTTTGGTGGTTTCGCAGGCATCGTTTTTGTTCGCACGCGACACACGCTGGGAATTTGTTTACTAATAGGTATTTAAAAAAAAAAAAAAATTTAATATTTTTTTTATGATTCGAGCCCTCGAGACATAGCATGAATACAGATCAACATGTATTTCTCAATTCGGCATTACTATCCCACTGCTGAGGACCAGCCTTTTCTCTGAATGAGAAGGTTAAGGCGTCCTACAGCCTAGTGCGGGTTGGCGGACTACACACACCATCAAGAACTGTATGGAGCACTCTCAGGTGTGCAAGTTTCTTAACGATGTTTAAATTCTGATCTGAATAAACACAGTACACGCCAACTGTCTTTCTGACAAGAATTTGGTCTCATTGAGATTGACCCCCAGTTTCTGGAAGGCTGATCAATTTGATCTATTGTCAAATCTAATGTCAGCTCCTGTGATTGGTCACCAAAAATACTAACAACCAATCACATCGCTTGACCTGAGATTTGACAGTCGATTAGTAATTTTTTGTGTTGATCAGCCTTTCGGAAACTGGGGGATAGTCTCACACCAAAAGAATAAGAACATGATCGCAAGCCGCGATCGGAAGCGTACGTCTAAACCACGGACCAAAATAATAAGCTTTACGCTCCCAATCGTGGCTCGCGAACACTGTGGGTTCCCCTCCATCTGGGGGAGGCCTATGTCCAGCAGTGGACGTCTTTTGGCTGAAATGATGATGATTATGATGAACACTGTGGGTTGAACAGTAGGTACTCCTTTTCCATTTGGTATTACTTTTTTCTGGCTTCAGTCTCTAGTTCTATGCGCTCCATTGAGTTTAATAATCTTAGTTGTTTGCAATAAAAAACAATTGAATTTGAATTTATAATTTTGAAGTCTGTTTGTTTATCGCGATCTTTTGACGCTGACTGTACAAGTTAACTTAGATAAGATAAGATAAGATTTTTTTTATTTTCTTCCACAAATAACAAGCAACAATTTAGTGTTATCACAATAATATAACAAAAATTATTTGTGGGAGACTGGTGCCTAAACTAAGCCAGAGCTTGTATTTTAGGACACCAGGTCCCCCTCCTAGCGGCATGGATAACAATCATAATAGGTTAATTCTTATTTGTACTGGATTAAGTTAATATTAATTAAACCAGAATACTATTTTGCATTTTTAACAATAATAGTTTTGTTAGTTTTATGTATGTATTGTGTATGTGTGTACATATGGGGGAAATGCTGTGTGTATGTGGGGGGTGTGTGTGTATGTGGGGGGTACGTATGTGTGGGAAGGGTGCGTGTGTATGTGTAGAGTGTGATTGTGATACTAGAAAATAATATTACAATAGTTTAATATTAATAATATTATAGTTCATAATATAATACTTATATTATTTTAGTGTACAATAATAATACTTTGTATGAATGCATGAATTAGGACAAGATATGAAGGAGTTCTTCTGTTTTATTATAATCTAAGATTCGCAACCATGAAGTGACTTTACCTTTACATTCTGCTTTATTTGTTTTGTAGATGTTGATGTCTTTATTGATTTTATTATATAATCTAGCCCCTTGAAAACCATAAAACTTTTGGGCAAAACTTGTATTAACTTTATATGTGTTACAAATAGCATAATGCCTTCTTGTTGTGGTTTTTTTTTCATTAAAGGTTGTTTTATCCGAATGTTGTCGAAGAATGGTTGACAAAATATATAATTGCCTAACAGTGAGCACCTCAGTTTCTTGATACAGTTTAAAGGTTGAGAACATTCTAGGTTTGAAAAATGCAACCTTTAAAATTAATCTTTGTGCTCTTTCAATCTTTAGTAGTTTAGTTTTGTCCGCTCCACCCCACGTTGTTATGCAATAAGTCAAAATCGATTGGACCAGCGCAAAGTACACCGCCTTCAGAGTTTTGCCATCAACTATGTGCCTTAGTTGTTTGAATATGTAGGTTAGCTTACGTATTTTTTTTGAAATATTGTTGATGTGTTCATTAAATGATAGCCCAGAGTCAATAGTAACACCCAAGTACCGTATACTTTGCGTCGGTTCAAGAGGTGGACAATTGCACTGTGACACCGGGGGGAACGAGCATTTGTGAGAATATAGGTTTAAAAGGTTATTGGAAGTAGTTTTTGTGCCCTTCATAGAAAAAAGCACGTACTTGGTCTTGTCAGAGTTCAAGGTCAGCGAGTTAGCAGCAAGCCAGTGACAAACCGTGTTGAACCCTTCTTGTGCCATCGAAAATACTTCATCCCAAGTATCCCCCGTGAAAGTAAGGGTGGTGTCATCAGCATAAGATATAATTTTGCAGCCCCGAATCTTAAGTTGACAGAGTTCATTAATGTAACAAAGGAATAATGTCGGACCAAGGATACTTCCCTGAGGAACTCCATACGTAATGGGAAGATCATCGCTCTCGTATTCACCAATTTTTACGCGCTGAGTTCTGTCAGAAAGGTAACTGGCCAGCAGATCTAGTTGCGTACCTCGAATACCCATCTGATTTAGTTTGTAGATTAGGGTGGGGACAGATACTGCATCAAACGCCTTAGCTAGATCGAGGAATATAGTCAGGCATTTCTTTTTGGCATCCATTTCCTGGACTAAATATGTGGTGAAATCGTGCACAGCGTCATCAGTGGATTTGCCAACTCGAAACCCATACTGAGCTGTAGCTAACAGTTTTTGTGACTCTAGATATTTTATGAGTTGAGAGTTGATGACGCGTTCAAATTGCTTGGAAACTGAAGTAAGTATTGAGATAGGTCTATAGTTGTTAACGCAGTCTCTATCCCCTGCCTTATGAATTGGGTGCAAAATAGATTTCTTTAACACGTTGGGGAAGATCCCAGACTCCAGACAACGATTTATTAAATCTGTAAGCAATGGGGTAAGTGATATTACCATCTTTTTTAGTAGTTTCGACGTAATATTATCCCAACCCGGAGCGCAGTCATTTTTTAGACCAAGTATAGTTTGACCAATCTCTACACAATCAACTTCGAGAAGAACAAATGAATTAGAAGGACTTTTGCTGTTAATATTAAGGGAATAATTAAAAGGTGGAATAGTTGAGGGCATACGTTCTGCCAACCGCTCACCAACTTTAGCAAAAAAAGCATTTACACTGTTTATAGCTGATTGTGGAAAATCATGTGCTGATATAAGCTCTTTAGGTGCTTCATGTTTTTTATTGTTATAGTTTGTTACAATTTTAATAGAATTCCATAGCTTCTTCGAGTTATTTTTGGCCATTTGTAGTTGGTCCCGTTCATATTGACGTTTTAATTTTTTAAGGAGGGCATTACAATGATTTCTATAGCGTTTGTAGGTTATAAGTATAATTACGTTATTAGGTTCTCTTTTAACTTTTATATGCATCATGTCCCTAGTTCTAATACAGCGTAAGAGGCCAGTTGTGATCCAAGGTTTTATGATCGTTTTACTACGTGGAATTTTGAGACTCAGCGTGTTTTTACCAATAAGGTTAGACAACTTCTTTATAAGTGTTTCAGTAGCTGAATTTAGGTCATTGTCTTGATAAATTAGGGTTAAGTCTGTATTGGAACAGTCGGAAATAATTCCTTCCCAGTTAATCTTTTTGATAATATTGCAGTTTATTGTTTTTTTTGTCCCTTTATGATTTAAGCAGAACAAGATAGCAACATGATCGGTTATCGTGGTTTGCAGGTCAAAAGTATAAGCTTCCGATTTAGTCTTAACTATGACGTGATCTAAGCAGTTACCGCCTCTAGTCGGAAAATTTAAAGCGGGCAATAAGCCATGATATGATGTTATATCTAAATACGATGAAACTTTGGCTCCTGACTGTAATAAATTAATATTGATGTCCCCCGTAATGATTATGTTATGAAAAGACGATAAAGTGCCAAGAAGATTATTTAAAGACGTTAAGAAGTTTTCAATTTTTTTAAAACATTCTGTCTGGTCTGTAGATTGCTATAATTACTGTACTAGTTCCAAATTTTATTACCAAACAGTTAGCTTCCATAAAAGGAGGTTCTTCTACTGTAAAATAATGTTTGTTATTAACTATAACTACTACTCCGTCATTTTGATTATAGTTAATACTTGTCTTGAAAAAATCATATCCATTCAAGGTCGGAAGATTAGTTACTTGGGATAGCCAACATTCCGACAAAACGATCACATCACAGTCAAAGCCAAATCGCGTCAACATCACCGAAAGCTCGCCGAAATTACAATTTATACTGCATATATTTTGTTGTAGAATCTTAAGAAATTTTGCAGGCTTCTTAAAATACGCGCTGCAATTTTCAGGCCTACAGGCTACTGGGACGGAGATATTAAATTGTTCAATGTTATCTAACAAGTCATTTATCGAAGCGAATTTTAATATGTACAGATATCAAGTACAAAGTTATTGCGTAAAAAAGATTTTGAAGTCTAGTCACATGCATGCATTCTTTCTTATATTTATATAATTTATGTATTTTTGTTTTGAGCAATAGTAATATGTATGTGTATATATGTGTATGTATGTATATGTAGGAATATTGTAAACATGTGTATTTATTTAAGTTGTATGTTGGGAATATGAAAGTGTATGAATTGTGAGTGTACTGGTTCCTATAAGTTAATCTAAAACACACTAATAAAGCAAAGCAAAAAAAGATTTGGAATACGATTATTACTAAAACTAGTCATATCTTATTTAAATCATCTTCATTTTTAATAAGGATTGGTTTTTCCCCTTCGTTTTTTCTGAGATATATTCTACCAAAAGATATCCAGCATCCATGATAGGCATTGGCTTTAGCACTTTGTCTTGCTAAATAGAATAATCGTCGTGCTTTTCCTGTAAGGAAATCCGATACAAAGATATTACGAGGGGGTCCATTGATTTTGATGTGGTTGGAACTTAACTGAGAGTAGTCTATAAAAGGGTTAGAAGTAAACTATTCAGAACCGTATCATAATCTTTATGACTAAACCTAATGCAATGGTAAAAGTACGAAACACATGACTAAATCCACCCGTCTGTCCGTTTGTCCGTCCGTCCCGTCCGTCCGTCTGTGTCTGTGTCTGTATGTGTTATCATCTTTTTATCTAGTCTAGGTCTAGTGACGACTTTTGTGGTCTGGTGGTTCGAGTGTCGGACTGCTGATAAAGAGGTCGTGGGTTCGATTCCCACAGGACACAAATATTTGTGTGATGAACATAAGTGTTTGTGTTGGTCTGGGTGTTGCTTATGTATTATAAGTATGTATTTACAACAACAAAAAAAGTATATTAGTATTATATCCATTGTCTAGTACCCATAGCACAAGCTCTGCTTAGTTTGGGACTAGATGGTGATGTGTAAAAATGTCCCAAAGATTTATTTATTTAGATTTATTTTAACCGTAAGTGGTAGCCAGTTGACATTTTAAATACATAGTGAAAATTATAAAATGTGGAAACTCGAATGTCTGGTGGTCCAGAACCTATAGCACCTGAGTTAGACTCACACTTGGCTGTTTTTTTTCTCGTAATTTTACGGTACTACTATTATTTCTTCTATGGTAGTACACACGGCTACACATCAAGCTGTACCTTCCCAGTATAAGCTGACCTCGCATTGTATAGGTTTTCCTTAAAACGTGAGGTCAGCCTTTACTGGTTTTTTACAGCCTGATGTGTACACACGGATACCCACAGAAATAGATAAATAGAATGGAAAAGTGGGTGCAGCGCGCCTGCCAACACTGCACCATAGTGCAGGTTATTTCAAAATATTTCTCAGTACGCCTTGACTTGTTTTTATAAATACCACAGGTAAATACTGTGACAAAAACCCGCAAGTTCGATATAATTCGAACACCCGTTTGGTGATCTAGTTAATCAATTAGTGCGCGCCGACATCAGTGCATATATTCGGACAGCAACCGGGTGCATTCGCCTTCCATTTACATAAAAAATCATCATTTTAGCGTAGGTTTTCATAGTACCGGAATAAACTATTTATTTAATTTTTTTCGTTTTACTTAGCCGCAGTTAATTACCACTTAGGTCGCAACCCCTACACCGCAAAACTGCCTTTTTGCGCTGTTTCTAACTGCAGAAACAAAAGCTGTAAAGTAAATTTGATTAAGACGCAGACAACAGCCAAACACCCCAAATAGGCTTCATTTAAAAACATTTTTAGCTGTATCTATTCAGTTTGTGGCAGTGAAAAAAATATATGTTAATTTTAATCGTATTTTCTAAAACTGTATTGTGCCCAAAACACGTTTTCTTGATGTTTTCTCGATAGAAAAGAATTGTAAACTAACCTCTTAAAACATGCTTTAAAGCAAACAATCTCTATTATTTACCAAATATTATAAATGAAATTAAGAAAACATTTAAGAAAGACAATAATCTATAACACTATTGTTTCTGTTTTTCAAATAAGCTTTTAATTTTTTATTTAAAAAATATATTGTTAATTTTCATTCAAGTTGAGCGATGCACCCGACGTCCCTCCGCTCGTTGCCTCTTTTTCTTTTCTGTACAAAACGACAGTGACCGCAAAGGTCTGATTTTTTAGGTGTTGTCAGCGTCTTAAAGTTAATTTTTAAAAATTAATGTCGTTAAAATGGATGGCGTGGTTTGCCCGAAAGTTGCCACGCATGAATAGCAAGTAAAATTTTTATTACAACCATTCTACCTATCTATTTATGTGATAGTACCTACAAGAATAATATGCCATCTCCAAATACTAACCCACATGGTTCCTGGACTCGTGACATCACAGCCAACAGCCAAGTACTTCAAACTCCGACAAAGCCAGATTGCCTAAATTACCATTTACATTAAAAGCTAATAAAGTCTACTACTAGACTCACACGAGCCTTTGACCAACTTTATTCAAATTTTCTGCAAGTACTTGCGCACTCGCTGCTGATTACATGTTAATGTTACTCAAACTGAGCTCGCAACTGTTCATTGTCAGATCTAGTGTGCAAGTTTTCTTTGTTACGTAACTACCATGTAAATTTTCTATGAATGTTCGTATGTTTTGGGAGAGTTGAATATTATGGAGCAAGTTGGTAGGGTTTTATGTCTGTGGCACTACGATAGGGTATATAGTATAGTATAGTATTGATAGATAGAATATGCTATTCTCCCACATGCTCGGAAATTGGTTCATTATTAAAAAAAAAAAACATCAATCGCATGAACAATTACCCCACTGATTGTACTGGAAGCTGATCCCAACATAGTAGATAAGGCTAGGCAGATGTGTCTCTGGACTATGATAAGTTAACAAAACTGAGGTGTTTTCAGTAGGTAAAAACATAAAGCAGAAGTATTTAGCAGATTAGAAAAGGCTGCATAAATTCAAATGTTTATAATTACAAAAAAAAAAAAATGTTGTTCTTTTAAATTATTATCACGTGTCTCAAAAAGCGTTGTCCTCTGTACGAACGCTCCTTGATCAAGCCACTCACGCATATACAGTCAAAACGTCGCGTCAAGCTAAAGTATAAAATCGTAACAAGCATGCCACAATAAAGGTGTATGCATGACACACGTAACTGTAAGCTTGACAAGCATGCATAAACAATCATTTTGTACAAGCATGCTTGAGCGTCTGTATGATGAATTTGTGCAAGCGGCATGAATATTGATAGAATTTTAATTATGCGGCTTGAACATGCCACGCTTGTGCAAGCGTGATTCAACGTGTGTATGAAGATTACACGCTTGTACAATCAAATACAGGCCAGTTGTTCACGCGCTCTAAGGGTCAATAGTTTTGTTTTTCTATTTTATTGGTATGCAACGGCTAGTAATTGCAAATTACTTGAAGATTTTATTAGGACCTACCAAAAGGAGCCATGAAACCATGTCTTTGGAGTATTAAATCCAAATAATGTAAAGGTCAAAGAGAAAAATAACGTGAAACGTCGGGAAAACCAATTTTAATAATAAACGCAATGAAGTCTGGGTAAACTTGTTTACAATTAATGCACCTAACACAAGCTCGTCGTCGTCCATCGCTCAAGCAAAACCTGATGCTGGCCCAGCTTGCTTGTACAGTCGACTGCATGACAGTGGTAATACTTCAATTCAAAAAACGCCCTTACTGCTTACGAAATAAAGATGCTGCTAATGTCAAAGTGTTACCACTGACTTGCGGTCGACCGTACAGTGTGTAGCCTATAGGGAAGTCGTTCAAGCTTGTACAAAATGATTGTTGATGAATGCTTGTCAAGCTTGCTGTTACGTGTGTGGCCACCTTAACGTATAGTCTAACAAAGCAATTAGTATCTAGGGTCGGCAGATAGTTTTTTCAGAAGAATATGAATGTTTTTGAGTGAAATATAATTTTACTATCGGACAAAATTAAACTGTATTTATACAAAACCCTAATCAAACCGTTCTATAATAATTTCCTGAGAAATCTTCATCTATATCTGGCGACTCTGTATACTAATTGCTTTGTTAGACTGTACCTAGATGCTTGTCCTAAGCATCAAGCAAACATTATAACTAAATATATAAACAAAATAAAATATATAAATATTTGGGACATTTTTACACAGCACCAAACTAAGCAGAGCTTGTGCTATGGGTACTAGACAATGGATATAATACTTATATACTTTTTTTTTGTAAATAATTATAATACATAAGAAACACCCAGACCAACACAAACACTGAATTATGTTCATCACATAAATATTTGTGTCCTGTGGGAATCGAACCCACGACCTCGTGATCAGCAGTCCGACACTCGAACCACTAGACCACAGACGTCGTCAAACGATCAATCACGCTTGACTCAAACTGATATCTACGTACTTATTTCAAGCCACTTGACCGTCTCCGAACCCATAATGGCTTGCTGATTCCATAAAGTCAAAGTATAATCGTAAATAGACCAATAACACTAGAGTCTACTTAAAAATTAATTACAAAATATCCATCGAAAATTTAATTTCGACTACAATTTTTCCCGCCGTAAAACAATTTAACGGTAATGTTAAGAGATTCACAGGGAGTCTCGCCAAATCCCCGGGATTTAGCTTGAATAATGTCCTGGTTTTACTCCGGGACAGGAGCATTTATTTTATTTATATAGCTCATCGGTTACGGATGAATCTAATGGTCTAATGTGAGTTAGGACGTTCTTAGAATATCGTATGTGCTTTTTCTAAGGAGGATGAATCACATATGTATGAAAAAGAAGGGATGTGGGTAAGGATAAAATGTAAAATGTAAGTATCATGTGGCCATTAATGTTTATTTATTTATTTATTATTCCTCCTTACATCTATCTTTACAGGTCTTTAACCTAATGCGATAGTGTGGCTATGTGGCTATCAACTATAATAAATTAATATATAATAAATAATAACATATTACAATTATCCTAGAATTATTATAAAAAGTACTTACATGCTACTTACATGCTAGGTACTTACCATACTAACTTAACAACTAACAACAAAAAAAAAAAACAATGTACACATTTAACTTACATTATAACTAACTAAGTTTAATAGAACTTTTGCGAATTCACTCAAATTGCACGAAAATATATCGAGTCTCTCATGAACTTCGTTTATTACGCGGATTATTCGTATAAGGGGTGCTTTCGCCAATAGATTGGTCCTGGCTACTGGCACGTCCAGCAGTTGCGGGCGCCGCCACCTCCACACGTATAGGTCCGGCACGCAAAGCCTCAGGTGTAATGTTGAGTAGGACACGGTTTTAAAATGAGTTTGTAAGAGTAGCCTCTTTTTTGTAATGAGCCAGTACAATGTCCCACTTCAAAAGAGGCGAGGCGTTTTGAATTTAGACGGTTCGCGGTACAAATGAGGAGAGACTACAAACCTATTCATTTCGTACTATACATTTTGACTTTTTTATAATGTAAGTACTGAACTTGACTTTGAAATTTTTGATTATAGAAAATGAATACTAATAAATGAAGATAATTATTTTGAAAAGTGATTACAGTCCGGAATAACGTCTAAAAACATTTTTTTTTTTTAATATTAGTAATTCCCTGTTTTATTATTCTATGAATGAGTCTGAATACGCTTTATTGCATTTAAAATTACTATAACTATCCAAAAATCTAGTGTCCGCTACATGTAAACATATTATTTTATTCATTCATGCATGTCCATGCGCGTCGTTTATCGTCCTGTCCCAGTCATCATGTAGTATAGTAGCGAAATGAAGTTGCAACCGTCGACTGGTGGATAGAACGCGACGCTTTCCTCTTTCGCTCTCATCTACTCACTCACCTTATACGCAGAATAGAAGAGCAGCGCGACAAAAATATTGAAGTGGTACATTTTATAAAGTTGAGCCGTCATTACAATTTTCTGTCATGTACGGGACAAATGTACTGCCTCTTGTAAGTCCTACTCAACATTACTCAGGTGACGCAGCACTCCCGGGTTATGCACTACTCCACGCAGTAGCTTGACTACATACAGTTTTTACAGTAATTCTATATATTCCTGCCATTGTCTAGCAGTATCTGTCATGCTCACTTATACCCGCACCACGCTATGATGGCGTTTTTGACATTGTCCAATAGTGTTGTGACACATTTCAAATTATTAGCGATTAGGACAAGCAGGGCAATTGCGTAACTCATTTGACAGTTTCATTTTGATGTGAAATTAAAAGAAAAGATGGATGGATTGTGTAAAAGATGATATGGATAAAAAGAAAGTGAACACGGAGATGACGGCTGATAGGGATGTATGGAAGAAAAAGACATGCTGCGCCGACCCCAAATAAATTAGGATAAGGTCAGGAGGATGATGATTTTGATGTAAAATTGAAGACGATGTTGATAACATCGCAATCAAACATTGGAATTGTGTAACGACATAGAGGGAATTTGGTACCGTGCAACTAGAGCCTGACGTTTCAAAAGTGCCCGTTATTAGGTTTATTTGTAATAAAAAACATTTAAATTTCGTTTTTTTTTAGGATAATGGAGGTAAAATTTCTGTGACAAAAATTTCTGTGACAAAACTATGTACTATGTATGTATGTGTGTCTATGTAGTAAGTTTTTTTAAATTCTAATGGGCTTGCATTTGACCGCCACCCCACCTGATGTTAACGGATGGTGCTGTCGACGATGGAACACGCTTGCCAAACAGGGACCTATTCACTTGAGCCTTGAAGACCTCCAGATTATCGGGAAACACAGACAAGGCAAGGAATTCCACTCCATAGCAGTACGCATAATGAAACGCTTCTTGCGTAATGGTGGAATGTCTACCACACAAGTTGTATTTACAATAGAATATTTCAATACTCTTAGTTCTCGTCCATTGCTAATAATGTGAAAAACAGTCTTTGAGGGACTTTCTATGATCTTGGGTGATAAAATCACCTAAGGTTGGGGTTTGAGTGATCTTGGTTTTTGGCGATTTTAGACAAACTTTTTGATCCATTCCTTAATTTACCAATACAAAATTTAAAGCAAATCGATGTATTCTTATTCCAAGGCAAACAAGTCAAATAAAGCACCAATAAGTTTAGTAAAAATCACAATAACATCAAAAGAACTGTCGGTTAAGACAACAACAATGCGGCATTTCCTTTAGCTGACAACTTGTGCAATTGTGCTATAAATCAGTTAGATATGTTGGCGTTTATAAATAGGATGGAATACTTGGTTACCCTGTCCTATTTATGTAAAGAAATACGAATGTATGTTGCTCCACAGCACTCGTATTAACCTCTGAACTGATATTGAAGAAGTTTGGAAAATTATGTGAAGTACACACTAGGCATTTATACACCTAAGTATTTTTAATTTCGTTATTTATAAAGGGCTGCTAATCGTGGGGTCCTGAGTTCGATTCCAGGGTCGGGCGAAGTGTTATTAGGTTTTTTAATTGGGAAATTTTCATTAGCAGCCCGGAATATGGATTTGCGCTCGTTTAATGGAAATATATAGGCTTGCCCCGTATTTCATGGGACTTATAACATGACTGGTGAAATATAAGGATAAGGATATATGTTAACGACATCGTTGTATACTGTTACGAGCTGGGGGTTCGTATATGGATAGAAAGCCAATTAACTGCGTAGAGAACACTTTATTACAGAACAATTACACTGAATCGCTTATTAACACACAAAGTTACTAGTTAAATCGCTCCGAATATCGCTTCGATGTTATCGCTTGTATCGCTTGATCCAAACTGAACTCCAACTGAACTCCACTGGCGACTTCTGGGTCTTCTCGGCGCCCCCGCCAGGGGGCGCGAGGATCGGGACACGGGATAAATCCCTTTCCCGAGGGATCACTCTATGCCCGTAACTACGGGCATGTCATTGTTGTGGGCATGCCCAAACCTAAGTTGCTGTGTGCCGCCTGTCGTGGAGTAGGTTGCAACACAGCTATGTGTATGGTTGCTATGATGTACCTGTAGGAGCGCCTCGCATACCGTTCCCACGGATGCGATTTTTCACGACGCCTTGGCGGTCAAGCCCTACCAGGTGGAACCCCCGGTTGCCCCGAGGGAAGCCCAGCAGATGCCGACCAGCGACAAGGCGTCGACTTGTTTGGCGCCCTCTACAGGGAAATGATGACCCCCACTTACAACGCAATCAGAGCGAACCAATCACGTTCCAAGCTAAGGGGCCGTTTATGTGTGTTTGGGCGGCTTGTACTGTGAGTAACACCGCCCAATGTTTACGCATGAGATGCGCGCCCGCGACGCGCATTCTTACGTGTGAGTATGGGTGCCTGTACAGTTATGTATGTTTGTGGGCAGCGCGCTCCGTGCCTATATTAACTTAGCACACGTCGCGCGCTGGGATGCATGTTATGTATGTAGAGTGCTCTGTGTTTGAGTAAGCCACGTGTTAACGTGTTATGACTTACTCAGGCGTCAATCCGGTGGGGGGGGAGCGTCGTCCGCGATTAGGTCCCGCGGGTAGCGCTTGGCGTCGGGAGGCCGCGCGTGCCAGGGCGCCAGATCCTTGACATGGGGCCAAGCCGACGCGTCGGCACGCGCGAACATCTTTTTCGCCAGGCGTGCGGTAAAGTCCTCCAGGCTCTCAATCCGAAGGTCCCGCTGGATGGTATTGTTCCTCACGTAGCGAGGGGCTGCGACGATTTTTCGTAGCACAAGTGCTTGTTGTGCTCGAAGCAATTTTCTGTTTGTCTCGCTAGTGAGGGCGAGCCAAGCTGGGGCGGCGTAAGTAAGCTGGGGGCGTATGTAAGTTTTATAGACACCCAGCTTGTTCCGAAGCGGGAGGCAGGATGAGAGCACTGGGTGAAGCAGGGCGCGGGTTGCTCGTACCCGTGCGGCGACCTTGCGGACGTGCGGTCCCATTGTGAGCCGGCGATCTATGGTGACCCCGAGGTATTTTACCTGAGGTGACCACGCGATGTCGGCTCCCTGTAGTTTCAGTAGTGGTGGGTAGGCATCATAGCCAGTGAGCATGGCCTGCGTCTTACTCACGTTAACAGACAGTCTCCATTTTTGAAGCCAGTCGGGAAGCTTTGCCAGCGCGCGCTGCATTTTGACGGCCGCGAACTTCGAGTTCATGGAAGTCGTTACATACGCGGCATCGTCGGCATACAGCGCGAGCGTCGTGTCGGGAGTGGTGGGGATGTCGTCGGTGTAACATGAGTAACACGCAGGCGAGATGCAGCTCCCCTGTGGTACCCCCGCTAACACCGGCCGCGCACTTGATAGCGCGCCGCCAACCACCACCTTGAAAGTCCTGTTTGAAAGAAAAGATGAGACCACTTTAACAATGCGGCGGGGCGTGCTTGACGTCGCCAGTTTGTAAAGCAGACCGGGATGCCATACGCGATCAAAGGCCTTTTCCATGTCAAGGAATACTGCAACCGCGTGTTCTTTTTTGTTTACTGTCGCTGTGAGTAAGTGCAGTATCCTTGACAACTGGAGCGTCGTACTGTGTTCCGCGCGAAACCCGAACTGTTCCGGTCGCGGTGTGACGTGCGGTGTTAAGTGTCGCAACAGGAGGGATTCAAACACCTTAGAGGTGGTCGATAGGAGAGTGATCGGCCGATAGCTCTCCGGCTTCAAAATGTTTTTCCCCGGCTTGGGGAGCATGATGAGGCGCCCTTCCTTCCACATCATGGGGAAAACCCCCGTGCGCATTATTCCTGTAAACAGGCGCGCCAACGCCGCCAATGTTCGGTATGGCAGGTGACGCAGCACTGTGTTTGTGATGCCGTCAGCACCGGGGGCTTTTCTAGGCTTCGTTTTTAGAATGGCGCGTCTAATCGCGCTCGGAGAAAAGTAGACTGGATCTTCTTCGGGAGCTACCGGCGTGGTGAAGTACTCTCTAAGGTGTGACTCGACTGTTGTGACGTGCTCCATGTCGTCAGTCGGGTTCGGTTGGAATTGACGCTCCAAATGTTCGGCGAAAATTTCTGCCCGGTCTGCTGCAGTGTATTTAAGCGCCCCGCCACTGTCCGATAGTGGGCGCACCGGAGCTGGGGTATTCGATAGTTGGCGGCACAATTTGTGTATTGCTGGCCAATCGCTTGCAGCTGCGTCGATGGTAGACTCCCAGCTCTCGGTGCTGTACGCCTTGAGCTCGGCTTTGACCCTCTCAGCGAGCGCGTTTAGCTTGGTTTTAAGTGTCGGGCTTCGTATGTACTGCCACCGCTTGCGTAAACGCCTTTTTTCGGCGATTAGCCTCATAATGCGTGCAGGTACGGGCGTCTTGCACCCCTGTGGTTGAGTTATAATTTTGGTCGCCGATTGGAAGGCGCTTTGGATGCAAGCGGTGACGTCTTCAGCCAGCCCGTCCACGTCAGCAGCAGTGACGATTGGCCGAGTCGGCGTGGTGGTCTCCATCTTTTCTTTAAAAGTTGTCCAGTCCGTTTTTCGACGTGGCGCAGGAGGGGCGAACTCCACTGGCGCTGAGCTGCGCCGTTTATATACGCCGCGAGTCGTGGTGCTAGAAAGTCCTCGAACGTCATCTATCCTTGTCACAAGATAACTCTTTCTCACTTGCACATTCTCGAAATAGAAAGTTCTCGAACCTCGTCGAACCTCATCTATCCTCTATCTCACTCACTCACTTCTAGAATGGAATGTTATCGAAGCTTGTCGAATCTCGTCTATCCTTGTCTTATATTAGCTCTATCTTGCTCACTCTCTTCCAGAAGGTTCTTCGTCTATCCTTGTCTAAGATTTAGCTCTATCTCGCTCACTCTTCAACAATTTTACATGTGGTTGTCAAATGGCCATAAGGGATCCTGAAAACGGGTTTTCAGGAAATGTCGGCATCGGATTTGTTGGCTCCTGAAATGGCCTGAAAATATGTTTCAGGCGCCTGAAAACAACGGCAACTTACTCAAAATTTCGATTCTTTGGTATGTGATAGAGCCTCCTCTGATACGGACTGAAAATGCATTTCAGCCTGCTGAAAACATCTCTAAGTCCAGGAAAATCGAGGTTGAAGTATTTCAGTCCACTCTGCTTAATCCTCCGTCGTAATAATACATTTTTTTTTTTTGCCCTGGGGAAATCCTCATGGACGCACTCCGCCCGGGGTAGGCGAAGCCAGTGTCGGACTCTTACCGATTAAAACCACCACGGTGTTCCTTCAACTACCTTAGCCGGGGGCGTGGGAACCCGTGAGTATTCACACAACCACCCCCGACAGGTCCTGGCCCGCCACAAGCAGGCGAGCCCCTTCTCCCCGTGCGGCCTAACGTCGGCCGCACCCTCCTAGGTGGCGCACATGGAACACTGCACGCCACTTCACCTCATGGGCCTTTACCAGCCGCGCCAACTACGCCGGCTGTGCCAGCTACGCCAGCTGCTGGTCGGGCAGCAGACTACCCCGAGTCTGCTGCTCGCAGGCTCTACCTCCCGTAATTTTTTATAGAGGTTTTCTTCCTCGCGGTCCGGGCGGTGAAGCCAAGACCCTCGGTCCCAAGAGGCGCGAGAACACTACTCAGCGGGCACTCCTGGGGTTACGAGATCGACGGGGGCAGGGAAAGACAGTCCCCCCGCTGCCTGCCCAGTGGCAGGGTGAGTGCACACCGGGCCCGCCCCTGCTTCTCCACTGTGCCCTCTGCTGATATCAGAGGGACACGTGGAGCAACTCCCTACTGGCCCAGAACGGGCCCCTCCCGCGCCAGAATATTCGCCACAGGCAATAAAATCCCCCGAAGGTTAATCCCTCGGCAGGATTTTATTGCCCGTGCCCAGGATGCACCGGCCAAACAACTATCGATCCCTCCAGACGTGTCCAGAAGGACAAGCAGCCGTCAGGCACACGTGGAGGTTTTCTGGCCAGCACCCCAAGCTGAATTGCCTGCCCTAGGTAGACGTATTCCATTACAACTTCGAGTGCCGACCCTTCGACGAATATTGGCCTCGGCATGACATGCATATTGAACATGACTTTAGTCTTGTCCAGATTCATGCCGAGACCGACACGTCGAGAGGCTCCGTTTAAGCTGTGAAGCATTTCGCCCAGTTGTTCCAGCGACTCAGCCATTACAACGATGTCATCGGCAAAACGGAGATGTGAGATGTTCTCGCCGTTAACGTTGATACCCTGTCCAGTCCAGTCTAGCGTCTTGAAGACGTCTTCCAACGCGTTAGTGAACAATTTCGGGGATATAACATCCCCTTGTCTCACCCCTCTGCGCAGTTGGATTGGCTTCGTCTTTTGGTCCTGGAGCTGAACAGTCATGGTAGCAGCGTTGTATAGGCATCTCAGCAACTCTATATACCGCTCATCAATGTGACATCGCTGAAGAGCATCCAGAACTGCCCAAGTTTCGATAGAGTCGAAGGCCTTCTCGTAGTCCACAAATGCCACACAGCGGCTGATTGTACTCTTCAGTCTTCTGTATGATCTGCCGAACAGTATGGATGTGGTCTACGGTGCTGTAGCCTTTTCGAAACCCAGCTTGCTCTGGTGGCTGGAATTCGTCGAGTCTTCCGGCGAGACGATTCGTGATGACCCTCGAGAACAGCTTGTATACATGACTCAGGAGTGAGATGGGTCTGTAGTACTTCAGAAGGGTTTTATCCCCTTTTTTGAAGAACAGTACCACCGCACTCCCGCTCCATGCCTCCGGTGTAGAGCCTTGTTGGATGACGGAATTAAACAGACTCTGTAGCTCCTTCAGGACCGGAGCCCCGCCTGCTTTTAAGAGTTCAGTAGTAATGCCGTCATCGCCCGGAGCTTTGTTGTTCTTAAGCTGCTCGAGGGCCGCCCTAATCTCGCCCTGGTCAACGTCCGGAAGATCCTCGGTGTAATGGCGCGTGAGCTGGGCTCAAAATAAACTTAATATACTGTGGCGAAAAATTATAACATTATCTTATCTTAACATCCTTCGGGGAAAAACAGACGTGATTTAATTTGTGTTATGTGTAAATGACTAGACTGTGTGTGCTAAACAAAAAACAGACACGGAAATATCCTTGAATACAGGGAAATTAAGCACGCCTACTAACTGAATTCCATAAATCTTATTAACTCCAGCGTCAGCTAAAACACGACATTTCGCCTACTACGCTACGCCTCTAGACCATTACTCGTAGGGAAATAAGCTAATATTTCACTTTGACGGTACTAATTGGGAAGAAAACGGTCAGTTTTCACGAGAGCAGAGCCGCGTAATGAAGCTAGTCCCTAAACAGCCTTGTTATATGTAATAAAAGCCTTTAAGACAAGTTTGGCTTGTAATATAGACTGAGAAAATTATTATACAGGATGTTTGCTCGCTCCGTCGTTGACCACATCTTGACAAAGCTGTCTAGATTGCAGTCAAGAGCAGATCAGATCTCAAAAAAAAAAACCACAAGATGTATTTATTTGTTTAATTCTTTATGCACAACTGTTACTGGGTCTAAAAAGGCGGTCTTATCTAGGCATTTGGTATAAATAAAACCTCTACGGATTAAAGTTAATCTTTTTCGTCTTGCAATGGTGGTAAGTGATCGTACTTTAACCAAATCTAAGGTCAAATAAAAATTGAAAAAAAAATGTGATAGAAAATGAATTGCGGCTTTTGGCGCTACAATACCAAGCGTGAAGAACAATAAAATATGCTATTTTTTGTTTTTTAATTCTATTAAAAACCTTTGAAGGGTCAATATGCAAGTAAGATTATGTAGTCTTAGGAAATTACAAATTACACACATTATATTAGGTACACTCTGTATACCAAGACAAGCCTGGCTTGTATAAATACTGTGACGTTCATATAAGTGTTAGGCTTCGGTAGACCCAGAATTAACATGTAAACTTGATCATACATTTGTGATTCTAAAGACAAGTCTGTCAAGTGTTTGTTGTCTTAACAAGGGGCTTAATGGCCTATACTTAACGATTTATCA
Source organism: Asteroscopus sphinx (assembly GCA_949699075.1). Taxonomy (NCBI): domain Eukaryota; kingdom Metazoa; phylum Arthropoda; class Insecta; order Lepidoptera; family Noctuidae; genus Asteroscopus; species Asteroscopus sphinx. The sequence goes on along the minus strand of OX453010.1, from coordinate 26,902,623 downwards.
TTAAGATGTCATTTATCGGGTACAATCCGAAATTATGGGTTTGGGTTACAGCAGTAATTATGATACATTGATGGTATGTGAAATTTCTGAGTCTGAAAACTGGCTTATTAAGATAAAGAACATGAAATGAACCCTAGAAATGGGCAAGAAAGACGCTAGAAAAAAAGAAATATTAAATCTAACATAATTATAAAAGAAGACCAGGTAGATAGATTTGGTAGGGGTGCTAGGCCAGAAAACCGCCTCGTATGCTCGACGGCTGCTGGTCCTTCTTAATACGTCTGGAGGAAACAGCAGTTATTGGGCAGGTGCACCCAGGGCACGGGCAATAACTCTTCATTAGACCGGGAGATCTTATTGCCCGTGAAGAATATTCTGGCACGGGAGGAGTTCGATTTGGGCCAATGGGGCGTGACTCCGCGTGTCCTTCTGAAGTTAGCAGAGGACACAGTGGAGGATGAGGGATGAGGAAGAAAACCTTTATAAAAAATACGGAAGGATAGGCCCTGCGGGTGGCGGACTCGAGGTAGACTGCTACCTAGCATAGTTGGCGTGGCCGATGTTGCTGGCGTGGCTGCCATGGCTGGCATGGCTGGCGACGCTTGCGAAGCTGGTGTGGCTAGCATTACCCCGTGGCTGGCGAGGCAGGTGTGGCTGGCGTGGCTAGCGTGGCTGGCGTGGCCGTGACATCGACGTGTTAACTGCGTCATGGTGGGGCCCGTGAGGTGACGGGCAGCGTTGCGTTTGCGCTGCCAGGGAGGGCACGGCTACGAGGTAAATAAGGTAGGTCCAAATTTGAGAAAAAGGTCGTAGTCGAATGAGACTCGGTTGCACAGTGTTAATAGAGCTCCAGAATATCTTGTCGTCCAAAATACCGCAGTGTCTCAAGACGAAAATCTTTGACCAGTGTGTGTTACCAGTAATTACTTACGGTACTGAAACGTGGCTGCTTACAATGGGCCTGATAAGACGGCTTGAGCTCACCCAAGGGCAATGGAGAGGGCTATATTCAGAGTGTCCCTGCGTGATCGAATCAGAAATGAGGAGATTTGCCTCCTGCAAATCGAAGGTAACCGATATGGCCCGAAGAATAGCCAAACTTAAGTGGTAGTGGATGGGGCACATTGCTCGTAGAACGGATGGCCGATGGGGCCGAAAAGTTCTGGAGTGGCGAATGCGTACTGGAAGGCACAGCGTGGGTAAGCTCGCCACAAGGTGAACCGGCCCGGTGAATGTCGCGGCAATCTGCTGGATGCGGGAAGCGCAGGACTGGTCGATGTGGCGATGCTTAAGGGAGGCCTTTTATCCTGCAGTGTTGGTCTTTGACTGAATGATGGCAAGTTTCAATTTTTAAATACTTTTTGCATGTTCCTTTACGTTCTTTTAAAGGTATTTCAACCAGGTTCATCTACACATACAGAAACGTGAATTGTAACATTACTTGAGAGTCAGCGGTATAACCTTATGATTTATTTAAGCATGTTGTAAGTATAAGTAAGCAAGCATAAGTAAACCAAGTAAGCATTGCTGTATTCCCGACTATTCTCTGGCGATTTTAAAGGTAGCTGGGATAAGATTAATGCCTTGACCTAAGGCAGAGGTGTCCAGGCTACAGATGCTAACCTATAGTAATAACAGATGTAAAATCTTTGACTGTAAGTACTGTGCATATTATTATTTGTATAATGGATCTTCCATTCTGAGAAAATGAGCATGCCAACCAAAGTGAAATATAGTGAACTTTTGTTTATGTTGTTTTTTACATCACTGTAACCTGTTAACATAAGTTAAGATATACAAATAAATGAATCGGACTCCTACCGACTAAAACCACACGGTGGCCGACCTCAGCACAAAATAGAGGAGCTCAGGGAACTCCTGTGGACCGCGCCGATCCCCCTCACCAAAGTGAAACATAGTGAAATTTTGTTATGGATATATTGTTTATATTTATGTTGTTTTTTACATCGCTGTAACCTACCTATGTTGAGGTTGAATCTGATTATGAAGAGGTCACATTACCTTTGTAGATTAAATAAAATGAGATAAATTCTATCGGAATTATGAACAGCGTCCATTTGTTAAAAAGACAAATCTTTAAGTCCCTTGTTATGATTTCCACGAGCTAATAGTAGAATTTCAGTTAACTAAACTGGCTAACTTCACTGGAAAAAAAAATAGGTATAGTAGGACTAGTTTAGATACTTCAAACATTGCCAAATTTTTATTAGTAGAAACCAAATTTTTGTTAAAGTAGCTAAACCGATTTGTTGCCACATCTCAAACTAGTTAGCTAGTAGTAGCGTCGGCTTATTAGTCGCCTTTTTATGTTACTAAAACTTTTTTTCAGTGTTGCCAGGAGTTAAAAAATACATCCACTATAAGATATCCATTCATCCGTCTATGGTACAATACAAGCAATCTAGAAAAACAAGCTTCCAAAAAAACTGTCTAAATAAATTGATTCAAATGTTACCACAAAAAACTCACATAAAACGTATTCATATGAAATCATCCGGTATAAAGTTTATGATTTATATCACATTGTAAGCTAAAGCATTGCTGAAACACCGGCTATACTCAGGTGATTTTAAAATTGTCTCCCGAAAGATTAATGTAAGCTGCATGACGGGTGGGGTTCTACTTGTGGCGGTTTACTGGGAAGGAATGAAAGAATGAGTAAGAACGCTCAAAAATTTTTTTGGTAATTAAATAATATAGAGAAAGTATCATAGATGCGCCGATTTATTTTAAAAGAATCTTAGTACAAAGCTTAAGATAATGATTTCATAGTATAAAATGTCAATAAATGTGGCTGACTAGTTTTTTTGCAAAGAATTGGTCAACCATCTTTTCTTACTCCTATAGTAAGTGTACAGTGTTGCATACAGCCTGTTCCATACAGTGGTTCACCGAAAATTTACACTGACAGTTTTTAAAGGCAAATTGGGACATTGTTTGGTAGTTTTGAAGACAGATTGGGACACCTAACTCTCGCGTTGGACGACTGTTTGGAGTGGCTAGACTGTGCCAATATAGGTAAGAGAAAAAGTTACAACAACCACGGGAAAAACTTGATCAATATTTGCTTGACCCTTCCTCCTATCGTGTCAAAATGAGCTATCCAGCTGAATTAGCCAATCACCGGGTTAGTAGCTAGGCTGGCTGCCCAGGCTGCGCCAGACGAATATTTGAATATCAATAAATCGTCGCTCTATTTCCTTGATGACAGTAATGCGCCAGTACGCGTCATACGGGGCAAGTGAGTCAGTTAAATCACTGACCTTTTACTGACCTCGTGTACGAATACATTTGAAGACATTTACTCACTGAACGTCGACTCGCGAACAGAAGGGGTCTAATACAGACTAAAGCTTAATAAATAATTCGTATTGTGAAGACGTATATTTTATTTTATTTCAGACCTCTTCTGTCATCAGAAGTGGGATAAATTCCTTTCCTTATCTGTATAACAAGTTTTGAAGTATGAGGAATGGAATTTATCCCACTTTTCACTTCTAAGTCCCAACCCCATAACAGTATTCTAAAAATAGAAACAAATGAACAATCAGTTTGAAATTCCGTAACACTGGTACCCCACCAAAATTATGACAAGGTATATAAAGGGGGCTTGGATTTTCGCCAGCACCTCCGTACGAGTTTGCACAGAATTAAGTCATCCCTATACATTAGTGATGTACTGGGACATTGTTTTCGTATTCCCAACGGGATTATGGTGCGTTACGGGTTTATTCCTATGACGATTAATTTGGTAATGGAACATGGTAATGTACTCGTATAAGCTAAGATTATTCAAAGTGGAGTACTTAGAAGAATTATGTTTGTAACAAACACAAAATCGGTTCTCAATTGTTTTTTTCATCGTTTTGTGGCCTTACGTTTTTATCTAGAAAGATAATTGCAATATTTCGATGAATACCTAACTTTTCTGATCTGAAGTAATAGGATTATTGGAGACGACTGTCATCCTGATTTTTGTTACCTCCTGGTTCTGTTGGACTAATGCCAATCATAAGATCATCTATGACCAACATTGTATTATGGTGATCTAGGTCATCTCATTTAAGTTCTAGGTTTACCATGCGTATAACTAAATGACAAATTAGACACATCTTTCTATTCAGGCCTTTAGCATAAACACATAACGCGTGTTTCTTAAAAAAATAGGCCTAAGTATTCATTACTGAGCTACCAATTTGACACTAAAGCTGCAAAAGCTATTGAAATAAAGCTTAAAAACTTCGTTTGAATAGTATACGTGATAAAGCTACTTCTTTTTCCTCAAACAAACATAACCAGCCCATTACTGTCCCAATGCTGGGCTAGGGCCTCTTCTCAGTACGAGAAGGCCTTTTTCCTCGCCTTTTCCTAATTATATTGAAGTCTGTTTCCAGTCTAACCAGATGTGGCTGAAAATCGGTATTTTACACGGAGCGACTGCTATCAGACACCCGCAACCCAGTTACTGGGTAATACCGACATCTTATGCTTAGACCAGTTGTCAGACTTTTGGGCTTCTGACTACTCGTACTACTGCCATAAATATTTGTATGGCAACCGGGACCGACGGTTTTATTGCTCTCCGAAGAACGGAGAGGTCTCGATCTACAACGAAATAGTCACCCATCCAAGGACTGACCGCGGCTAGTGCAGCTTAGTCTCGCAGATCTTGCAATCCACGCGGTTTACTAGGTAATAGAAGTCCAATTATGTATCTCTATGAATGCAATGCAATGCATTATGCAATCCACGTGGATATTACTTACGGCCAAAATTAATATCCAATCTATCCACGATTTGCCCTACTAGAGATAGGAATTTGACATAAGCTCCATACAAAATACATCAAATTTCTATCTCTAGTAGGGTAAATCGTGAATAGATTGGATATTAATTCAATTCAATTCAATTCAATATATTTATTTGCTAGAATATGGTACATAACTATTTTGGCCGTTAGTCCCTCTAATTAGTTATCGAGGTTATAGAAGTCCAATTATGCATCTGTATCAATGCAATGCAATGCAATCTACACGGTTATTACTTAGTCGTTCTAATTCGTTATGGAGGTTATAGAAGTCCAATTATGCATCTGTATCAATGCAATGCAATGCAATCTACACGGTTATTACTTAGTCGTTCTAATTCGTTATGGAGGTTATAGAAGTCCAATTATGCATCTGTATCAATGCAATGCAATGCAATCTACACGGTTATTACTTAGTCGTTCTAATTCGTTATGGAGGTTATAGAAGTCCAATTATGCATCTGTATCAATGCAATGTATCAATGCAATGCAATGCAATCTACACGGTTACTACTTAGTCGTTCTAATTCGTTATGGAGGCTATAGAAGTCCAATTATGCATCTGTATCAATGCAATGCAATACAACCCACGCGGATATTACTTGGTCCCTCTAATTCGTTGTGGAGGTAATAGAAGTCCAATTATGTATCTCTATCAATGCAATGCAATGCAATCCACGTGGTTATTATTTAGTCGCTCTAATTCGTTATGGACGTAATAGAAGTCCAATACACTGCAATCCATGCGGCTATTACTTAGTCCCTCTAATTAGTTTTGGAGGTTATAGAAGTCCAATTATGCATCTCTATCAATACAATGCAATGCAACCCAAGTGGTTTTTACATAGCCACAATCACTTCGTATGATCAACTGCACGTCAGTGGTAATAGTTTGCCATTAAGTGTTTATTTCGTAATCAATAAGGGCGGTTTTCTAACTCAAGTATTACCACTGACGTGCTGACTGTACGTGAGAAATATTATCCTAAAACTTGTTCAGAAATAAGATAGGTACGAAATTTTGAAACTATAGTACAACTAAGTACTAAAACTATTGTCCCTTCGTCGAACTTGAGAAAGATTCAGGTCGATCCTATAAACTTGCCGAATTTCATCGCGATTCCGGCGTCAAATTTATGCGGGTATCATTGTGGTCCAAGGACTATTGAAAGGCGGGTAAGGTCTAGGATTTCGTTGAATGGCTGAGTAAGGTTTAACGGGATTGTCAAAGGACACTTTTCAGGGATGCGAGATTATTTTACAAATAACTTTGTTTAAAAAAATATCACTGTCGATAATTTAGTCTCCGTTTTAGTTGCTTCGGATTTACCAAAGAACATTTGATTTTAAGTACCTAAAAACTTACTTAATTTAACACCTAAAAGAGGATAATATAATTTAACTAAACAGCATTAGCCTATTTATTCTCATGGGTGTCGTAAAAGGCGACTGAGGGATTCAACAGAGGATGCGCAGCAGCGTTCTTTGAGTATTTAACCAACCAACTGCGATCGCAACCCACCTGCCAAGCGTAACGATTATGGCATATCCTCCCCTTTTGGGGGAGGCCTATGTCCAGCAGTGAACGTCTTTCAGCTGAAATGATGATGATGATGTAACAGTATTATATGATTGCATTATTTTTATATATTTTTTTATATTTATTTATTTTAGTTTATAAACATGCAGTAGTACGCCACGGACTGCCCCCATTATCTATTAGATCTTACGTCTTCTTTCTCCATCCAAAGGTTGTCTGGAAGATATCACTTTTAGCAATAAGACTGTTTACTACTATTTTCATGGTGTACAATAAAGAATATTATACCTATCTATCTATTATACAACGCTACTTTTTGTTAAAGCAATTTGAAAAACTAGTTTTTTTCAGAATCACTAAGAAAATCAATTGAACTGGGTTCGATTACCACAGGACATAAATATTTATGTGATGAACATAAGTGTTTGTATTGATTTGGGTGGATTATGTATTATAAGTAGGTTTAAAAAAAAAGTATATAAGTATTATATCAATTTTCTAGAACCCATATTACAAACTCTGCTTAGTTTGGGACTAGATGGTGCTGCGTAAAATGTCCCAAACATTTATTATTATTATTCCCTTTATTAAATACTAGCTGTGCCCGCGACTCCGTCCGCGTGGATGTCGGAAAATAACATCGTGTCATAATTATGAACACAATATCTTCAAATATATACATATAAGCGCCTACACAGACGATTACACTATTTACCGACCATACTATATTTTGTTTTTACAACCAACCGGCTAAGGTGATGGAATTTCATGGAATTAGCCCTAAACTCCCTCATTTTGAGAAGACGCTCGTGATCAGCAATGGGAAGTAATTGGGCTGATTATGTTATTCTATAACACTAACCACATCTCTTCTTATGCTGAGAAGAGGCCCGTGTCCAGCAGTGGGATTGTAATGGGCTGGTAATGTTATGTTATTCTAGAATACTAACAATATCCAGTTCACTAACTCTTCTCATTTTGAGAAAAGGCCATACCCAGTAGTGGGACATTAATGGGTTGACTACGTTATGTTATTCTATATTTTCTAGTTTCTTAACTCTTCTCGTTCCGAGAAGAGGTCTGTGCCCAGCAGTGGGGCAGTAGGTAATGAGCTGATTATGTTATGATAATCTATTACACTAACAATATCCAGTTCCTTAACTCTTCTCATTCCAAGAAGACCAGACCAGCAGCGGAACAGTGATGGGCTATGTTATGTTATTCTATATTTTCTATAATACTAATAGAATCCAGTCGTATTTTTAGGAACCGGCAACTAACCAACAATCATGACCTCTACCGTGTATGCAACTTAATACAATAGAGGGGTCAAGCTGTATCGCTGGATCTACTCAACCGATTCAGATAAAACATACCCTATATTTTAAGTCAGACTAATACCAATACAAATGCTAAGTTTCATTACGATCCGTTCAGCCGTTTTCACGTGATGAGGTAACAAACAGACAGACAGACAGACAGACAGACAGACATAAATTTTTTAAACGATTGATTCGTGTTCTATAGCTTATTTCTAGTCCCCCTAGCCGGTTTTCGCGAAAAAAAACTCAATGTACAGACTTTTCGACCTTTACAGTTTTATTATAGTATAGATGGATACCTCAGGAAGGAACTTGTCGCCGGGGTAGGCCGAAGAAACGCTTGCGGGACGATCTGGATATTTTTCTCTTGAATGGAACTGACATAGCTATTGTTAAGGATGTTTAGAAGAGCATAAGGGAGACCTTTGGCCAGCAGTGGTACAGCATAGGTTGATAAAAAAAAACATAATAGTTATTAATAATCTCGTTTCTCTCAACGGAAAACAACAGAAACAGATACGATTTAAGGTAACATGCTGGGTTCAAATTTAATAAAGTACGTAACGGCAATAACTCTATGGGAGTGCAGCAGCCGTGCGATGGAGGAAGGGAGATCCAATAACAACCAGTACGACTATAAACTTTGTTGTTCCAAGTTACATTGATACTGCAGATGTGCTTGCTTTTCATGGCAGTTAGAATTACAAGTTTTTAGATTTGGATCCTATTTAAATACAACTTTTTTTACGACTGGAAATCTTTATGGATACCCTTCGTCTGGGGAAGGCGGGTATGTCGGTCTCCTATCGGCTAAAACAACACGGTGGCCGACGTCAGCACAAAATAGAGGAGCTCCGGAAACTCCTGTGGACCATGCCGGTGCCCCTCTGGTGCTATGCCATTGGCATGTTCTTGGAAAGCAGTGCTTTCCACATCAGAGCAGTACGCGACCACCACGTACTGCTGCCCTCCCCAGGTTTGTTTAATGGACGCCTCGAGTCCCCCACTCTTAGCGTCCACACCGTACCGTACCTACCGCATCGGTATCGGACTGCTGATCACGAGGTCGTGGGTTCGATTCCCACAAGACACAAATATTTGTGTGATGAACATAAATCTTTGTGTTGGTCTGGGTGTATCTTAGTATTCTTAGTACGTATTTACAGAAAAAAAAAAGTATATAAGTATCCATTGTCTAGTACCCATAGCACAAGCTCTGCTTAGGTTGGGACTAGATGGTGCTGTGTAAATATGTCCCAAAAAAAAAACAGCCGCCAAACAGTGATGCTTGCATTGCTTTGTTCACCGGCTGCGAAGGGTACGGGTGCCGGTGAAATTTTAATCACATTAGACTTTCCAATTTTACCCGACTGCGCCAGAAGGAGGGTTATGTTTTTCGAGTGTATGTATGTATGTATGTATGTATGTATGTATATTTCTTTGGCACGCTCTGTAGCCTAAACAGCTTGATGGATCTTAGCTTGAGAGGTGTCGTTGGATTCGTCTTAATTGTGAGAGTGACACTGGGTATATCAAAATTATAAAAATCAAAATGGCCGCTTTTTGGAGCCATTTTATGTGACTTCAAAATTTTTTTTTTGCTCAAAACCTATTGAGTGGGGTATCAAAATAAAGGGTTTTATAAATGGTTTACGAAAATATATACAACTTATATGTTTAAATGTAATTTGGAATGAGAAATGCTAAAAAACAACAAAATATTCAACGTTAAAAATAAAATTGACTTTTCAAAAAAAACATTAATATTATGATAAAAAAAACATGACAAAACTAAAAAAAAATCAAATAAAAAAATTTATTAACAAAAACAAAAAACCCGACTGCGTCTAAAAATAACAGAAAAGATATAAACAAGACTTATCAACACGCAGGCGGAGGCTACCTATGAACTATTATGTACATAATTCATGACCAAAAACATACGTAGCCTCCGACTGCGTGTTGATAAGTCTTGTTTATATCTTTTCTGTTATTTTTAGACGCAGTCGGGTTTTTTGTTTTTGTTAATAAATTTTTTTATCATATCTCAGTTTGGTTCACGCGATTTGCAGTAGAATTTGGGCAATAAAATAAATAATAATGTCCTCCCGCCCGAATTTCGGTCACGGCGGTCAATCTCAACGGAGACTAGCCATCTGCGCGGGACATATTATAGTGCACAAGTGTGTGCGCAAACACAGGTGCACTCTTTATTCCCTCACACTCATAATCCGGATATCATATCATTACATAGGCAATAGCCTAGGTAGTAGAAGTTGTTGTTGAAGTTGCTGTTGTTTTTGTTGTAGGTGGTAGTAGTTGGTATCGCTAAAGATATCCGCGTAACATCAGGTGGTCTTTTAGCTCGTATATATCGCCATAAAATAAAACCTATCATCATCCTCCGAGCCTTTTCCCAATTATATTGGGGTCGGCTTCCAGTCTAGCCAGATGCGGCTGAACATCAGCATTTTACACGGAGCGACTGCCATCAGACCCCCGCAACCCAGTTACTGGGTAATACTGACATTCGGAGGTTAGACCAGTTGTCAGACTTTCAGGCTTCTGACTACCCGTAACGACTGCCATAGATATTCGTATGACAACCGGGACCGACAGCTTAACGTGCTCTCCGAGGCACGGAGGGGTCTCGATGTGTAACGAAACGGTCACCCATCCACAGACTGACCGCGGCAAGTGCAGCTTAACCTTGCAGATCGTACAATCCGCGCAGTAGTTGCATCGCTACGAAAAAATAAATAAAACCTATATTAAAAATATTTTCATGCACGCACAGACCGACAAACAATTTTATTAAAACACTGAACTCTCATTTCCGTTGATTCTCTTGATGGCTGTAATAGAAACTTAGACTTTTTATTTGAGGACCACAGTACAGTGCCGGGTCCAAGTTCTGCTCCGAGATTAGCAAAGTTTTCAGTGATTTAAACTCGTTGGAGACTGTAAGTAGTTCCGTTCAGACCTTATATTAACAATCAGACGGAAAAAACAGATTGATTTATTGCTATAAGCCCTGTTATAAAAGTAGTACCTACCTACTTTTGGTTTGGTATTCAAGTGCTTAAAACAGGCGCGTTAAAATATTTTTGTCTAAAATACCATCCATACCATAAATACCATCGAAAATCGTCGCCTATACCGCAAAGTTTGAAGACAAAGGTCTTCAACCAGTGCGTCCTGCCAGTCATGACTTACGGTGCCGAGACGTGGACACTGACAGTTGGGCTAGTCCACAAATTTAAAGTCGCTCTGCGAGCTATGGAGCGAGCTATGTTTGGAGTTTCTTTGAAGGATAAAATCCGTAACGAGATTATCCGGAGAAGAACTGGAGTGACCGACATAGCTTGTAGGATCAGTAAGCTGAAGTGGCAGTGGGCTGGCCATGTCTGTCGAAGGACCGATGGCCGTTGGAGCAGACGAGTCCTTGAGTGGAGACCGCGTATCGGCAAACGCAGCGTAGGGCGCCCCCCTGCCATGTGGACCGACGACCTAAAGAACGTGGCTGGGGGGGACTGGATGCGGAAGGCAGAGGACCGAGCGTTGTGGCGCAACTTGGGAGAGGCCTATGTCCAGCAGTGGACTGCGATAGGCTGAGTTGATGATTGATAAAACAATAAACCGACTCGTTTGTGATCCTTATCCGAGTAACTAAAGTTTGTTATTTTACATGTTATGTAAATAAATTAAAGTATGTTCTAGTAGTAGGTTTCATTTAAAAAGTGGTGAGCCTCTAGCCATTTGCCTGCTATAGGTAATAAAAATTAAAAATATATTCGTCCGCCGTTTCGCACTAAACCAGCGTGGTGGACTAAGGCTTAACTTTTCGCATATTGAGAAGCGACCCGTACCCAGCAGTGGGACAGTAATGGGCTGATTATGTGAATAACATTTTACCATCCTGGCAATTCGACGTAGACTTACTTACGGATATTAGTTCAATGAGGCAATACAACATCCATATAAATCCTAAGCCCACTCACACAGCAACAACATTGATAGAGCTTAATATACAATATGTAACAAAAACCCTTTTGTTCCTGTGAGGTACGTTATCAGAATCGTTATTCATACACAACACACAACTCATTTGGAAAAAAAGTGATTATATCACTTTCAATTCACAATTAATAATGATTTAATATTTAATTTGATATTTTTTATTGAAGAGTTTTTCTAAATGAGTTGTGTCCTTACGTATGAATATCGATTCTTCTAACGTACCTCACAGGAACAACAGGGTTTTTGTTACATATTGTATGGCTCACATTTCACGCTACCGACAGCGGTAAACGTTACACATGACACAAACTACAGTATTAACAATTCTAATCTGTTTGGTACAGATCGGATGGCGAACGGCCAAGTTCCGATGCATGTTGCTGCAACTTGCTGTGTTTCTTGTTACAAGTTCAGTTAGGTTTATGGAGTACATGAAGCTAGGTTAAAGCTTTTAAAAAATGTTTTTTTCAGCGTTGGACAACCCTTAAACGTCAACCATTGAAATCTGTCCTCTGCATTGGCCAGTGTCATAAATTACCTTTGAGAAATCAGTATGAAAGCAATAAACTATGTAAAAAAAAAACATTTAAATTGCTTGATGACTTTATCACAGCTAACAGCGATAAACGTTACACATGAGACAAACTACAGTATTAACAATCTTAATCCGTTTGATACAGAGCGGATAGTGAACTGTGAAGTTGCGATGCATGTTGCTGCAACTTGCTGAGTTTCTTGTTACAAGTTCGGTTCTATAATAATAATGTCCTCCCGGCCGAATTTCGGTCACGGCGGCCAATCTCAATGGAGACTAGCCATCTGCGCGGGACATATTATAGTGCACAAGTGTGTGCGCAAACACAGGTTCACTCTCATAATCTGATGGGACGGCAATTCAATACGACCGGAGAGAGATCAGATCTATAATAATATGGTGTAGATGAAGTGAAAGTTAAGCTACTCATGAGAGATATGTTAAATAGTTACACGATGAAAACACTGATAAATATTATGAATATAGAATATAATTAATGCAGGGATCGCTGAATTATAACGGCAACTCGTCGACTCAGTGCTTGAATGTCCAACCGACCATTGATCAAATTTTACCGGAGACGTTTTTTTTAGTTTATTATTGATTTAAGAGCAATATTATATTATACGTCTCCGGTAAAATTTGGTCAATGGTCGGTTGGACATTCAAGCACAGATGCGACGAACTGAAACAAACATTAACAGATACTCTCGTTTACAACGTTGATATTAGTTTATAACTGACTAGAAAATTATACGTAAAAATACAGTTTATTGTCTTTTTATTTATACTTTTAATAAAAAAAGTAGTGTATTCATCGAAAATTCCGATGCATGGGGTGGATTCAAAATAATGTAAATCATGAAGTTCTTTTTGGAGACATGGTATTGGTTTTTGACACATTTTTTAATTATCTACTGATATTAAAATATAGCATCGCTAGCTACGCTTTACACTGGACGGCATACTTTCTTCAAAACAATTCTAAGTAGTTTAGAGAACAATAAATCTATTGCCGTCAAAACAACAACTGTTTTTTGCTTATCTGTTACAATAACAATATAAGTCAGTTATAATAACTATATTATACAGCTGACTCTGCTAAACTTAAAGGAATGTTAGGAATTACGGAACGTTGGAGGAAGTTATGTCAGGAAAAGTATAAAGTATTTAGATGAATGTGGAGAGTTTTTATCTTGTGATTTTGTTGGGTAGCTACAATATGGATAAAGTAGTACAGTGAAGCACACATCGATGGTAATATAACCATTATAACCTGAGTCTGTCTTGTATCAAACTGGAGCAACAATAAAATCGGAAAAAAACATTTGTCCTATACATTCTGTCGAGCGACGTCGATGACTTTGTAGGAAATAGCTGTTTATACTCGCGATTTCAGGATTGCTCCCATAGCCTTATACAGTGCCCATAGTAAAGGTAGTTTGTAATGATAAGTAGATTGACATCTCAAAAGGACCTCAGCTCAGCTAAAAATGTCACATCTTGTATATTCTCTCGCTGAACCAACGCAACCAAATTACAACCATAACCACGCGTAATTTGTGGCTGCTACAACGCAATTTTAGGCAGCTGCAGCGAAACCAATACCAGAAAGTACTATCACCGTACCTACTTCTCCGCCAAACAGTGATGCTTGCATTGCTGTGTTTCGGTCTGAAGGTTACGGGTGCCGGTGAAATTACAATCACATGAGACTTTCCATCTTCATGTCTCAGTTTGGCGAACCGACTTGCGGTACCATTAAGGCTCAGCCTAGGTGGTATTGAAGTTGTTATGGGTAAAGGTAACCGCTTAACATGGGGTGCTGGCCAGAAAACCTCCACGTGTGCCTGACGGCTGCTTGTCCTTCTGGACACGTCTGGAGGGAACGGCAGTTGTTTGGCCGGTGCATCCCGGGTACGGGCAATAAAATCCTTCGAGGGATTAACCTTCCGGGGATTTTTATTGCCTGTGGCGAATATTCTGGCACGGGAGGGGTCCGTTCTGGGCCAGTGTGGAGTTGCTCCACGTGTCCCTCTGTTGCCAACAGAGGGCACAGTGGAAGAGCAGGGGCGGGCCCGGTGTGCACTCACCCTGCCACTGGGCAGGCAGCGGGGGGACTGTCCTTCCCTGCCCCCGTCGATCTCGTAACCCCAGGAGTGCCCGCTGAGTAGTGTTCTCGCGCCTCTTGGGACCGAGGGTCTTGGCTTCACCGCCCGGACCGCGAGGAAGAAAACCTCTATAAAAAATTACGGGAGGTAGGGCCTGCGAGCAACAGACTCGGGGTAGTCTGCTGCCCGACCAGCAGCTGGCGTAGCTGGCACAGCCGGCGTAGTTGGCGCAGCTGGTAAAGGCTCATGAGGTGAGGTGGCGTGCAGTGTTCCGTGTGCGCCACTAAGGAGGGTGCGGCCAACGTTAGGCCGCACGGGGAGAAGGGGCTCGCCTGCTTGTGGCGAGCCGGTGCCTGTCGGGGGTGGTTGTGTGAATACTCACGGGTTCCCACGCCCCCGGTTAAGGTAGTTGAAGGAATACTGTGGTGGTTTTAGTCGGTAAGAGTCCAACACTGGCTCCGCCTACCCCGGGCGGAGTGCGTCCTTGAGGATTACCCCACGGAAAAAAAAAAGTAGGCCTATGGTTCGTTTTGCCATCCTGAACTATAAAAAAAAAACATTCTCACACAACCACTGCCTAGGGACCACAGCTAGGGACATTTTTGCAGATGTGTTGTAGATAAATCCGTCTGAATAAACCCATAGAGAGGGTTACCATAATTGCCGGAAACTGTTACGGGACGTTATGACTTGAAAAAAGTGGTGAGGCAATGGTTTATTCTTATAATTACCTACTAATATTATAAATGAGAAACTTTGTGAAGATGTTTGATGTTTGTTACTCAATCACTCAATATATAAATCAATCAATATATACTCAATTAATTTAAATTATAATTATGTTTTATATATATATCATCACATCATCATCATTTCAGCCGAAAGACGTCCACTGCTGGACATAGGCCTCCCCCAAACATCGCCACAACGACCGGTCCTGTGCCTTCCGCATCCAGCGGATTCCCGCGACCTTCACCAGGTCGTCGGTCCACCTTGTGGGGGGCCTACCCACGCTGCGCCTTCCAGTACGCGGTCGCCACTCCAGAACTTTACTGCCCCATCGGCCATCCGTTCTGCGAGCAATGTGCCCCGCCCACTGCCACTTAAGTTTGGCAATTCTTCGGGCTATGTCGGTTACTTTCGTTCTCCTGCGAATCTCCTCATTTCTGATTCGATCACGCAGGGACACTCCGAGCATAGCCCTCTCCATTGCCCTTTGAGTGACTTTGAGCCTTCTTATCAGGCCCATTGTGAGCGACCACGTTTCAGTACCGTAAGTAATTACTGGCAACACACACTGGTCAAAGACTTTCGTCTTGAGATACTGCGGTATTTTGGACGAGAAGATATTGCATATATATTGCATATATTGATATTATATATATATAGAAAAATGATATACATAATGTAAAAAGTGTCTGACTCGATTGAAAGCGGGAAGATATATGTATTACCTACATATTGTTTTATTTTTAGTTGAGTTAGATACTTTCACCTTAATTATAAGTTAGCTCAGTCATTAAATTTGTGCATGCTGTGGCCTACTGAAAGTGAAGGAGTACACCAGATAGAATCCTGTCACTTGTGATTTTTTGTGTACATCTTTTGTTGGAGGTCCTCAATAATATAAATAAATAAATAAATAATTACGCTGTAAGGGCTGAACGGATTTGGATAAAACTCGGCATACAGATAAAATGTAGCTCGATCTTTCCATCTTCATGTCTCAGTTTGGCGAACCGACTTGCGGTACCATTAAGGCTCAGCCTAGGTGGTATTGAAGTTGTTATGGGTAAAGGTAACCGCTTAACATGGGGTGCTGGCCAGAAAACCTCCACGTGTGCCTGACGGCTGCTTGTCCTTCTGGACACGTCTGGAGGGAACGGCAGTTGTTTGGCCGGTGCATCCCGGGTACGGGCAATAAAATCCTTCGAGGGATTAACCTTCCGGGGATTTTTATTGCCTGTGGCGAATATTCTGGCACGGGAGGGGCCCGTTCTGGGCCAGTGTGGAGTTGCTCCACGTGTCCCTCTGTTGCCAACAGAGGGCACAGTGGAAGAGCAGGGGCGGGCCCGGTGTGCACTCACCCTGCCACTGGGCAGGCAGCGGGGGGACTGTCCTTCCCTGCCCCCATCGATCTCGTAACCCCAGGAGTGCCCGCTGAGTAGTGTTCTCGCGCCTCTTGGGACCGAGGGTCTTGGCTTCACCGCCCGGACCGCGAGGAAGAAAACCTCTATAAAAAATTACGGGAGGTAGGGCCTGCGAGCAACAGACTCGGGGTAGTCTGCTGCCCGACCAGCAGCTGGCGTAGCTGGCACAGCCGGCGTAGTTGGCGCAGCTGGTAAAGGCTCATGAGGTGAGGTGGCGTGCAGTGTTCCGTGTGCGCCACTAAGGAGGGTGCGGCCAACGTTAGGCCGCACGGGGAGAAGGGGCTCGCCTGCTTGTGGCGAGCCGGTGCCTGTCGGGGGTGGTTGTGTGAATACTCACGGGTTCCCACGCCCCCGGTTAAGGTAGTTGAAGGAACACCGTGGTGGTTTTAGTCGGTAAGAGTCCAACACTGGCTCCGCCTACCCCGGGCGGAGTGCGTCCTTGAGGATTACCCCACGGAAAAAAAAAGTAGGCCTATGGTTCGTTTTGCCATCCTGAACTATAAAAAAAAAACATTCTCACACAACCACTGCCTAGGGACCACAGCTAGGGACATTTTTGCAGATGTGTTGTAGATAAATCCGTCTGAATAAACCCATAGAGAGGGTTACCATAATTGCCGGAAACTGTTACGGGACGTTACGACTTGAAAAAAGTGGTGAGGCAATGGTTTATTCTTATAATTACCTACTAATATTATAAATGAGAAACTTTGTGAAGATGTTTGATGTTTGTTACTCAATCACTCAATATATAAATCAATCAATATATACTCAATTTATTTTAATTATAATTATGTTTTATATATATATAGAAAAATAATATACATAATGTAAAAAGTGTCTGACTCGATTGAAAGCGGGAAGATATATGTATTACCTACATATTGTTTTGTTTTTAGTTGAGTTAGATACTTTCACCTTAATTATAAGTTAGCTCAGTCATTAAATTTGTGCATGCTGTGGCCTACTGAAAGTGAAGGAGTACACCAGATAGAATCCTGTCACTTGTGATTTTTTGTGTACATCTTTTGTTGGAGGTCCTCAATAATATAAATAAATAAATAAATAATTACGCTGTAAGGGCTGAACGGATTTGGATAAAACTCGGCATACAGATAAAATGTAGCTCGGATTAACATATAAGCTATCTTAGGCTAGGCTTTTTGTGCCGGGAAGATGAACAGTTCTCGATGGATGCGTGACAAACGACGTCCACGGCGGGCATAAGCTAGTCATCAATAAAGTTTAAGCAATCATTGATTGATCATCATCAGCATCATCATCATTTCAGCCGAAAGGCGTCCACTACTGGATAAAGGCCTCTCCCAAAGGGGAGGAATATGCCATAATCGCCACGCTTGGCTGGCGGGTCGGCGATCGCAGTTCGTTGTTTAAATACTCAGAGAACGCTGCTGCCTATCCTCTGGTGAATCCCTTAGCCATCCTTTACGACATCCATGAGAAGAGAGAGGGTGGTGCAATTCTTTACATCCGGCAGCACACACATTGATTGATACTCATATTGAAATAAAAATTAACTACGATACGTAAGAAGAAGATTCAGAAAGAGGCTAATAATTTTTCGACCTATCATATTTTGAAGATTTTATTTTCGCCCGAGCCTTTATGCGTATTAAGAAACGGGAAAAATTGCAATACGGGAACTGTCCGGTATATACGAAATGTATGGCAACCCTACCCTTAGAGGAACCTCCGCATCTCACAACACCATGTCTCATGTGATTTTCTGACTCCTCACATATAAAATTAAGCACATTAAACACCCATGAATATTCATTGAACTGGCTTAAAAATACCCTCGTTGTTTGTTCAAAGTTTTGTCTTTTCCGCCGCCTTAAGACGTGACGTGATTAAGTAGCAAAGGCAGAAAGACTAAGAGAAAACAGACGTGTTGGTGCTTAAATTGTTAAGGGGGGGAGGGTAAGCAGAACAATTCCCCAACTAAAATACAAAAAGTAAATATGAGATATAGAGCTACTGCTTCATGCTAAGTGGCATTTTATTTATTTATTTATTTATTTATTTATTTATTTATTAATACACACAGTAATATAAAACCTTAGGATAACACAGATAAAATTCATGGCAGTGATTTTTGGTTTTACGATTACAATATGGATCGCAACTGGCATCTTAGCTAGATTACGAAGTAACCTGTGTTAAAGATACCAGTCCCTATCCCCAATGTGAGTACATGATAACAATAAATTTTTTGCAGTTTTTCGTGGCAATCCAAAATAGGTAATTACATGTTAAAGTTGACGAAAAATTAAATTAAATTAAAATTATGCTTAAAGCTAATGAAAACTTTCATATGCGTATGTGGGTGTGGTATCTGAGTGTGGGGGGGTGTATGTGGGTGGGTGTGCATGAGTTTGGGGGTGTATGTGTGTATGTTGAGAGAGTAGTGTGTGTGTGGAGTGGGGTGTATGTGTCTCTAATATGGTTGGGTAGTAATGTGCTACACCATTGGAGTAATAAGATTTTCTGTCTCTTGGTAAGTCAGGCTTAGAAGCCACTTATTAATATCTTTTTTACAAGCACGACTAGAGAGATGGTAAATAGAGAGCAGCTTATTCACTTTATTATAAAGGGTAGGTGCCAAGAAATAATTAAACCTTTTAGTGTGTGTGAAATTTCCTTTTTTAGTTTCACAAATTATGTCCTTACGCCTTTTAGTGATTTTTCGAAACGGGGTTGCAGCATGTTGGATGAGTACTGTATACGATATAAAAAGTTGCCTTACAGTCAATACTTTACAATTTTTGTAAAGTTCGGTAGTCGGGTATGTGTACTTTCTAAAGGTGCTCACTTTTAGGATAGCCCTTTGTGCTCTTTCTAGTTTAAGAATAAGTTATTATTTTCTTAGCTTGTTGCTTGAATTTTTGTTTTGTTTGAAAAAAAAAAAGGCTAAGTTGGCTTGGAAAATTTGTCATCGTTAGTAGGAGACAAACTTTTCATCTTAACTTTTTTCATTTTCTTTTTAAACAACGAACTTTTTAACGACTTAAATTGTGGAAAGAAAAAATCGCTCACGAGCAGGATTCGAACCTGCAACTACTGGCTCAGTACGCCAGTGCTTTAGCCACTAAGTTACCGTGAACAAAAAACGAACGAACGAACGAACGAACGTGTTAGTGGCTATAGCACTGGCGTACTGAGCCAGTAGTTGCAGGTTCGAATCCTGCTCGTGAGCGATTTTTTCTTTCCACAATTTAAATCGTTAGATTTCGTTTCGCATGCGTAAAATGCGTTAAAAATAATAAATAACGAACTTTTTATTAAATAATTATAACGTGTGGTCATAGATGCGTCGTTTACCCGGCGGAGAAGGCGATAAATGTCAAATTAGTCGGAATAAAAATGTCCATACAAGTTTAGTCGTGATCTCGGAAAGTGTCCACTAAAATACTAAGAAATGTAGCACGTAAACTAATTTGACAGTTCTAAAATTGTTGCCATCCCTTTCTTGTATCTACTATTAGTAAAAGTGAGCGATAGATTAAAATAAGTTTAGTTCGTGAACAAGAGAATCGACACCACTGCACTGTGTAGAAAATAAACCAGTTCTGGTGTTTCTGTACACCTCTTTTTTAGGGTTCCGTACCCGAAGGGTGCCAAACGGGACCCTATTACTCTCGCTACGCTGTCCGTCCGTCCGTCTGTCCATCTGTCTGTCACAGGGCTGTATCTTTTGAACAGTAATAGGTAACTGGTTGAAATTTTCTCAGAATATGTGTTGCTATGAGGTGTATCACGACAAATAAAAAAAACAAAAAAAAGTCTAATACCAAAGGGGGTCCCCATACAAGAAACCTCAAAAACATGCATTTTTTTCAACGTTTTTGATCCTGCTCTATCTTCAAAACGGTAATATATACCAGCGTCAAACTTGGTCACATTATAGTGCATATTATGTAGTTTAACAACACATACTAAAAATAAGACAAACATAGACATATGTGGTGGTACCTCGTAAGAAAGACATACAAAAATTCATATTTCGCGCACTGTGCGTTGATGTCTTTTGATAAATTCTCGTAAATTAAACCAGTTTTTATGGGGTATCAGGTCGTTGAAGGTACGGAACCCTTACTGCGCGAGTCCGACTCGCACTTGGCCAGTTTTTTATTTTTGATTATTATCTTTATTATTTAAGGACTTTTATTCTACAACAAGAACATGCCAGTTCCATTGTTCCTTTCATATAACTTATGCTTAATAAATTGATACAAAACTAATACCAATGTAAGATCTAAGAATGAACAAACATCTTATATAAACATATTGCAGCACTTGATGAGGGATTTGAAAAGAAAAGAAAGAAAGAAACACTTATTTGACACAAAGCATATAGATACACAGACACAATTCAACAGGAACACAATTAAATATACAAAAACGGATCATCGATGCTATGTGTCTAGCGACTGTGCCAAAAAGGATTTGCCAAAATAGATAGGAAAGTTCCAACATCCAACATATTCAATTTATGAACACGCACTAATATTTCCCTTTGTCTTTTATATTTGACACAATCCGTGAATAAATGTTGGACGTCATCAAGTACACTGCTTCAAACGAATCAAGAAAAAATTAATAACGTCATATTCAGTCCTCTTTCCACTAGCACCAAGCAGTTTCATAATGAATTACGAAGATTCTTAAACTTAACGGTGCTAATTAGCTGGTTTTGTTCGTTTTCAGTCCAAAACTTGCGATATTATGTCTCTTCCAATATTTAACTTATTATATTTTGTTGCTTACTTCGGAGATTCTGTGCTGAAGTTTTCGAACTGTGAAGGAACGATAAATTTTCTATATATATCAAGTAAGTTTATTCATAAAATTATTTTTATTTTGGTCGACAAAAGAAGACCTTCATTTGTATTTTTTGTTGTTTAAAAAAATGTTGCTTGTAAGTTTCTTTAAACACTCTGTGGATAATTATGCACGCCTATGTTTGCGGTCTCGCCCACTTATATTTCGGTTTATCTTGGGTTTATCAAAGAAATATTTTATGGTGCATCCAAAATTTACAATCCCTAGAGGATTGTAAATTTCCCGGGATAAAAAGTAGTAAAATAGACGAAGTGCTGCGAACAATCTAGTGAAGCTAAAAAAAAATCTATGCTCCTCCGTGTACAACCAGCGCTCACGCACACACCATGCACCTGAAGGATATTATTATTTGCTTTCGCGATGCTTACTGGACGATGCCGCGACACGTGTACTGAGAGGGGTGAGCAGGGTTAGAGGTGCATGTCGTGCGTGAGCGCTGATTGTACACGAAGGAGCATAGTTTTTTTTTGGTTTCACTAGATTGTTCGCAGCACTTTGTTTATATTTTTTACTAGTTCTGTGGGTGTGTAGTTATTGTAAGTTCGGTATTATTGGCGGTAATAATAGGTACTCGTAAAAGTTTTAACGGCAACTCACAATGACCGACGTCACATCGTAAAGCAAGGTTCACACACTATAAATTTTACGTGTCTATAAAGATAACTAGCTTAGCTTGTGTGATCTTAGTAATGGCACAGTATAATTATTTATTTCATACAGTGGTCCAACGAAAATTTACATTAACAGTTTTGAAAGGCAACTCGGGACATTGTTTGACAGTTTTGAAGGCAACTTGGAACACTTAACTCTCGCGTTGGACGACTGTTTGGAGTAGCTAGTCTGTGGTAATGGACAGTAACAACCGTCCATCACACACCCCGACACACACCTCATAACAGGTGACCGATTTCTATCAAAACATCAATCTAACAAATCTGATGTAGGTTTCCACTATTCGCCACTTTAAAACTTCAAATCTATTTCGACCACTTATGTGACGAGCCGAGACGTGGACACTGACAGTTGGGCTAGTCCACAAATTCAAAGTTAGCGAGCTATGAAGCGAGCTATGCTTGGAGTTTATTTAAAGGATAAAATCCCTAACCAGATAACCGGAGAAGAACCGGAGTGATCGACATTGCTTGTAGGATCAGTAAGCTGAAGTGACAGTGAGCTGGCCATGTTTGAAGTCCAACGGACCGACGGCCGCTGGAGCAGACGAGTCCTTGAGTGGAGACCGCGAATCGGCAAAAGTAGCATGGGGTGGCCCCCGCCAGGTGGACCGAAGACCTGAAGAAGGTGGCTAGGGGGACTGGATGCGGAGGGCAGAGGACCGGGTGTTGTGGCGCAACTTGGGGGAGGCCTATGTCCAGCAGTGGCCTGCGATAAGATACTTCCGCGTTAGTGATCAGCTCACAGAAATAGATAGAATGGAAAAGTAGGCAGGGCGCGCATGCCAATACTCTGCACTATAGTGCAGGGCATTTCAAAGCCTTTCTCAGTACGCCTTAAGACTTGGTTCTGTAAATATTATAACAAAAACCCGCAAAAATGCCTTATACCCATATTTTATCACTTCTGTACAGTATTCTGTTTAATCCCAAGACCCCCCTTTATCTCAAACGTTTCAAGTTCCTTCATGACACACATACACGATACTTAAGATCATCGGAAAACTTGGGGCTTCTGATGCCAATGCATTGTACAAAATTGTATGATAAATATTTTACTGTTCAGGCTGTGCGTCTGTGGAATGAGTTACCTGTGTCTATATGGCGAGCTCAGTCACTGTTTTCATTTAAAAAAATAGTTAAAGAAACTACCTACCCAAATAGATTGTAATTTATTAAGACATTGCCTATGTATCCAATGTCTATTCTAAATTGTAAGATTATTTATATATATATTATATATATTTATGATACCTATATGTGTAATATATTTTGTGCTATTTATTTATTTTAATTTAGTAGTACGCCACGGACTGCCCCAATTATCCAGATCTTACGACTTCTTTGTCCATCCAAAGGTTGTCTGGAAGATATCGCTTTTAGCGATAAGACCGCCAATGTACCCATAATTTATACGTTGTTCCTGTTTACTACTATTTTCATGGTGTACAATAAAGTATATTCTATCTATCTATTATGCTATTTCTAACTGCAGAAACACAAGCTGTAAATTACATTTGATTAAAGTTAATTTTTAAGAATTAATGACGTCAATATGTAAGGCGTAGTTTGTTCGAAAATTGCCACGCATGAATCGCAAGTAAAATTGTGATTACAACCAATAATGGTTGGTTGAGTATAAACTCTATTTATTTCTGTGGATCAGCTAATAGCCGCCATGGTACGGCCAATCGGATTATAGTACCGCAATTCCTCCTTCCTTCATGTCTCAGTTCGGCGAACCGACTTGCGGTACCATTTAGGCAACAGCCTAGGTGGTATTGCAGTTGTTATGGGTAAAGGTAACCGCTTAACATCAGGTGGGCCTTTAGCTCGTTTAGCCATCCTATACCATAAAAAAGGAGCTCGCCTGGGGTGGTACTACCATTGAAGTGATACTCCACTCGAAAACATCTATAATTTCCTGAGAAAACTTCGTTTATGTCCGGAAGAATTGCCAAACTTAAGTGACAGTTGGCGGGGCACATTGCTCGCAAAACGGATGGCCGATGGAGCAGTAAAGTTCTGGAGTGGCGACCGCGTACTGGAAGGTGCAGCGTGGGTAGGCCGCCGACAAGGTGGACCGACGACCTGGTGAAGGTCGCGGGAATCCGCTGGATGCAGAAAGCGCAGGACAGGTTATTGTGAAGATGATTGGGGGAGGCCTATGTCCAGCAGTGGACGTCTTTCGGCTGAAATAATGATGATGATGATGATCTGGCGACCCTGGTTATCGTTGTTAGACTGTGTATCATTGGTCTTACATTTTGTTTTGGCACTTAAGGGGCTCCATACAGCTCTGGGGCGCCCAATTCAGTAAAAAAAAAAAACTCGCTGAGTAAATTACCTATTTATCAAAAATCTGGTTGCACAGAATTGCAGAAGGTAAGTATACTGTAGTTTAATCATAAACTATGAATTCTGTTAAGGCTCATGTAGCAGCCAGTGGCGCCCCAATCTGTAAAATAATTGTTACTCGCCGAAAACGTCATTTATCTAAAATTCGTAACTGTACTACGGTACCTGTCTTCTTCTTCTTCGTCGTTCCCCCACTGCTGAGGATCGCGACTACATACGACGCATTTCCAAGCTATGTGGTCTTCCGCTGTGTGGACCGCTCGGTACATGCTGCCTCCGACAGCCCTCTTAATGGCGTCTGACCATCTTGCCGGTGCTCTGCCTTGAGCGCGCTTTCCTTCTATCCGGCCCAGTATCAAGAGCCTTTCCAGACAATGCCTAGGTGATCGCATAATATGCCCGAAAAGGCTGAGGGCACGCTCCTGGCATATTGTAGATAGTCGTTGATGATGTTGAGCTCCTCCAGTATAGACACATTAGTTCTCATGGCAGTCCATGGTATACGAAGTAGTCTTCGCCAACACCACATCTCGAAGGCATCAATCTTGCTGCTATCGCGACTTTTAATGTACCACGTTTCCGTGCCATACAAAAAGATTGAGAACACCAGTGCTGTATGCAGTATGCAGTGTGTACAGTACCTGTACATCAATTGTAAAGAACGATATTTCGATAAATTATGTATTCAGCAAGTAATGATGTTTTCACTGATGGGGGCGTCACTTGGCTGCTACATGCCCCTCAACAGAGTTAATAGTTTCTAATTACTATGTCTATTTCTGATTATCTGCTAACTTTACTACACAGAAAATGTATGTTATGTTATGTCATGTAATTTATGTAAAATAATCATGTACTTATGTATAAATTAGAATTGTGTAAAGTGACATTTTAATATTATATTATTTTTGACGTGTATGTAATAATTGTTGACATTTTTAAATGCATTTATTGAATAATTTAATATTATTAATTTGAGATAATAATTTAAATCAAGTTTATAAATAAATTCATGTAGGTATCTAATTTTGTGTGCCAGCTGGCTGGCGGAAAATGCAGAACTATTATTTATGTAACACCAGTATGTACCATGTTTCGTACAATTAAACATTTCATTTCAGAGATAAATTTTATATATTTTCTAGATTTTTTTACGATTGAAGAGTCTAATAATACCTTATTAAATGTTATTGAAAAACAAACTCAGGCATCAACAAAAACACTGCGTGATTAATTAATTTTTATTTTGTAATTTTTGTTAGTTGACATTGTGATACTACCGCCCAGTTACGGAACCACCAAACATTTTATAGCAAAAAATATAACAGTAACCCGTGGTCAATGGAGGTCGAGTTAATTGCTCGTAAAAACCTTCAAAGTGTATTTTGAAGGTTTAGGGATGAATAGGGGATGATTAATCAATATTTTATGTAGTCGCCGCTTTGGACGTCTTTTGTCCAGTCGACTAGTGATGTCGAAATTTTGATAGTCTCGCTATCGATAGTCTCTTTGAAAATGTGTTAGGATGAGTCTATTGATAGCGTAAAAAACTATTATATCAACAGTATCGATAGAAACACGTAAAATGAGTGTTGTAATATCGATAATACTAAAATCAATTGCGTCAAGGATGAAAATAACTTTAGATGATATAGATTCAATTCAATTCAATTCAAATATTTTTTATTTCAAATAAACCTCTTTACAGGCACTTTTGAAACGTCAGGCTCTAGTTGCATGGATTGCATAGCCACTAATATTACATACGATAGCATTGCAAATTATCAACAGTATTGGAAGAGTTGAAGGGGGACGACCTTGGTGAACGTATCGCAATCAAATCGCGGACGTTCTAAAAAAATTGCAGGTTAGGAGCTCAGGTTAAGCTAATGAGCATGCATGACGAGGTTAGAACGTAGATGAAGCAAAAGAGGTGTGTCGTGTCAGATCGTAGCAGGTGGAAATCCATAGTATCTGCCTACCCCAGTAGAAAACAACCATGATAATAAGTATATATGTAATAGTATTTGTACATTTTGTGCTATCGAAAGTTTTGGTAGTATCGATATATTTTTTGAATCCTAAAAATGTACTGTGTAAAAATTCTGATTGATTCTTATCGATATTTGAACTTTATTTAAGGAAATATTGCCGACTAGATGGACTATTCGTCACCTATTGAGTGGCATCACTACGGTGGACTATAGAAATGACGTCACTGGCGCTCGCAGGGTCGCGGTTTTGATCCGCACGGAACAAATATTTATATGGCCAGAGGATGTTTGTCCCGAGTTTGGGTGTTTGTGAATTTGTGACGGTACTCATGTTAAAGGGAATGTAATTTGAGGGTATGAATGATAAACTCCTTCCATTGTTTGATAGAAAAAGGCGAACAAATTATCCCTAGGTTGGTAAATTAATATCGTCAAACATGTTTGTAAAAATCTTGATTTTTAGTTTGGCAATTATAGTGCTCAACGTAGATGTTTATTTTTGAATTTGGTCTTCCATAAGATAATGAGTGCTGATAATATTGTCAAAAAACTATAATAATATTATCTCCTTTTCGCTAGATTAGATTAAGATACATGATACCTAGACACACAGCATCGATGATCCGTTTTTTTGTATATTTAATTGTGTTCCTGTTTAATTGTGTCTGTGTATCTATGTGCTTTGTGTCAAATAAATGTTTCTTTCTTTCTTTCTTCTTTTACCTTCGTTACATCTTGTAATTCGACTATATACATTACAGTATACCTACTTAGTTCCACACTAATCTCAATGCCTTCATCATCATCATCCTAACCCGGTATCACCCACTGCTGGGTATAGGCCTCCTTTCGTTTTTGCCAGCCTCCTCGATCTTGTGCATCCCTCATCCAGGTGTTTCCTGCGGCTTTGGCGATATCATCAACCCAGCGAGCTTTAGGACGGCCCGGGTTTCTCCGACCTGACCTTAGCCACCACTCTGTC
The DNA here is from genome assembly GCA_949699075.1 of Asteroscopus sphinx. NCBI lineage: Eukaryota > Metazoa > Arthropoda > Insecta > Lepidoptera > Noctuidae > Asteroscopus > Asteroscopus sphinx. The sequence continues at coordinate 26,875,249 of OX453010.1, read as the reverse complement.
AACGCTTTAGTCCATAGGCCATCTCCACGCCGAGCCAGATGTCCTGCTCAACTCCACTTTTGCTTAATCGCCCTATCACCGACGTCGTAGACTTATATCCGACGGCGGATCTCGGTGTTTCGGACTCGGTCGAGAAGATTTATGCCAAGCATAGCACGCTCCATGGCCCGTTGTGCCACTCGCACTCGGTGGACAGTCTCCTTTGTAAGCGTCTATGTCTCGGCACCATAAGTCAAAGTTGGCAGCACACACTGGTTAAATACACGTGTTTTTTAGGCACTGAGGGATTCTCCTTGAACGAAGGACATCTTCCAGCTTTCCGAATGCCTTCCACCCAAGCTGTATTCTTGTAATTCGAGTATATGAGCAGGGAAAAAAAGTGCTTGGTTTTTTTCGAATATATAAATAGGTGTGTATTATTTATAATCCTTAGATTAGGCAATAAAATGGTATTTGCTGCGTCGAGCCAAACAAACACTCACCATTTATCTGTTGAAGTAACTTGAAATTTATTTAACGTAACTTGTATTGGACTGAGCAGTTTCCTCCACAAAATTTGGTCCTAGCAAAAAAATCCCTAAGAGTAATATTGAGCTTGATATTTTGCTTTCAGCAGGGGTGCAGGTCGTGAATATAGCGCACAGTGTGCTGGTTTTGCCATGCTGTGTTCTAGGATAATGCGCACACGTTATGCACCTTACTTTCATAGCGCGAGTTATGAGCGGAGAGCGATTTTAATATAACTTGCACTGTACTATTCTCAACGATAGGTAAAATAACTAAAAAGTAAAAAATAATTCTTGTAAAACCTTTTTCAAAATCTTTTCATAAACCAACATTTTGAAGGCGGCGCGTGTTACTAGCATACGTAAAGAAAGGGTCAATCACGCGCCGCCTTCAAAATGTCGGTTTATGAAAATATTTTGAAAAAGGTTTTACAAGAATTATTTTTTACTTTTTAGTTAAGGTTTTTGAAGTCGGTTTTTTTTTTGTTAAAAAGTTTTTATTTCATACTTTTTAGTTGACAATTGCGAGGGTTGGTTCATAAATGTTTATAGAACCTTTGAGAATATATTTTTTATTAACCTTTGCTATCCCACTGCTGGGCAAAGGTCTCGCTCATGTTCTTCCAAACGTCTAATCACTAAAAAACACGCAAATCAATAATTCTCAGAAATACGAACCAATGAGCAGATCATCTAGATAGGCGAAGCTAAAATAAACTGATTTATTGAAGCTGGTTAAAAACTGCTCAACCTAAGTCAATAAAATGTATATGGGACCACCGCGCGGGCACAGAATATCTAATAGTACTACGTACAGAACGGCCACTCACCGCCCCCCGCCAATTTAAGTTCCTCACCCGCGCCCTGCACGTGCCCTCAGTTTAGCGGCAAGTTGGGCTGCAATATTCAATGGATATCAATCGCCAGTCGAGTGCGTTACGCAATATATTTTTTGGTGTTTGTAGTTATATTTTAATTGAAAATGGTAGTGTATTGTGCTTTATACGGATGTGTGTCTACATCTAGACAAGGAAACAGAAGATTTTATCGATTTCCGAATGATGAAATAAGGTAAGCCACAATAAAACCTTTATAGGTAGAACTACAGAACAGCGAGCATTTAATTTTACAATTAAACGATTTTTTTGTACTTTGCCAGTTATGAAAAAAAGGAAAAAATAATTTGCTTGTAATAATAATAATATAATCTTTATTTTGGATCAAATTAGGTATCCATATTTTGTTAGTAACATAAAAGCTGCTTGAAAGCAGATTCCTTTGGGTACCTATTTATTGTATTTTATTAAAGGTAGGTATCTACTTACCGCGAGAGTTTAATTTTACAACTATAGTGAGAGATTGTTTACTGTAAAATTACGTACTTATGATAAGAGAAATATAAATTATTATAAATTGTAATGCTTGCAGATTTAATTTTATTACCAAGCTTCGTTAATATATCATATTCATCATACAATACATCGATAATTCGATAGGTATCATTACCAACCGCTCGTGCTATCAAGTGCCTCGGCTCGGGTCCGGGACGTAGGGCCCAAATGTCAACGCCATCTCTGAGAACTACTGAGAAGCGTTTGGAACGCAGTCGGCATTTCGAGCGGCAAGCAACCCTATTCATTCACGTGTGTGCGTGTTTGTATAAGACGTAAGCTTGCGTATGTAGGCGGTGCTAGCATTCTTAATGTATTGAGTGGCCAGGGTGTGGCGCGGGCTCCCTCTACCAAATAAAAACACAACGACGTAAATCGGCTCAGAAATATCGGACATGAAAAAAAAAAAAAAAAAAAACCCGCCGAATACATAACCTCCTGCTTTTTTTGAAGTCGGTTAATAACCTCCTCCTTTTTTTTGAAGTCGGTTAAAAAGGGTAAAACCAATGAATAGTAAGATTAGCAAGCCGCCAATTGTCAGCACGCTCACTACGAGTCCTAGTGTTAGGGACAGTTTAAATCAATCGTAACGTTGGCGCTCACTCAATCAGCCGCTGAAAATGGGACAGCTTTGCGTGGTTAGCTGATTTTACATAATTTTCAACCTCATGTACGTTATAGTGTGTAATCAGCGAAATTTACAGTTGGTGTGACTTACTTAACCCTTGACTGAAAAACGATGGGTGTTAAAAGTTTGACTATTTTTGTTTGTCTCTGTGTCTTTCTGTGGCTCCATAGTTCCCAAACGGATGGACTGATTTCTGTGCGGTTGTTTAATTTAAAGCTAGTTTAAGCGGGATGGATCTTAGCTATATTTTTCTGAAAATCTGTTCAGCTATTTAAAAGCTGAATTTATGTGAGAATTTTGTAGACATATAATGGAATATTTAGTATACTTTTTACATGTTTAATTGATGCAGTGGTTGTAGTAGTATTAAAGTTTAAAAAGCTATAATTAAATAAAAATTGAAATAAAACTTTATAACAAAAAATTGAACCGACGAAAACGGAAACTGAAAAGCGAAAAATATATAATTATGAGTCGGCGCCAAACGAACTTTTAACAAGCAAAGTGAGTGCAAGTTGCAAGTGGCCGAGCGGAGAACGCATTTTTGGAAAGTTATTGTTTATCGTTGAAAATTTCACGCTGTATTTGATGTGACGTTGTTTTTATTATTTATTTAAAGTAATTTAATGATCTTCGTTGATTGGTTGTTTGGCGCCGACTCATAATTATTTATTTTTCGCTTTTCAGTTTCTGTTTTCGTCGGTTCAATTTTTTGTTAAAAAGTTTTATTTTTCATTTTTTTGTGGTTAAAATCTAACTCCAGGTCTCCATTATGTCGTAGTGTCTAGAACTATATTTATGTGTGTCAAGTTTCAACAGAATCGGTTAACAGGTAAGAATTCAGTGGGTGAACAAACACTCATCCCCTGTTTTACTACCCTTAGGGCTCGATTTTGGTATTGAAATTAAATGGGACCAACTTCGAGATATACCCTATCCATTAAAAAAAGAATCATCAAAATCGGACCACTCTGTAAAAAGTTATGCGTGGTCATACATAAAAAAAAAAAAAAAAAAAAATATATACGCGTCAAATTGAGAACCTCCTCCTTTTTTCGTCGGTTAAAAAAGCTTGTTTCAATTTTATTTTTGGTGGTTTTTTGTGTCACCTTCTTAGCGCAAATAAATACATTTGCTTTCGCTTTTTTCTTATATTTTTTATTATTAAATTCGCTATTAGAAATTATCCTTTTTGAGTACTGACTTAACATTTTAGAGAAACAAGAAAATACTAATCACGCTTGCCGCTTATTCCTTGCACTTCATCGTATGCGGTTGAAAAGTGCGGTGCGACAGAACCCACAGGGAGACTCGAAATGAGCATACAAAGCAGCCCTATACGCTATTGATGCACCAGACGGCATAGCGCTAGCAAAAAAAACGCGCGTTTTATATTCAGCTCAATTTATAACGTATCTGTAAAGGTTTGTTTTGCGTACCATATTCAGTTTTGTACCAAGGTTTTATTTTTGTGTTGTGTATATATTTTTGAAACATTTATGTTAAAATAGAGCACAGTACTAAAAATAAACATAAGTGAATTGTATTTTCCACAATAATGACAAAATTAAAACAACAAAATCTACATGTTCATCTTCCGTGTGGTGCCGGACATAAAGAATTGCACCACCCTATATCTTCTCATGGGTGTCGTAAAAGGCGACTAAGGGATTGACCAGACGATGGGCAGCAGCATTCTCTGTGTTGTCTGTCTTGGTTAAATACCAACCAACTGCGATCGCCAACCCGCCTGCCAAGCGTGGCGATTATGGCATATCTCCCCTTTTGTGGGAGGCCTATGTCCAGCAGTGGACTTCTTTCAGCTGAAAAGATGAAGAAGAAGGCACCAGAAACCATATTATGTATCAGTACTTTCAATTCCTAAAACCCATGGAAACGGCCATTTTTTATACAAAAATATCACAGTACTTTATAGTTTTCAGTTGAATAGTTCACAAACAATTTGTAGCAAACAAAGCTATTGCAAACGAGAAAAAATAGCAAATTGGTAACCATTTTTGAATGTAAAATAGAAATAACTGATCTTTTTGTCGTTTGTTATAACGTTATTGTGTGCATGCACCCAATTTATTTACTTTTATTGCTACTATAAAATAAAACCTAGACTGTCTAAAATGTTCGCATGATTATATGCCTCATACACCCCAAAAAGATAATTCAATCGGAACCAACAGTTTTTTTTTCTAAATCACAAAATTACACTGTTTTAGAGTTACTGTAAGTTCCCCAGTAGGTAGCGGAGATTGTGAAGAATGTCATGCAGGAGCTTCCTGGACCTTAAGGACCTATTAACGATCCGCTGATGTACTGAATTTAAGCTAAATAACCAAATTGCAATTTAACCTATCTCTTCTCATGGGTGTCGACTAAGGGATTCACCAGAGGATGGGCAGCAGCGTTCTCTGAGTATTTAACCAACCAACTGCGATCGCCAACCCGCCTGCCAAGCGTGACGATTATGGGTATGATATGCAGTGCTACTGCATATGCGTTGTGAGGCTGATCGGCGTCTAGAGGATTACTGATCTGTGGTTTAACAATACCAGACGTGTCTATTGTAAGCCAGACGACAGTTGTTATAATTATTTATTATTGGATGTAAGAATCTGGAAATAAACGATTTCAATTCATTTTTCATTTTTCATTTCAATACAAATATCTGATAATTGTCCGACGACGTGGTGAAGGTCGCGGGAATCCGCTGGGTGCGGAAGGCGCAGGACCGGTCGTTGTGGCGATGCTTGGGGGAGGCCTATGTCCAGCAGTGGACGTCTTTCGGCTGAAATGATGATGATGATCTGATAATTTCTTAGGATTTCGCGATCACTACACATTATAATGAAACAAGTTTACCGGATTACCTCGCGTATATTATTTTAATTGGTTTTCTTGACTTTTTGAAAGCTTTGCAGTTTTCGTGATCGCAGGTTGTTTTATTACAAATATCTAAGATCTTATCCAAACTTTACCAAAAAATCATCTTTTATAAAATTTAATGAAAAGGGAAAACAAACGTCTTTGCTTGCTGCTGATGGTACGTGATGTCAAGTTCATTAACCCCATGTGACGTCATAGCCGTCGGTGTATCGTCACGTCCCCCCCATAACTATAAGCCGGGGCTAATTTATGCGGGGTTTAAAAATACGCCTTTAAAACGTACCCTTAAAAGAGGGTTGGCGCAGGTGCATTTAATATGAAACCGCTCGCGTAATATATTGCGTACCGACAAAAAAGTAATTAAATTGGCTTTTTTTTCGTTAACCCTGCTGAGCGATTGATTGAGAATGGAGTTAAAGCGATTAGATACCCCAAACTGCAAATAAGACATTTATTTAATGGCTTAATTCTCCTAAACGGATGATCCAATTTCTTTAAAAAAAGTGTGATGGTTGTGACAATTTTTTTTTTAATTTAAAGTTTTTTTCTTAAGTTTATTTTAATAAAAAAAACAAAGTAACTTTTGGTTCAAAATTTTCTTTTTCGGTTTTATGACTACCTGTAACGACTGCGATAGATATTCGTATTACATCTAGATAGATAGTGATGTGGGGTGTGTATGTGTGTGTAGATACACACACACACACACACACACACACACTACACATCTGACTATAGAAGGTGTTGATCTGTAATCGTGCCATATTTCTAGATCTGATGATAAATAATGTGCTTAGTCACCTAAAAAATACTTTAAAAATTCTACGATTATTTAATACCAAAATTTTCACTTAGAAACAGCGAGGGTGCGATAATAAATCCCGAACGACTCGGAAAATAAGTCATCGGCGGCATTGTCAAAGGGTGGAAATATACCTGCAAATTGTTTTGGTGGTGTCTCAGGCATCGTTTTTGTGTCGCACGCGACACACGGGGGAATTTGATTGTTTATAAATAGGGATTTATCAAAAAAAAAAAGTTTGAATTGTTTTTTTACTGATTCGTATTTAGTATCAATGGTATAATCACCTCCTTAAATATGGCACATCCAAAGGTTGACCGTGGCTAGCGCAGCTTAACCTCACAGATTGCACACGAGCCCCTCTGTATTTAGTCAGTTTTGAAATACTTAAATTTAATTAATAGTCTAACTCAACAGATTTAGTTTAGGCAGTTAATATCTGAACTTTGTTCATTAAAGCTCCACAGAGCCTGTCTCTGAAAGACAAAGAAAACTGGCACGTTTTACGAATTTTAAGTATCAACTAGAGCGTCCACTAAAATATATTAAGTGAGAGTGCCTTTGTGAGATGTTTTTAAATAGATCCTTCGTACCGCATTGATTTGTAAACGGTGATTTGAACGGTGGGGGCTATCCAGCCGATCTTGGAGAATTGGTACCTTAAATAAGTACCCTAACTGCTTAACAGGGCGGGTGGCAAAGAATCTCGTTAGGGACTCCGTCCCAAAAAATTCCCTAAACCTAACTTATAAACTAAAATCGCGGTTGCAAAACCGCAAAAGGGCGTTCCCCAAGGGGGGGCTCGGACCTCGGCTTACTGGGCATTGCGGGGCGACCCTGCCGCTATGTGCCCCTGGCAGCCGTTGCTGCATCGGGAAAGGTTTTCTCGAAAATGGCGGACTTTCAGTATATCGGGTGGTTGACGCGTTTCGCGAATCGCCGTTAAACGGCAAGCCTCGCCGGCGAGGGCGAAGACCTAACTAATCCTAACACAGTGGTGGTTAAGCCTACTCCTAGAAACTACTCTAAAGCATTGGGTCGGTCTCGCGTGACGAGTTTATCTCCAACCAATTTTGGAAGAGTGGATGCGTAGGCGATATGGAACGTTGTCTTTCCGTCTGGTGCAGGTTTTTTCGGGGCATGGTTGCTTAGACAAATACCTGTGGCAAGACGGGAGGCTACTCCCATGTGCCACCAGTGCGGCTGTAGTGAGGACACGGCCCTTCATACCCTTGCATATTGCCTTGCTTGGGTGGTGCGGCGCCGTGCTCTCATTACAGCAATCAGGGGAGACCTCTCGCTGCCGGCTGTTTCAGCCACAGCTGAAAAAAAATTGGTAAGATTAAACAATACATATGTTCCATGTGGTGCCGGACATAAAGAATTGCACCACCCTATCTCTTCTCATGGGTGTCATAAAAGGCGACTAAGGGATTCACCAGAGGATGGGCAGCAGCGTTCTCTAAGTATTTAATCAACCAACTGCGATCGCCGACCTACCTGCCAAGCGTGGCAATTATAGCATATCCGCCCCTTAATTGGGGGAGGCCTATGTCCAGCAGTGGACGTATTACGGCTGAAATGATGATGAATGAAACAATACAAGATAAAATACGTAATAATACATTCTAAATTTTAATGGCTTCTTTCCCGAAAAGGGGTCATTGTACAACAACAACCACACACAGTACACAGTATTATGAACAACTTTTACTATGGGAACAACCCTGAAATCGCGAAAAAAAAATCTGTTGGTACCTACCAAATGTAGGTGTTGTGTAATGTTCACTTTAATCGTAAAAATGTAGGGACCACCTGATTTTTTTTTCGTGATTTCAGGGTTTGTCCCATAGTAAAAGTTGTTGATAATGATGAGTACAATGACCCCTTTTCGGGAAAAAAGCCAAAAAAAAATCAGATTCGGAATTATTTAGACCATAACAAGACTGCCTCGTTGGTCTAGTGGTTGCAAGCGCGACTGCTGAGCGTGGGGTCCTGGGTTCGATTCCCGAGTCGGGCAAAGTGTTATTGGGTTTTTTCATCAGGAAATTCTGAGTAGCAGCCCGGAGTCTGGATTTGTGCCCGGTCAATGGATTGCCATTGAGGCTCGCCTTCTATTACATGGGGCTATAACATAACTGCCGAAATGTGTGTGTGTGGGTGTACTATTACATCTATGCCTACCCCTTCGGGGATATACTGGCGTGATGTTATGTTATGTTAGACCATAACGTTGCTCGACTTTCATAGGTATGAGTCAAACGTTCTTAACCACAAGGAGTTAAATGATGAAGATTATAAATATTTACTTGGACTTCTATTACCTCCATAATGAATTAGCGTAAAGATAAAAAGAGACACGATTAGTAATAGATCAACAACCTTAATAAAACATTAATATTTCGTATTAATTAATCATTTTAACAGCGAGGTACGAGTGTTCTGATCTAGCCTTCGATGTGGTGATTATTATGTATTCGAGAATCAGGTCCTACATTATCCGAAATGTATAAAGTGGTGTATAAAACCACCACCACTGTGGTGTGGTTTGTAGTGGTGTACGAAACGTACCTACTCTTACACTGTACCTACCCACGATTGGTTCCCATTCTTCTAGTCCATCCAAAGGTTGTCTGGAAGAGATTGCCTTGTGCGATAAGACCCATTGTACCTACTTACTTAATCTTTCTGTAAACTATTGTCTTTGTTTTCGTTTGGTGTAATGTACAATAAAGAATATAATCAATAAATAAATATAAAAAAACAGCTGTTTCATCTATTTTATCGAGCGATATTAATGTCTTTACGAAACTGTTTTTTTTTTTCGTGATTTTAAGTCTTGTTTTAAGTTAAGTTTTGTTTTAAGGGGAATGTAGCAACAAAGAGGCGCCCCCATCAGTAAAAAAAATATTACTCGCTGAATACATATTTTTTATCGAAAGTTCGTTTTTAACAATTGAGACAAATTATATTTTGTAATGTGTGACTGGTGGCGTCATTATTTTTGTGTACCCTTATGCCAATCTGTTTTAGCTATAAAAAAAAAACCTCCATTGTCTGTACTCTTTTTTGCCAAGCTGTCTTTATTGTCTATGCATTATAATTTAATCTGTGTTACTATCGTATCTCTAAGTAGTCTGTGATACTCGAACTACCGATGACGGCTGTCTGTGGTCTCTTTTATTAGGTTTATTCCACTTTGTTGAATAAATTGGTGAACAAAGTGGAATAAATTCTTTGTTAATCTATTCATTAATATATATTAATAAAAACAGTTATTATTATTAAACAATTAATTTCCACAAATCTGTAATAAGTATTATCTTTATCTTTATGTTACCAAATTTGTACGCCTATCAAGGCAAAACATAGTGATACTGGATTATTTAAAAATTAACACCATGTCTTGTACATCATACCTATGTTTGACAAATAAATAATTTTGAATTTTGAATTTTTTGAATTTTAAATTGGTGTACATTGTTCACCTCGATGCACAGATTAATTGACTTGTATGTATTTACTTCTAATAATGTGAGCAAAGTTTTAATTTATTGGTTTTCAATCTGATACATTAAATGTAGATATAACTTGTTGTGTGGGGGTGGGGTCACTGGTGCCTGAGGTACAGGTTAATTCCTAGTTCAGGCACCGGGTGCATTCTTCATCAGCCAAGCAAACGGTAGCTATAATGTGATTGTAGCTCTTTATCTTTGCTGTAAAGAAACTAAAATTGTATTATACTTTTTGTTCGCCTTTGCTATAAACTGTTTAAAAATAAACCATAATATTTGGGCTTATTATCCGGTATCCGGCTGGATAGTAATTTAGGCCAAATACCGGATAGTTATTGGATATCTGTTTCATCTCTAGATAATTAGTAAAATAATATAAATGGTAATAGAAATAGTTTAAATGCTTATTCAATGTAAAGTATTTTATGGTGTACAACAACTAAATAAATAAAATTAAACTTAAACCTAAGAAATTATCACGCAATTCATATAATTTTGCTACACAATTTCGTAGCTCGTAGACAAGTCTACGCGCTAGCGCTACGCCATCAGCAATTCTCATATTTCATTGTCGGCACGGTACAATCATAGTGACAGAGTGTATCTATCAATCAGAATGACAGACATTCTTCAAGGAGGCTTTGATACGTACTCGAATATAATTATACAATGTAATTAATCTCATTATGTGGCACTAACATGACATGGGCTTAGTACTATTTGTATTTGCTTAGGTGAAAGTTGACCCATGATCTTCAAGATAGGAAATAGAGTGAAAAAAATTGCCAAATGACCTCAAAGAGTGGTCCCACGTTGGGCGCCAAATATTGAATTGGCACCCAAAATGGGACCGTTGATACTAAAACGTGCTAAAACGTAAGAAGATCATAATCATTAAAGCCCAAAGATTTTCTTTACTACACAGGGGCTTCCTTTCTATTAGACCGCCACAATAATAAAGGAGAGATATTGCTGAAATAATAGCCATGAGTCCATGAGCCACGCTTAGCAAATTTATACAAAGTAGGTGTGTGTAAGAGCATGATTTGAGCCTATTTTGTGATCATAATCACCTTTAATGTTGGAAGAGAACAGGGTGTTATCTTCTTTTTGCAATAACTACATTGTAATTATATTAATATTGTTTTATTTTTGTTATTTAGCACAAGAGCTGAGCTTAAGGTGATACGCAGCCAAGTGGCGCCTCCATCAGTAAAAAATATTACTCGCTGAGTACTTCCGATAAATGACGTAAATCATTCATCGAAAGTTCGGTTTTACTAATTAAAGTAAAGGTATTTATAGTTTAATCACAAACTATTAACTCTGTAAATTATAGTTCGCTGTAGTTATAGTTAGAAAAATACCTAAACCGGCCGTATTTTCCATTTTTTTATCTACAACTACACCGAACTTTATTGATGATGTACTCACCGAGTAATTATTTTATTACTGATGGGGCGCCACTTGGCTGCCAGTAGCGCCTTTACAGATTTGGGTGAAATATGGCATACAGATAGGCCATAATACGGAATAACATATAGGCTACTTTTTTTTTTATTCCGAGACGATAAAAAGTTCCCAAAGAATGCGTGATTACGTCTTTCTGTGAAAAACCGGATCATACGCGGACAAAGCCACAAGCATAGACTATGCAAGATTTTGATCTGTAACCGTGCCATATTTCTAGAGCAAATGATAAATGATGTGCTTAGTCATCTAAAAATACTTGAAAAATTCTAAGATTGTTTAATATCCAAATTTTCACTTAGAAACATAGCGAGGGTTTGAGAATAAATCCCGAACGACTCAGAAAATAAGTCATCGGCGGCATTGTAAATGGGTGGAAATACCTGAAAGAAAGAAAGAAAGAAAAGAAAGTTTTTCAGTGGTATAGTCACTTCCTTAAATATGGCATGAATTGTATAGAATGTTATATGAAAATGGTACAAAATATAAAACCTATTTACAATACAAAGATAAACATAAAACTCACCAATATTTGTCAGTAACACATTAACGGGTACAGTTGGACCCGAAAATGTCCAATCTCAATTTAATTTATACAAAATTTTCCTCCCTCAATTTTGGGTCAAACACGGATTCTGATGGTAGACGAGGTGACCTTTTGTCGTGAAAATTGGGGTAGGCAGGATTCAAAGGTATTTGTTATAATACCCAATTTGTTTTCTGATATTTTCGGGACGTATATAATTTATTCATATAATTTATAGGTTTACTTATTATGTTCATTTATATGGAAACATAGTGATAACGGATGTGAGTTGCAAAATCAATGTCGCTAATTAACCGACCAAAAAAAAGGAGGAGGTTCTCAATTCGACGCGTATATAATATATACAACGTGTACCAGAAATGCGTGGTCATATTTGAAGAGCTCATTCAGGAAGTGAGTGAGAAAAGATGGTCGATACATCTTTTAATATGGGACCAATGATGAAATCGCGAAAAAAAAATCAGCTGATCCTAACATTTTTTCGAGCGACAATGATGATTTAGTAGGGAACAGCTGATATTTTTTTTGAGATTTCAGGGTTGGTCCCATAGTAAAAGTTGTCCTATGCTATGCCCTGAATGAGCTCTTAAAATATGACCACGCATTTCTGATACACGATGTATAATATACTTTATTTTTTATTTTTTTATAACCACGCATAACTTTTTATAGAGAAGTCCGATTTTGATGATTATTTTTTTAATGGATAGGGATATCTCGAAGTTGGTCCTATTTAAATTTGAAATATACTGAGAAGCGCTTGGAACGCACTCTGAATAACGAGCGGCAAGCAAATACGAGCGTCAAGCCCTGGTCCATTTGTAGGGAGTTTCGGGATAAGGATCACTTCTCAAATTAAGAGACATCTTGTTTTTTTTTATTTATTTATTTATTTATGTACACACAACACATTTTATAATAGATAACATACAGAACAAACACTTGAGCACAAAGGTACTGCTTATCTCTAAAATAAATTTCTTCCAGCAGACCTGCGACAGGAAAGAAGGATAAAAGAAAGACGTAGACACAGTGTGTGACAATAAATTCAAACTAAATATAAACATACTTACGATAATAAATTATAAACTACGTGAACATACAAAAAAAAATTATAAATAAAATGAGCCTGAAATTCTCTGAAGCTATTAAGAAATTTCCATAACCCACCAACACTTCCATAATAAACTCGTATGCGACATAATAAAATGGGTCACTTTTTACACAATACAGAATCCGCCCATAACAATATTTTGGCGGATACCGCTTGGCCGGGCTTAATGCTTTTTTTCGTCAAAACGGGACCTTTGACAAGCCTCTGACGTAAAGGGTTGCTGGTTGTGTTAAAAAGTTGTTTCGCGATGTCATTTTGGCTTTTAACGAGCTTCGTGGGCCTCAATTTAGATTTTTGCTGACTTTTCGAATCTATGTTGGATTATCTTTTCGGGTGAAATGTTGAGATAATTAAAAGAGTAAATTAAGCTGTAAGCGCTGTTTTAATGAAGCCAAATTCAGTGTACTCACTACGTACCTACGAGCCTCTGAAATTAGAGTACAGAAGGTTATTCTCGTGATAAAAACTGTAAGGACGGGCGTTCGGTTGCGATTTAAAGAAGACTGTTTGGATGCAATTAGTATAATATACTGAATCAATTATTATTATTATTTTTTCGACTGGATTCTCGCAGGTGGGACCGAAGTACCATTTCTGCTTAACCGGGCTAAGTTGGCGGAGAGTCCCATGTGGGTCTCCATACTGAATCAATTACAAGTTAGGTTGCATTTATATGGGGGAAGACGCGTCACACACTGCGACTAACTCCGGTCTATCCAGGCGTCCATTAAATATATCGTATAGCAAACACATATCTAGTACTTTACACCTTTCATCAAGTGTTAGCAGACCATGTGTCTGACAACTATTTTCATAGGACATCGGAAGTTTGCGGAGACGATAGTTAAGGTGGTTAATAAATTTTCTTTGAATTCTAGTTCTAGTTGATTTTTGTATATGGTGTATTGGGGGGACCAGATTGGGCACGCATATTCTAGGAAGCTACGAAAAAAACTTTCAGCTAAAGGCCCACCTGATGTTAAGCGGTTACCTTTGCCCATGACAACTTCAATACCACCTAGGCTGTTGCCTAAATGGTACCGCAAGTCGGTTCGCCAAACTGAGACATGAAGATGGAAAGTCTCATGTGATTGTAATTTCACCGGCACCCGTACCCTTCAGACCGAAACACAGCAATGCAAGCATCACTATTTGGCGGAGACGTAGGCACGGTGGTAGTACTTCCCCGGACGAGCTCTTTCACAAAGGAGCTCTACTACTACTAAATCAATCAAAAAAATAATAAATCTAATCTCAATCTTCTGATATTACTATGTTTCTGATTGTCGTTTATTGGTGACATGAATTACTTAAGTGTCACAAATAAACGGCAAACAGAAAAATCTACCAGCAGGAGAGTGAGATTAGTTTAGAACTATATTTTGAAAGTTTTTAATTAAGAGAATCGGTCTTCAGGTATTAAATTCTGAATTCTGTTAATGTCAACAGATTAGTGCCTGTCTAACTACGGTGTACGCTACGGTGACCTTTTTTGTTTTCAGGTGAACATCCTCATGGATATCCTCGGTCTGGGGAAGTTAGAGGGATATGTCGGACTCCTACCGACTAAAACCATTGCGTAATGGCATAAATCCTCAGCATAAAATAGAGGAGCTCTGGAAACTCATTTGGACCGCGCCGGTGCCCCTCGAGTGCCGCCTTTGGCATGTCCCGGGGAAACAGCAAGGTTTCTCCAACAGCAGCCCGCAACCACCAAGTGCTGCTGTCCTCCCCAGGGTCGCTTCATGGATGCCTGGAGTCCTCCTACCGACTAAAACCACGCAGTGGCCATCCTCAGCACAAAATAGAGGAGCTCCGGGAACTCAATTGGACCACGCCGGTGCCCTTCCAGTGCCGCCTTTGGCACGTCCCGGGGAAACAACAAAGTTTCTCCAATAGCAGCACGCGACCACCAAGTGCTGCTGTCCTCCCCAGGGTCGCTTAATGGATGCCTGGAGTCTTCCTACCGACTAAATCCACACGGTAGCCATCCTATGCACAAAACAGACGCACTCTGGGAACTCCATTGGATCGCGCCAGTGCTACGCCTTTGGCATGCCCTGGTGAAACAATATTGTTTCAACCACAGCAGCATGCGACCACCACGGTGCAGAGACGTAGACAGTGACAGTTAGGCTATACTACTAATTCAAAGACACTCAGCGAGCTATGCTTGGGGTTTCTTTGAAGGATAATATCCGTGGCAAGACACCATTTGTCTCTTCCATGACATTCCAGTCCATTCAGTGGTTGTCTGGAAGAGATCGCCGTGGAGCAATAAGACCGCCAGTTGTACACTAACAACGTACTATTAGATATTCTGTGTTATTGTGCATCTCACCAAACATATGTTTTACACACGTGCGCTTTGTGAAATAGCAAGCATTCTAGCCGCATTGCCGTGTTCTTTCAAGTGGCATTGACTATTTTAAGCCCAACTTTTCGACCTTTCTTTTGAGTTAGTTATTGACATACCTATCTTATGCTAAAAGTTAGCTGATCAACAAGGTTGTTTGGGGGACGACTAACTGCTCAGGGTGCGCCGCAAGTACTTAAACATTGTCTATTGTAAAGGTTGTTTTAAAGCATCCTATTAATGAACTGAATTTAGCTAAATATAAAGTGGCTTCAATGAAGGGCTGGGCGCTAAATGACTACCAGTCCAATTGATTGATCCACAACATTGACCCGGTCAACTATTAGAAGGGTTGTTCGTTACACATCTCGATCCCTTCGACCCTTGTAGAGCACTTAAAACCATTGGGTATCCATACATATATGTATGGCAGTGGTGACTAGTAACCAACATTTCTTGGGATAATAATAATTTTGGTACTCTAGAAGCATTCGATCTGTAATACACTTAACTAAAGTGCAGTTGCAGTTAAGATTCGATCAAAACAATGCTTTTCGTATTCTCTTATCTACGGCGATTGCTGGCAGAAACGAACTGCAGCGTCACTGCAACTTATCGGCGCGTCGAATCCCTAACCTAAACCTACATGTGTGTGTGCGTTCGTATACAGACGTAATCTTGTGTATTTAGGTGGTGCTAGCATTTATATTGTATTGAGTGTCCGAGGTGTGTTGTGGCAATAAATAGTTTTTCTTTCTTCTTTCTTTTCTTCATTAGGTTCTACTGTTTTGGATTTTTTTCCCGGTTAAAGAAAATTGTCTCGCTTTCGGCGATTTTTATTTTTTATGACATCTCGCTAACTAGCGAATTTATTGCAGTGTAGGGCTGGTGTTTTACTAAATTTTGTGTGGTGTATAATTGTGTATCTGTGTATTGTGCCAAATAATTTTTCTTTCTTTTCTTTCTTTTTCCTTATTTCCCCGCGTGCCGAAGACGTTCGCAAGAGCGGCAATGGCGCGGTCCACTGGAGTTCCCGGAGCTCCTCGTTCTTGGATGCCGAGGATAGCCACCGTGTGGTTTTAGACGGTAGGAGTCCGATATATCCCTCCGCCTTCTCAAGACTGAGGGTATCCATGAGCATTTCTACAAAAAAAAATGATAGCGTAGCGATTGTATGCCCTGAATATCTTTGGTAGTGTGTTTTTAATAGTCTGTACCTCTCTAGCTATTCCTTTGGGAAATTTAATGCAGCCGTGAATATGAAACTTATTTACGCCTAACTTAAAGCTACGGTAAACCCGTCAGAGTTAATAAGCGTGGAGTTTTGGCGAGATATTGCTATTAATATTTATACAGGCGCTGATGAGACAAGTTCGTGTTGAACTTTAAACCACTGCCAGTCAAGTATGCAGAGGAATTGTCATGTTATTAGCGGTGTTAAATATTAAAAAAGTTGTGAAAATAATGAAACATTTTTTTCTATAGTCGTTAGTGATTTTGGCTCATTCATTATTAGGAACTTATTCGGTGTAATGCCACCGAACAATTTACTTACAGACGCATCCGCCTATAAAGCGACGAGTTCACTTAAAATCAATTAGTGCATAACATGGACACATCGAGAACGGTTGCATTTTTTTGTATTTTTTTTTGATGATTCATAGATCTGCTCTTGACCGCAATCTAGACAGCTGTGTCAAGATGTGGTCGACGATGGAGCGAGCAAACCTATTAGGTGACGATTTACTCCAGCTTTAAAGGCGCTAGGGTTGTAAGTGCCCGGAAATACAGATGCCGGCAGTGAATTCCACAACTTGGCTGGGCGCATGATGAAAGAGTTCTCAAAGCGCTTGGTCCTGATAGTAGGACTTCTACCAAATGACATTCATAACATAACAGTAACATTTCATACTTTTTATTAACATAACATTAGATTTAGAACCTTGATACAACATTTATGAAATAGACTTTTTAGTTTATCTCAAACATTGACTTTTTATTTAAACAAACTTTCCAGCACTCGAAGATCTCACACCGCACAACACTTATTCATTGTCATCCCACTTTATTTTCTCCCTAATTCGTATTACTATTCGTATACTATTCTCCATAAGCCGTAAAAAAAATTAGCCATAATAAGTTTCTTCAAACAATACATTTTAAAGAAGGTATATAAATATGATTGCCAATGTTGCCTTAATGCTTAATTTACATGTTGTTCCTAATATTTCTATCGGATCACGGTTTCTTCCGTTAGGAAGAAGTCTGGACATTTGAATGCTTGCCGGAGGACACAGGTCCAGCTTGCAGACACCCCTTTAAAAAATATTTTTTCTTATTGTTATAGTGTACAATGACAACTCTAGAGGACTTTAGATCCCACAAATTGAGGGCTTTTAATTGGATGGTTGGTTGTCTATCTTTTTGCCACACAAAACTTTCGTAAATAAATTAATATTATGGGACAATACACAGCACCATCTAGTCCCAAACTAAGCAGAGTAGGTAAGCAGAGTAGGTAAGCAGAGTAGGTAAGCAGAGTAGGTAAGCAGAGTAGGTAAGGTAGTTAAGGACAGTAGGTCTCGAGCTTGTACTATGGGTAACTAGACAGTGGATATAATACTTATATACTTTTTTTTTATAAAAATACTTAAGTATAATACATAAGAAACACCCAGACCAACACAAAAACTTATGTTTATCACACAAATATTTGCGTCCTGTGGGAATCGAACCCACGACCTTGTGATCAACAGTCCAATACTCGAACCACTAGATCACAGACGTCGTCGTATTCCCCCGAGAATAAATAAATAAAACAAAAACACAATGGTCTTACGCTCCAACAAGACGCGACACATTGACCGACTTACAAACTTCACTGTCATTGTAAATCTCACCTTTGTGGAGAAACAAAAGCTCACAAGATCCCGGCTAATCCTTTACCCCATTTCAGTGTCTACTTACCCCTATTGTTTTGTTAGACGTTAACAAAAGAGCTGGAGAGTCGAGAAAACATACGTGTCAGTGTCATTTGCTTGCTCTGATTATTAAATTGGCGTGGCGTTATGTCAATTGTTTTTATATGCAACGTGTAATTGAAGTAACTAAAAAAACCTTAGTGGTCATTGTACTCATAATTTTAAAGCACTTTTACAATGGGACCAATACATAAATAGTGAAAAATAAAATCTGCTGTTACCTACATTTTGTCGAGTCATGCGAACATATAAAACAAAACAAAAAAAAAACAAAACAAAAAACGATAAAACAAGTTTAACCGGATCACATCGCGTTTATTATTTAAATTGGTTTTCCTGACGTTTCGAAAGCTTTGCAGCGTTCGTGGTCGTATGAAGACTAAGATGACAAGCGTCTTTACAAATATTTCTAAAAAAATAATTTAATCTACCGTACAATTTTTATTAATTAATATCGTTTCGATGCACGAAATAAATAAAAATTCTACAATAGAGTATAATATTTTTTCAGAAATATCTGTAAAGACGCTTGTCATCTTAGTCTTCCTGCTTTGTTCCAGAAAATAGGAGCGCGTTATCTTTAGGTACCCTAAAAAATTACTAAGGAAAGATGTCAAAATGACGGGCAGCAGTATACTCTTGTCTGCTGATAGCAGCGCATTGCGTTCACCAATTCATCTGTCAAGCTGCGTAACTTCCATATGGGAGCCCCGTTCATTTTATAAAACGTTTGACCGAGTTCTAAAATCAATGTTATTCCCTTTTTTAAAGCTGTCTGAATGAACATGATTTCGATGCACGTTTGTCCGAATGACACAACAACACATAACATAACATCACGCCTGTATTTCCCCGAAGGGGTAGGCAGGGGTAGGGGTTTGTCCGAATGACGCTTTGTATTAAAATTATAAGACACTAGGCCGGTGCCCGCGGCTTCGCCCGCATGGATGTCGTTTATCGCGCATCCCTCGGGAACTGTACATCTTCCTGAGATAAAAAGTAGCCTATATATTAATTCGGATTATGTTCTATTTGTATACCAAATTTCATTAAAATCCATACAGTAGTTTTTGCGTGAAAGAGTAACAAACAGCCATACTTCCTCACAAACTTTCACGTTTATAATATTAGTAGGATAGGATAGGAAATAGGATTATACTTACACGAAGTAGTTTATTATTATGTGCATATATGTATATGCACTATGAAACAGAAATACTAAACAAATGTGTGCACCGCTTAATAAATTATATTGGCAATAATGGTTAAAAGTACTTACACAAAATTATCGAGAGTTTATTTCGCCCAATAATTGTCACTAATGATACGGTCATTAACACCAGCGTCACCGGCATTATAATGTCTCACCACAAACCGCAGCCACCACAGGCACCACAACACCACAGCCACCACCGGCACCGCGACCCCCACAGGCATTGCTGTACTTTGATATTGTATTATTGTGTATGTCACAGACTATGACTATGTTCATTGATACAGCCTTTAAAATAAAATAAAACTAAAT
Organism: Asteroscopus sphinx; assembly: GCA_949699075.1. Taxonomy (NCBI): domain Eukaryota; kingdom Metazoa; phylum Arthropoda; class Insecta; order Lepidoptera; family Noctuidae; genus Asteroscopus; species Asteroscopus sphinx. The sequence goes on along the minus strand of OX453010.1, from coordinate 26,855,516 downwards.
AAAAAATTCTTTATTTCCATAAATTTGGTACATTTGGTACATTCTATCTTTGCTCACAAACAAAAAATTATTTTAATAGCTGCTGCCAGCTGTCATCAAGAAAAACATCGAGCTCGTCTCTCCATCTCCTGCGTGGTCTGCCGCGACCCCGCTTCGCTGTCTCAGGGCTCCAGTCCTGTGCTATACGGGCCCACAGCTCATTTGGCATACGGCAAACGTGTCCTGCCCAGTCCCACTTCAGTTGGGCGACCTTCTGACCCACGTCAACAATTTGCGTTTTGGAGCGCAGTATTGTGTTTCGAACACGGTCTGTTAATTTAACACTAAGTATACTGCGCTCCATGGCCCTTTGGCAAACCTTGAGTTTGGACTTCTGGATGTTGGTCAAAGACCATGTCTGTGCACCATATGTTAAGATGGGGAGAATGCACATGTCCATGAGCTTACGTTTTAGTGACAAGGGCAAATTGCCCTTGAATTGCTCTTTCATGGACCAGTAGCTCTTCCAGGCGTTTTCAGTACGTCTTGTAATTTCTTTATCTTGTCTTGCCTGGAAGGAGATTACTTGGCCCAAGTAGATGTAGTCTTGGACATACTGCATTTTCTCCCCATCCACTTGGATGTTCCGTGGTGAGCTGTTGGATGACAGCTGGCAGGAGGCGGCACAGAACCGCGATAGATGGAAGGAATTGAGGGAGGCCTTTGCCCAGCAGTGGGACAGTACAGGCTAACAAAAAAAAAAAAAAAAAAAAATAGCTGCTGGTAAAAAAAAAATTTTGTGTAATCACTATGTAAGTTATAATTTTAAGTGTCTTTGTCTAGTGTGCTAAATAAATAAAAATAAAATAAAATGAATAACATATCCCGATACTGTGCCTAGATCATGTGGTACTGAGCCCACGACGCGAGCGCAGGAAAATTTAATAGTCTTTTGATTTAAAGTTTATGATATGATGACCCTGGGTGCTCATAACCTTAGCTACGACATTGCAGGTTTGCACAAGAAAGCGCGCTGGTAAGATGGAGAATACGGGTAAGTATCTCACCCTCTGACTGTACTAAATAAGCCATTTTTCTTTCTTTCTTCCTATCATCACTAATCATCCTCTGCGCCTTTTTCCCAATTATATTGGGGTCGGCTTCTAGTCTAAACAGATGCGACTGAAAATCAGTATTTTACACGGAGCGACTGCCATCAGACTCCCATAATCCAGTTACTGGATAATACTGACATTCGGAGGTTAAACCAGTTGTCAGGATTTCAGGCTTCTGACTGCCCGTAACGACTGCCACAGATATTCGTATGGCAACCGGAACCGACAGCTTAACGTGCTCTCCGAGGCACGGAGGGGTCTCGATGTCTAATGAAACGGTCACCCATCCACAAACAGACCGCGGCAAGTGCAGCTTAACCTCGCAGATTGTACAATCCTTGCAGTTATTACTTTGCCACGAGCAGTGGTGTCATCACTAGTGGTGTCTATTAGAATGCACCCCAGTGCCTCATATAAAATATCTAAACATCTTAGAAAAACGATTGCGCTAAAACCCTTACAAAAACATGTCACCATAAACTCATGAGTAGTCGACAAACAAATTAATAGCAGATCCATAGTCAGTTGGGCAGTTGAACTGTGCAATAAACTCCGGCCGTGTTTGTGGCCTCGCTGGAAATTCCCGCACAAACTCATCTGTGGAGTGTACCATTTGAGTTACCGGGCTGGAAGCGGTGTAAGTGATAGGAGATTTGGGGATTTAGAGGAAAATATTTTAATTGCCTCGATGGTCTAGTGGTCGCAAGCGCGACTGCTAAGCATAGGGTCATGGGTGCAATTACAGGGTCGGCTAAATTGGGTTTTTTCACTAGGAAATTCTCAGTAGTAACGCGGAGTCTGGATCTGTAACCGGTTGACTTGTGCCTTAAGTGGCGAAATGTGGGTGTACTATACACCTCTGCCTACCTCTTTGAAGAGTATGGTCGTGATAATAATAATAATGACCTCCCAGCCGATTTTCGGTCATGGCGGCCAATCTCAACAGAGACTAGCCATCTGCGCGGGACATATATAGTGCACAAGTGTGTGCGCAAACACAGTTGCACTCTCTATTCCCTCACTCTCATAATCCGATGGGCGTGATCATATGTATGTGTATTTATGTATATTTTTGGGGGTATGTTTTGTGTGATAAAATATAATATAAGTAATTCTTAAAACTACATGTAATATGTTAATCTAAAGTGGGATTGGGCTGGCCACGTCTGCCGGATGCTGTTTGAGCTGTGGGCCAAGGGCTGGACCTCTGACACAGCAAAGCAACGTCGAGGTAGATCGCGAAAGCGATAGTAGGATGAGCTGGACAAAAGTACTACCAACTGGCCATCACTGGCGCTAAGCCGCACAGATTGGAAATCAAGGGGAGGCCTTTGCCCAGCAGTGGGATGTTACAGGCTACCAGTAAACAGAAACATGTGATATTACTCTTCCTTTTTTGCCTTGTGAATAAAATATTAGCTATTGAATGATTGTGTATTTCTTTACAGCTACCGCTTTGGATAAAGTTACAGTGATAGTGAATTGTGCGTGTTAAAATAATTGGTAAAAATCAAAGAAGCGAGACCACATAAAGTGAAAAGATTTGGTTGTGAAGCAGCATCGATTTTACTATCGTAGGCTGCTTCAATTCTTGGAAACTTAAGTCTATGATACAGAATGAATTCTAATTCTGAACAATTCTTCTCTCTTCAAATAGAACGCGGAATTTTGAGGTGAGTGCGACACCTTCTGGGATTTTTTTCTTCCATTCTGAGGCTTTGCCACCTTTATAGAAAAAATATATATATATATCTTCGGGACATTTTTACACAGCACCATCTAGTCCCAAACTAAGCAAAGCTTGTGGTATGGGTACTAGACAATGGATATAATACTTATATACTTTTTTTTTTGTAAATACATACTTATAATACATAAGAAACAACCAGACCAACACAAACACTCATGTTTATCACACAAATATTTGTGTCCTGTGGGAATCGAACCCACGACCTCGTGATCAGCAGTCCGACACTCGAACCACTAGACCACAGAGGTCATCAACGTTATACTTAGTAGGTAGCTCAGTTGGCTAGGGCAGTTGCTGTACTGAACCAGATGGTCACCGATTCCTGGTCGCAGTAGAATTTTTCTTTTCACGGAAAAAACAAAAAATCACTTGGAGTTAAGCATAGAGTTTGGATTAAAGTATGCACGTTAATGTGATCCTACTAATATTAAAAAATAAATGCAAAAGTATGAATGTTTGTTTGTCCCTTAACCATGCCAAAACGGCTTGACGGATTTGAATTAAATTTAGTACACAAATAGACTGTGCATGTCCTGCATTAACACATAGGTACATGGGTACTTGCAATCAATATATCATGAGAGCGAAGCCGCAGGCAGACAGTTTACAATATTACTGAATACATCAGTTTTAGCCTCGGACGAATAAAAAATGGCGGACGCAATCTCGCTAAGAAAAGAATGAAGCATTTAGTTTTTTTCCTAAACCTACTATAATTTCGACAGAATTTTAACACACCAGTTAAATGTATATTGTTATTTTATTTGTGACACTAGTACAATGACTACCGTCACACGAGAATTGTTGCGTAATCGCGGCATATGTGCTGTACGCTGTACATGCGTGCCAGCCCGTACTTTTAAGCGAGCCGTCTTACTATGGGTGCTTCACTTTTTGTTTAGCGAGATTCCGTCCGCCTTTTTTATTCGTCCAAGGTTTTAGCTACCAGAAAATTTTTCGTGGCCTGAACAAAGATTGTATACCTTTTTTATTCCCGCTTCAGTTTGTCGCTCGCACCACTCCCCTAGATCGACAACTTGGAGGACCCAAGTACTCTTCGTTAATTAGACTCCTGTGTAAATTTGAACAGCCGATTCCACTTAATAATTACTACTGTTAGTTTTTTTTCAAGTATTTTAGAAAAAAGTTTTTAATCAGTTCCTGAATAAGTTTGCTTTTTATTATAAATCTATACTAATATTACATAGAGGAAAGATTTGTATGTTTGTAATCGATGAACTCTGAAAATACAGAACCGATTTTAATAATTATTTCACCATTATAAAGTTACTTTCAATTATTGCACATTATAATAAGATCTTTATCTCGTTCTTTACCATTCATTAGTATTTTCTTTTCGTTTCTATAACTCAGACTGCCACTGTGAACACTTTGTATTCCCTTAATTAAGAGTGCACAAACAAATAAAACCTGAATTGTAGACAAATTATTATGAAAATTACATTTCCATTTGGCAAAACACAGTTTAGAATCTAAGTTTAGAATATAATTGAATTAATTTTACAACTTAAAGTATGCATCAGACTAATTGGATGCGCTTGTATTTTGTTTTTAAATAATTAAAGCAGTAAAGTGCAAAGAAAATTTGCTTTAGATTTTTTTTTGTCGGTATTAAAAGGTTAGCGATGGGCGATGTTGGGTGGAACGAAGGACCAAAAAAATTAAGTTGGTTACACCCAACAGGCGATTCGAATAATATAACTCGAATAACTCGAGTTATCCCTTGAAGTCGTTGATTCGAATTGTGTTTCTGCAAAATCGAGTTGATTCGCTCGCCTTGGTGACTCGCTCTTCCGGGCAGGTGGCGGTAAGCGAGCGAGCAGCGACAACTGTCGCTGCGAGCGAGTGAGGCAGCTAATAGCTGCGAACTACAAGTTCAAGTGAGAAAAAAATATCAGGCGGTGCGAAATCGCCACGATTCGTGTATACGAATCAACTCGATCAATCACATGACTCTCCTGATTCGAAGCCGCTCGCTTACTCGGATGGCTCGCTGTTTGTGGCCGACTATGTGACTCGAGTCGGCTCGATACATTAGAACATACGCGTCGCATTCGCACCACGTGTTTGATACTGCCGACCGAGTCGAATCAAGTCGAATCGTGATTCGAAACAACGATCACTTCAACTAGAATGATTCGCGTTGGAAAAATACTATTCGTCTTATCGCTATAAAAGGTTAGTTGTTGCAATTAAAAGTGCAAATAGTAATTTTATTCGAGTTTTAGTTGGAAATTAAGCTTACTGGCTTTATTAGTAACTAATAATGTTTTTCATTGGTAGGTTGAATTCAGCGACTACATAGCCTATAGACGCCTCATAACAGGCGACCGATGTCTGCAACACATCTATGAAATTTCACTAATGTAGGTCGCCACTATTCGTCACTTGAAATCGTCAAATCAGTTTCGACCACTCACATGAGCCGTCAAAACTGCCGCGTTAATGATTAACCAATAGCCGCCTTGATAGGGCCAATCGGATTGCAGTACCCCGCCTCAGCTAGTGGTAGAATTTATTTTACGCAATATATTCAACATTAGGTGTCTAATGGGCTGGATGGTCGTTGGTTGAATTAGTTTTGCATTTTTAAATTTCTTTTTTTAATGGAGTCACTCAAAAAGCTGCCAAGCTGTAGAAAATTGATTGATTTTTATGTACTTTATTATTATTTCTCTGTGTGTGCATAAATTTAATAAATAAATAAATAAATAAAACTGGGCTAGACACATCTGCCGCATGTCAGGCAGGCAATTGGTCAACATTACGACCCAATGAGTCTCTACAACTGAGAAACACCAACGCGGCAGCCCATACGGAAATGGCGTTCTTTCCAGGAAGACTGGTCCTTCATAGTATTTGACAGAGTGAGGTGGAAACAGAAGATAGATAGATAGATAGATAGAATATACTTTATTGTACACCATGAAAATAGTAGTAAACAGGAACAACAGAAGAAAAGGAAGAGAAGGATAAGAAGATGGAATAGATGGATGGTGGATGAGAAGCTTAAGGCGTCAGTCCACGACAGTGGCCTAGTGCGTGTTGGCAGAATATACCTACATATCACCAAGAGCTTTATGGGGCAGTCTCAGGTATGCAGGTTTCCTCACGATGTTTTCCTTCACCGGTAAAGCAAGTGATAATCAAATTGTAATCGGTGATTGCGACAAGTCAGAGGTGCGGGCCGGGTTCAAACTCAGACCCTCCTGCATGGAAGGCAAGCTTTCGACCGCTAGGCTATCTCTGCTGTAAATAATAACAGTTTTCTCCCACTAGCTCAGCAATTACAACATTATTAAAAAAAAAAAAACATTAATCGGCTCTTTTCCGAACGTAATAAAATAACACGCCAGCAATTTTCAACACTACAATAATAGAAATAGCTAGACAATTTTTTTTTAAACTATGCTAGCGAGGTTTTTTAAATACACACTTACATTAAATTAGGTGTTTTTATGTACACGATATTTTTTGTTTTAAAGGATGAATGCGCATAATTTTTTTAGAAAGTTTGAAATTAGAACATGAAACACGCGCGGGTTGATTGGTGCGAATGAAAATTAGATACCTACTGTGGAATTAATTTGTGTATTATTTTCTCACAAATTATATAAAAGTACTATACAAGTCTTGGCCGAAATATCAATTAACAGCCTCGTTTAGTTAAAAGGGACTCGGTTGGCGCCTCATTCTTTTAATATCACTTAGGTACTTCCTACTCGGCTTCGCCTCGTCGTTCCAATATTACTCGGCCGTCAATTGCTTTATTTCAGGCCTCGACATTAATGTACTATTAATCGAAATTCTTTCTCTTTAGTCAACTCTTTTGTAGAAAAACCCACGAAGAGTGTACCTACTTATTACAACCATAACACTTTTTGATTAATCCGCCAATGATAACACTGTCCGCTGCGCAACTTTCTCTATTCCTTCAAAAAATCAACCACCAGACGTCCCCCACTTCCATAACAAACCATTATTTACAGTCAGAAACTATAGCAAAGACATAAGTATTCCATATACCTGACTTATTGTTCTAACACATAATATATAACAGCAAACACAGAGTTGGTAGGACGCCAACTCGTACACCGGCGAATCTTTGACGTGGAATAATTCTGGCGTACTTGGAATAATTCTGGCATACTTGGAATTTAACTGTACGTGGATTCAAGAGATAATAAGTTTTGTATGTTTAATGTTGTAGGCTATAACACAAGCCTAGATTCTTGGCAAGTTACTTTGAGGCAACAATAAGTGCTTCGTGCTTTGTTTTGAATCGCGTTTGTCACAGGAAACCAAGTTATTTTGGGCGAAAAATAATAATAAATAAATATTTTTGGGACATTTTACACATCACCATCTAGTCCCAAACTAAGCAGAGTTTGTGCTATGGGTACAAGACAATGGATATAATACTTATATACCTTTTTTTTGTAAATACATTCTTATAATACATAAGAAACAACCAGACCAACACAAACACCCATGTTCATCACACAAATATTTGTGTCCTGTGGGAATCGAACCCACGACCTCGTGATCAGCAGTCCGACACTCGAACTACTTGACCGCAGAGGTCGTCAACAATAAAGGCCACCCTTTACCTTCCCGTGGGCATACCATACCAGGCAAGTATTTTTATTATTTTTTATTCTGTACAGAATTCTACTAATATTATAAACTAGCCTATGCCCGTGGCTTCAACCGCGTGGATGTCGTTTGTCGCGCATCCCTCGGGAACTGTTCATCTTTCCGGGATAAAAAGTAGCCTATATGATAATCCTGGTTATGTTCTATCTGTGTGCCAAATTTCATTAAAATCTATACAGTAGTTTTTACGTGAAAGAGTAACAACATCCACAAATACATCTTCATAAACATTCACTTTTATAATATACCAGGCCCCTCAGAAAGTATTGCGAAAAAAAGTTTTTATATATGGGAGACTGGCCAGTTATAATGTTTTTCGAAAATATGATTATTTATAAGTAAAAATAAGTAAGTTCCAATTTCAAAATTTCCCTCCACATTTTTTGCGAGTTAATTCAAAGTATTGTGTCTCACTGAAATATGGATCTGCGCCGGCAACATTTTAGAGCTATGATTTTATACGATTTCAAGTGTCGCCTAAAACCGGATGAATCGTACGATAGACTTCAAATGGCATTCATGGATGAAGGCCCTTCCAAGGCAATCGTGTATCGTTGGTATAACGAATTCAAGCGCGGTCGACCAACTTTGGGGGATGACGAAAGAAGCGGTCGCCCTTTGACGGCTGTTACCGAAGAAAACGTGCTAGCAGTGAAAAATTTAATCCAAGACAATAGGCGAATTACATATCAGGAGATTCAACACATATTGAAGATTGGATCGGGAAGCGTTCACGAGATTCTACACAGCCATCTTCGCGTGAGGAGGATAGTATCACGCTGGGTGCCGCACAACCTCACCGATGCTCAGAAGCAGGCCCGGGTGGAATGGTGCCGTGATATGCTTAACAAATTTGAAGCAGGCTCGTCTCGGCGTGTTTACGACATCGTTACAGGTGATGAGTCCTGGATTTATCAATACGACCCAGAAACCAAGCGCCAGTCGACTGTTTGGGTGTTTCAAAATGAGCCAACGCCTACCAAAGTGAAGCGATCTAGAAGCGGGGGTAAGATTTTGATCGCTAGCTTTTTTAATTTGACTGGCCACTTGGTATCAATTCCCTTACGGGATCAAAGAAGCATTAATGCCGAATGGTATACTACCAAATGTTTGCCAGAAGTTTTCTCTGTTATAAGCAACAAGCGACCAAACACAGGGCTCCGCGGGCTACTGCTCCACCACGACAATGCACCTGCGCACACCGCACTCAAAACGAGGGACTTCCTGGACAGCACGCCAGTCAAACTCCTGGGTCACCCTCCTTACAGCCCTGATCTAGCACCGTGTGACTTCTTTTTATTCCCAAAAATAAAAAATCAGCTCAAAGGGATACAATTTTCGTCGCCGGAAGATGCGCTGGCTGCGTTCGAGCAGGCTGTAAACGAGGTGTCTGCGGCGGACTAGAAAAAGTGTTTTGAAAACTGGTTTAGGCGCATGAATCTTTGTATAGAGGCTGGTGGAAAGTACTTTGAAAAGATTTGATAAAAATATATGTACGTATAGAACAATTTTTTTTAGTTTCGCAAAACTTTCTGAGTGTCCCACGTAACTAGGATTACAGGATGTGAAAGTTGAGGAATGCGTGATATGTCTTTTTAACCGACTTCAAAAAAAGGAGGAGGTTATGTATTCGGCAGGTTTTTTTTTTTTCATGTATGTACACCGATTACTCCGAGATTTCTGGGCCGATTTGCGTGGTTGTTTTTTTATTTGGTAGAGGAAGACCGCGCGGTGGTCCCATATAAATTTTATTGTCTTAGGTCAAGTAGTTTTTTCACTAGCTTCAATAAATCAGTTTATTTTAGCTTCGCTTACCTAGATGATCTACTAATAGTTTCGTTTTTCTGTGAATTATCAACTAAAAAGTATGATATAAAAACTTTTTAACAAAAAATAAAACCGACTTCAAAAACAAAAGTAAAAAATAATCCTTGTATGTATTTCAAAATCTTAACATAAACCAAAATTTTGAAGGCGGCGCGTGATTTTCATGTATGTTCGCATAAACTGTTTTTTACTATAGATAAGCGCTCGACAGTACATTATATTTACATGACGCAAAGGGATAGTCATACGCCGCCTTCAAAATTTTGGTTTATGTTAAGATTTTGAAATACATACAAGGATTATTTTTTACTTTTTAGTTAAGGTTTTTGAAGTCGGTTTTATTTTTTGTTAAAAAGTTTTTATTATGATATTAAGTCGAACAAAATGAGGGCGAAGCCATGTGCAAAGTCTAGTGTTATTGTAAATTGTATCCTTAAAGGAGCAAGAATTGCTGGCAGCCTTCACATGACTGTGCAGACAGCTGTCCTGATTGAGACCCTAGTAGAACTTGGCGCTGAAGTTCAGTGGTCGAGCAGCAACATCTACAATACGCAAGATGAGGCTGCTGCAGCATTAGTTGCGGTTGGCATACCCATCTATGCGTGGAAAGGAGAAACCGAAGAAGAATATGTTTGATGTCAATACATGGTGTTCCGTCAGGGAAAATGATTGTTTGTTATTGAACAGCTGACGGAAAGCCACTAAATATGATATGGATATATGTATATATACATGCTGAAATTTGAGTCGCTTAATTCCCGAAAAGGGGTCATTGTACTCATCATTATGAACAACTTTTACTATGGGACCAACCCTGAAATCGCGAAAAAATTATCAGTTTTTCCCTACATTTGTGTTCACTTAAATCAATAAAATGTAGGGACGACCAGATTCTTTTTTCGCGATTTCAGGGTTGGTCCCATACTAAAAGTTGTTCATAATGATGAGTACAATGACCCCTTTTCGGGATTTAAGCGACTCAAATTTCAGCGTGTATATGGATTATGGAGGTCACTTAACAAACTTGGTGCACAAGAAATTCCCACAGTTATTAGAAGGGATTTTTTTTTTTTTTTTTTGTAACGATCCACTAAACTGGATAAAACACTTTTTTGTTAACAATATAGTAGTGGTTTCAAGGACATGACCAAGTGCTTATCCTTCTAGAAGTGGATACAACATGCAAGAGATAGATACACTCAAGAGATTACCCGAAATTAAATTACAATTATATGTTCAAGTTAAACCTCAGCGGTGACAGCTTTCTTTATAAAAATGACCGATGCGTTGAAAATATCAAATTTATTTTGGTTGCTGTTGTACAACGAGCACATACGGTACATGGGTGAATGTTGGCCGTAGTTGGTGCGAAAAAAAGGAAGATGAAACGTTTGTCTATTTATGACACGACTACCGGAGCGTGGTACCGAGAGTTGAAGTTTCTCAAGTATATCTGGACTGTCGATGACCCCCTTCAAAACTTAAAGATTAAAGGTTTTTCCGAAGAAACAACTACTGGCGTGCACAATTTGTATAAAATGTTCCGTGAGGGTCTTTTGAAGATTCCGGCTATCAATGTTAATGATTCGGTAACCAAAAACAAATTCGATCATCTTCTTTTTTTTTTAAATTAAAAAATCTTCAAACTATGTATTACCCAGTTTCATATACAACTATAATCCCTCCTTTTCTGCTCAAGTAAGTTTCAATCTAAAACATCTAAAATCCGGGAAAATCCTCCGCCTCGACAAAGGCTAGTATTTTTCTGGGATAAAATGCATGTCGCCGTACCGGTGCAACACCGGCCCGAAATACGGATCTCGTAAAACCGGATCAAACCGGATTTCACAGGTAGTAAACGAGGCAGTAGTAGGGATCACTAGCGTTTTTGATCAACCTATATTTTTCTTCGTCGGTGAAGAGAGAATAGGAGTGGAAATTAGTATTTACTCTGCTGCTTCTACTGAAATGGAATGATTTCTATATTCCTTTTGGTGACGACAAAGACTTTCAAGAAAATTTTCAAGCATAAACTTCAACGGTGCTGTACAGTATGTAACAACAACCTTGTTGTTCCTGTGAGCTACGTTATCAGAAAAGATATTCATACGTAAGGACACAAATCATTTGGAATAACTCTTAAAAAAAATATCAAATTAAATATTAAATAATTATTAATTATTGTAAATTGAATGTGATATAACATAAACACACCATAACCAGCCCATTACTGTCCCACTGCTGGGCACGGGCCTCTTCTCAGTATGAGAAGGCTAAGGCCTTAGTCCACCACGCTGGCCTAGTGCGTGTGATATAATCACTTTTAATAATGATTTCATATTTAATTTGATTATATTTATTGAAGAGTTTTTCCAAATCAGTTGTTTCCTTGCGTATGAATATCGATTCTGATAACGTAGCTCACAAGAACAACAGGGTTTTTGTTACGTACTATATAGCTTCATGGGTGCTATTTACAGTTAACTTTGTTCACAGATAAAATAATACTATACCTTTGTGGGAAAAAACCTTCATAAGGGTTGTAAAACCGGAAATCAATTTACGTTTTGCAGTTGGTTGACAAAAGTTGTGAATTATGTTGATAAGCTAAGCTTGTTAAGTTGTTATGGGCAAAGGTAACCGCTTAACATCAGGTGGGCCTTTAGATCGTTTCGCCATCCTATATTATAAAAAAAAAAAAAAAAAAAAAAAAAAAAAAAGCTACACAAAAACAATAAAAGCTTTCATCATCAACTCAGCCTATCGCAGTCCACTACTGGACATAGGCCTCTCCCAAGTTGCGCCACAACACTCGGTCCTCTGCCTTCCGCATCCAGTCCAGCCACGTTTTTCAGGTCGTCGGTCCACCTGGCGGGTGGTGCCGCTTCGCGGTCTCCACTCAAGGACTTGTCTGCTCCAGCGGCCATCGGTCCTTCGACAGACATGGCATTACATTAATATAATAAAAGCTTTGCTTTTATTATATTAATTTAAAATATGACAATTTTTAACAGACTTCAAAAAAAGGAGGAGGTTATGTTATTAACCTAGCATCAATTTTCCATTGCTGGAATATTTTATTGACCTTAAAAACCTTCATATTTACGTGGGACACTCAGAAAGTTTTGCGAAACTAAAAAAAATTGTTCTATACGTACATATATTTTTATCAAATCTTTTCAAAGTACTTTCCACCAGCCTCTATACAAAGATTCATGCGCCTAAACCAGTTTTCAAAACACTTTTTCCAGTCCGCCGCAGACACCTGCTCGAACGCAGCCAGCGCATCTTCCGGCGACGAAAATTGTATCCCTTTGAGCTGATTTTTTATTTTTGGGAATAAAAAGAAGTCACACGGTAGCACCGTGATCCCGTAAGGGAATTGATACCAAGTGGCCAGTCAAATTAAAAAAGCTAGCGATCAAAATCTTACCCCCGCTTCTAGATCGCTTCACTTTGGTAGGCGTTGGCTCATTTTGAAACACCCAAACAGTCGACTGGCGCTTGGTTTCTGGGTCGTATTGATAAATCCAGGACTCATCACCTGTAACGATGTCGTAAACACGCCGAGACGAGCCTGCTTCAAATTTGTTAAGCATATCACGGCACCATTCCACCCGAGCCTGCTTCTGAGCATCGGTGAGGTTGTGCGGCACCCAGCGTGATACTATCCTCCTCACGCGAAGATGGCTGTGTAGAATCTCGTGAACGCTTCCCAATCCAATCTTCAATATGTGTTGAATCTCCTGATATGTAATTCGCCTATTGTCTTGGATTAAATTTTTCACTGCTAGCACGTTTTCTTCGGTAACAGCCGTCAAAGGGCGACCGCTTCTTTCGTCATCCCCCAAAGTTGGTCGACCGCGCTTGAATTCGTTATACCAACGATACACGGTTGCCTTGGAAGGGCCTTCATCCATGAATGCCATTTGAAGTCTATCGTACGATTCATCCGGTTTCAGGCGACACTTGAAATCGTATAAAATCATAGCTCTAAAATGTTCCCGGCGCAGATCCATATTTCAGTGAGACACAATACTTTGAATTAACTCGCAAAAAATGTGGAGGGAAATTTTGAAATTGGAACTTACTTATTTTTACTTATAAATAATCATATTTTCGAAAAACATTATAACTGGCCAGTCTCCCATATATAAAAACTTTTTTTCGCAATACTTTCTGAGGGGCCTGGTATATGCTACTGCAAATAGCATAAATATGTACCGCTCATTAGAGATCACAGGGAATTCGTGACATTATTTATGGTCATTAAAATCATTCTCTTTCCTACTAAAAAATATATAGACAAAGTGCTGCGAACAGTCATAGTGAAGCCAAAAAAGTGTGCTCCTCCACACACCATGCACCTGAAGGATATTTGCTTACGCGATGCTTACTGGACGATGCCGCGACATGTGTACTGAGAGGGATGAGCACGGTTTGAGGTGCATCTGCTGTGCGTGAGCGCTCGTTGTACATGAAGGAGCACAGTATTTTTTGGCTTCACTATGATTGTTCACAGCATTTCGTCTGTCTGTGTTCCTACTTAACGCTTGACAAGTAACACACACTTCACACGTGACAACTCCACCTCAAACGAGCAACACCCCCTAAAACCTTATGAAACCGGATTTATCCGGTAATAACCGGTAAATGGTCGTGTAATGGCAGCTTTGGGAGATCATTATGTGACCTCTCCTGTACATAATGTTAACAAATAGCCTGCAGCTTGGATAAATATGCAGTTTATGTTTAACTTAATATGGAAGTTGGTAACAGTTAGGGTTTGGCCAGTAGCCAGCTTAACGAGGATTTTTAAAGCGGTGTTGATTGTCCAATAAATTGTACAAGCCTGGCTTTTTTTCGGGTAATCTACTAATAACTAATGAATTTATTTAAACGTTCTAGTTACGTGAGAGACTTGCGACTTCATTTATTTGGTAATCTTTAGCTACAAATATCCATTTCTTTGCCAAGTAGGTACAGTAGTACATATTTTATATGGCCCACCGATGTACAGTCGACTGTATGACAGTGGTAACACTGCAATTCTAAAACCACCCTTACTGCTTACGAAATAAAGATGCTGCTAATATCAAAGTGTTACCACCGACGTGCGGTTGACCGTACCTGCGTAGATGATACGCGTGAAATTGGTTAACCAATCAGAAAACACCATCAAGTATCAGCTGCCGAATTGCGTAACTCACTCGCGATCGCAATCATCTGGATGTCAATGTTCATTGCTCCGTTGACCGTACCTGCGTAGATGATACGCGTGAAATTGGTTGACCAATCAGAAAACACCATCAAGTATCAGCTGCCGAATTGCGTAACTCACTCGCGATCGCAATCATCTGGATGTCAATGTTCATTGCTCCGTGTGTTTTGACAATCCGTGTTATCGGCAACTACGTACCACGCAATGAATATTGCTTTAATTTCAAAATGAAAGCTAATGTCAAAGTGAATGCATTACACAATTGCCCCACAGCTCACAGCTGCTGCCGCTAGAGTGCGGAAGCATGTGAGCGAAACAAAAAAACACGTCACGGCAATCAATTTTAACACCTTATGGGCATTGCATAAGGTTTATTTAATTTTTTTAATGTTTCGGGTGTTTTCGTCGATCGACTTATCATGTCTGCGCGAACAAAGATTGACAACGCGCCTTATTTTTTGTGTCGTAGGTGCTTGTACCAACTTTGTCGGTCTAGCTGATTTTGACTGTAGTCTCTGTAGTGGCCGGGATCAGGTCGCCTTTGATTGATATTGGATGGAATTATACATGCTGAAATTTTAATCACTTCTTTCCCGAAAAGGGTGTACTTATCATTATGAACAACTTTTACTATGGGACCAACACTGAAATCGCGAAAAAAATACCTGTTGGTCCCTACATTTGTGTTCACTTAAATCGATAAAATGTAAAGACCACCTGATTGTTTTTTCGTGATTTCAGGGTTGGTCCTATAGTAAAAGTTGTTCATAACGATGAGTAAAATAATCATTTTTCGGGAAAGAAGCCATTAAAATTTCAGCATGTATTATCATTTTATTGACAAATCTTTGTCGTGTGGAACCTGGGGCTAAGAAAAAGCTAATACCACCAAGGTTTGTTTTTTTTTTTACATGTCGTAATTAAATATTTATTTAATAGGTATGGATGAGTAAGGTCCATCGAGGAATGAATCAGGTGCACACCTGCATACCCCATGCCCTTGATAAATAATTGTATTAATAACTAACGGCCCGTCCCGGCTTCGCACGGGTGGACATGAAAATATAGCCTATGTTACTCAAGGTGAATGTAGCTATCTAATGGTGAAATTTTTTTTGAAATCGGCACAGTAGTTTTTGAGTTTATTCATTACAAACATACACACAAAAATACAAATCTTTCCTCTTTATAATATTAGTAAAGATATAGATAACGATTTAAATTGTGGAAAGAAAAAATCGCTCACGAGCAGGATTCGAACCTGCGAGCCAGGAGTCGCTGGTTCGAAATCTTCTCGTGAGCGATTTTTTCTTTCCACAATTTAAATCGTTATATTTCGCATCGCATGCGTAAATGTGTTAAAAATAATAAAATAATATATTAATATTATTTATAGCTGCCTCGTTAGTCTAGTGGTCACAAGCGCGACTGCTAAGCGTGAGGTCCTGGGTTCGATTCCCGGATCGGGCAAAAAGTGTTACTGCGATTTTTCTATCCAGAAAATTTCTCAGTAGCAGCCCGGAGTCAGGAAGTTAGCCCCCGTGCCTCAGAGAGCACGTAAAGCCGTTGGTCTTGCGCCCTGATCTCTCTCTGGTCATGTCGGATTGCGTCCCATTGGATTATGAGAGCAAGGGAATAGTGAGTGCTCCTATGTTTGCGCACACACTTGTGCACTATAGTAACTGTGTCTCGCGCAGATGGCTAGTCTCTGTTCGGCCGCGAGGACATTATTATAAATAACTATGACATTGGGATTTAAAACATGCTTTTTTGATGATCCCTAAGAATAAGAGTGATTTTCACGTTTCAGAGGTTTTATGATTAACAAGCTCAATGACTTTATGGCTGAGCTTCTGTCTTTATTACTGTCACAAACAAGTTTTATTTCGATT
This sequence comes from Asteroscopus sphinx, assembly GCA_949699075.1. Lineage (NCBI taxonomy): Eukaryota > Metazoa > Arthropoda > Insecta > Lepidoptera > Noctuidae > Asteroscopus > Asteroscopus sphinx. The sequence goes on along the minus strand of OX453010.1, from coordinate 26,839,055 downwards.
CGTGAATTTAAAACTGTGAGTAATTAAAATAATGTAGGTCAAAGTGATAAAAGTTTAGGGCACATAAAGTGCGTACCTCCGTTGCGTACATCAACATTAAAAAGACATTATAGATATTGTGAACTAGATATAAAATTTGATGGTATTGATATTACGGGACCTATCTGCTCCCGTGGGTTCAATGGACTGAAACGATTGGTTGCTTTACTGTTAATTTTGGCACTTATTGACGTCACAATGTGAATACATCGATAACAAGCATTCACTTTATTAAGCTCAGCGCTTATTCAAAGAGAAAGAAATGTAACGCAAAGGACATGGTGCCAATCCTGTAAATTCACACTAATCGACACTATTTTAATATATGTATATAATTCTTCTGTTATCTGTACGTGTGTTTGTCACATAACTCCCCTTAAACGGCTGGACTGATTTGGATGAAATTTTTTGTATGTTTGAATTTTGAATTCATAAACGCACTCAGTAGGTGGCGCTGTAGTCGGTGTGTCATTGATCTTCTCCTAAACGGCAGGGACGATTTTAATGTAATTTTTTGTGTACGTTCGAGTAGGTCCCTGCAAGGTTGGAGTTCACAAATGGACCCAGTAGGTGGCGCTGCAGTCGGTGTGTGTCACTGATCTTCGTCTAAACGGCAGGGACGATTTTAATGATATTTTTTGTGTACGTTCGAGTAGGTCCCTACAAGATTTGAATTCACAAATGGACCGGGCAGGACGACGTCTGCCGAGTCCGTTAGTAATATTATAAAAGCGAAAGTAACTCTGTCAGTCGGTCTGTCTGTTTGTTTGTTTTTTACCTTTTCACGACTAAACTTCTGAACCGATCGTAATGAAATTTGGCAAACAGGTAGCCTGGGATCTGGTAAAGAACATAAGCTACTTTTTATTCCGTGAAGATGAACAGTTCCTGATGAATGCGCGATAGCGTCTTTGTGTGATAAACCATGTTACGCGCGTGTGAAGTAGCGGGTAAAACAGAGTAAACAATAAAGCATAATATTCGATCTGATATTGACATTCATGCAATAAATAATTAAACTCTTTCATTATTTTTGATTTCATTAAAAGTACGCTAAAAAGTCCAAAAGTTAAAAAGTGCAGTGGTCGTCTTTTAGCTGAAAATATGATGATGATGATTATGGCGTTAAAAAAGAACAGTGGGGCAATTGTGTAATGCATTCACTTTGACATTAGCTTTCATTTTGAAATTAAAGCAATATTCATTGCGTGGTACGTAGTTGCCGATAACACGGATTGTCAAAACACACGGAGCAATGAACATTTAAATCGCAATCAATAGGAATTCAATGTTCATTGCTCCGTGTGTTTTGACAATCCGTCTTATTGGCAACTACGTACCACGCAATGAATATTGCTGTCATTTCAAAATGAAAGCTAATGTCAATGTGAATGCATTACACAATTACCCCACCGGTTAGGGTGGACCGACGACCTGGTGACGGTCAAATACGGAATGCGCAAGACCAGTCGTTGTGGTGATACTTGGGCGAGGCCTCTGTCCAGCAGTGGACTTATTTCGAATAAGCTCTGGAACAATGATGATGATGATGACGTTAAAAAGAAAATCCCTAATAATCCACCCTTCGCTGCTTCAAACATGGATTTTCTTTCGTAAAAAAATTGCTTCAAACAGCCTATCTTGTGATATTGCCAAACTGAAAACAGCATTTCATAACCCACATCTCAAAATTAAATAAATATTGCATATTGATTGTTACCTGAGTTGTTACCACGCAGCCTGGGTAATAATAACCCTTTGTAACGAATCATGTTGTCGGTCTCGTGTTTTTTTTTCTCGTATAATAAACTGGTTTGTGAAAAGAAAAGCATGGTATTAGGTGGCTACAAGTAACATAACATCACGCCTTTATTCCCCAAAAGGGTAGGTAGCGGTGTATAGTACACCCACATTTCGCCAGTTAAGTTATAGTCCCATGTAATAGGGGACGAGCCTACTACTGCCATTAACCGGGCACTAATCCATGTTCTAGGCTGATACTGAGAATTATTAATGAAAAAAACCAATATTACTTTGACCGACCCGGGAATCGAACCCAAGACCCCACGCTCAGCAGTCGTGCTTGCGACCACTAGAGCAACGAGGCAGTCAAGTCGAGTTAGTACAAAAGAAATCCCCAAATAATCCACTCATCTCTACTTCCAACATGGACTTTCGTACGTATTTGGCTTTACACAGTCTATCTTGTGATACTTATCATCATCATCATCATTTCAGCCGTCCACTGCTAGATATAAGCCTACCCCAAGGGGCGGATATGCCATAATCACCACGCTTGGCAGGCGGATTGCAGTTGATCGGTTAAATACTCAGAGAACGCTGCTGCTCATCCTCTGGTGAATCCCTTACGGTCAAAATTAATATCCAATCTATCCACGATTTGCCCTACTAGAGATAGGAATTTGACTTATATTTGGATAGGGATTTGTGATATTGCCATAAGAAATTCTATGATATTGCCCTACTGAAAACAGCATTTCACAACCCATATTTGACACAAAAATAAATATTGGCCACAAATTGACAACAAATCATGATTTCAAAGTCTCCTGTGAAATTTTCTCGTAAAATAAACTAATTTGTAAACAAAAGAAAAAAATAACATGGTATCAGGTGGCGTCAAGTAGTAAACATATTATGTGAAATGACTTCGAAGTTTACAAGGGGAGATTGGAGGGTGGAAATTGTGTTTGTTTACGAGTATATTATATTCTATTGGGGTTTACTGTGTGATACGAAGATAAGAGTGCCATTTACTCTCGTAATTTTGACAACCTCTGTGGTCTAGTGGTTCGAGTGTCGGACTGCTGATCACGAGGTCGTGGGTTCGATTCCCACGGGACACAAATATTTGTGTGATTAACATGAGTGTTTGTGTTGGTCTGGGTGTTTCTTGTATGTATTTACAAAAAAAAAGTATCAAGTATTATATCCATTGTCTAGTACCCATAGTACAAGCTCTGCTTAGTTTGGGACTAGATGGTGATGCGTAAAATGTCCCAAAATATTAAAGAATTTAAAATGTTCAAAATAATGTATAGTTTCGATATGGTCTCTATTTCCTGTGACATTTAAGACTCCCTGTCTTATATAGTCCATATTGTCCATTGTGACGAATTTCAATTAAGTATTTCTGCCACAGACATAGTAAAAAATATAAACTAAGTGCTGCGAACAACCATAGTGAAGCCAACATAAACCGTGCTCTTTCATGTACAACCAGTGCTCACGCACACAGATGCACCTTAAACCGTGCTCACCCCTCTCAGTTCACATGTCACGGCATCTTCCAGTAAGCATCGCGAAAACAAATATCCTTCAGGTGCATGGTGTGTGTGAGCACGGTTTTTTTTGGCTCACTATGGTTGTTCGCAGCACTTAGTCTATATTTTATACTATGTGTCTGGCAGAAATACTTAATTGAAATTCGTCACAATGGACAATATGGACAATATAAGACAGGGAGTCTTAAATGTTCATCAAAACTCCACAATACACTCTTAACTGCGGCTAACAAAGTAAGTGTCGGAAAGTGAACATTACTCATAATATCCTAAAACATACAAATTCCATTAAATCGTGGTTCGTGTGAGCAACTTTGAGAACTTTGCTCCATTGTTTTAAGTTTAATTTGGTATACATGATATATTTACACGGATACATTAGGTATATTCCTCCTACCTGACACTCGTGGATTTTTATGCGTGGTGTTTCGGTAAAAGTAATTGTTAGTGCACAGACATAGTAAAAAATATAGACGAAGTGCTGCGAACAATCATAGTGAAACCAAAAAAAACTGTGCTCCTTCGTGTACAACCAGCGCTCACACAAATGCACCTCAAACTGTGCTCACCCCTCTCAGTACCTACACATGTCGCGGCATCGTCCAGTGAGCATCGTGAAAGCAAATAAATATCCTTCAGGTTACGAAAGAGCACAGTTACTGTCTGTGTGTATGTTTTAATTAAGGACATGGTTTTTTTTTAAATCTTTATTTTATGAAAAGGCTTTAATCGCTGACCGATTATGCCAGCCTCATAGGTGTACAAAAATCTTTATCTTAATTTGATTAATTTAACAATCAAGTAGTATAACTTAATAGTTAATAAGGACATGGTTTTTTTTTTTTTTTTTTTTTTTTGCCTTGGGGTAATCCTCTTGGACTCACTCCACCCGGGGTAGGCGAAGCCAGTGTCGGACTCTTACCGACTAAAACCACCACGGTGTTCCTTCAACTACCTTAGCCGGGGGCGTGGGAACCCGTGAGTATTCACACAACCACCCCGACAGGTCCTGGCCCGCCACAAGCAGGCGAGCCCCTTCTCCCCGTGCGGCCTAACGTCAGCCGCATCCTCCTAGGTGGCGCACACGGAACACTGCACGCCACCTCACCTCATGGGCCTTTACCAGCTGCGCCAACTACGCCGGCTGTGCCAGCTACGCCAGCTGCTGGTCGGGCAGCAGACTACCCCGAGTCTGCTGCTCGCAGGCCCTACCTCCCGTAATTTTTTATAGAGGTTTTCTTCCTCGCGGTCCGGGCGGTGAAGCCAAGACCCTCGGTCCCAAGAGGCCCGAGAACACTACTCAGCGGGCACTCCTGGGGTTACGAGATCGACGGGGGCAGGGAAAGACAGTCCCCTCGCTGCCTGCCCAGTGGCAGGGTGAGTGCACACCGGGCACGCCCCTGCTCCTCCACTGTGCCCTCTGTTGATATCAGAGGGACACGTGGAGCAACTCCCTACTGGCCCAGAACGGGCCCCTCCCGCGCCAGAATATTCGCCACAGGCAATAAAATCCCCCGAAGGTTAATCCGTCGGCAGGATTTTATTGCCCGTGCCCAGGATGCACCGGCCAAACAACTGCCGATCCCTCCAGACGTGTCCAGAAGGACAAGCAGCCGTCAGGCACACGTGGAGGTTTTCTGGCCAGCACCCCTAAGGACATGGTTCATCTGTATGTAGACATTGCCTATGTATCCAATCTCTATTCTAAATTGTAAGATTATCTATATATATTTTATATATTTATGATACCTATATGTGTAATATATTTTGTGCTATTTATTTATTTTAGTTTAGTAGTACGCCACGGACTGCCCCATTATCTAGATCTTACGTCTTCTTTGTCCATCCAAAGACTTCTCTGTCTGTCTTCTTTGTTTGTCTGTTCTTTGTCTGGAAGATATCGCTTTTAGCGTGAAGACCGCCCATATACCCATAATTTATACGTTGTTCCTGTTTACTACTATTTTCATGGTGTACGCTAAAATATATTTTATCTATCTATCTATCTATGCCAAATTTTATCCTAATCCGTTCAGCCGTTTATGCAAGATTGAGAAACAAACACCCAAACATTGACACAAGCTGTTACATTTATAATTTAAGTTGAAAGCCCAAGTAACACAAAAACCGTTAAAGGTAAAAGTATATGCCAATATACAACTCAAAGTTTTACAAAAGATGTCTAATGGCATCCGCAAAGTATGAATGATGTTCTATAGATTTTCTCAACACTTTCAGTTGTTTATACAACTTTAATACTTTGCGGATGCCCATAAAGAACTTTTGTAAGACTAGGAGTTGTAAACTGGCTTTTACTTTTACCTTTAAACGGTTTTGTGTTACTTTCGAATGATGAAAAATTATTATTTACTTACGCATAAATGAAAAAGGTTGTGAAAGAGCTCGTCCGGGAAAATAATACCACCTTATCTTAGCAATAATTCTAAGCACTATACCTTTTTCTAAACAGTAATGTTTACATTGCTGTTTCGGGTGCCGGTGAAATTACAATCACATGAGACTTTCCATCTTTATGTCTGAGTTTGGCGAACCGACTTGCGGTACTATTTAGGCAACAGTCTAGGTGGTATTGCAGTTGTTATGGGCAAAGGTAACGATTCATCCTACACGATAGAAAAGGTTTCCTGTCTCACTGAATTTTTTTAAAGGTTTCAAAAGTTAACTATATAACTCTTAAGAGTGATATATAGTTAAAATAGTTATAGTTAGTTTGGAATTTAAATTCCACAAACGAATCAGAAATAAGGAGATTCGTAGGAGAACGAAGGTAACCGAAGTAGCCCAAAGAACTGCCTAACTTACCTAAGTGGCAGTGGGCGGGGCACATTGCTCGCAGAACGGATGGCCGTTGGGGCCGTAAAGTTCTGGAGTGGCGACCGCGTACTGGAAGGCGCAGCGTGGGTAGGCCCCCCATAAGGTAGACCAACGACCTGGTGAAGCTCGCGGGAATCTGCTGGATGCGGAAAGCGCAGGACCGGTCGTTGTGGCGATGCTTGGGGGCGGCCTTTGTCCAGCAGTGGACGTCTTTCGGCTGAAATGATGATAATGATGAAATTCCTCAAACACTTCAATAAAAGCCATTTTGAAACCCTGCTTCACAGAAAATTAAAAATGTTTTGTTTCGAAAAATATTGAATTGATTGACTTTTCCTCCCATGCTCAATGCTTATTGTTTTCGTTTCGCCTCGGGAATGGCAGAAAAACATTTTTATTTTAGTTATTTTTCACTTACGACGAAAATAGAATTGTGGAGGGTGTCAGAGTGATTTCTAATTTGACCTTATTGGAGTTGATGGGCCACCCCAGGCTTCATTCGTGCGTTTTTTTCTGGTGGCGAAACGAGCAAAAGGACCCCTGATGTTAAGCCTAGCAGTGGCGAAGGAGGGTCCATATAACACGAGTCCCACCGGCTTCCCTTTAGGAATTGCTTTTTTTTATAGTATAGGAAAGTTAAAAGAAGACTCATGGACGTGTGCATTCTTCCCATCCTCACATATGGATCCCAAACATGGTCTTTGACAAGTCAACTGAGGTCCACGCTTGAGGTTTGCCAAAGAGCGATGGAACGGAGTGTTCTGGGCATAAAACTTGTAGACCGGATAAGAAACACAACGATCCGTTCCAGAACAAAAATAGCTGACGTCACCCGTAAGGCTGCCACTCTAAAGTGGAACTGGGCTGGACATATCTGCCGCATGTCAGACGACCACTGGGCCAAACTAACAACTCAATGGGTGTCCCTTTACATGGCAGACGTCAACGCGGTAGGCCCAGACGGAGATGGCGGGATGAGCTGGACTCCTTCCAAAAGGACTGGACGCTTGTAGCAATAGACAGGGAGAAGTGGAAGGAGAGTAGGGAGGCCTTTGCCCTGCAGTGGGACACTTCAGGCTTATAATACTAATAGTATAGGATGGCAAAACGAGCTAAAGGCTTACTTGATGTTAAGCGGTTACCTTTGCCCATAACAACTTCAATACCACCTAGGCTGTTACCTAAATGGTACCGCAAGTCGGTTCGCCAAACTGAAACATAAAGATGGAAATTCTCATGTGATTGTAATTTCACCGGCACCCGTACCCTTCAGATCAACGACATTTCTATGAAAATTTCTTAACATAACATAACATCACGCCTGTATTTCCCCGAAGGGGTAGGCAGAGGTGTATAGTACACCCACATTTCGCCAGTTATGTTATAGTCCCATGGATTAGGGGGTGAGCCTATTGCCATTGACCGGGCACAAATCCAGACTCCGGGCTGCTACTGAGAATTTCCTAATGAAAAAACCCAATAACACATTGCCCGACCCGGGAATCGAACCCAGGACCCCTAAAATAATAGAATAAGTATACGCTATGATCGTTAATACTTTGGTTATATGTATCTATGTGTAGACGTTTCTATTATAATATCGAATTACTAGTCAATAGGTTGTCATTACCACGGTTCCACACGTTACCACACGAACGTTGGCGCCAACGCTATTCGCCAACGTGTGGATCGGGAAAATGACGTTGGCCCGAACGTTAGGGCAAGCGTTGGCAGTTGGCCGTGGCAGTTCTGTTTTATCAAAGGAATTATGCGCCAACGTTCGCGATACATTCACACGTTGGCGGTTTGCTCAGTTTTGCCGCAGCACTTATGCAATAAGATGCATCGAATGAGTTTATTCCTACGGTCACCGTGTCTTGAAAATGTCATCCGCGTGGATGAACGCAATAGTTATAGTATTTCAAGAAATAAATCTTTTTGTTTAATAAGAAATAATAATGATAGTCAGTCATAATCATAGTCATTTTATTGGTATCAAAAAGATTACACGTCAAATAAATGAATGATTAAAATCACATTAAAAAATTCAACAATATCAACATAAAAACTTGTAGGTGCATATAACCAGATATACAGTGTTCAAACAAGTAGTATTAACATCACACAGATGATATAAAACAACGAGAAATATAAAAAAGTAGGTATATAGCAGAAGCTAATTAATTATTAAAAAATCATCAAAACTGTAAAACGCTTGCTCGATCAACCAGCGTTTCAATCGTGCTTTAAAGCTATCTAGACTGGGTGCCGTGGTGATGTGACCCGGTAACTTGTTGTATACTGTTGGACCGATATGACAATGACGTGACCTTAATTTTTTTAACTATTAACATAACATAATATCACGCCTGTATTTCCCCGAAGGGGTAGGCAGAGGTGTATAGTACACCCTTATTTCTCCAGTTATGTTATAGTCCCATGTAATAGGGGGCGAGCCTATTGCCACTAACCGGGCACAAATCCAGACTCCAGGCTGCTACTAAGAATTTCCTAATGAAAAAACCCAATAACACTGCCCGACCCGGGAATCGAACCCAGGACCCCACGCTCAGCAGTCGTGCTTGCGATCACTAGACCAACGAGGCAGTCTTTAGTCAGTCAGTTTTTTAACTATTGTGTTATTTTAATTGACAGTTGTGTTATTATTACTCATCTTGAAATTTCTACGCTGAGAAAGCTTCAATGTAAAAAGAAACTTAAAGAATGGCTTTATGGTCTTAACTATAACTATTCAATCATCTTCCGATTTATTTGAAAGCTCTGGAAGGAAAAGTATTTAAGAATAAATTGAAAAATTGGTTAATAAAAAATGTATTTTATAGTATAAATGAATTTTTTGAATTACAAACTAATAATATTTGACATTATATGAATAATACGTTCCTAGGATATAAATAACTGTGACAGAATATATAATTAAATTATTTTATTTTAATTTTTTTCCTTTATGAATGTATAACGACAGTATTGATGTGTTTAAGTATTGCATGTCCGATATGGGTAAACTGTTAATTAACTAAATACTATTATTTGCACCGCACATTATATGTAACAGTTAAGCAATAAATGATTCTGATTCTGATTCTGATTCTTATGAGCAAACTGAGGAGATACTATTGGGACAAATCAGGTCATTTGAATCTTATACCTAATAATGATATGTTCAAACAAATGGCTGCACCCAACCACACAAACAAACATTCCGTACACGGCATTCACACACTCTACACACACAAACACACCCCAACACTACATAAATAAACACTGCACACACTTCCACACATTTCACATAGGTACCTACTTCGATTTAAATTAATAAAATTAAATATGATTTTCTTTTTTATTGCTATTCAATTGTTAAATTTTTAGGCTAAATAATGTAACTTATCTTGGAAGGTCACTGCCTCCTAAGATACAGGCTATTGCCTAGTTTAGGAGACAGGGGTTCAACTCATACAGCACAAACAGCCTCCTATTTACTATGTTGCATGCGATTTAGCTATAATAATTTGAGAAATTGTTTTCTAATCAATGTTCAATTATAAATTTATGTAAAAGGCTTATATGAATAAATTAAATGAATAATTATTATTATTATTATTATTAAGCACTCATTAATATTAAAGTGCCAAGTGCAACTTCTATTACAGACGTTTTTACATTGGCTCTGACTGGGATAAACTAACATCATCTCCAACGTATGGAAGCTAGGCATAATTAACGGGCCAATGGCAATGGCCAACGCTCGCACCAACATTGGGGCCAACGTGGTGGAGCCGGCCTTAGGAATGTGTGGGAATTTACTCATGTGTCAAAATCAATACCGGCAACAAGTTTATATACTAACGCGTAGTCCACCTACCATGAACTTACTGTGGAAAATACAGGATGGAAAAAACGAACGGGACATGGAGGAAAAGTGTCTAACGCGTAGTCCACCTACCATGAACTTACCGTGGAAAATACAGGATGGAAAAAACGAACGGGACATGGAGGAAAAGTGTATATACCAAATTTTATTCAAGACTCGGCAGACGTCGTCGTGCTCGGAAAAGCAGCGCCACATTAAATGTTGTCAATTGTTCAGCAAATCCTTGGTGACACACCAACTGCAGCGCCACCTACCGGGTCCATTTGTGAATTAAAACCTTGCAGGGACATACACAAAAAATATCATTCAACTCGTCCCTGCCATTTAGGAGAAGATCAGTGACATACCGACAGCAGCGCAACCTACCGGCTCCAATTTTGTTTTCAAACCATCCAGGAACCCACTGAAATATACACACATAATTTAATCTAAATTGGTACAGCCGTTTAGGAGGAGTTAGGTGACAAACACACGTACAGAAGAATTACATATATTAATATGTGGTTGTGATAACTTAGTGGTTGATCGCTTGCCTTCCATGCAGGAGGGTGTGAGTTCGAACCCAGCTCGCACCACTGACTTTTCTAATTCATGTACGGATCAAAATGATTATCACTTGCTTTAACGGTGAAGGAAAACATCGTGAGGAAACCTGCGCACCTAAGAGCACACCATACAGTTCTCGATGGTATGAGTAGTCCACCAACACGCACTAGGCCAGTATGGTGGACTAAGGCCTTAACTTTCTCATTCTGAGAAGAAGCCCGCGCTCAGCAGTGTGACAATAATGGGCTGATGATGAAATTTTACTCAAAAGAACAATGCTTAAAATATTCTCTGTATTTTAATGCTATCAATGCGCAAACTCGCGCTGTAAAGCACTGGCGTACTGAGCCAGGAGTCGCAGGTTCGGATCCTGCTCGTGAGCGATTTTTTCTTTCCAAAATTTAAATTGTTAGATTTCGCATCGCATGCGTAAATGCTATGCTAAAATAATTTGTAAGGGTAGGCATATCTATACGACTTTGAATTAATTGCAAAGTTAGTCGAGTCGGTTAAGAAACTGTTTCTTAATAAGATATCGCTGACGTCACCCAAAGACCGAAAGTGGAGGTTAATTTCGATACCACGAGCAGTGTTCACGGTAGCATAGTGGCTAAAGCACTGGCGTACTGAACCAGGAGTCGCAGGTTCGAATCCTGCTCATGAGCGATTTTTTCTTTCCGTTCCGCATCGCATGCGTAAATGCATTAAAAATTATAAAATAATTAGCAAGTGGTGGTGCGGTTGTTATGGGCAAAAGTAACCGTTTAACATCAGGTGGGCCTAAGAGAATATAACCAGTGGGCCTTTGCTCGTTTCGCCATCCTATAATTATAAAAAAAAACTATTCAAAATTTTAGCGTCACCCAATTGTATTCATAAAATTTTGAATATTTTTCAACAATAAAGGTGCCTACTTCAATTGAGGTAAACAAAAATAAAGAATAAAATCAACATTTTAGTGGAATTGCAATTGAAACAAAACACGGACAGTACGTCTGTCACTTATTGTTAAAACTACCACGTTTTTCGGAGTCGGAATGTAACGAGCTAACTTTACGGCTTCTACTAAAAGTTTGGCTATGTACTCAGTACTCACTTTAGTCGAAATACAGAACGTGATTTTTTATTTAGAATGTTTTTCTTTTTATAGTAGTGTTTTACTTAATTTTCTCTGTTGAACTAAGTTACAAAAATCAGTGTAGTTTCCAGTGGAGTAGGACATCTTCCATCTATTCCATGGGTCTAGTAAAAAGCACCCTCTAGCTGAACTTGATTCTGCTGATGCTATGTCAACTGCAGTAAGATTCTGACTGTTGACTGAGTTGTTGCGAGGGACCTTCAGAAGGCGAGGTACCAGACTACTGTGGGGGAGGCCGGGTCATTTGGGATTTTTACCACACTAAACCCTCCTGGTCTGTAGTCCGTGTGGTGACGGACTTAAAGAATAGCACCACCCTTATCTCTTTTCATGGGTGTCGTAAAAGGCGACTAAGGGATTCACCAGAGGATGGGCAGCAGCGTTCTCTGAGTATTTAACCAACCAACTGCGATCGCCAACCCGCCTGCAAAGCGTGGCGATTATAGCATAATTTTAATTAGGGGAGGCCTATGTCCGGTAGTGGACGTCTTTCGGCTGTAATGATGATGATGAAATCCTCCTGGGGCTCCTCCTCCTTCCAATCTTTAGCACAATAAGGGGCACCTTCCTGTGCTACTTCTGTAAGGCAGCCTTTTTTGTCGCAAGAGAGACTTTTGTCTTCCTATACCTAATAAATGAATATTTTAGGGACATTTATACATTCCTGGTGCTCATGGCGGCACGTGACCAATGTGTGCCGCCGCCATCCCTGAGGTCACTTAGTCTGAACCCCACTCTGAACGCCCGTCACCTCAAAGTTTCTCCGCGTTCCGGTGGGTAAGCAATACCACGATGTAATTATTGTTACTGTGCAACTGTGACTATCCCTATGGCCAATCCTTTTGCCTACTATGACGATTGTGACTATGTATTTTTACAATATTGATTATATGGAGTTACATAGAGTTTTATTGCCGGTTCTTCTCCATATAGGACCCACGTCTTTGGAATCGGGCAAATAAATTCATAACGTTTCTAAAGTGTATGTAAATGGAAATAAAATCTTTTGAATTTGATAATAGTTCTTCATGACCGTTTTTTGATCCAGCCTAGTCAGCATCTTCCCGCCTTCCATGGCCCATTTGGATGTCTCTTAACTGACTTCGAACCCAAGTAGGCAGATGTAATTATAATAGACCGCCCATGTATCCATAATTTATATGTTGTTCCTGTTTACTACTATTTTCATGGTGTACAATAAAGCATATTCTATCTATCTGTCTATAATCTTGGTGAGTTGGGTTATATTAATAAAACGGTGGCGGGTATGTCTCTCAAATGATGTCTTACCTCTTATCTAACCTGTCCTTTGTGCCCCAACAACTGCACCTTGAGCAACCTCTGCGCTGCTACTGGTTACGCCGTGGAAGTGGCAAAGTTTTCCAAGTCTGTCCCTATCTCTTCTCATGGGTGTCGTAAAAGGTGACTAAGGGATTCACCACAGAATGGGCAGTAGCGTTCTCTGAGTATTTAACCTGCGATCGCCAACTCGCCTGACAAGCGTGGCGATTATGGCATATCCCCCCCTTATTTGGGGGAAGCCTATGTCCAGCAGTGGACGTCTTTTGGCTGAAATGATGATGATGAAGTCTGACAAAATACCACTGAAATATATAAAGAAGGAGAAGATTACCGTTTTCGAAGCGGTCAATCAGGACGTTGAAGTCCAGTTGTAGATTTTTACGGACAACGTTAAAATTAACATCATCTGTCATTCAGCAGTCCACAGGACAGAGGCCTCTTCTGCTGAGCTACTGAGATCAATTCTCTCTCTTGTTAAAAGATGCCACCTAAATACCACATTGTAGTAGAGTAGTAGTAGATTAGCTTGCTGTGGAACAGCTTGTCAGGAGAAGCACTACATTCGTACCTACTTCTGCTGCCAATCAGTGATGCTTGCATTATTGTTTCGGTGTGAAGGGTACGGGTGCCGGTGACATTACAATCACATGAGACTTTTCATCTTCATGTCTCTGGCGAACTGACTTGCCGTACCATTTAGGTAACAGCTTAAGTGGTATTACAGTTGGTAACTGCGTAACATCAGGTACGCCTTTAGCTGGTTTTGCCATCCTATACTTTAAAAAAAAACCACGTCATACTTTATTTTATTACGCTTGTCATAAGAGAGGGAAACGGATCACGGTATCAGAGGATACAACGCTCCAGGATCCGTGGCTAATTCAGTCTGATCCCGGGATCCGTGGAGACAAACCCGAATGGTCAAGTTGGGTTAAACTTTATAAAGTTATAGGCGACAGATTGCAAGTTCATTACATAGAGGACAATGGCAACCCTTTTCTCCGATAAAGTTTTTACTAGTTTCGTGACATAAATAACAGCCGGCAACAGCTGGCAAGTAGGTACTTTTTCTTCAAGAACATGTATAAGTCATGGTATAATAAGATGTTTAAGTTATCTGCCAGCATTAAGTTCAGTTGAAAGCATTTTTAGTAGTAATACAAACCTTAGAGGAATAAACCTAGCCTAGAGTATTAGTAATAAGTTGAACTGCCTCCGCATTAGCGAGACTTCTCTATTCCATTAACGTCACAATGTGGTAGAAAGAGTCAAAGGTTTATGTTGTCTGTATTGTCTTTAAGTAGAAGAATGTTGAACTAAGCCATTTTATTAGCTTGAATCACCCTATTTTGTATGGCTTTAATTACCAGTTTGGTGACTCGCTAGTACTAATTTTGACAAAAAAAAACGGGTACATTGGCATTTGAAGGGCATGCTGATTGTAGATAGCTATCTCTTTCTGTTACGTTGCTATCTGTGAAAGACAGAAGATAACTGCTATTTGAAAAAAAAAAAACATTACTATGACTCCAGGCTAGTTTATTCCTTCAAGATACTAACGGACTACTGGGTGCATTAAAAGAGCCTCCACGAGTGACGATATTTAATTGATCGTCCGGCGCACTCTGGGCAGTCAGCCCCGCTATCAACCTGCTGATTGGCTAATCTTTTCCCCACGACATGTGCTATTATTATTATGTAGCTCATGTCGACACGAAGAAGAAGAAGAAGAAGAAGAACGGACTACTTTCTCGCTTACACTTACGCCATTTTGTCACTGTCACTTTAGTTCAAATTATGGCCACCTGCTGCCGAATTGCGAAACTCACTCGCGATCGCAATCAATAGGATTTCAATGTTCATTGCTCCGTGTATTTTGACAATATGTCTTATCGGCAACTATGGGGCTCGTAGCGAAGCAACGACTGCGCGGATTGTACGATCTGCAAGGTTAAGCTGCACTTGCCGCGGTCAGTCTGTGGATGGGTGACCGTTTCGTTACACATCGAGACCCCTCCGTGCCTCGGAGAGCACGTTAAGCTGTCGGTCCCGGTTGTCATACGAATATCTATGGCAGTCGTTACGGGTAGTCAGAAGCCTGAAAGTCTGACAACTGGTCTAACCTCCGAATGTCGGTATTACCCAGTAATTGGGTTGCGGGGGTCTGATGGCAGTCGCTCCGTGTAAAATACTGATGTTCAGCCGCATCTGGCTAGACTGGAAGCCGACCCCAATGTAATTGGGAAAAGGCTCGGAGGATGATGATGATGTCTTATCGGCAACTATGTACCATGCAACGAATATTGATATTACTTCAAAATGAAAGCTAATGTCAATGCATTGTCACGGTGGTGGTTCGGTGAGGGTAGCTCAGACAGGAGACTCGGAGGGTCGAAGGTTCGGAGGCTTGACACACGGTGACACACGGAACGAGGAGGAGAACAGGAACTAGTGGTACAGGAACTACAGGAACAGAACTCAGAGGTATGGAGGTACGGAACTCTGAGGTACGGAGGGTACAGAGGGTCGGTAGTACGGAGGGTCGGAGGAGTGGCAGGTCAACTCCGACTATAAGACGATTGAGCTGCTGCTATGTCAAAGCAGCGAGCTCTGGCTGGAGGCAGGAACCAGGTTGATAGGTAGGTAGATATGTAGGTCGGCACAAACACAATAAAACACAAGCAGGAACGTTTTGGAATACTGTATGTTGCAGATTGGATAACACTGATAAAAATATATTGTACTGATATAAAATAATATAAAAAAAACTTAATGGACGGACACGTCCATACTAGGCCGAGTCTGCGATATAAGTCTCTTGTTTTAAGTGAAAAATAGAAAATTATGGAAGAATTTTAATATTTTGAATTTTTATAAAGTGGCTAGGAAGTCCAAATAAGGTGGTGAACAGCGTAACGGGTTTAGCCTCGTTACACTAACCGGGTGGGCCGGTGTAAAAAAATCTCTTAAAAGATTTTTTTACAGCATTACACAATTACCCCACTGAACAGTAAAGTTTGTGGTATACTTCAATACTTACGCTTTTAGTTTTATCTACAAGGTATCCCATCGGAATTCTTCACGGAAGCATAGAAGAAATAATAGTAGACTGAAAGAAAAGTACCTACTTTAAATATTGGAAATGTGAAGGCGCATGTAGCAGCCAAGCCCCATAAGTAAAAAAAATATTACTCGCTGAATACATCATTTAACGAAAATTCTTTTTTAACGGTTAAAGTACAGGTACTTACTGTAGTTTAATCATCATTTCAGCCGAAAGACGTCCACTACTGGACATAGGCCTCCCCCAATTAAGGGGAGGATATGCCATAATCGCCACGCTTGGCAGGCGGGTTGGCGATCGCAGTTGGTTGGTTAAATACTCAGAGAACGCTGCTGCCCATCCTCTGGTGAATCCCTTAGTCGCCTTTTACGACACCCATGAGAAGAGATAAGGATAAGATACTGTAGTTTAATCAGAAACTATTAACTCTCTGTAAATTATACTTCGCTGTAGTTGTAGATAGAAACAGTGCCAAAAGTGGCCGTTTTTCGCATTTTTTCTATCTACAACTACAGCGAACTATAATTTACAGAGTTAATAGTTTCCGATTAAACTACAGTACCTGTACTTCAATTATTAAACAAATTTTCGTTAAATGATTTATTTATTTATTTTATTTATATTATTGAGGACCTCCAACAAAAGATGTACACAAAAAATCACAAGTGACAGATACAGGATTCTATCTGGTGTACTCCTTCACTTACAGGAGGCCACAGCATGCACAGATTTAATGACTGAGCTAACTTATAATTAAGGTGAAAGTATCTAACTCAACTAAAAACAAAACAATATGTAGGTAATACATATATCTTCCCGCTTTCAATCGAGTCAGACACTGTATGATGTATTCAGAGAGTAATTTTTTTTTACTCACGGGGCGCCACTTGCCTGCTACATTCCCCTTAAGAGTCTATTACTATTTTATTTCGGAAAATAAGATATTCTGCATTCACAGATTACTAAGCCTTACCTGAGTCGGGGGTAGAACCAGAATGAACGAAAAAATATCACCTTGTAGTTTTATACTACCAATTAATAGGGTAAATAATGAGAATCAAATCTCGTCTTCAACCATTGTGTCTTACATTGCAGTAAAAGCTTGAAATCTAACATTAAGTTAGGTAGGTACTATCAGCAAATTTTCTGGTGAACCACCACTAAGGCTAAAATCGCTTGCGCTCAGTGTTCGACGGCAGCCGTAGGTACGTGTAATGTAGCAGGATTCGTTCAAGGGACTTTGTCAACAAAATGTATCACCGGGAAGGATCGTGACTCTACATTTCAATAAAATCACACCAAGGCTGCTCATTGCTGGTTACTCAAAAACACCGCATCAGATCCATTTGAACAATCTTCCCCATATCCAGACCTACCTACCAAAAGGCATTATACCTATTTAATTTATTAATGAAAATTAATCTAATAGTTACAGGTTAAAGTACAATTTAGCTTGAAGAGCTTTCCTTCCATTAAGTACAAGTTGATTCGAACAGATAATAAAAAAGTTCAATTAAACTTCAAATATTACAGATTTTCATTTATTTCAGTGATTACTGATTACATAATTAATCATAACATACGATACCTTATAGCTATTGATTCTAAAAAAATCATTTCCAATATCACCCTTACCTAGTTATTAAACGGATAAATCCATTAAAAATTACAGTTTATTACTTATTATCTTAATAAATTAAATGAAGGTAATTAAGAGAAACATTTAGACGTTTTAACGACTAATACGTCGGTGTTAAATTTTTTATTATGACAGTTGATAGAAAAACTTAGTTTCAGGACCTCGGTCCGTGAAATCTTTGGTTCAATAACACAGTATAACAAGGAAATAAAATTATTACAAAAAAACATAAAATAATCATAAGAGTACTCCCTTGAAAATTCGCCGACACACTAACATAGAAATCATAGACAAACCTTGCCACTACATTTAAATAACTCCCCTTAGCTTCCACTAAATTTAATTTAAACAGTTTATTATTAATCTAAGGTTAAAATCTCTGAATTGCATTTTTTATTATACTGATTAACAAACAACTGTTGATTTTTCACGTTACTTAACTAACACTACTTTACTTACTAAAGATTCTATTTTTTTAATAACTATTTTAATGCCTATAGGATAGTTGAACTTATGTGAGTTGAAGAACAAACTATACCATGAGGAGCAGAGATGGCCAGTGTAGATGGTGAAATAGATAAGTACGTATAAAGAATTGACATAGGTTAATTAGACGATGACGCTGTGGAGAAAGCTGTGATTTTTGGAGAAAACAATCCGCATGATTTAACTGTCGGTGTAATTTTTTATTTTGTGTAAAATGGTCGTGTAGTACTAGCGAC
Organism: Asteroscopus sphinx; assembly: GCA_949699075.1. NCBI lineage: Eukaryota > Metazoa > Arthropoda > Insecta > Lepidoptera > Noctuidae > Asteroscopus > Asteroscopus sphinx. The sequence goes on along the minus strand of OX453010.1, from coordinate 26,820,573 downwards.
GAATAAATCATCTAAACAAACAAAGAATCGTTTCACAGCCAGAATGATTTCCATACACCGTGTCTAGATATGGTCGAGGAAGTTATTAAATTTTTAAAGAGTTTTTTAAAGTTTAAAGTTAGATTTTTATTCTTTTAATCTATAATTATCTACAGTGCGTAAGTTTAAATTTTCTATTTTAATCAAAAAATTAGGATTTAATTCAATCCGTTAATTGGAATGTAAGATTAGTAGCGCTACTTGGACTGAATACGACCAAAATTGTTCCGATTCGAATTAAAATTCCTCACGAAACAATTTTGGGGGACAGTCTCAGAAATCTTAGATTACGAATTTAGAAGAATTTTATATGGAAACTACGTATCGCTTTAATAAGTAAACTTTCAATGATTTAGGGAGAATTTCGTCGGTTTAATTTTGAATTATACTAAGCTAAATGAGTGCTAGATCTTTTAATTTATATTTTGATATTTTTTTTTTTGTTAATACTTTATTTTAATATGTTTCATTAGGTGTCGGGGATATTGAAATCAAAAATGTTAGAGAGCGGGAAATAAATTATAGATTTTACTTAGTAGCGATTATATTAAGAACAGGAGAGTAGAAGAAAGCTAATAGCTAGAAGCAACTAGACCAATGGCACTGTGGAATGTACCCGTGTTCATAAAAAAGTATCCTAAACCAGCTTAACAATTAATTTTCAAACAAGATTATGTTTCATTACTCTTAAATTTACATTTTTTTTCATCTTCTCTACCTTTTTTATTTATCATTTAACTTTATTCATCCTACATTCCTTTATTGCCAATAGTTTAACATTTTCTAATCCGTGATTCAGCGAATATGTATTAAGTTGTGATTTGCGATTATCCCTATAGTTTTAACATTATCTTTTATTAAATACGAAGATTCGTGAGCTCGGAGAATCTTCACATTTAATTTTTATTTTATCTTCTAAACTTGTGGCAAAGTCTGTCGAGAAACCATCCGAGGTGTGTTCCAACACTTCGTCTGGTTTGTAATAGAATCCATCCCAAATCCATACAAACAGATGAAAAAGGAAGTTGCTTATATCCGCATGGAACTGCATGGGTTCTTTAGAAAATATATTCTAAACAATTTTCAAGGTAATACTCGTCTAGTTTTACTTCAAATAAACAAAATTCGGTTGTCAACGTTCAATTAAGATTAGCTTACACTTTCCACATTACAATTTATTTCTTTATCTCATTCATTATAACTTTCCCATTAATCTCTACCGATAGTATCATGTCCAAACATTCTATTACTAGAAATACAAAATTTAACGTATTTACAACCATTTTTAAAACTTCATTTTTTAACAAAAAACATTCATAAGTACATCCTTGCTTCGCGCACAGTCTAAATGTACATTCTTTATATTAGAATTATAAGGGACTAGATTCGTTTGGGAACAAAAACTACATAAACAAAATTATAATGAAATTATAGTAACTTCAACTTTTGGGTCTACGTTTGGTGGTTATTCTACATCTTTATATTGTCTGGCAGTTTTCGCTTTACCATCTGTATGTTCAATAAAATGTTGATCTCCTCGTCGGTCGGAATGTACCAGACTCGATTCCATACTCTTAAACTGAATCATTTAGAATTTTGGTGATATTTTTACTTATGTTTAGTATGATTACATAATGATGCACTTTCCCTTTTCAGCCCAAGGGTTGTTTTTCTTGTCGGGGGCGTGTATGAGTGGGTCGTTCTTTTCGTTTTCTTCCACATACTCCCTCATCCTGTAACAAAAGGTCGGATTATTGTAAATGTTCGAGAAACTTCGTATATTTTCTTTGCCAACATTATTTTTGGCGATTCATTCGATTTTGCGTTTAGGTTTACGGCTTTTACTTTTTTTTCTTTGGATAAAATCCTTTATATTTTGTACTTATATTATTTTCATTGAAAACTTTGGGCGTTCTTGTGTGAAATAAACCTTTTTGGGGTCTCTTAAGTTCTTATGTAACGTTTCGATCGTTGATTCTTCAGTTTCCTTCAGTAATCTCTACTATATCTACAGGAAGAAATATATACTTAGGTAGTAGCAAAATTTTGGGAGAAGATAAATTTGGCAACAAATGCTTGGGTCAATACACCAGCATCTGGGCTATTAATCATGTATGACATGAAAGAAGCTGATCGTATCATTTTGCATTCACGTTCATTAGATATAGGGCTTGTTTAACAATCTCTAGATAGGCTCAGGCACTAGCTGTTAAATTCAAAAACAAAACAGAATTCTTGTGAAAATTTCTGCCAAATAAGTTACCCGGGACTTATCTGGAGTTGGTAAAAGCGGCCCTTACTATGTCCTGTAATAAAATGTTTTTTCTTATGGTGATCGAGACCATTCATACTTCACACACACATAAGTCGTACAGCGTGTATAAACGAGCCGGGAGAAGGTTGTGTAGTGGAGGACTGGTGCCATAATATATTTTTTCGTTATGATGAGTAAGTTCACTCCTTAAAAGGACCTCAGCCAATAATTTGACATCATTTACAACGCGTATCAGAAATGCGTGGTTATATTTGTGAGCTCATTCAGGGAATAGCATAGAACAACTCTTAATATTATAGCAACAACACTGAAATTGTGAAAGAAAAATCTGCTGTTTCATAGACAACCTCTCAACCGAAATTAAGGAAGGTCGACCCTTCCTTTTTATCTATAAATATTCTTCACAAAGTGCTACAAATACCCACGTTCAACTTTTGAATCTTCCGTCTGCACCTTTACGAGCCACTCGAGTTCTTACTGCCATAATGAAGCGAAGTCTTCAACGGAATCAATTAATACCGAAACTTTAATTAAAGGAATGACGTCTGCAAAGTTCTCATTGGAGTACACTTTGATTACATTTGAGAGGACTGAGGAACTTACTACAGGAATGTGAATGGGATTTATAAATAGAGCCTATTATAATATTTTTGGTTTAAAGAAGTTTTGTGGCGTATGACGTTTTTAAAGGATACGGGTGCCGGTGAAATCACAATAACTACCCACTTCTGGGCAAAGGTCTCGCTCATGTTCTTCCAAATGTCCAATCACTATCGGTAAAAAAAAACAAGCAAATCGGCCAAGAATTCTCAGAAAAACGAAACTATTAGCAGATAATCTAGGTAGGCGAAGCTAAAATAAACTGATTTATTGAAGCTGGTTAAAAATTACTCAACCTAAGTCAATAAAATTTATATAGGATCACCGCGCGGGCTTCCTCTACCAAATAAAAAACAACCACGTAAATCGGTCCAGAAATCTCGGAGTAATCGGTGTACATACATGAAAAAAAAACCGTCAAATACATAACCTCCTCCTTTTTTTGAAGTCGGTTAAAAAAGAAGTGGTTTATAAAAGTTTTGTGGCGTATGACGTTTTTCAAGGATACGGGTGCCGGTGAAATCACAATCACATGTGACTTCCCAACTTCCCATCTTTATATCTGTTTGGCGAACCGACTGCGCGACTTGCGGTAACATTTAGGCAACATCCTAGGTGGTATTGCAGTTGCTATGGGCAAAGGTAACCGCTTAACATCTGGTGGGCTTTATAGCCACCAAAATAGATAGATTAGAGATAATAGATAGATAGATAGATTCCAAAATCTGTCCGTGAATGTTGAAAACGTATGTTATTTTTAGAACAAGTCAAGCTTTTTTGGATGTAGTCATTAAAACGGCGTTCGAATGGAAGCATCGTCAGAGCCCACCTTAAAATACTTACTTCATCTACGTCCATTAACCTCGTCATGCATGCTCGTCGGTTTAGAGTACTCTAAACCTGGCATTTTTTGAGAGCGAGGCGTAAGATTCTGCCTAGAAAAAGAAGAAAGTCTCTGCCTACCCCAATGGGAAACAGTTGTGACAATATGTTATGTATGTATGTAAAATACTCTATCTGTTTATTGTTATAATTCTATTCTGATATTCATTATATTCTTCAACAATAATAATAATAATCCACTTTATTACAAAACAAGATTATTACATTAATTTCTAAAAAAAACTACTTATGTGTTAGTGTACAAACGGCGGTCTTATCGCTGCATGGTGATCTCTTCCAGACAACCATTGAATGGACTGGAATGTCATGGAAGAGACAAAGGGTAGCTACCGGTGCACTTAATAATAAAATATCGGAAACTTAACAACAAAATCAACAACTTTAATATCCATGTTAATACAAAACTTTCGCATTTATATATATATATTTTTTTTTCCATAGTTGGACATTTTTCACATAACCATCTAGTCCCAAAGTAAGCAGAGCTTGTACTATGGGTACTAGACAATGGTTGTAATACTTATGTACTTTTTTTTTGTAAATACATACTTATAATACACAAAGAAACACCCAGACCAACACAAACACTTATGTTCATCACACAAATATTTGTGTCCTGTGGGAATCGAACCCATGACATCGTGATCAGCAGTCCGACACTCGAACCACTAGACCACAGACGTCGTCAAACATTCTACTTATGACAAAGATAACGATTACTCTTAAAGCTACTGCCTACTTTTCAAAACGCGTAATTGGGGTGAGTTTTAGGAACCCTATTACTCAGTTACAGGTCGCAAGACCGTTGCCTATCTACTATTTGTAGTAGTAGACTTTTAAGACCTGTTGCTTAGCTACCAACTTTAAATTTTACTCGACTGTCGTAAAGTTCAGCTTCCATACTTAAGCTGGACATGGTCCAGCTTGTTGTGTAACAAATTAAACATAGAAACAAAATAACCTCCACGTTTTTTGAAGTTGGTTAATAAATAAATAAATGAAATTTTTTGGGTCATTTTTACACAGCCCCATCTAGTCCCAAACCAAGCAAAGCTTGTGCTATGGGTAATTAAGAACAATACTTGAACTGGGTGGTACTTCAAGAGTTTATGATATTGTTATTATGTTATTAATAAATGGCCTTAAATTATACAACGTGTTACAGAAATGTTGTCTTATTTGGAAAGCTCATTTAGTGAATGCTATTAAATAACTTCTACTACAGGGACAACCCATAAATCTCTAAAAATAAATCAGCCCTTACATTTAATTCGGTCGCGTCGGATTCGCACTTTTCTATGACAGTTTTTTTTTTCTATTACAACGGTGATGTTTTTTCACGATTTCATGATTACGCCATATTAAAAGTAGTTTTATGCCTTTGAAGAGCTTTCAATTTGGAAAGTCAAAACTTTCCGTATGGGTAGTCTATTTAGATTACGCCTTTCTGTTACGCCTTGTTTATGATGGCCATAAAGTATGTATTTAGATGACATTTGATTAATTAATACACACTGTGCCGAAAAGAAGAAAAATTAATGAAGGAAAATAATGGTTTTTTTTTTCACTTATGCGGGGAATTCACTAGACAAGACCGCGGGCATGCCCGCGGGCGTGTCCGTTAGTGTAGGATCGTCGCGGGCGTGTCCGTTAGTGTAGGATCGTCGTGGGCGTGTCCGTTAGTGTAGGATCGTCGCGGGCGTGTCCGTTAGTGTAGGATCGTCGCGGGCGTGTCCGTTAGTGTAGGATCGTCGCGGGCGTGTCCGTTAGTGTAGGATCGTCGCGGGCGTGTCCGTTAGTGTAGGATCGTCGCGGGCGTGTCCGTTAGTGTAGGATCGTCGCGGGCGTGTCCGTTAGTGTAGGATCGTCGCGGGCGCCGCCTGTTGCTTGTCCGCGCAATCTCATTTTGTCTGCGCGGGCACAGACATGTCCGTATGTGAATGCTGACCGCGGGCCGCCTGTCCCAGACACAAGAGTGGCAGCAAACAGTGCAGACGTCTGTTTAAATGTTGATAGTCCTTTTTTAATCAATAATGATTTTTAATGATAATAAAATATTTTGGGAAGAATTTATCATCATTCATCATCATTTCAGCCGAAAGACGTCCACTGCTGGACATAGGCCTCCCCCAAACATCGCCACAACGACCGGTCCTGTGCCTTCCGCATCCAGCGGATTCCCGCGACCTTCACCAGGTCGTCGGTCCACCTTGTGGGGGGCCTACCCACGCTGCGCCTTCCAGTACGCGGTCGCCACTCCAGAACTTTACTGCCCCAACGGCCATCCGTTCTGCGAGCAATGTGCCCCGCCCACTGCCACTTAAGTTTGGCAATTCTTCGGGTTATGTCGGTTACTTTCGTTCTCCTGCGAATCTCCTCATTTCTGATTCGATCGGAAGAATTTATAGTTGCCTGCAAAACATATACATGTTTATGGGGTTCAAAAGAAAGAAGTTTATGAATTCCGAATTACGCAATACTAACTACCTATCAATTTTTTAATTGAAAAACGTAAGGAAATACGTCCCGAAGCTAAATTGGCATTCGTAAAAAAAAAAATAGAATCCCTACGAAACTCTTACAGGCATAAATTGCGTGAATTGCGATTCTATTTTTCTTTTCATCTGGCAATATTAACGCAGCGCCACTGCGCCAGTAATTATTGCAATTTTTCGTCTTTGCGTTGTCATCATAATTTGCACAACCAACCGCGTCGCCGGTCAAAGGCGAACTGATAAGTCCGTGTAGTGTATTGCGGCGACGGGCACGCCCGGACAGGCATGCCCGCGGGCATGTCCGTCTAGTCAATTCCCCACTTTAGTATTGTAAGTCAGTTTAAAATACTCATTCGTTTTCAAAGCGTCTCTGCTGAAAGACCGGCATTGCGCATTGGTTTGACTCGCCCGTAATGTAAACTACAACTTTCTTCAGCTATGTCTTACACGGTATGAGTTTTCGTATGATACTCTCGGAGTTCTCGTCGTTTTGAAGAAAGAAAGAAAGAAAGAAAAATGATTTATTTACTACAGCCACACAACACACACAATAACAATAATATACAGCTTTAATCAATATAGTCTCCTAAAAGTATAATTGTGTGCCTCGCGGCTGCACCAAATAGGCTCAGTTCAGCAAAAATGCCAGACAACTAGTGTCTGGCGCTGGTTTTCAACTGGACCTTGTTTGAAAGCGTCACGGACGAAAATCAGTTTTACAGTGAGTAAACTAAACATAGATAAAAATAATTAGAAAGTTTTTCGCAATAATAATATAATATAAAATATAAATATCGTGATATATATATATACGTGTTAAAATAGTAATATTAAATAAATGGGAAATAAGTGGAACGGACGTCATCAATTAATAAATACATATACATGTCACAGGTTCGTTTGCACGCATTTACCCACAAATCTAATAATGCGCTGCGGGCAGCCGAGCGCGACGGACATTTTACCGGCAGTTGTTATATTGAAACTAATAATCAACCAAACCTTACTAGAAAAAAGTGAAGTACGAAAAATAATAGATGGAGATTTCCGAAGTTGATAAAAGGTAATTTTCATTTTGTAGTAAAAATATTAACATTTGCAGAGCATTGTTGGGGATTCCTGATCAAGCATCAATAACCTGTTTTTTTAGTTGTGCTTCAACATCGAGATGCCAAACTACAAACACAGACGTTTGTCTGCCAGGCTTTTTACTGGAGGGAGAGAAAAAAAATGCTACGATCCCGACACCGTGCGCCGCAGTCGCAAGCAGGCCAGCCACATTGGGTAAGTAGAAACACAACGAGAATGAGCAGAGCACGACAAGTTGGAAAAAGAATATATTGTGTTTGTTTTGTTTCTAGGTCTCCGAACTGCGGTGGCACGCACTTGTCGCGGATGATGCAACAGCACCCCCAGAGTTACGGACACGATAAGCAGCAAAAGGAAACCACCGAGCATGTGCAATACCTACAACCTGCATATAGTTATGTACCTATCCATTTATAATAATTATCATATAATAGAAACATTAACATTAATCATGTCTAGTTTCCGTTGCGCATCTATCAGATACTGCCGTAAGCGTCTTCTAAAAGTTTCGATCGTCTTGATTGCTCTAATAGGTGGTGGCAGGTTATTCCACACTTTGGATGCCGCATACCGAAAGGTGCCTCTAAAAGCTGCTGTACGGTGGAGCTGAATTGAGAGTGGCTGTGAACACTGTCTTCTCTCGCATTCTCGTCTACTACCCACCCAACTCAGCTTGTTGTATAGGTAATCCGGCTTTTGGTATTTAACCACACCAAACAGGAGGCAAGCCAAGTGTAGTTTGCGTCTCGATTTCATTTTTAGTGTATAGTGCTTGTTAAGAAAAGGTGTTACGTGGCTTCTGGAAGGAATTCTGTAACAAAATCGAGCACAAGCGTTCTGAACCCTTTGAATGAGCCGATCCGTACGAGCCAAAAGGCGTGGGCCGCACACCGTGTCTGCGTAGTTCAACCTAGACAAAACAAGGGTTTCGACTAGTTGCTCCCTTAATGTTTCTGATAAGTAAGGCCTCATCTTATACAAAACCTTTAGGCGGTAAAAACAGTTTCTTACCGAGTCGGCAACATGTTTCTCGAAACGGAGATCGTTGTCCATAATAAGACCGAGATTCCGCGCTTCACAGACTCGCTCAATTGGCTCACCCATCAACTCCAAATCAAAAGTTGCGGGTAGTTTAGCTAGCTGCTGCCTCGTGCCAAATACCATATATTTGGTTTTTATCGGGTTTAGTGACAGACAGTTCTCCTCGGACCAGATGGTGATTCTATGAAGGTCAGCGTTTAGATCTTTAATGGCACTATCGTATTCATCTGGTTTAAAAGAGATATATAGTTGGACATCGTCAGCGTATATGTGGTATTTGCATCTCTGGAGGCATTTGACTATATCCGCACAGTACAAAATAAACAGAATTGGACCTAAAATAGAGCCTTGTGGGACGCCTCTCTCTATAGAAGTAAGAGCCGATCTAAGAGCCGTGCCGTCACCTAAACGTAAATCCACTAGTTGTTTCCTATTACTGAGATAGCTACGAAACCATTGCGTTGCGCCGTGGTCAAAACCATAATAATTAAGCTTCGATAGTAATAGCGGGATATTTATTGCATCAAATGCACGGGAAAAATCCAATAAAACCAGTAATGAGCACATTCCTTTATCTTGGGCTGTTAACATATTATCAGTAACATCCAGCAAAGCAGTAGAGGTACTACGCTGTTTTCTGAAACCAGATTGTAAATCAGGTAATACGTTATTTTGTTCCAAAAAAAACGTTAGTTGGTTACTGATGACTTTCTCCAATACTTTTGACAGACATGGCAAGATACTTATAGGGCGTAGGTCTTTTACTTCTGTTGGATTTGAATTTTTAGGTAACGGCCTAACGGAGGCAATTTTCCATTGTTCGGGGAACGTTGACGTCACTATAGAGCGGTTTATTATATCCGTTATAGAACTTAGTGTGTACGGCAGAGTCATATTAAGCATATCCAGAGTAATGTTGTCGTAGCCTTCAGCATTACTTTTAAGGTTGGAAATAATGCGCGAGATATCGGTATGTTCTACTGGAGTGATAGTGAAAGTTGCTTCACTATGTCTGTGATATTCATAGTAAGTCATATTTGACAAGCTTGCCACAGGGTTACCAGGGACTATCAAAAAAGTGTTATTAATTAGATCTGGATCAGAAAAGTGCGACGGAAGGTCTTGTCTAGGTTTAAAGGGTGATAAGGTGGATTTGAGATTTTTCCATAGTAATTTTGGGTTTTTAATTTGATTATTTATATTATGCTTGAAGTACGCAACTTTTTCGTTGTACAATGATCTTACTACCAGGGATTTTAACTCTTTGTAGTATTCCTTTTTAGAGTCCAATTTAGTTTTCCTAAAACTACTTAATGCATCGTCTCGTAACCGCATCATGAGCTTGATCGTGTCTGTAATCCAAGGATACGACTTTTCCTTTATAGTACATGTCTTGATCGGTGCGTGAAAATCAAACAGGGCAAGAATGCGGGAGTTAAAAACATGCACCATGTCAGTTACACTGTCTAGCTTTGAAATGTTTTCAGGGCATAGAAGCAATAAGTCCATATTAAAGCTATCCATGCATACACTTTTAAGTTGCCTAAATTCTACAACGTATGGCTTAAACTTGTCACGTTTTACGTGGAATTCTGCAGATATAATAGAATGACCATTAATTGAACCAGAAGATTCTACCGTTGCATATCTTGCTCTCAGGTCAGTACACAGGAGATCGATAAGAGTTTCACTGGTGTCTGTAAAGTGAGTGGGTGACGTGACTAATTGTGTGAGACTTAGGCATTTTAAAAACTCGTTGAATTTTTTAGTTTTCGCGTCGTTTGTGTCAGTCATGTTCACGTTAAAATCGCCAAGCAATATATAATGATCACAATTTCCCAATGAAGTAAGAGTTTCCGTTAAGGCATCCAGGAGAAGGTCAAGGTTAAGCCATTGAGGCCGATACGCTGTGCCTATAGCAATTTTTTTGCCATTCATTGACAACGTTAACCACATTTGGTCGACCGATTCGAACCTGGGATCAACAGCACACGTCCAAGTACGCACGCTCAGTCCCCGCCGTAGATAAAAGCCAACGCCCCCACCACGACCCCTGCGCACACGCGCTGACCGCGGTGTGTGGCGGAGACGATAGCCCGGCACCACCGGAGCGCGCCCCTCCTCCCCCGGTCGCAACCATGTTTCGTTGATAGCCAAAACATCAAAACAATGCCTGTCGAGTGCACCAATTAAGTTATCATGACCTGTACCCAATGATCCTGGATTAAAGAGACCAACTTTAAGAAATTTTCCGCCTTTAGTCATTATAATGTTCTAAAATTATTCCGTCATTTAGAAAAAACAGTATGATCAGTGCACATGCATTCATTGTAAGTTCTATTATTAGTATTGGTTCAAATGTAATTAAGTCAGTAGCGTGTAGAATAAAATGGAAATGATTAATATAGTTATTTAAAGTGTAAAAAGGTTTTAATGTGTGGTTTATAGATAATAGTTTTGTATTAAATAGATGTAGATAAATATATATATTGTTATAAAACTGGTTTACGAAAAAATCACTGTGCGCCGCGAGACAAACGCCTACCAACAAAAAAATGCGTAGAAAATCGCTAAACAAACATATTATTACATCCTTTATAATACCAAATATACTAGCTAAACTGATTATACATATAAGTACGGCCTTAACTAAAAAACAGTAATAAAGTAGAAACAAAACTAAACAGAAAAACAGTCTAAGTACTACTACTGTTGCCACCGATACCTGGTACCGGACCGAAAATGCGCTGTATGTCATCTTCAGAGCGGATAAGACACGCGGAGTCCCCAGGTTTGTTTCGTGCGAGAATACGGCCTCGTTTTGACCATATAAATTGCCAACCGAGGTTACTGCCGGTCTCACGGGCAATCCGAAATAACTCCCGATTTTGCTTCGTAAGGCGCTCGTTCAAATAGAAACGTGTCACAGGGCCGGGCATGTCGAGGTCAGCGGTAGTCATGCCGCGGCGCACTCTTGCAGCGTCCAGCATCTCATCTCGCAGGTCGCGTCGCGCGAGGCGCACGACGAGGAAGCGCGGGCGGGTCTCCACCGGCGCCGTCGCCTGCGTTACGTGAATGCGTCTACCTCCGACACGTTCGGCGCTCACTATATCGCGCGCTTTAATTTTAACGCCTATCTTTGACGCAACCAACATAGCTGTGTGGATAGGGTTTTCACCGCTAGTCTCAGGTATGTTCGAGATCTGGACATCATTGGCGAGCAGGTCCTGATCTCGATCATTAATGTCGCTCCGCAATTGCGCAATTAACTCGTCCACCTCTGATGACACTTGGGGCTGAACCAGTTTGTTCTCCAACCTTTCCACTCTCTCCTCCAAATTATTCATCCGATCATTTGTAACGCCTAGAGAGGACCTCAGCTCGGACAGATCATCCCGGAGCAGCTGGAATTCATTACGCACTGTTGTCATCAAGTCCTCTTTAAATATTCTTAATTCTGCCCTAAGGACGTCTAAGTTCAGCTCGGCTGTGCTATTTATAGGGCTGGAGGCTTTTAGGTCAATGAGGCTTTCCTCTACTTCACCTGGTGCACGCCCCCTTACCGGTGTCTCAGCCTGATTGTCCCTTCTTAGGTTTTTTTTGCACTCAGGACAGTGCCAGGGGGTCGTTAATGGGCCAGTTATTTGTATTCCCACGCACGCTCGGTGATAACAGGACCCACATTTGCCGCAACTAGCGGCCTCTGACGACGTTGCCGAGAGAAATTTGCCACAACCACCGCACTTAGCCATGGTAAAATCTAGTTTACTTGCTTGCTTTAGTGCAATCGATCAATATCCAAGCGGTACAGCAATCAGAGAACAGATGGCGCTATTTTTAGAAACCTGTTTATGGCAGTTTCAGGGTGTGTATGGTACGGATAGACACCATAGGTTGACACATCAACTCAGCGTAAAGGTGCACATACACTGAAGTTAGGTCACTGTATATATTCAGTTCAATAATGAAATCAGATTTTTTCTCCTTTGGTATCGGGTACTTTAATACTTTTTGGAAAACAACGATTTATTTATTTATTTATTTATTTATTTATATATTTATTTCCAAGAACATGGTACAATGGTACGATTTACGTTTTTAGAGTTTTTAGTATTTAACACAGCACATAAACACAGAAAAATAATGTTACTTGTAAGTTGCACTTATAAATGTATTTTAATAATAAAATTAAGCGAATGTAACTGATGTATTTTTATTTATACTCGTGAAGTACACAGAGAGCTTATGGCTGGTTGACATCCGTGACGTCAGTCCCAGTTTTCAATTTTAAGCATGCTAAGAGTGAAAAAAAGTACTAGTTTCTTAATTATTTCGTATTGTATTTCAGTATTGAACCCACAGAAATAGATAGAATGGAACAGCGGGCAGGGCACGCGTGCCAACACTCAGCACCATAGTGCAGGGCATTTCAAAGCCTTTCTCTGTTATGTACGCCTTATGACTTGTTTTTGTAAATACTGTAACAAAAACCCGCAAAAATGCCTTATTGTGCTGTTTCTAAATGCAGAAATAAAAGCTGTAAATGCATTTGATTAAAGTAATTTTTTTTAAATTATGACGTCAATATGTAAGGCGTAATTTGTTCGAAAGTTGCCACGCATGAATCGCAAGTAAAATTGTGATTACAACCATTCTACTCTATGTATTTCTGTGATTGAACCCATGCTGAGAAACAGCTGATTTTATTGGGAAGTTGATAGGCTATACAGGCTGTGTAACGAGTGCTCTACTCGAGTACGAGTAATTATTTCACTTCGATTTCATCCTGTCTATATCCAAAGACAAAACCAGCTAAAGAAAAAGAGACTTGCTTTAAGGTACCATAAAAATTCAATATTTTTCCAATATCCTAATACCTTCCATCCAATACCTTATAATTTGAATATTTCAACATAAAATAACCATAATGGTATTTGTGAAAAACAATAATTCCCTTCAGTGGGCAGATTGTGTAATATCAATGTTTGAAGAGGATGGTGAATAATTTATCACTGTCCTCTCAACGATGACAGTTCACGTACTTATCTTTTGGATATCTTTTTTCTTTTGGGATGGGCAGTTGAGCAGTTTTGTGTACCAACTTAGTTCTTTATATAACGTGTTATGGAAAGGGTATATACATAACAGGTGCATGGCTTCTTTGGATGATAAAAAATTACACGGCAAGGGTTTTGAATCCTTTATCTACATATAAGGAACATAGGATAAATTCCAATATAAGAAACCAAACACTTCAAACTGAAATTTACACATCACTAGCACCAATATCTTAATATTCGCAACTGACGTGAAAAGATCCTTGTAGTGAGACCTTTGTGGTGCAGTGACACGTTTTTTACTATTTGGATTCAATGAAATCAAAAATTTGGGATAATTTTTTCGATTAATTTATTTTCGGCTGAAATTTTACATATAGATTCTATACCAGATGTACTCTTCACCACTTTCGTATAGATATACCCTTTCTGTTACAAGTTGTAGAAATAATTTTCATAACCTTAGTCTAATGTACCGTTTTTAGGGTTCCGTACCCGAAGGGTGCCAAACGGGACCCTATTAGGGTTCCATACCCGAAGGGTGCCAAACGGGACCCTATTACTCTCCTACGCTGTCCGTCCGTCCGTCCGACCGTCCGTCTGTCTGTCACAGGGCTGTATCTTTTGAACGGTAATAGGTAACTGGTTGAAATTTTCTCAGAATATGTGTTGCTATGAGGTGTATCACGACAAATAATAAAAACAAAAAAAATCTAAAACCAAGGGGGTCCCCATACAAGAAACCTCTAAAAACATGAATTTTTTTCAACGTTTTTGTTCCTGCTCTATCTTCAAAACGGTAATATATATTAGCGTCAAACTTGGTCAGATTATAGTGCATATTATGTAGTTTAGCAACAAATACTAAAAATAAGACGAACATAAATATATGTGGTGGTATCTGCGTGAGAAAGACATGCAAAAATTCATATTTCGCGCACTGTACGTTGGTATCTTTTGATAAACTGTCGTAAATTAAATCAGTTTTTATGGGATATCAGGTCATTGAGAGGTACGGAACTCTTACTGCGCGAGTCCAACTCGCACTTGGCCGGTTTTTTATGAAAAGTTGTGGTCAAAAAGTCATTCGTTGAAATATGTCATTCCCATACATTTTGATTGTTTTCTATAGCGTTGACGATTGTAGATTGTCAACTTGGCTAGGGTGGCAGGGCATACATAGACATATGTGGTGGTACCTCCGTAAGCAAGAGATGCAAAAATTCTTATTTTGCGCACGGTTCGTTGATGTCTTTCGATGAACTCTTTCAATGGGGTATCAGGTCGATGGGTGGTATGGAACCTTTACTGCGCGAGTCCGACTCATACTTGGCTGTTTTTTTTTAGACTTGTACTAGCATTTCGGCACTTTTTAATATTTAATATAAAAAATATAAAAAAAACTAGAAACTATTAACTCGATCTTAGATTTAAATCCAAGACATGTTAAAAGACAGACTTACGGCCAAAATTAATATCCAATCTATCCACGATTTGCCCTACTAGAGGAATTTGACATAAGCTCCATACAAAATATGTCAAATTTCTATCTCTAGTAGGATAAATCGTTTATTTTGGCCGTAAAACAGGTTTAAATCCAATGACGTCTAGTAGTCGAGCTCATCGGTAAAATCGATACAATTTAAATGAATTCGGCGCAATTATTGTTCCGTTCAGATAAAAACTTATCGATATCGTCGTTATCAGCACTATATAATATGAATTGCCACTAACTACGTATATTTATGGGTATGTTTCAACACGTACCTACGTACATACTCTTATTGAAGAGGTAAGCTGCTTCGATCAATACCAATGCAAGGTGCATTGACACTAACTTGCATAGGTACTGTGTATTTATCACTTCCAAGCGCATGAAGACGTATACAGAAGTAATAATAATAAAATTTCTACTGTGTCTCAAACAGCGCTCGAAAGTGTTAATTGATGGTGAATTTATCATCATCATCATCATCATTTCAGCCGAAAGACGTCCACTTCTGGACATAGGCCTCCCCCAATTAAGGGGGGATATGCCATAATCACCACGCTTGGCCGGCGGGTTGGCGATCGCAGTTGGTTGGTTAAATACTCAGAGAATGCTGCTGCCCATCCTCTGGTGAATCCCTTAGCCGCCTTTTACGACACCCATGAGAAGAGATAAGGGTGGTGCAATTCTATATTTTCGGCACCACACGGAACACAATTACACATACATACATACATACGTGGGACACTCAGAAAGTTTTGCGAAACTAAAAAAAATTGTTCTATACGTACATATATTTTTATCAAATCTTTTCAAAGTACTTTCCACCAGCCTCTATACAAAGATTCATGCGCCTAAACCAGTTTTCAAAACACTTTTTCCAGTCCGCCGCAGACACCTCGTTTACAGCCTGCTCGAACGCAGCCAGCGCATCTTCCGGCGACGAAAATTGTATCCCTTTGAGCTGATTTTTTATTTTTGGGAATAAAAAGAAGTCACACGGTGCTAGATCAGGGCTGTAAGGAGGGTGACCCAGGAGTTTGACTGGCGTGCTGTCCAGGAAGTCCCTCGTTTTGAGTGCGGTGTGCGCAGGTGCATTGTCGTGGTGGAGCAGTAGCCCGCGGAGCCCTGTGTTTGGTCGCTTGTTGCTTATAACAGAGAAAACTTCTGGCAAACATTTGGTAGTATACCATTCGGCATTAATGCTTCTTTGATCCCGTAAGGGAATTGATACCAAGTGGCCAGTCAAATTAAAAAAGCTAGCGATCAAAATCTTACCCCCGCTTCTAGATCGCTTCACTTTGGTAGGCGTTGGCTCATTTTGAAACACCCAAACAGTCGACTGGCGCTTGGTTTCTGGGTCGTATTGATAAATCCAGGACTCATCACCTGTAACGATGTCGTAAACACGCCGAGACGAGCCTGCTTCAAATTTGTTAACCACCATTCCACCCGGGCCTGCTTCTGAGCATCGGTGAGGTTGTGCGGCACCCAGCGTGATACTATCCTCCTCACGCGAAGATGGCTGTGTAGAATCTCGTGAACGCTTCCCGATCCAATCTTCAATATGTGTTGAATCTCCTGATATGTAATTCGCCTATTGTCTTGGATTAAATTTTTCACTGCTAGCACGTTTTCTTCGGTAACAGCCGTCAAAGGGCGACCGCTTCTTTCGTCATCCCCCAAAGTTGGTCGACCGCGCTTGAATTCGTTATACCAACGATACACGGTTGCCTTGGAAGGGCCTTCATCCATGAATGCCATTTGAAGTCTATCGTACGATTCATCCGGTTTCAGGCGACACTTGAAATCGTATAAAATCATAGCTCTAAAATGTTCCCGGCGCAGATCCATATTTCAGTGAGACACAATACTTAGAATTAACTCGCAAAAAATGTGGAGGGAAATTTTGAAATTGGAACTTACTTATTTTTACTTATAAATAATCATATTTTCGAAAAACATTATAACTGGCCAGTCTCCCATATATAAAAACTTTTTTTCGCAATACTTTCTGAGGGGCCTGGTACATATTATCACGCCTGTTTCCCATTGGGGTAGGCAGAGACTGGATTTCCACCTGCTACGACCCTGACACACCTCTTTCGCTTCAATTGTACAGGAATTATACAGTGAATTTATACAGGGGTATTTTTATACAAAACAATCTACTGTTTCCTACAAAACCATAGATTTCGGTCGACAGAACGTATGGTAAAACCAGTCTAGCCACTCCATACGATCGTCCAACGCGAGATTTAAGTGTCCCAAGGTGCCTTCAAAACTATCAAACAATGTCCCGAGTTGCCTTTGAAAACTGTCAATGTCAATTTTCGTTGAACCACTGTATGAAACAGATAATTACACTATGGTAATACAATTATGTTACAAACATAAATCGGAAGTAAAAATAGGCGTAAAAGACGCAACACTACAACCCTAAAAATAAACAAAAACAACGCTTTGAACGCACTATTCTACAATCTCATAAACATTTAAGTCTCATCTCATAATTTAATTTAGCGGAACACGAAGCACATTTTGTTCGGCGTATCGTTATTTTTTACGGTCTGCGTCAAGTTAATTTGCGTAATTCTCCAATGAAGTCACCTATTTGCGACGGGTGGGGTGGTAGGGGGTGATACGGTCAGGGGTGGCAAAATACTTAAACGTATGGATAAACAAAGAAGATTTTATAAATTTAAATTTTAGCAACTATTGATATATTGATGATACGTTAAGGTAAGTTACATAATAAACTACTCGGACAGCGAGCGTGTCGCAGCTGCTGACGTGATGTGACGTTCCACGTCCACCACAAAAGCGCTTCCGCACGTGGACGAAACTTCAGAGTATTAGCGCTCGTTCAGACACGGCGGTAATCGCGCGGTTCCAGAATCGCGCAATTCCCGCACGGTTCTTGTTTACATGAACATCAAGCTAATCGTTCAGCAACTAACCGCGCGGTTACCACCACTCAACCGCCAGAAAATAGAGTCGTGCGGTGCCCGCGCGGTATTGTATGGAGCTCCAGGAGAGTGTCCGGTTGCGTTGCGTTGAGGTTACCGCGTGGCTCGGACGTCACAGTCACGCGTTCGCATTCGGGACTTACAATATGGGTTTCAGTACATGAAATATAATATATTCCCTGATCAATGAAATTAGTTCGTCAAAAGATTTTATTGATGTTCCCAAATACAAAAAAAACATAAATTCTTAATTTGGGATATAATGTTACGAATTGGCCATGTATGAGTCAGTCATTTAATATTGGGTGCTCCCAATTACTGCCTTTTTCTTTTCTTTTTGTTTTCATGAGCAACCACATATAATTTTTTCGTCGAATTCAATTTTCAAACCAACTATCCGGAGCGCATGCCGATCGCTTGCTAACCACGGCTATCTGAATAGATAACAAAATTTTCAAAACCGCGCGATTTGAAATCGCGCGGTTTCTGCATGTCTGAACGAAAGCTTATAATTTCTAAACTCTTTGGTCTATTAATCTAATTCAATAAAACAAAAAGTTATGTATTCCTAGATGTGGCAAAGCTTCAAGCAATTTCTTATATTTCCACTGCGCATGGGTCGTGCGAAGGTCCCCCGCTTCGGAACTAGTAAGTTTGTATGGTCTAAAGATAGTTATTTCTGATCTAGGCGTTTGTAAATGTTTATTTGTATAACACTCCTACGATACCTCCAGGATAACTCCTAGGGAAAAGGATGAACCTGTTGTAATAAATAAATAAATAATTCGGGCCATCAACCCACTTTAAGACATGGCAGCCTAGCTCGCTTGTTACATGACAGACTTATGAAATCATCTTTTATCATAGAAAGTGAAAAATACAAAACTTTCGAGGTGACGTTTTCGAGGAGAGAGTCAACAGAGCCAAAATCACTCCAATTATTGTCCAAAAAATATAAAGGAAAAATAAACTTGACAAGTCCCGATCCATGACAACCCTAACTACAGGGGGAGGTAGGGGAGTTTAAGACAATTCTGACGAATTAGTACATGTTTCGCGTTGTCTTCTATGATCGTTTCACTTTAGACACCACGTCCAATTATCTTGAACTCGAACTATGTCAAATCATTTACTTTTTAGGCTTGGAATTGCTAATAAGTTACGTAGTTAACATACGAAGTTTTTCTAGTTAAGTTATAAGTTTGACAGGTGTATTTCTTGTGAAGGTGATGTATTTAATTGATTGTCAGTTATTATACGGAATTTATGGTAAATCAATATATTTTGCGTATTGTGATGTAGCAATCGAGTTATGGTCTATAACAATTTTATTACAGATTCTATTCTAAATTATGGATTCATTTTAGTATAAAAGTTGTTAGAAGTATTTGTTAGTTAGTAAAGAAATACATGTAAAAAGTACCCGTTCAACAACGGGTACTTTTCACATGTTTCTTTTAAAACCAGTAATAAATGAAGACAAAGAACGAGTTGGTTATTTTTAATTATATACACGTGTGCTAACAGCTAGCTGATAATGGGTCATTGTTATACTCTTGTTAACCTCTTTCTAACAGTAACTTGAATTTAAAGTTCACTATAAGTAACTAACTATATATCTACACTCGAAGTTGTTGACGATTATGTATACCTAGGACAAAATGTCCAGCTAGGTAAGTCCAACTTCGAGAAAGAGGTCAATCGTCGAATCCGACTCGGTTGGGCAGCGTTCGGGAAGCTACGCAATATCTTCTCGCCCAAAATACCGCAGTGTCTCAAGAAGAAAGTCTTTGACCAGTGTGTTTTGCCAGTAATTACTTACGGTACTGAAACGTGGTCGCTCACAATGGGCCTGATAAGAAGGCTCAAAGTCACTCAAAGGGCAAAGGAGAGGGCTATGCTCGGAGTGTCCCTGCATGATCGAATCAGAAATGAGGAGATGCGCAGGAGAACGAAAGTAACCGACATAGCCCGAAGAATTGCCAAACTTAAGTGGCAGTGGGCGGGGCACATTGCTCGCAGAACGGATGGCCGATGGGGCAGTAAAGTTCTGGAGTGGCGACCGCGTACTGGAAGGCGCAGCGTGGGTAGGCCCCCCACAAGGTGGACCGACGACCTGGTGAAGGTCGCGGGAATCCGCTGGATGCGGAAGGCACAGGACCGGTCGTTGTGGCGATGCTTGGGGGAGGCCTATGTCCAGAAGTGGACGTATTTCGGCTGAAATGATGATGATGATGAACTAACTATAACAATAAATAATTTTAAGCGAAAGTACCAACCCAATCTAGGCGATGAGTATAATAAATCAATTGTACAGTCAATCACATATCACTGGTAAATAAACCATTATAAGCGGCAGTGACTTAGTAGGATGTAAATTTGCATGGTTTTTAACTGACGAAAAAGAGGAGGAGGTTCTCAATTCTATGTATGACCACGCATAACTTTTTACAGAGTGGTCCGATTTTGATTATTCTTTTTTTATTGGATAGGGACAATCAACGCAGATCATTAAATTACTTAAAAGAATAATTAAAAACAAAATAACATCAAATACCTACAACGTGATTTTTTTTAATCGATAAGCAATAACTTTCCAAAAATGCGTTCTCCGCTCGACTACTGGCAACTTGCACGCACTTTGCTTGTCTGTTTGGCGCCGACTCATAATTAGTTATTTACATTAGTTTAGTTAGGAAAATCGTAATTAAGACTAAAAGCTTCATTTTATTTTTCGCTTTTCAGTTTCTGTTAAATTTTTTGTTAAAAAGTTTTATGTTACCGTCGATATGCGCTTGACTGTACTGCTTACCTAACATTAGTTTAAAATAATATTGATTGGTATAAATGATAATCCTACACCACATGCTACCTATACGTTACAAGACAGCATCATGTGAGTTGCTTTTACGACTCATTCACGAAAGTGATGCTGTAGTCACTCTACTGTAATGGTATTAGCACCATGAGGTAAATGACTTCATACACTTTTCACACATTTTTATTGAAAATCCTGAATCTAAGCCGTCCAACAGAATTAAGTCTTTCGTTGTCCAACCCTTTAGTTTTGATCAAAATGAATGACGTCATTTGTGTATACATACAAACCGCACAACCACTACACATACTACATAACCGCTGCAGTTTATTTATTTAATTATTTATGCACAATTGGGTACTGACTGAACTATGGCGCCTATGGCGTTAAGACCGCCTGTCTTAACGCCATAGGCGCCATAGTTCAGTCTGATAAAAATATTTTGTTAAAACGCCTACAGAAAGAGATATAGCAATCTCTTGTAATGACAACTCGATGTAAACCTAACTGCAGGAATAATCGTTTGTTTTTATACAATGTGTAAAAAAAAATTCAATAAATTGCTTTTGCCAACCCTACTGCGCTCGTATGGAGTGGTCATTAGTTTTTATGTATATGATTGTATTGTCTGGACCCACTCTTATGGACTTAGGCCCTATACTCCATCTCTATATCTAAATAAAAAGGCCAGCCTAATGGCTTATGCCGGAAACACTTCAGTTTTATTTTAGGCTACTTTTTTCTTATGATGTGGACGACGGCGACGTGGCTTATCAAGATGAATAAAATAATTCAACAATGAAAAGCTGTCGTATTATTATAGAAAATAAGAAAGAAAGAAAGAAAAAATATTCAGTGCCACAACAAAACGACACGCGGTAGGTGAGCATAAAAAATAACTTCATTAGGTACTTTGTAGAAATTAAAATGATACATAGCTAATATAATTAGAAAAGTAATTTTGCATTTCGTAGCTGCGGCAAAGAGGTTAACACTCAGCATGATGCTGTCTTGTAACGTATAGGTAGTATGTGGTGTAGGATTATCATTTATACCAATCAATATTATTTTAAACTAATGTTAGGTAAGCAGTACATTCAAGCGCATATCGACGGTAACATAAAACTTTTTAACAAAAAATTTAATAGAAACTGAAAAGCGAAAAATAAAATGAAGCTTTTAGTCTTAATTACGATTTTCCTAACTAAACTAATGTAAATAACTAATTATGAGTCGGCACCAAACAGACAAGCAAAGTGCGTGCAAGTTGCCAGTGGTCGAGCGGAGAACGCATTTTTGGAAAGTTATTGCTTATCGTTTAAAAAAAATCACGTTGTAGGTATTTGATGTTATTTTGTTTTTAATTATTCTTTTAAGTAATTTAATGATCTGCGTTGATTGTCCCTATCCAATAAAAAAAGAATAATCAAAATCGGACCACTCTGTAAAAAGTTATGCGTGGTCATACATAGAATTGAGAACCTCCTCCTCTTTTTCGTCAGTTAAAAACCATGCAAATTTACATCCTACTAAGTCACTGCCGCTTATAATGGTTTATTTACCAATGATATGTGATTGACTGTACAATTGATTTATTATACTCATCGCCTAGATTGGGTTGGTACTTTCGCTTAAAATTATTTATTGTTATAGTTAGTTCATCATCATCATCATTTCAGCCGAAAGACGTCCACTTCTGGACATAGGCCTCCCCCAAGCATCGCCACAACGACCGGTCCTGTGCCTTCCGCATCCAGCGGATTCCCGCGACCTTCACCAGGTCGTCGGTCCACCTTGTGGGGGGCCTACCCACGCTGCGCCTTCCAGTACGCTGTCGCCACTCCAGAACTTTACTGCCCCATCGGCCATCCGTTCTGCGAGCAATGTGCCCCGCCCACGGCCACTTAAGTTTGGCAATTCTTCGGGCTATGTCGGTTACTTTCGTTCTCCTGTGAATCTCCTCATTTCTGATTCGATCATGCAGGGACACTCCGAGCATAGCCCTCTCCTTTGCCCTTTGAGTGACTTTGAGCCTTCTTATCAGGCCCATTGTGAGCGACCACGTTTCAGTACCGTAAGTAATTACTGGCAACACACACTGGTCAAAGACTTTCTTCTTGAGACACTGCGGTATTTTGGGCGAGAAGATATTGCGTAGCTTCCCGAACGCTGCCCAACCGAGTCGGATTCGACGATTGACCTCTTTCTCGAAGTTGGACTTACCTAGCTGGACAGTTTGTCCTAGGTATACATAATCGTCAACAACTTCGAGTGTAGATATATAGTTAGTTACTTATAGTGAACTTTAAATTCAAGTTACTGTTAGAAAGAGGTTAACAAGAGTATAACAATGACCCATTATCAGCTAGCTGTTAGCACACGTGTATATAATTAAAAATAACCAACTCGTTCTTTGTCTTCATTTATTACTGGTTTTAAAAGAAACATGTGAAAAGTACCCGTTGTTGAACGGGTACTTTTTACATGTACTTCTTTACTAACTAACAAATACTTCTAACAACTTTTATACTAAAATGAATCCATAATTTAGAATAGAATCTGTAATAAAATTGTTATAGACCATAACTCGATTGCTACATCACAATACGCAAAATATATTGATTTACCATAAATTCCGTATAATAACTGACAATCAATTAAATACATCACCTTCACAAGAAATACACCTGTCAAACTTATAACTTAACTAGAAAAACTTCGTATGTTAACTACGTAACTTATTAGCAATTCCAAGCCTAAAAAGTAAATGATTTGACATAGTTCGAGTTCAAGATAATTGGACGTGGTGTCTAAAGTGAAACGATCATAGAAGACAACGCGAAACATGTACTAATTCGTCAGAATTGTCTTAAACTCCCCTACCTCCCCCTGTAGTTAGGGTTGTCATGGATCGGGACTTGTCAAGTTTATTTTTCCTTTATATTTTTTGGACAATAATTGGAGTGATTTTGGCTCTGTTGACTCTCTCCTCGAAAACGTCACCTCGAAAGTTTTGTATTTTTCACTTTCGGCGCGGACTGTCCCTTTGCGTCATGTAAATATAATGTACTGTCGAGCGCTTAACTATAGTAAAAAAAAAAACCAGTTTATGCGAACATACATGAAAAACACGCGCCGCCTTCAAAATTTTGGTTTATGTTAAGATTTTGAAATACATACAAGGATTATTTTTTACTTTTTAGTTAAGGTTTTTGAAGGCGGTTATTTTTTGTTAAAAAAATTTTATTTCTTACTTTTTAGTTGATAATTCACAGAAAAACGAAACTATTAGTAGATCATCTAGGTAAGCAAAGCTAAATTAAACTGCTTTATTGAAGCTGGTTAAAAAACTACTCGACCTAAGTCAATAAAATTTATATGGGACCACCGCGCGGACTTCCTCTACCAAATAAAAAAACAACCACGCAAATCGGCCCAGAAATCTCGGAGTAATCGGTGTACAAACATGAAAAAAAAAAAAAAAAAAAAAAAAAAAAAAACCCGCCGAATACATAACCTCCTCCTTTTTTGAAGTCGGTTAAAACGGAAGGAAAATAATTTCAGAATCTATTGCTTATTTCACACGAGGGCAAGGCAGCGAGGCAGAGCAGTGGGTAGAACAGTACTGCTACTATTTGAACGCGCGTCGAGTGACAGAAAAGTACTGTCCTAGGGCAGTACAGATTATAATCCGACCAGTCTATTTTTCCATGGCAGTTGGCTTCCCCGACCACTTCAACATTTTTCACCCTCTACTGTCGCGTGTGAACGCGAGCGGGGCAGCCGGCAACGTCGAGTTGATGACCTGTCATTTTTTGTTTTAATGTTTGTATTGAGTTTTTCTCCATTTTATCTTGTAAGATTTATTTTGGTTTTCGAATTTTTTGACTACAGCAAGCAAGATCATAGTGGTACCGTGAATAATATGACCTAACTGTGCTGTCATGTCACTCACTGTCCGAAATTTGAACGTCCACTGTTCTGTCCTTTGTTTCTACCCACTGCTCTGCCTCGCTGTCGTCGTATGTCACTGCAGGGATCCAGCAGAATACCAGCGTCAAGTATAATACCTGGCACATGCTGAGCTGGACACCATTTGGTACAATACTGATACATATCACACTTATTCATGCAAAGACAGCAAGATCATTGTGTTTACTTCCGAGATTTTCAAGTTCCTTTTACTGTCTTTTTACTTATATGTCCTGTGTCTTGTCTTGTACTAAATAAACGTTAGAATATAATATAATACACATACATACATTTATTTGCTTGGAATATAGGTTACATGATGACGGAAAATTGAACACACGTTTTATTTATCTATCTATTTATCTATCAATAGAGTTCTGGAGTGGCGACAGCGTACTGGAAGGCGCAGCGTGGGTAGGCCCCCCACAAGGTGGACCGACGACCTGGTGAAGGTCGCGGGAATCCGCTGGATGCGGAAGGCACAGGACCGGTCGTTGTGGCGATGCTTGGGGGAGGCCTATGTCCAGAAGTGGACGTCTTTCGGCTGAAATGATGATGATGATGAACTAACTATAACAATAAATAATTTTAAGCGAAAGTACCAACCCAATCTAGGCGATGAGTATAATAAATCAATTGTACAGTCAATCACATATCATTGGTAAATAAACCATTATAAGCGGCAGTGACTTAGTAGGATGTAAATTTGCATGGTTTTTAACTGACGAAAAAGAGGAGGAGGTTCTCAATTCTATGTATGACCACGCATAACTTTTTACAGAGTGGTCCGATTTTGATTATTCTTTTTTTATTGGATAGGGACAATCAACGCAGATCATTAAATTACTTAAAAGAATAATTAAAAACAAAATAACATCAAATACCTACAACGTGATTTTTTTTAAACGATAAGCAATAACTTTCCAAAAATGCGTTCTCCGCTCGACCACTGGCAACTTGCACGCACTTTGCTTGTCTGTTTGGTGCCGACTCATAATTAGTTATTTACATTAGTTTAGTTAGGAAAATCGTAATTAAGACTAAAAGCTTCATTTTATTTTTCGCTTTTCAGTTTCTATTAAATTTTTTGTTAAAAAGTTTTATGTTACCGTCGATATGCGCTTGAATGTACTGCTTACCTAACATTAGTTTAAAATAATATTGATTGGTATAAATGATAATCCTACACCACATACTACCTATACGTTACAAGACAGCATCATGCTGAGTGTTAACCTCTTTGCCGCAGCTACGAAATGCAAAATTACTTTTCTAATTATATTAGCTATGTATCATTTTAATTTCTACAAAGTACCTAATGAAGTTATTTTTTATGCTCACCTACCGCGTGTCGTTTTGTTGTGGCACTGAATATTTTTTCTTTCTTTCTTTCTTATTTTCTATAATAATACGACAGCTTTTCATTGTTGAATTATTTTATTCATCTTGATAAGCCACGTCGCCGTCGTCCACATCATAAGAAAAAAGTAGCCTAAAATAAAACTGAAGTGTTTCCGGCATAAGCCATTAGGCTGGCCTTTTTATTTAGATATAGAGATGGAGTATAGGGCCTAAGTCCATAAGAGTGGGTCCAGACAATACAATCATATACATAAAAACTAATGACCACTCCATACGAGCGCAGTAGGGTTGGCAAAAGCAATTTATTGAATTTTTTTTTACACATTGTATAAAAACAAACGATTATTCCTGCAGTTAGGTTTACATCGAGTTGTCATTACAAGAGATTGCTATATCTCTTTCTGTAGGCGTTTTAACAAAATATTTTTATCAGACTGAACTATGGCGCCTATGGCGTTAAGACAGGCGGTCTTAACGCCATAGGCGCCATAGTTCAGTCAGTACCCAATTGTGCATAAATAATTAAATAAATAAACTGCAGCGGTTATGTAGTATGTGTAGTGGTTGTGCGGTTTGTATGTATACACAAATGACGTCATTCATTTTGATCAAAACTAAAGGGTTGGACAACGAAAGACTTAATTCTGTTGGACGGCTTAGATTCAGGATTTTCAATAAAAATGTGTGAAAAGTGTATGAAGTCATTTACCTCATGGTGCTAATACCATTACAGTAGAGTGACTACAGCATCACTTTCGTGAATGAGTCGTAAAAGCAACTCACATGATGCTGTCTTGTAACGTATAGGTAGTATGTGGTGTAGGATTATCATTTATACCAATCAATATTATTTTAAACTAATGTTAGGTAAGCAGTACAGTCAAGCGCATATCGACGGTAACATAAAACTTTTTAACAAAAAATTTAACAGAAACTGAAAAGCGAAAAATAAAATGAAGCTTTTAGTCTTAATTACGATTTTCCTAACTAAACTAATGTAAATAACTAATTATGAGTCGGCGCCAAACAGACAAGCAAAGTGCGTGCAAGTTGCCAGTAGTCGAGCGGAGAACGCATTTTTGGAAAGTTATTGCTTATCGATTAAAAAAAATCACGTTGTAGGTATTTGATGTTATTTTGTTTTTAATTATTCTTTTAAGTAATTTAATGATCTGCGTTGATTGTCCCTATCCAATAAAAAAAGAATAATCAAAATCGGACCACTCTGTAAAAAGTTATGCGTGGTCATACATAGAATTGAGAACCTCCTCCTCTTTTTCGTCAGTTAAAAACCATGCAAATTTACATCCTACTAAGTCACTGCCGCTTATAATGGTTTATTTACCAGTGATATGTGATTGACTGTACAATTGATTTATTATACTCATCGCCTAGATTGGGTTGGTACTTTCGCTTAAAATTATTTATTGTTATAGTTAGTTCATCATCATCATCATTTCAGCCGAAATACGTCCACTTCTGGACATAGGCCTCCCCCAAGCATCGCCACAACGACCGGTCCTGTGCCTTCCGCATCCAGCGGATTCCCGCGACCTTCACCAGGTCGTCGGTCCACCTTGTGGGGGGCCTACCCACGCTGCGCCTTCCAGTACGCGGTCGCCACTCCAGAACTTTACTGCCCCATCGGCCATCCGTTCTGCGAGCAATGTGCCCCGCCCACTGCCACTTAAGTTTGGCAATTCTTCGGGCTATGTCGGTTACTTTCGTTCTCCTGCGCATCTCCTCATTTCTGATTCGATCATGCAGGGACACTCCGAGCATAGCCCTCTCCTTTGCCCTTTGAGTGACTTTGAGCCTTCTTATCAGGCCCATTGTGAGCGACCACGTTTCAGTACCGTAAGTAATTACTGGCAAAACACACTGGTCAAAGACTTTCTTCTTGAGACACTGCGGTATTTTGGGCGAGAAGATATTGCGTAGCTTCCCGAACGCTGCCCAACCGAGTCGGATTCGACGATTGACCTCTTTCTCGAAGTTGGACTTACCTAGCTGGACATTTTGTCCTAGGTATACATAATCGTCAACAACTTCGAGTGTAGATATATAGTTAGTTACTTATAGTGAACTTTAAATTCAAGTTACTGTTAGAAAGAGGTTAACAAGAGTATAACAATGACCCATTATCAGCTAGCTGTTAGCACACGTGTATATAATTAAAAATAACCAACTCGTTCTTTGTCTTCATTTATTACTGGTTTTAAAAGAAACATGTGAAAAGTACCCGTTGTTGAACGGGTACTTTTTACATGTATTTCTTTACTAACTAACAAATACTTCTAACAACTTTTATACTAAAATGAATCCATAATTTAGAATAGAATCTGTAATAAAATTGTTATAGACCATAACTCGATTGCTACATCACAATACGCAAAATATATTGATTTACCATAAATTCCGTATAATAACTGACAATCAATTAAATACATCACCTTCACAAGAAATACACCTGTCAAACTT
Organism: Asteroscopus sphinx; assembly: GCA_949699075.1. Lineage (NCBI taxonomy): Eukaryota > Metazoa > Arthropoda > Insecta > Lepidoptera > Noctuidae > Asteroscopus > Asteroscopus sphinx. Next base: position 26,791,983 of record OX453010.1, on the reverse strand, counting down.
ATAACTTAACTAGAAAAACTTCGTATGTTAACTACGTAACTTATTAGCAATTCCAAGCCTAAAAAGTAAATGATTTGACATAGTTCGAGTTCAAGATAATTGGACGTGGTGTCTAAAGTGAAACGATCATAGAAGACAACGCGAAACATGTACTAATTCGTCAGAATTGTCTTAAACTCCCCTACCTCCCCCTGTAGTTAGGGTTGTCATGGATCGGGACTTGTCAAGTTTATTTTTCCTTTATATTTTTTGGACAATAATTGGAGTGATTTTGGCTCTGTTGACTCTCTCCTCGAAAACGTCACCTCGAAAGTTTTGTATTTTTCACTTTCGGCGCGGACTGTCCCTTTGCGTCATGTAAATATAATGTACTGTCGAGCGCTTAACTATAGTAAAAAAAAAAACCAGTTTATGCGAACATACATGAAAAACACGCGCCGCCTTCAAAATTTTGGTTTATGTTAAGATTTTGAAATACATACAAGGATTATTTTTTACTTTTTAGTTAAGGTTTTTGAAGGCGGTTATTTTTTGTTAAAAAAATTTTATTTCTTACTTTTTAGTTGATAATTCACAGAAAAACGAAACTATTAGTAGATCATCTAGGTAAGCAAAGCTAAATTAAACTGCTTTATTGAAGCTGGTTAAAAAACTACTCGACCTAAGTCAATAAAATTTATATGGGACCACCGCGCGGACTTCCTCTACCAAATAAAAAAACAACCACGCAAATCGGCCCAGAAATCTCGGAGTAATCGGTGTACAAACATGAAAAAAAAAAAAAAAAAAAAAAAAAAAAAAACCCGCCGAATACATAACCTCCTCCTTTTTTGAAGTCGGTTAAAACGGAAGGAAAATAATTTCAGAATCTATTGCTTATTTCACACGAGGGCAAGGCAGCGAGGCAGAGCAGTGGGTAGAACAGTACTGCTACTATTTGAACGCGCGTCGAGTGACAGAAAAGTACTGTCCTAGGGCAGTACAGATTATAATCCGACCAGTCTATTTTTCCATGGCAGTTGGCTTCCCCGACCACTTCAACATTTTTCACCCTCTACTGTCGCGTGTGAACGCGAGCGGGGCAGCCGGCAACGTCGAGTTGATGACCTGTCATTTTTTGTTTTAATGTTTGTATTGAGTTTTTCTCCATTTTATCTTGTAAGATTTATTTTGGTTTTCGAATTTTTTGACTACAGCAAGCAAGATCATAGTGGTACCGTGAATAATATGACCTAACTGTGCTGTCATGTCACTCACTGTCCGAAATTTGAACGTCCACTGTTCTGTCCTTTGTTTCTACCCACTGCTCTGCCTCGCTGTCGTCGTATGTCACTGCAGGGATCCAGCAGAATACCAGCGTCAAGTATAATACCTGGCACATGCTGAGCTGGACACCATTTGGTACAATACTGATACATATCACACTTATTCATGCAAAGACAGCAAGATCATTGTGTTTACTTCCGAGATTTTCAAGTTCCTTTTACTGTCTTTTTACTTATATGTCCTGTGTCTTGTCTTGTACTAAATAAACGTTAGAATATAATATAATACACATACATACATTTATTTGCTTGGAATATAGGTTACATGATGACGGAAAATTGAACACACGTTTTATTTATCTATCTATTTATCTATCAATCGCTCTCCTGTCCTCGTGTAAAATAGGCGCAAAATATGAAGAAATAAGCATGTTAAGTTGTCATACAAAAATCGATGACAGCCGTTACCGGCAGTTAGAACCCTGAAAGACTGCCAACTGGTCTAACCTTAGAATGCCGCCGGTATTGCCCAGTAACTGGGTTGCATCTGATGGCATTAGCTTCGTGTAAAATATTGATATACAGCCGCACCTAGACTGGAAACCGACCCCTACAATAAATAAATAAATATTTTTGCGACATTTTACACATCACCATCTAGTCCCAAACTAAGCAGAGCTTGTGCTATGGGTACTAGACAATGGATATAATACTTACATACTTTTTTTTTTTGGAAATACATACTTATAATACATAAGAAACAACCAGACCAACACAAACACTCATATGTTCATCACACAAATATTTGTGTCCTGTGGGAATCGAACCCACGACCTCGTGATCAGCAGTCCGGTCGTCAATGTTGGGAAAAAGGCTGTAGAAAGAAAGAACAATGGCAAACTCCAATATAGATTGGAGTACGTAAAATCATTTAGGGAAGCATTTCAAAAAATTCACTTGGTTTTTCTTTTTCCAAGCCACGAACAGCCCTACAGCGAAGGGGCCGTCAAAATCCTCTCCTGTCACATTTCGGGAATGAGCTGTTTTTGGGTCACCTAGCTTGAGTCAAGCAATGTGTTTATGCATTTGAATAATATAATCACCACTTAAATGCGGGGATCACGGCGACAAGAAATGTTGAGTGTTTCGTAGGGAAATTTTTACATTTCGGGGTAGGTTCTATAGGGTTCTTCGCGTTCGCGATGACGATTGAGGTCGTTAGGTGAAGTGTTCTACGGTTGTACGATACGAGTATTGGAAATCTGTGATCATGTTTGAAGAGCTCATTCAAGGAGTGCTATCGATCAACTTTACTACGATGTCAACAACAACAAAAAAACAGATGATCCATACATGTTTTCGAGCGACATCGATGATTTAGTAAGAACTACTGTTTTTTTTACGATTTTACGTTTGGTATCATATTAAAAATTGTTGAGTGAGTGAGCTCTTCAAATATGACCACGCATTTCTAATACACGATGTATCTAACCATATTACGGATTATTATGATAAAATATATGATCATAACTTTTCTACAGACCATCTGTGGGTATCTATTAATGATGTTTGACTAAAAGAAAACAGAGATTCCAAAGAAGAACAAGGAAAGAGAGAGTTTTCAGTAGGTTTCTTTCATAATATCTGCCTACCCATTAGGGTAATAGGCATCATGATATACAGCATGACTAGGTGAACGAGGGACATATTCAAGAATATAAAAGAATGAAATAGAATGTGCGTACACATTGACATGGAAAAATATTAAAAAAAATATTCCACGATAAATCACGCGTACACGAGAAAAAATGCTTGTGGAAACTCTGACTGTCTAGGGGTCTGCTGGCTAGTACAAAAGGTAGAGAGGGTGGAAATAGCGACCGATGGATACTATCGTGCTAGAAGCATCACTTTACTGTATTAAACTTTGATTTGAAAGCGAAGCGAGGTCCACAGTTATTGATAAAATCGATTGGAAAAATATAACAAAAGTTAAGTTGACATTTTTTACACATATTTGGAACGAGAATCAAGTACTGAATATTCTCCTTCAATAAGTCTCTCGTTCAACCAGTCAATCTGTATGTGTCTATATGTGAGATTCCAAAAAGTCAATATGCCATTTTTGTTTAGGACACTGCATATAGTATTTGAGGAAAACATATTTTTTGTTTTGCTTTTAGCGTTATCCAAACTTAGGGATATATTAGGCTTTGCAATGACTTACGGCCAAAATTAATGTCCAATCTATCCACGATTTGCCCTACTAGAGATAGGAATTTGACATAAGCTCCATACAAAATATGTCAAATTTCTATCTCTAGTAGGGTAAATCGTGGATAGATTGGATATTAATTTTGACCGTGTTAGAAAGTGTCAAAGGATAATCCTGATTTATCTCGTGCTTATTGCCACATACACATCGAACAAAGAAGCTCCTTTTTAAACCCGGTTAAACACAGCCTTTTTCGAAATTAGGACAGTTTCCAACAACGAGCAGCCCTAAGGCAGGGTGGGTTGCCAAATTCCTCCCTTGTCAGTAGCAGGGGAGTTTTTAGGTCAGTTATTCTGAGTAAAATGGTTATATGTTGATGACGTTCTTATTTGTCGGCGAACGTGTATAAGTGGGTATTTCAAGAAAGCGTTTGGTGATTTTTGTATACGGAATGGTATGATATAGCTGTTAGATAGATAGATAGATAGAATATACTTTTTAACACACTTGCTCGTAAAGTGGCTCTTATTGCACCGCTTTTAGGTTCATAATGTAGCTTATAACGTACGCGTGCTTTTTACACTATATTATCGCACTAGTGCTTTTTACTTTACAGTTTATTTTTAAATCGCAGCAAAGAGTTTTTATGCCTGAACAAAATTAAACATTTTTAGTAATAAATCAACTGTATGAATTCAAATATGCTATATAAACATTTCATTTCATCAAATTTGTTATTTTTGTCAACAAATTAACATTCAAATGTGTTATAAATAAAAAAAACAATTTATTATATTTTTAATATTAGGCTGTTTGGCGGTTTCCTTCGACCACCTTCGCGCGCATAGCTGTATGTCACCGTGCGATTACAGTAATCCACGCGCCATTTTTCACAAATGCAATGTTTATCTAAAATGTGTGTATGTTTTTTTCCTCACAAGTGTGTTGAAAAACGTCGTATAACACGCGTGAGCATTGATTATTATACTCTCGGCTCCATTACGCCTCGCCTTCGGCTCGGGCTGCAATCCAGCCTCGAGTGTTATAGTCAATTTAGCTCACTTGTATCATAATGTACTATTATTGTACACCATGAAAATAGTAGTAAACAAGCAAAATGTATAAATACAATGTATAAGTGCTGTTATGCATTTAATCTATTACATTATAGTATAGCGCAAGCGGAGCAAAATCTAGCCTCTATGATAATAACAACGTCTGTGGTTTAGTGGTTTGAGTGTCGGGCTACTGATCACGAGGTCGTGGGTTCATTCCCACAAGACACAAATATTAATGTGATGAGCATAATTGTTGGTGTTGGTATGGGTGTTTCCTATGTATTATAAGTATGTATTTACAAAAAAAAAGTATATCAGTATTATATCCATTGTCTAGTACCCATAGTACTGCTTAATTTCGGACTAGACAGTGGTTCCCAAATTTATTTTGTCTACTCGAAAGTCGAGCGTTCAGTCGGTGTCTAAGAGTCCTCCTAGCTAGATGAAATTACAAATCGCCCCCCCAAGCTTTTACACAACGCCCCCATTTTTTTTGTGGGTCTCTTACCTGGTAGGTAGGTTTAGGCCTGCAGCAGCCACAAGGGGGCGTTATCGCCCACTTTGGGAATGGCTGGACTAGATGGTGCTGAGTAAAATGTCCCAAAATATTTATTTAATAAAACAAAGTTTAACCAGATTCAACTTTGTTTTATTGTAATGTGTAGTGATCGCGACAACCTAAGAAATTATGATATTTATATATTTACTAGCTTTTACCCGCGGCTCCGCTCGCGTTAAATTCTGCTAACCCACGTCAGTCCAGTCCAGTCCAGTCCAGTCCACTGCCCCACTGTCCCACTGCCCCACTGTCCCACTGTCCCACTGTCCCTCTGCCCCACTGTCCCACTGGACCGCTGCCCTTCTGCCCCACTTCCCCACTGTCCCACTGCCCCACTGTCCCACAGCCCCACTGTCCCACATCCCCACTGCCCCACTGCCTCACGGCCCCACTGCCCTAACTGCCCCATTGCCCCGACTGCCCCACTGCCCCAACTGCCCCACTGCCCCACTGTCCAACTGCCCCACTGTCCAACTGCCCCACTGTCCCACTGCCCCACTGTCCCACTGGCCCACTGCCCCACCGTCCCACTGACCCACCGTCCCACTGCCCCACTGTCCCACTGACCCACTGTCCACTGCCCCACTGACCCACTGCTCGACTGTACCACTGCCCCTCTGCCTCTCTGTCCCACCGTCCCACTGCCCCACCGTCCCACCGTCCCACTGTCCCACCGTCCCTCCTACCCACTGTCCTACTGTCCCACTGTCCCACTGCCCCACTTTCCCACTGCCCCACTGTCCCACTGCCCCACTGCCCCACCGCCCCACTGTCCCACTGTCTCTCTATCTCACTATATCACTATCGTCCCGACCCATGTCCCATGTCCTGTCCCATATCCCATCCTATGTCCAGTTCTATGTCTCGTCCCATGTGCCGTCCCACTGTCCTGTCCCATGTGCCGTCTCATGTCCCGTCCCATTTCCCGTCCCATGTTCCGTCCCCTGTCCCGTCCCCAGTCCCGTCCCCTGTCCCGTCCCCAGTCCCATCCCCTGCCCACTCCACTCCACTCCATCGTACATTACTATCCGCTCGTGCAAATGCATAGAAGCTTCGATCTGTCGGGTGAGTACGCAACCCACGAATTAATTTTTTTCTTTTTTTCTTTCTTTCTTTCTCAAAACTTTCTTTGATATAAACCTCACGGAGCCCGAGACCTTTCCAACGAATGCAAAACCGTGGAAATCGGTTCGTGCTTTCTGGAGTTATAGCGTCAGGAAGGAAAACCCGACTTATTTTTATATAGTAGAGATGATATAAGTTGTGGGAAGAAAAATTCGTTCACGAGCCCGATCCGAACCCACCGATTCAATACACCAGTCGCTAAGCTACCATGAACTCTGCTTTAATTTCTACATTGAATCCGTCTTAGGGTGACGGCAGTAACATTTTACCAAGATACATTGTATTCCTCGACAAACTTGATTAACTTTGTAGATAATGCAATATCGTTAATCGTATAGATGTACCCTAATTTTATTTATTTATTTATTATCTAAAGTATTCTAGGTATGGCTCCACTTATAAACAATAAAATACCTGATGCCATAAAATGTCTAAATGTGATCCAGTTGAAAAAACAAATGAAATTACTGTTAGTTGAATTTTTTTATTAATCAATAGAATAAATTTTAAATATTTATTTATTTATAATAATTAAGTAATTTTACTAGCTCATTGAATCAAATTTCTCATCTAGATTTTAAATATACATTTGTATGCCTTCTAGCATAATATAGTGGACTCTTCATTGTATTTAATAACTTCCTATTTTTTTTTGTGCCTATGTACAGTCAACAAATCGGAATCATGACCCACTCAGCTGATAATTCGTTAGAAATCGTCAAAACAGTAAGGTTTTCTTCTATGCTGCACTTAGGACATTTTGAATATTACAGAAACTGCATTAAAACGGGTCAGTGGTCTGTGCCATTTTGAGTTTTGTTATCAATGCAATAGATTTATAATTGGATTGGAAATTATGTTTTTGATAAAGCAGGAATTATGTTTTGAATTTCGAATTAGCTGTCGTTTCACGTGGTTTTCCTACAAACAACTATATTTTTTAAGAAACCTATACTAACTTTTTCGATTACAGACCATTAATAAAATAAAAATAAAAATTAAGAAATAATAAAATGTCAAGTATGAAAAGGTGTCAAACAATACTCTTAACAGCTAAGTATGTGGAACCTCGGACGAATAAAAAGGCAGACGGAATCTCGTTATTCAATAAGTGAAGCATCCATAGCAAGCCGGCTCGCTTAAAAGTATGGCACGCACACATTCACATCCATAGTATGCCAAAAAGCCGCGATTACGCAAAACATCTAGTGTTACGGTAGTCATTGTTGTAGCGTCATAAATAAAATAACAGTATAAATCTGATGTGTTAAAATGCTTTCGAAATTCAATACTCAGTATATTTATTGCAATTATAGTGGGTTCAAGAAAAAATTAAGTGCTTCAGTCTTTGTTTAGCGAGATTCCGTCCGCCTTTTTTAATCCTCCGGGTGTGGAACATACATTTAATTTATAATATCCTCTGTACCATATTTCACGCAATAAATTATAAATAAATAAATAACAATATTTGGAGTTAAACGTCAAGAATAAAATTTAGAAAAATAATTTTATTGGTAAACTAGCTGTAACTGTCAATAGCTAACAAAATTGATAACAAGTCAGTTGCCAGGGAAATATCTGTTTAAGCGAAATTCAACCCAATTGTATTAGAATGTCTGTAGCATATTAAGCTTATCGTGGGTCATGATTCCGATTTGTTGACTGACATATGTCGGTATACCAACAGCAATACCGGTTCTTATAATGTATGCCCAAAAGAGGTACACACAAAATTCACAGAGACAGCAAGTACAATTTTTTTTATTGTTATTATTCTATTATTTTAACGCATTAACGCAAGCAAAGCGAAATCTAAAGATGTAAATTGTTTGCCTTTCTGCACATAAAAGTAAAAAATATTCTAAGTAATAGATTTTATTATCTCGTCCGTCCAATTTCTTTCACTGTTTTAGCTGAAGCATTATCAAGAATTTCTCGCAAACGAAATATTTATGCAAACACAGACAAATGCTTACATTAGGTACATAAATGTGAGTAAAACCTTCCTCACAAGGACGGTGGAATTTTGGGTCAGTTCTAAGTATGTCGTAATATATATTATGTTGTATATAGCTGTAGGGGAGACCCATGTCCCATGTTTAGAGGAGGACGTGCTGTTTTACTTACAAAGGTAATAAAGGCACAATATATTAATTTTACCTTATTCTAATACGTTACTTGTAACATTGTACTTTTCCACTTTATTTTTTCCATTATATTATTATACTAGCTGTGCCCGCGACTCCGTCCGCGTGGATCAAAAAAAAAAAAAAAAAAAAAAAACATCGTGTCATAATTATGAACACAATATCTTCAGACATATACATATAAGCGCCTACACAGACGATTACACTATTTACCGACCATACTATATTTTTGTTTTTACAACCAACCGGCTAAGGTGATGGAATTTCATGGAATTAGCCCTAAACTCCCTCATTCTGAGAAGACGCTCGTGCCCAGCAGTGGGAAGTAATTGGGCTGATAATGTTATTCTATAACACTAACCACATCTCTTCTTATGCTGAGAAGAGGCCCGTGTCCAGCAGTGGGACTGTAATGGGCTGGTAATGTTATGTTATTCTAGAATACTAATAATATCCAGTTCATTAACTCTTCTCATTTTGAGAAGAGGGCCATACCCAGTAGTGGGACAGTAATGGGTTGACTACGTTATGTTATTCTATATTTTCTAGTTTCTTAACTCTTCTCGTTCCGAGAAGAGGTCCGTGCCCAGCGGTGGGGCAGTAGGTAATAAGCTGATTATGTTATGATAATCTATTACACTAACAATATCCAGTTCCTTAACTCTTCTCATTCCAAGAAGAGGGCCATGCCCAGCAGCGGGACAGTGATGGGCTATGTTATGTTATTCTATATTTTCTATAATACTAATAGAATCCAGTTGTATTTTTAGGAACCTGCAACCTGCATCCAACCAACAATCATGACCTCTACTTTGTATGCAACTTAATAGAATAGAGGGGTCAAGCTGTATCGCTGGATCTACTCAACCGATTCAGATAAAACATACCCTATATTTTAAGTTAGACTAATACCAATACAAATGCTAAGTTTCATTACGATCCGTTCAGCCGTTTTCACGTGATGAGGTAACAAACAGACAGACAGACAGACAGACAGACATAAATTTTTTAAACGATTGATTCGTGTTCTATAGCTTATTTCTAATCCCCCTAGCCGGTTTTCGCGAAAAAAAACTCAATGTACAGACTTTTCGACCTTTACAGTTTTATTATAGTATAGAAGATAGATTGTATGCTATAAGTAGAGCTAATTTTTTTTTTCTTTTATCCCAGTTCCTACTATACAACGGGTATCAGAAATGTGTTGTCATATTTGAAGAGCTTATTTGGGGCATAGCATAGAACAACTTTTACTGTGGGACCAACCCTGAAATCGCGAAAATAATATCAGCTGTTCCATACTAAATCATCGATGTCGCACGACAAAATGTAAGGATCAGCCGATTTTTTTTTCGCGATTTCAGGGTTGGTCCCATAGTAAAAGTTGTTCGATAGCATCCCCTGAAGAAGCTCTTCAAATATGACCACGCATTTCTGATACACGTTGATCCTACTAGAAATCGCTGATCGCGATAAGGCCGCCATTTGTACAATAGTTTAAATGCATATTCAATGTAATGTTTTTAGGTGTACAATAAAGCATATATAAATAAATATCCCAAATATTATAAATGCGAAAGTTTGTGAAGATGTCTGGATGTTTGTCACTCAATCACGCTGTAAGGGTTGAACGGATTTGGATGAAATTTGGCATACATATAGGACATAGATTGGATTAACATACCAGGCCCCTCAGAAAGTATTGCGAAAAAAAGTTTTTATATATGGGAGACTGGCCAGTTATAATGTTTTTCGAAAATATGATTATTTATAAGTAAAAATAAGTAAGTTCCAATTTCAAAATTTCCCTCCACATTTTTTGCGAGTTAATTCAAAGTATTGTGTCTCACTGAAATATGGATCTGCGCCGGGAACATTTTAGAGCTATGATTTTATACGATTTCAAGTGTCGCCTGAAACCGGATGAATCGTACGATAGACTTCAAATGGCATTCATGGATGAAGGCCCTTCCAAGGCAACCGTGTATCGTTGGTATAACGAATTCAAGCGCGGTCGACCAACTTTGGGGGATGACGAAAGAAGCGGTCGCCCTTTGACGGCTGTTACCGAAGAAAACGTGCTAGCAGTGAAAAATTTAATCCAAGACAATAGGCGAATTACATATCAGGAGATTCAACACATATTGAAGATTGGATCGGAAAGCGTTCACGAGATTCTACACAGCCATCTTCGCGTGAGGAGGATAGTATCACGCTGGGTGCCGCACAACCTCACCGATGCTCAGAAGCAGGCCCGGGTGGAATGGTGCCGTGATATGCTTAACAAATTTGAAGCAGGCTCGTCTCGGCGTGTTTACGACATCGTTACAGGTGATGAGTCCTGGATTTATCAATACGACCCAGAAACCAAGCGCCAGTCGACTGTTTGGGTGTTTCAAAATGAGCCAACGCCTACCAAAGTGAAGCGATCTAGAAGCGGGGGTAAGATTTTGATCGCTAGCTTTTTTAATTTGACTGGCCACTTGGTATCAATTCCCTTACGGGATCAAAGAAGCATTAATGCCGAATGGTATACTACCAAATGTTTGCCAGAAGTTTTCTCTGTTATAAGCAACAAGCGACCAAACACAGGGCTCCGCGGGCTACTGCTCCACCACGACAATGCACCTGCGCACACCGCACTCAAAACGAGGGACTTCCTAGACAGCACGCCAGTCAAACTCCTGGGTCACCCTCCTTACAGCCCTGATCTAGCACCGTGTGACTTCTTTTTATTCCCAAAAATAAAAAATCAGCTCAAAGGGATACAATTTTCGTCGCCGGAAGATGCGCTGGCTGCGTTCGAGCAGGCTGTAAACGAGGTGTCTGCGGCGGACTGGAAAAAGTGTTTTGAAAACTGGTTTAGGCGCATGAATCTTTGTATAGAGGCTGGTGGAAAGTACTTTGAAAAGATTTGATAAAAATATATGTACGTATAGAACAATTTTTTTTAGTTTCGCAAAACTTTCTGAGTGTCCCACGTATAAACACTTTTTACCTCGGGTAGATGAACAGTTCCCAAAGGATGCGCGATAAACGACAAATACGCGGGCGAAGTCGCAGGCATAGGCTAGTTATTAACAAAAAATATTATAATATTATTATTATATTATTATATAATAATAATATAATATAAAATATCTCGTCAATAGCTAAACTAAAATGAAAAAAAGACAATCGGTTGACAAACAGAGGCGAAAATGGTACTGAACCGTTTTTTCTTTGCCTATTTATACCTATATGTATAGGTGCAGAAGTTCAGAATCCAAGAATCAAATAATTTTCCGCATTGAAAAAAATGTACGCATGGCTGTAGTTAGTTATGTTGGTTGGTTCTTCTTACGCTCAGCAAGGGATTGACCGACGTGATTTTTTGTATAGAGATAGGTTTTGGGCTATATTTTATACCGAGAGCAGCACGGTTCCTGCGGAAAAAAACCACGAGAGCGAAACCGTAGGTAAAAATTAGTAATATTATACTTTTCTCCCACTTGCTCGGAAATTGGTTCATTGTTAAAGAAAAACATCAATCGGCTCTTTTCTGTACGCAACGAAATATCACGCCAGCAAATTCCAACACGACAATAATAGAAATTGCTGGACAGTTTTTTTTTTTAATTTTACTAGAGAAGTTTTCAAGTACACGCTTACATAAATTAGGTGTTTTAACTTTTAATGTACATCATCATCATCATTTCAGCCGAAAGACGTCCACTGCTGGACATAGGCCTCCCCCAAGCATCGCCACAGCGACCGGTCCTGCGCCTTCCGCATCCAGCGGATTCCCGCGACCTTCACCAGATAAAGATAAAGATATATTTATTTGCAAAAACATGTGTAGGTTGAGATGCTTATTATAGATATAAATCATGGTTTGGATCAACATGTTTGACCATGACTGGTGTACAAATATAAAAAAACATAAAATTAGTAATTGACAAAATTTATATAATAAGTCAATAGTGTTAAGTCAATAGTATTTCATAGCAATATAATTAATGAACAAAATAAAATTCAAGTATAATAAAAACTTTTTAACAAAAAATAAAACCGACTTCAAAAACCTTAACTAAAAAGTAAAAAATAATCCTTGTATGTATTTCAAAATCTTAACATAAACCAAAATTTTGAAGGTGGCGCGTGACTGCCCCTTTGCGTAATGTAAATATAATGTACTGTCGAGCGCTTATCTATAGTAAAAAACAGTTTATGCGAACATACATGAAAAAAACACGCGCCGCCTTCAACATTTTGGTTTATGTTAAGATTTTGAAATACATACAAGGATTATTTTTTACTTCTTAGTTAAGGTTTTTGAAGTCGGTTTTATTTTTTGTTAAAAAGTTTTTATTTCATACTTTTTAGTTGATAATTCACAGAAAAACGAAACTATTAGTAGATCATCTAGGTAAGCGTAGCTAAATTAAACTGATTTATTGAAGCTGGTTAAAAAACTACTCGACCTAAGTCAATAAAATTTATATGGGACCACCTCGCGGACTTCCTCTACCAAATAAAAAAACAACCACGCAAATCGCCCCAGAAATCTCGGAGTAATCGGTGTACATACATTTTTTGAAGTCGGTTAAAAAGTAATAATAATAATAGTTTACGTTTGTCCATAAATTAAAAAACTTTTTAACAAAAAATAAAACCGACTTCAAAAACCTTAACTAAAAAGTAAAAAAATAATCATTGTATGTATTTTAAAATCTTAACTTAAACAACATTTTTAAGGCGGCGCGTGGTTGACCCTTTGCGTCATGTAATGTACAGTCCAGCGCAATATCTATAGTAAAAACAGTTTATGTGAACGTACATGAAAATCACGCGCCGCCTTCAAAATGTTGTTTAAGTTAAGATTTTAAAATACATACAATGATTATTTTTTTACTTTTTAGTTAAGGTTTTTGAAGTCGGTTTTATTTTTTGTTAAAAAGTTTTTATTTCATACTTTTTAGTTGAGGGTTGATTCATAAATGTTTATATAACCAATTTGAGAATATATTTTTATTAACCTTTGCTATCCCACTGCTGGGCATAGGTCTCGCTCATGTTCTTCCAAACGTCCAATCACTATCGTGAAAAAAAAACACGCATATCGGCCAAGAATTCTCAGAATGAGGAACCAATGAGCAGATCATCTAGATACGTAAAGCTAAAATAAACTGATTTATTGAAGCTGGTTAAAAAACTACTTAACCTAAGTCAATAAAATTTATATGGGACCACCGCGCGGACTTTCTCTACCAAATAAAAAAACAACCACGTAAATCGGCCCACAAATCTCGGAGTAATCGGTGTACATACATGAAAAAAAAAAAAAAAAAAAAAAAAAAAAAAAAAAAAAACCCGCGGAATACATAACCTCCTCCTTTTTTTGAAGTCGGTTAAAAATGAGTGAATTTGTTACATTTATAGAGTTTTGTCATTTAGGAAACCATCAATATTGTAATAACTGTTATTGGTCAAAATGCTTTTTAGTGTTTTCTTAAATAGATCTTTATTCAATTGTTTGACCAGCTGCCGAATTGCGTAACTCACTCGCGATCGCAATCATCTGGATTTCAATGTTCATTGCTCTGTGTGTTTTGACAATCCGTCATATTGACAACTACGTACCACGCTATCTACGAATAAAGACTACAGGAATCGTTCCAGTAGCTTCTTAAATCGTAGCACGCAATGAATATTGCTGTAATTTCAAAATGAAAGCTGATGTCAATGTGAATGCATTACACAATTACCCCACAGGTACATAATATTTATTATTTTAAAGGATAAATTCAATTTTTTTTAAAGTTTGAAAATAGAACAAGAAACGCGCGCGTACGAATTGGTGCGAATCAAAATTAGATACTGTTGAATTAATTTTTGTATTATTTCCTCGCAATTAAAAGAAAAGTACTATACAAGTCTCGGCCAAAATAGCAATTAACTGCCTCGTTTCGTTAAAAAAGACTCGGCTGGCGCCTCATCCTTTTAAGATCACTTCGGAAGTACACGGCTTCGCCTCGTACTTCCAATATTACTCGTCCGTCAATTGCTTTATTTCAGGCTTCGACATTAATGTACTATTGTAGGCGCTATCTGCCTTAATGGGTGTGTAAATACATGTAAAATGTTGACGGCTTACTTTCAACGTACGTGTTCAAGTACTTTTTCCGAAGCATTTGACGTTTTTTATAGAATAAGCGAGGAACATGAAAGACCACCTGATGCCGGTCGTAAAATTTTAAGGGAATCGTTTATATGACGAAGTTCTTGTTATCTATGTTTATGAGTTCATGGGCCCAGTATAACATGACACGTGGAAAAATGGGGAACTACATTTGAATGTACTGAATTTGACGCTTGCTACTACAAGTAGCGCGGCCACAAAGTCTCTAGTTATGTTGGCTACGCTGTAGTTCTTTGTAACGCCCTTGAGAAATCGACTACTGTTTTTTTTTGAGTGAGACTATGAATATTGTTTATAAGGAAAATATTTTTATGATAATAATATTCTTCGAGGAAAACTTTTTCTCGTAAGTTATTTCTGTTAAAATATTGTAGACTGCCAACAGGCAAGATATTTTTTTTAAATAATAAATTAGGTAAGCATCTTGTCAGGTTTGTGAATCTCCACGAATTTTACAATTCTTTGTTTTAATGGCCATCAACATTACCCGTTTTTGTTTGGTTTCTTATAAACATACAAAGGTGATGTTAATATTCTGCTTAGTTGTTTTGACATGAAGTAAATAAGGAAGGAAAACTGTAATTATTACTATATTAGGTACCTAATATTATAATTATTATACTGATATTTCGTCTTATCAGAATAATAATAATACATTTATATACAACGTTACTTTTTGTTAGGGGCTCGTGGCTATGTAGCAAGCGTGTGGATTGTACGATTTTCAAGGTCAGTCTGTGGATGGGTGACCGTTTCGTTACACATCGAGACCCCTTCGTGCCTCGGAGAGCACGTAAAGCCGTCGGTCCTGCGCCTGATCTCTCAGGTCGTGTCGAATTGCCGTCCCATCGGATTATGAGAGTGAGGGAATAGAGAGTGCACCTGTGTTTGCGCACACACTTGTGCACTATAATATGTCCCGCGCAGATGGCTATTCTCCGTTGAGATTGGCCGCCGTGACCGAAATTCGGCCGGGAGGACATTATTATTACTTTTTGTTTACGCAATTTGAGAAACTTGTTTGTTCTAAATCACGAGGAGAATCGATTGGAATGTTTTTTTTCAAAATCACAAAACTACATGCTTTTAGAGTCATTGAAGTTCCCCAGTTGTAAGCGGAAAAAGTGGAGAATGTCATGCAGGGACTACCTGATGCACGGAAAAGAATCGAGAAGAACTTCCTGGAACTTAAGGACCTATTCACGATCCGCTGATGTAGGTACTGAATGTAACCATAATAACTAAATTGAGTTTCAAAATATGTTTGGTTAAAATGTAACATGGTATAAAAACTGTTCAAATCGTTTTTTTTTTTTTCCTGATTATTCTGAACCAACTAGTTTCTCAAATTGCGTAAATAAAAATTAACGTTGTATTTTTACGACCCACGTTAACATAGGCCAAATATTCTTATTTTTACCGACTTCTTGTATAATATCCACAGATATAGTAAAAAATATAGACTATAATATCCACAGACATAGTAAATTGCGTAAATAAAAATATAGACTAAGTGCTGCGAACAACCATAGTGAAGCCAACAAAAACCATGCTCCTTCATGTACAACCAGTGCTCACGCACACACATGCAAATTAAACCGTGCTCACCCCTCTCAGTTCACATGTCGCGGCATCTTCCAGTAAGCATCGCGAAAATCCACAGACATAGTAAAAAATATAAACTATAATATCCACAGACATAGTAAATTGCGTAAATAAAAATATAGACTAAGTGCTGCGAACAACCATATTGAAGCCAACAAAAACCGTGCTCCTTCATGTACAACCAGTGCACACGCACACACATGCACATTAAACCGTGCTCACCCCTCTCAGTTCACATGTCGCGGCATCTTCCAGTAAGCATCGCGAAAACAAATATCCTTCAGGTGCATGGTGTGGACGTGAGCACTGGTTGTACATGAAGGAGCACGGATTGTGTTGGCTTTACTATGGTTGTTCGCAGAACTTAGTCTATATTTTTTACTATGTCTGTGATAATATGAAAGAAATAAAACATTACCGAGGAATAACCTTTTCGAGGAAAATAAGGCAACAAAAATAGAAGATTCTAATAGACCACAATCTTGTTTAAATTGATAGCATCTATTTATTGAGAAAAACGTCTCTAAAATCTATATACTATAATAAAACTGTAAAGGTCAAAAAGTCTGTACATTGAGTTTTTTTTCGCGAAAACCGGCTAGGGGGACTAGAAATAAGCTATAGAACACGAATCCATCGTTTAAAAAATTTATGTCTGTCTGTCTGTCTGTCTGTCTGTCTGTCTGTCTGTCTGTCTGTCTGTCTGTCTGTCTGTCTGTTTGTTACCTCATCACGTGAAAACGGCTGAACGGATCGTAATGAAACTTAGCATTTGTATTGGTATTAGTCTAACTTAAAATATAGGGTATGTTTTATCAGAATCGGTTGAGTAGATCCTGCGATACAGCTTGACCCCTCTATTGTATTAAGTTGCATACAAAGTAGAGGTCATGATTGTTGGTTGGATGCAGGTTGCAGGTTCCTAAAAATACAACTGGATTCTATTAGTATTATAGAAAATATAGAATAACATAACATAGCCCATCACTGTCCCGCTGCTGGGCATGGCCCTCTTCTTGGAATGAGAAGAGTTAAGGAACTGGATATTGTTAGTGTAATAGATTATCATAACATAATCAGCTCATTACCTACTGCCCCACTGCTGGGCACGGACCTCTTCTCGGAACGAGAAGAGTTAAGAAACTAGAAAATATAGAATAACAACGTAGTCAACCCATTACTGTCCCACTACTGGGTATGGCCCTCTTCTCAAAATGAGAAGAGTTAATGAACTGGATATTATTAGTATTCTAGAATAACATAACATTACCAGCCCATTACAATCCCACTGCTGGACACGGGCCTCTTCTCACCATAAGAAGAGATGTGGTTAGTGTTATAGAATAACATAATCAGCCCAATTACTTCCCACTGCTGGGCACGAGCGTCTGCTCAGAATGAGGGAGTTTAGGGCTTCTTCTTCTTCTATCGTGTCGACATGAGCTACATAATGATAATAGCTCATCATTTCAGCTGAAAGACGTCCACTGCTGGACATAGGCCTCCCCCAAAAGAGGGGTATATGCCATAATCGCCACGCTTGGCAGGCGGGTTGGCGAATAATAGCTCATGCCGTGGGCAAAAGATTAGCCAGTCAGCAGGTTGGTAGCGGGGCTGACTGCCCAGGGTACGCCGGACGATTAATTAAATATTTTTAGTTTAGGGCTAACTCCATGAAATTCCATCACCTTAGCCGGTTGGTTGTAAAAACAAAATATAGTATGGTCGGTAAATAGTGTAATCGTCTGTGTAGGCACTTATATGTATATATTTGAAGATATTGTGTTCATAATTATGACACGATGTTATTTTCCGACATCCACGCGGACGGAGTCGCGGGCACAGCTAGTAAAATATAAAGCCTAATATCATGCGTTTAAGCATCAAAATGATTGACATTATCATCATCATCATCAACTGCCGGTAAACATCCATTAGGAAACATTATATCAATAGACCTTAGATGATAAACAAGACAACTTATGATGATATGTCTTCCTGAAGATTTAACAAAGACAACCAAATTGCGTTTCTAAGAACAGAAAATAGCATTAGCGCTGATAGTATCGAGCGAAGTTTACTAATTAATCCTACTAATATTATAAATATGAAAAATTATGAAGTAGTTTGTTACTCAATCCCAGATGGACCAAACAGGGATAAACATGTAGGCTACATAAATCGGGAAAATAAACAGTTCCCGAGAGATGCAAGATAACATCTTTCTGTGATAAGCCGAATTAAACGCGGGCGAAGCCGCGGCCATAGACTAATTTGACCTATTTATTCAATTATTCGCATTTGTAGTTATACAGCTTTCGTCCAAAATCATCAATATGGCATTGACATGACTTATCAACTTGGATCTACATGGATTATCAACTATATGATAGTTCCGGCAATGAGACACGATTGCCTTAGTTTTGTTCTGAGGACACAATATATGGATTTTGTCAAAAGTTGGACCAATGGGACCTAAAGTGTGGTTTGGGGATTGAGCACCCAAGCGTTAACTGTGTTACAACAGTTTTAATCAGAGAGTAGATCCTAACAACAGACTAAGATGATGACAAGAAGAAGAAGGAAACATGATTGACAACAAATTAAATGAGCTTCCTTATCCTTCGCTAAACGTAAAACAAAGCAAGAAACCGTATTATATACAAAACGTTTCCATCATTACCATTCCTTGCGCGTACAGCCTCAAATATCTTATTCGTAAGAAATGTTTGCAAGAAAATATGTCTAGTCAACGGAAACAAATATAATATGAGCGAAGATAGGAAAAGGAATTAGGTTAAGTGTCATTCCTTTCTG
This sequence comes from Asteroscopus sphinx, assembly GCA_949699075.1. Classification (NCBI taxonomy): domain Eukaryota; kingdom Metazoa; phylum Arthropoda; class Insecta; order Lepidoptera; family Noctuidae; genus Asteroscopus; species Asteroscopus sphinx. The sequence continues at coordinate 26,773,011 of OX453010.1, read as the reverse complement.
AGGAAGTAAGAAATCATATTAGGTTATAATAAGGTAATCGTATTTACCTTTCACGAAGGTAAGTAAATTTTTCCTGATGTTTCAGAATGGAATAATGGAGAGTGTGAAGCAAATGTAATTGATGAAGATGAGGGGACTGAACGAAGTGGATAAAACTCGTCTCCGTTTTCTGGAAGCCTAATCAAATGTCTGCTTAGTGCAAATCTTATGATAACTGTTGAGATTTGTTGTAAGTATGACTGTGTGTGTTTGTTGGAAGTGAAAGCTAAGATGACAGATTAAAGAGACGCGTGGGTAAATAAAACATATTCAGATAACCCCAAGAAAATCGGAATAACCACAGGAGGACGATGATGAATTCCGTTAGTTAATTTCAGAATAGATTCAATTTCAAAACTGACAATTAAGAAAGTGTCTAATGAAATTCTGAAGTGGAAACAAGGTCTAGTCATTTCTGACACTGTTACTACGAGGAACAAGATTAATGAGGCTTCTACTTGAAATATCGTCAAAATTATGTAAGGGTTTCTGGCTAAGATAGCCAGTCGGTATAAAATCAAACTTAAAAGAAAAGGAATTCCGGCACGGCTTCAAATGAGCACTCAACTCAGCCTATCGCAGTCCACTGCTGGACATAGGCCTCTCCCAAGTTGCGTCACAACGCTCGGTCCTCTGCCTTCCGCATCCAGTCCCCCCCAGCCACGTTCTTTAGGTCAAATGAGCAACCAACCGAAAAGGTGTCTTTTATCTTTATCTATAGATACCTTCTTTTTGGGAGAGGTCTACATCCATCTGACTACTGGAAACTTTTATGTTTTCTTCAATTTCGAAAACAATAATTATGAATTTCTTTCGTTAGTTCAACAATAGTATTAATAATTAAAACTCCAAATTAAGACATGAAGATGGAAAGTCTCATGTGATTATAATTTCACTAGCATCCGTACGTAGGTACGGTACGTTAACAGATTATCATCATCATCAGGCCATTATTGTTCCCCTACATGGCACTGGCCTCTTCTTAGAATGAGAGAAGGCCTTAGTCAACTATGCTGGCCTACTGCGGGATGGCAGACTACATACACCATCGAGAACTGTATGGAGCACTCTCAGGTGTACAGGTTTCCTCACGATGTTTTCCTTTACCGTTAAAGCAAGATGATAATCAAATTTATGATCCGCACAAAATCTATACAGACAGAGATGCGGGCCAGGTACGAACTCAGACCAATGGAAGGCAAGCGTTTAATTGCTAGACTATTATTGCTCATCGCTCTTTAACAGATCAATAACACCAGGTACCTATACCGAAAAAAACACTAAGAAGATTGAAAAACCCTTTCACAACCAACTTTCTGAATAACGCAGGCTATAAATCAGATCAAGATGAAATGTAACCAATGGGGAGAGAGGCTTATTATGGGAGTATAAATAATGGGAAATATTCCCATGTGATCGGAAATCTATGAGCTTTTGTATTGCTTTCGTTCAGGGGTAAATAATGGCTAGTGTTAAGGTCAGTGCGTAGAGTATTGAGGCCATTCTATGTAAGTGAATTAAGTTATTTTGTGCTTAATATCTTAAGGTTGGTAATGTACAATAAGTCTAAAAGTAAAGCATATTAATTATCTATAATGATTTCTACTATGAATAGTTCTAGTTTCTACTGGTTTCATAATAATTATTACGCCGGCTGGTATTGGTTGGTTGCATCAAATCAGCTGGCAAAAATTCACAGACGTGATAGCTATCGATAACTAATGACAATAAACCAAGAAAAAATTAAATTTATAGAACTCATCATTTCAAGTCTGCTGATCAGGGGATCAACAGTCACGGGACGCGTAACCTTGTGAAACATAGTATTAAAAAATCCTTTAACATAACAATTGTTTTTAAACACGTAAAAAATACGTAAGCAGTTTGCGCGTCGCACGATCGTTGACCCTGTGATCAGCCATAGTTGCAATTATGCAAAAAATCATATTTTTCCTTGATTTAATAGCATTACATGTCGATACCCATCACGTCTATGAAATTTGGCGACTAATTAAAAACGTTGTATTCTGTAAACAGTTATCGTAAATATGCTATATAATAACTGAAGGGTTATCAAGCGAAGTGGAAACAAGTTAAGAATAAAACCGGCCAAGTGTGAGTCAGACTACCGTCACGGGACAACTTCAGTGGGTCTTCTGGGAATACACGAATTATCAGAATATTTGTTTTATTTTTGCTCAAAAAATGCAAAATAATTGTTATCCATAAACAGGTAACAACAGTGACCGATAACAGTGATAAGCTCTCCCCCCCCCTATCACATTGCACAATGAAAACTAATATCGTAATCGACAAACTATAGGCGAACCGAACTACGCCTCTATGCGAATTCAGGCCATAATATTACGATGGTAACAATTAAACGTGTGCTGTGTATTTTGAGGGGCTAGTAGCTAATGACGTGGATTGGAAAATCTGTAAGGTTAAGCTATGCTGGCCGCGGTCAGTCTATGGGTGGGTAACCGTGAAAATCTAGTCTTACGTTAACAGAAAACTTTGTACCCCTTTTTAAGCATATTGCGCGCACAGAGGATTGTGAGATTTGGCATGGTTTGTCATAACTTGTTTGTGAATGCACCGGCTGGAAGGTCTTCTAAAACTGTCTCGCAGTAAACTTGAATAAATACTGGGTGTAAGGGGAACGCTTCCGAAAACGAAGATAGGTGATAGTGCTGGTGATTACTGATACGAAACCACGAAAAAAAAATGAGATTCTTTTTTTAGATTTTTTCATATATATTTTTTTTGCATTTTTATACATAAGCAGCTTTAGGAAGTTAAATAAAACTCATACATAATGAAAAATGCAAAAAAAAGAAAAAATATAAAAAAAGAATCGCATTTTTTTTCGTGGTTTCGTATCAGTAATCACCAGCACTATCACCTATCTTCGTTTTCGGAAGCGTTTCCCTGACACCCAGTATATAAAAGTTTACGATAAGACGACGACCTCTGTGGTCTAGTGGTTCGAGTGTCGGACTGCTGATTACGAGGTCGTGGGTTCGATTCCCACAGGACACAAATATTTGTGTGATGAACATGTGTTTGTGTTGGTCTGGATGTTTCTTATGTTTTATAAGTACCTATGTATTTACAAAAAAAAAATATAGAAATATTATATCCATTGTCTAGTACCCATAGCACAAGCTCTGCTTAGTTTGGGACTAGATGGTGTTGTGTAAAAATGTCCCAAAAAGTATTTATTTATTTAGTATTTATTCGTTACTCTCATCTTAAAAATAATGATGCTAACGTTTATAACTCCGATTACGATTTTGGAAACCCAAGTTATATCACTGCTATCAAGCAATAAGCCAAGAATTGAAACAGTTAGAAATTTCAGTGTTAAAAAATCTCAAAAAGGAACGACACAAAACACGTCTTAAAAACACAACGTTATTTTTTAACCGACGAAAAAAGGAGGAGGTTCTCAATCGACGCGTATATTTTTTTTTTTATTTTTTTTTTATGTATGACCACGCGTAACTTTTTACAGAGTGGTCTGATTTTGATGATTCTTTTTTTAATGGATAGGGTATATCTCGAAGTTGGTCCCATTTAAATTTCAAAATCAAAATCCACCCCTAAGGGTAGTAAAACGTCGAGTGTTTGTTCACCCACTGAATTCTTACCTGCTAACTGATTCTGTTGAAACTTGACACACATAAATATAGTTCTAGACACTTCGACATAATGGAGACCTGGAGTTAGTTTTTAACCACAAAAAAATTAAAAATAAATCTTTTTAACAAAAAATTTAAACGAAAAAACAGAAACTGAAAAGCGAAAAATAACTAATTATGAGTCGGCGCCAAACAACCAATCAACGAAGATCATTAAATTACTTTAAATAAATAATAAAAACAAGGTCACATCAAATACAACGTGAAATTTTCAACGATAAACAATTACTTTCCAAAAATGCGTTCTCCGCTCGGCCACTTACAACTTGCACGCACTTTGCTTGTTAAAAGTTCGTTTGGCGCCGACTCATAATTAGTTATTTTTCGCTTTTTAGTTTCTATTTTCATCGGTTCAATTTTTTGTTAAAAAGATTGATTTTTTTGTACAATGCAAACCTCACACACCAAAATGATTTGCATTAGAGCTATTAGCTTTCTGAGAATTTATTTCTTTCTAAATCACAAAATTACACGCTTTTACAGTTACTATTATGTCTTCAGTAGGTAGCGGAGAATGGAGTTGGCGGAGCTCCTCTATTTTGTGCAGAGGATGGCCACCGTGTGGTTTTAGTCGGTAAGAGTCCGACACACCCCTCCGCCGTCCCCAGACGGAGGGTATCCATGAGGATATCATGTGTTCTATATAAGTCATATATGTTGCTATCTTCTTTTGTGTACAATAAAGAGTATTTGTATTGTATTGTAGCGGAGAATATGAAGAATGTCGTGCAGGGACTACCTGATGCATGGAAACTAATCCAGCAAAACTTCCAGGACCTTAAGGACCTTATATTCACGAACAGATGACGCACTAAATTTAACCATTATAACCAAATTGAGTTTTAAAATATTTTTTTGGATTAAATGTAACATGGTATAAAAACTACTCCAATCTATTATACTATACACGGTGAAGTTTCGTTGGTATTGGAAAAAAAAAAAAAAAAAAAAAAACATTTATTCAGGACCTAAACATTTTTATACATTGTATAAACGGAAACGAAAAGGGCTCATTGTACTCATCATCATGAAAAACTTTTACCATGGAACCAACACTGAAAACACGAAAAAAGAATCAGCTGTACACAAATGTAGGGATTAGCTGATATTTTTGTCGCAATTTCAGGGTTGGTCCCATGGTAAAAGTTGTTCATAATGATGAGTACAATGACCCTTCTTCGTTTCCAAAACCAATAAAAATTCACCGTGAACACTTTCAGATTTGCACTATACTAAAAATAACTTTGTAAATAAATAAGTAAGAGCTCTTAAATTATTTCAATAAGTGCACTTCAAGAAACCATGTTTAGCAACGTGTAGCAACAACTGATACACAAAATCGAGGTCACGAAACATGTGCGTCCAATGACGTCAGTACACCAGAGTACATAATATAATACACACAAGAAGGACGACGTAAACAGGAATATACTTATTAAAACGTAATTGGCTATATAAAACAATAACCGCAAGTAATGAGTTGCAAACTAGCATTTAAGTTTTGGTGAAGACAATTGAATTTGACGATTTATTGATTTTAGTAGGAGTAGAGCTCTTTTGTGAAAGAGCTCGTCCGGGGAAGTACTAACACCGTACCTACTTCTGCCGCCAAACAGTGAAATTACATTCATATGAGACTTTCCATCTTCATGTCTCACTTTGGCGAACTGACTTGCGGTACCAGGTGGTATTGAAGTTGCAATGGGTAAAGGTAACCGGCCTTTTGCTCGTTTCGCCATCCTATACTATAAAAAATAAAAAAAACACAAAAATAAAGTGACGTAGATGCAATCCTACTTCCTACTTATAATACAACATGCGGTCCGTCCCGGCTTCGCACAGGCGGAGATGAGAATATAGCCTATAATACTCAGGGTGAATGTAGCTTTCTAATGGTGACAAAAAATTTGAAATCGGCACAGTAGTTTTTGAGTTTATTCATTACAAACATACACACAAAAATACAAATCTTTAAAATATTAGTGTAGAGAAAGAAAGAAACAAAAAATATTTATATGCTTCAAAAGTGACGAAAGAAGAACAGATAGAAAGTAGATATGAAATTAACACTTGCTCAATTCATAAATTGTGCCTAATATTAGTTAAGTATTACTTTACGCTCACCTCAGATTCCCAGTTTTGTGTATAGCATACAAAAATACCCATTCATGATAATCTTATACGATGAGAAACAAAAATTGCTATCACCGTGCGAAATCTTTTCGTTGAGCTACACAGTTTATTTGTTTAAGAAACTATGCTTAGATGTGGGAGAAACTTTTAGGTTTTACTACTTTTGATATAGGTAATTCTATTTTCAAAAATGTGGCGATTGATTGAAGAGGAATGACGTAGTGGCGAAATAAATCAGGTTGAATTTTCCATAATTCCGTTTTTTTGCTACACGTGAAACAAATAAATTAGTTTGGTGTGATGAATTGAAGTCGAACTTCAAGGCTAGTAGATTGTTCGTCATTTCATAGATAAGCGTCAATGAACTTGAGCATCTCTGTCTCTATCTCTCCCGTCTCCCGTCCTTATGTCTGTCTGCTACCCCTCGCCCACGTACAATATAGTAAAATTATTTACTTTTAATATAATTCTTTGACTTAAAAAAAAGTTTTATATTAAAAGATAGTCATTTAAATTGTCTATAAAATTATGAAGGATTCATAAAAATACGCTCCATAATTATTTTGCGATTCTCGTTTTTATATCCGCGTAAAAAATCACTTGAAAAATTAATTACAGTACCTATCTATACTATAATAAAACTGTAAAGGTCGAAAAGTCTGTACATTGAGTTTTTTTTCGCGAAAACCGGCTAGGGGGACTAGAAATAAGCTATAGAACACGAATCAATCGTTTAAAAAAATTATGTCTGTCTGTCTGTCTGTCTGTCTGTTTGTTACCTCATCACGTGAAAACGGCTAAACGGATCGTAATGAAACTTAGCATTTGTATTGGTATTAGTCTAACTTAAAATATAGGGTATGTTTTATCTGAAACGGTTGAGTAGATCCAGCGATACAGCTTGACCCCTCTATTGTATTAAGTTGCATATAAAGTAGAGGTCATGATTGTTGGTTGGATGCAGGTTGCAGGTTCCTAAAAATACAACTGGATTATATTAGTATTATAGAAAATATAGAATAACATAACATAGCCCATCACTGTCCCGCTGCTGGGCATGGCCCTCTTCTTGGAATGAGAAGAGTTAAGGAACTGGATATTGTTAGTGTAATAGATTATCATAACATAATCAGCTCATTACCTACTGCCCCACTGCTGGGCACGGACCTCTTCTCGGAACGAGAAGAGTTAAGAAACTAGAAAATATAGAATAACATAACGTAGTCAACCCATTACTATCCCACTACTGGGTATGGCCCTCTTCCCGCTGCTGGGCATGGCCCTCTTCTTGGAATGAGAAGAGTTAAGGAACTGGATATTGTTAGTGTAATGGATTATCATAACATAATCAGCTCATTACCTACTGCCCCACTGCTGGGCACGGACCTCTTCTCGGAACGAGAAGAGTTAAGAAACTAGAAAATATAGAATAACATAACGTAGTCAACCCATTACTGTCCCACTACTGGGTATGGCCCTCTTCTCAAAATGAGAAGAGTTAATGAACTGGATATTATTAGTATTCTAGAATAACATAACATTACCAGCCCATTACAGTCCCACTGCTGGGCACGAGCGTCTTCTCAAAATGAGGGAGTTTAGGGCTAATTCCATGAAATTCCATCACCTTAGCCGGTTGGTTGTAAAAACAAAATATAGTATGGTCGGTAAATAGTGTAATCGTCTGTGTAGGCGCTTATATGTATATATTTGAAGATATTGTGTTCATAATTATGACACGATGTTATTTTCCAACATCCACGCGGACAGAGTCGCGGGCACAGCTAGTGTAATATATATCTATCTATAATATTCCCATACTATATTATTAATAAAAAAACGGGCAAAGTGCGAGTCGGACTCGCGCAGTAAGGGTTCCGTACCTCTCAACGACCTGATACCCCATAAAAACTGATTTAATTTACGAGAGTTTATCAAAAGACATCAACGCACATTACGCGAAATATGAATTTTTGCATGTCTTTCTTACGCAGGTACCACCACATAAGTCTATTTTTGTCTTATTTTTAGTATTTGTTGCTAAACTACATAATATGCACTATAATCTGACTAAGTTTGACGCTGGCATATATTACCGTTTTGAAGATAGAGCAGGAACAAAAACGTTGAAAAAAATGCATGTTTTTCGAGGTTTCTTGTATGGGGACCCCCTTTGTTTTTAGACTTTTTTTTGTTTTTAGTATTTGTCATGATACATCTTATAGCAACACATATTCTGAGAAAATTTCAACCGGTTACCTATTACCGTTCAAAAGATACAGCCCTGTGACAGACAGACGGACGGATGGACGGACGGACGGACGGACGGACGGACGGACGGACGGACAGCGTAGCGAGAGTAATAGGGTCCCGTTTGGCACCCTTCGGGTACGGAACCCTAAAAAAATATCTAGTTTAAAGTATATTTTTTTCAAATCGTTAACACTACTGGTTTAGACGTGACCTTCCGTTTAAAATAATTAAAAGCTTAGAGCTACAATGGTGTTGATTCTGTTGTTCATGAATTAAACATATTTTAAACTATCACTCTCTTTTACTAAAAGTAGATACAAGAAAAGGATGGCAACAATTTTAGTGCTATCAAATTAGTCGGAACTAAAATGTCTATACAAGTTTAGTCGTGATCTCGGAACGTGCCGACTAAATGTAACACGTAAACTAATTTGACAGTACAAAATTTGTTGCCATCCCTTTCTTGTATCAAATATTAGTAAAAGAGATTGATAGTTTAAAATAAGTTTAGAACAGTTTAGACAGCTACAATGAAGTGACTAAGGGAAAATGACATAACTGTCATGCTTTCTAAGCAGATTGCTTGGCATATGGCATATGGTTACTTGATAGTTAGAAATTTAGTAAGATTGGAATGACCTCTTATTAGTTAGGAAGTACAGAATTTACCTTTTAAAAAAAGAAGGCAGTCAATTCGAGCAATCGATTGCTATCATAAGGAAACTGTTCAGGGTGCTAGATGGCCAAAAATATACCTACACCATGAAAACAACATGAAAAAGTAGCGCTCGAAAAAAATCAAATTGATAACTCCTACTTTTTTGAAGTCGGTTAAAGAAAGAGTAAACTGCACATGATTTATCATACCTTCATCAGTTCTATTACTGAATCAATGTACCTTTACACAAATAACGCATTAATAAATCTATTGCCACAAATAAAACACAGGCACATTCATTTATAAAACGACTCTTTATACGCAGTCGCAAGCGCACTTAATCGTGTATTGACAGTTGTTTTGATTGGAGCTGTATTGCCACTCTTCCATTACTGTGAAAAATGGGAAGAACGAAGAATGATAATGTTTTGAAAACACGGGAAATGTCTAAATGTATTGGTCCATGATGACGTTGATATTGTAGAAACGTTTTTATTATTTTAACGCATTTACGCATGCGAAGCGAAATCTTACGATTTACATTGTGGAATTGTGTAAGGTTTCGCTTCGCATGCGTAAATGCGTTAAAATAATAAAATAATTAGTAAGGGTAGGCTTATATATACGACTTTGAATTAACTGCAAAGTTAGTCAAGTCGGTTAAGATTAGAAACACTGTTTCATAATAAGATATCGCTGACGTCACCCAAAGACGTGCCAAGTGGATGAGAATTTCGATACCACGAGCAGTGTTCGGTAGCTTAGTGGCTAAAGCACTGGCGTACTGAGCCAGAAGTCGCAGGTTTGAGTCCTGCTCGTGAGCGATTTTTTCTTTCCACAATATAAATCGTAACGTTTTTGTTGTTATAATATAATTATGTCATTGATATTCCAAGAAAGTATTTGGAGAAGATAAAATCTAGCTTCAGTAAGCAAGTTGTAAATTAAGGTAATGAATTACAACTGACTGAACTTAAGTGTCTATTTACTCGTTAATTCTAATATAATTTATGTTAGTAAAAGAACAGTATTAAAATTAAGATTTTTCGAATAACACTTTGGTAACGGAAAAATCTGCTTATAACTTTGACAAGTAACAAATTAATCTGAGAGTAACAAATATACTTTGAGCACATGATAAAGATGATAGACTACAAAGGACTGAAAAACAATGCAAAGGCTAGCTCAAGCAAGTAATAACATGATCCAATAATGAGAAAGCTAAACTGACAGGTACTGTAGTAGTCACAGCATTCACAGTTGCTTTTAGCAGAGTGCCGTTTTTATATAATTGAGATAGTGTATTACTGTTATTTTTTATCACATCACAATATAACAGCATAATTAACCTGTTACTGTCCAACACAGAGCCATAACCTCATGTTATGTTAGGCTTTAGTCCACTCTGCCTGATGCGGGTTGGTAGATGTTTTTTGTTATAATAAATCAATGTTTTCGGGAATTCCGAACGTAATCTGGCAACACCAATGCGCGTGGGCAGCGGCATTTGTTTGTACTAGTCAATCTGTTTTGAGTGTGGTAACCGTCGATTCGCGCGCCCGTTTGTTACCGTATGCTTTCATAAAAATATTTCAAATAACGGAAGTTTGAATGAAAGAAAGAAAAATCTTTTAGATCTTAGATGTTTTTTGATAGATTGTGAAGGTGTTGGAGGATATTTCCATTTTAAATTAGATGAAACTGTGTGAATCGATGCTAGGAATAGACTGTCTGATATATTTCGCTATAATAGTAAGACAGATATTCAGGTGAGTGAAGATTAACACCTACGTAAATTCCATTTTACGAAAACGTGATTCTTGATTCCACGGTCTTTTCCATAGCGATCGAAGATTGCCATCTTCTCTAACAGACAAAATTAATATCCTATATATCCACGATTTGCCTAACTAGGGATAGAAATTTGACATAAGCTCCATTCAATTTATGTCAAATTTCTATCTCTAGTAGGGCAAAATCGTCCACGATAGATAGGATATTAATTTTGGCCGTAAGGGGTAGCCCCCTAAGATCAGTTTAGACAGAAAGCTCTTGCTTTACCGTTAAAGTTATCTAGATAACTTTAACGAAAAATTTTATAGCAAGTAACGGCCAAAATTAATATCCAATCTAACCACGATTTGCCATACTAGAGATAGAAATTTGACGTATTTTGTATGGAGCTTATGTCAAATTCCTATCTCTAGTAAGGCAAATCGTGGATATATTGGATATTAATTTTGGCCGTAAGGGGCAGATAATGAACGATTTTAAAAAGCAAACACACAGTGGGAGATCTGTCGAAAGAAATAGGCTATAACAGATTTATTTCGAAAGATCTACCAGAAGCTTTTCACCAGAAGCACCTATATCTTATAGGTGGTTACAAAATATAAGACGATGTCAAGGTCAAACTGTTACCGCTGACGCAGAAGTGAGGTTGTCTGTACTATCAATTATATTGCGTTTTATTATTGAAATGATTACCGTTTAAAAAGTGATAATATAATAATAATTGTATTGTGATTTTCGGGTATTTATTTTGGAGACCACCACTCGTTGCTGTTATTGATAATAGCTTGTTTTTCGTTTCCAGAACAACAAAAATTTCACCGTGTAGGTATAATGAATTAATGATGATGATTCATGAAACATCCACATTTCCCAAAGGAAAATGAAGCCATAACACTTTAATGTTCGCTAGCCTCACGGTAAATGATACGTAGACACGTCATAGTATTGTTCTAAGAAACAGACACGTTGGAGCAATTATTAGCATTATAATAGTAAGAAGTCGTAATTATCAGGCTATAAACTTACAGTTCACACTGTTTTGCTTATAGTTTATAGTTTGTATTAGATTCCAAGCTAATACAATAGTATTGAAGGTAAAAGTACTTATTGTTTTGGATAAGGATTTACTTCAAACATTAGTGTAGATTTCCTTATGCATCGATTATATACTTTTTCAGTAAATACGAATATAATTGAAGTACTGCATTGTTTTAATTTATCTTTTAAATTTTCTAATGGTGCTGAATAAATAATACCAATCAATCTGTCTAGCGAAGCATCCAAGCCCCAGGCAACAGTACATGATGGCCACGACAGTTCTGTCAAAAGCGAAACGACGAAGAAGAATCGATTTAAATATAAAATAAAATAAATCTTTTGATGTTTTTGACAGACATGATACCTAATTGAAAATGTTCTTTAACAGTAAATACTACCTCGTTTTCAAGTAAAGTAATCAGCTTATTACTAATACTTTACACGAGCCCTTGTTAGAATGAGCACAGTATACATATAATAACAATAAAAAAAATCCAGCATTATTGATTTTATGAAGCAAGTATTAACGGTTGTTAGAAGCAACATCACAATAAGGAAATATGTGGATAGTAAATACAAATATGATTAGTAAAACTACCTAAAAGCTTCCCACAATTCAATGGGTAAGTAGCATTAATGCCATGATGATAGAAAATGAATTTGGTATTTTTATGGAATCGAAGACAAAACTTGAACAAAATAAACACCTAAGAGGAACTGATTAGGTTATCACACCATGTCAAGATACACAAGAGGAGAAAATACAAATATTGTTTGAAGGACATAGTAAAACTGTACAAGAGAAATAATAGGTGCACTGGACAAGAGGGAGATAGATACTAACAACGCGATAGCTGCAATTCTATGGCTTCTGTTAGCCATAACGTTGGTAAACTTACAACAGCTATCTCTATCTATCATTGATAGATTAACTAACCACTTTGCCACCGTTGTGCCACCTGTAAGTCGGAAATCACATAACCAACGAAACTTGGTGCTTTTTGAGTTGTAATATTTTAGCATGTAATACTCTCATGACCTCTATAGGTACAACAAAAATTACGGATTTTGGAATGTCCTAACAGAGGTCAATGGAATTTGTACATTATTTTGGAGACCTCATAATTGCTACAATTATTTTATTCTGAGAAAATGTCCATTTGATACTGAAAACCTTTTTACTCAACTTATAAAGGAAATAAAGCACTTATGATGATAAAGTAGTAACACAGACATATATAGAATATAGAACACGCGATAGAGTATAAATATAATTAAAACGTAAAAGCTAAAGTGGTGATTACAAAAAAGCTCCCCAAGATGACGTCATTTCCACCTGTCATGGAAATTCAGTGACAGCAGTATTAGGGTATACAATAACAATCGAAAATGTACCAAAAAGTTCATTAAGTAAGGTACAAAATTGCGGTTTTGTTGTTTAGTATGAATATTGGATTGTAAGTTGAATACTTCATATTGATTAGACATGTTTTGTGTCAAGTAGAAAAAAGGTGTAGAAAAAATATTGTAAATGTTATTTCCAAATAAGCTAGACATTAGGGTGTATGGTATAAAAATTATCGATTAATGCTGTGGGCTCAGTAGAAATGGCTGGAACTCAAACAAGCGTAGAACCCAACCCAGAACATTATGATGAAACAATAACCATTTCAGAAATTAACTAAAATAGGACAAATATGTCACATTTTAATTGACGCAAACTGATCATTGTGCTGTTAACGCGACAATTTGTTGTAACGTAAACAAATTAACGTACAAATTAACAGAAAAATAGACACGAAAAATTCACTCAAACAATATCAGAGAAACACGGAATCTAATCACATCGATAAAATAAAATAAAATAGCATACATGATCCCTTAATCGTTGAACGCCCTCCACGCGATTTTATACCTTTGATCCGTTGTAAAAACCACTATAATCCCTTGCACACACATAGGGCGACTCCCGGCTCCCTTGCACTACACATTATGACATCACTCACTACTAATATTTTTAAATTTCAAAATAAAGAATTACTCACGCAGCAATGCTTTTTGAAAGCGGCCAGCGTTCCATAGACGCTTGGTACTTCATGTTTTCAATCTGCTTTTTGAGTGCTTCTTTGTCCATGGCTGCAAGAATACTAGGGTCCATCGCGCAGAATCTGTGGTGTAAAACACGCACACATAGTTAGTGTATACTATGTCTGTGTAAGTGAGGGACGACTTGCGTACAGTACAGTACAGAGCGGTCTCGGTAGGAATTAATAATATCGTAATTTAATGTTACGGTAAATTGAGCGCTAAACATTTATTGCGATAACTATTGTCCGTGATGGTGATGCAATCATCATGATAAATGTTTAGTGATTCCCTGGTTGTTAAATTATTTTCCGATTATTAAATTGAGTTAAATTCTGCTTAAAATAAATAAAAAAATTAGTATGTTTAATTGCGCCCAGAAGTGGGACAATAATTGGCTGATTATGATGATGATGATGATTATTTTAAATTATTGGGATTATCGGAAAGCGTAGGACCATTCGTTGTGGCTATGCATGGGGTGGCCTATGTCCAGCAGTGGACGTCTTTCAGCTGAAATGATAATTATGTTAATTAACATATTGAGATAAAAATAACACACATTACATAATATTTTATATAAAAATTCGTGTTTAAACTGACTAAGCAGAGTAACAATAGTAGACAAACTACTACTTGAAACCATCGCATTTATCATATAATAACTTGCTATTTAAAAGTGGATTAAACCACCTTATTGTCGAGACGGATCAATCACTTATTTACAAGGAAATTACATCATTAATCAAACAAAAAGCCTAAAAGTCTGACAACTGGTCTAACCTCCGAATGTCAGTAATACCCAGTAACTGGGTTGCGGGGGTCTGATGGCAGTTGCTCTGTGTAAAATACTGAGTTTCAGCCGCATCTGGCTAGACTGGAAGCCGTCCCCAATATAATTGGGAAAAAGGCTCGGCGGACATAGAATCAAACAAAAATCATGGGAATCATAGGTATTGTCCTAAACTACCTTAAATCATTCAAATATGATGTTAAAAATCATATTATTTATGTTTGCTGCTTAACCCGAATATAAAACATTACATTTTCCTTCATTCCCATTTTAATTTGTATCACCAAACTCAATTAGTATAACACTTAACAATTTGTTTTAATTTAACACTTTTGTTACTCACTGTACCATAGTGCCGTCTCTGTCCCACGTTAGGGGAAACCTATCCATGTGTGCGTAGGCGTGTGTGTGTAGGTGATGCGCGCGCAGAACTTCAGTTTCTATGACAACCCCTTTAGGAACACTGAAGTTAGCTTGCGCAAAGTTAGTTAACGTGTCCTCATTAGAATTTGTTCTTTAATATAACTACAGTAAGGTTTGGTTTGGAGTGTGATATCAGTTGTAAAATTAATGAATTAAAGCGTAATGCCCGGTAGTTCTTGGCGTTTTGTACACCATTATTCTTTGTTTTCGGACGGCTGACATAGAGGGCAGTATAGTACACGGCGATTATTTAGGATACGCGTATCTGTGGAATTATGAATTTGATGAATTGGGTACTTTAGTTGTATGGAATGTTGTTATAGCAATAGAAAAGTAAGAAAAAAAAACTTCAATCTATAAAAAAGGACAAAGAATCTATGTAAGAAACCTTAGAAAAGCTTTTTTTTCTTCTATGCAAGGCCATTTTCCCCTTGAGGGAATTGAATTGGAGCACAAAAGGCAGATGGTCGGCACTTGCGCCCATTTAGATACTATTGATAGCCGCTTTCGGTCAGTGATAAAAAGTACAGTTGTTTCTTTGATGTCCTAGATTTAATTCCTGTTAAAGATTGACTTGGCTACAGATCTGGGGTTAATTGGACGTAAGTAGTTTAGCAAAAAGGATCTAAACCACAAAGTTTGTCATCAGAATTATGATGTTTGTGCAATATTTTTTTTGATTCTATATCAATCTAATTGAATAATATATTTTTGTGCAAAATTTTATCCTGTTTGAGTCTATATCAATCTAATTAAATAAAAAGGTAAATAAACCCAATTTCGGTAAATTTATCACACAATCACTCACTAAATGGAATTAGAAACACATTTATCCGTATTTTGAAGGGATTAACTTGATGGCTCACCAGTTTTTCCAGCAATATTCATAACATAACATAACATTACGCCTGTATTTCCCCGAAGGGGTAGGCAGAGGTATATAGTACACCCACATTTCGCCAGTTATGTTATAG
Organism: Asteroscopus sphinx; assembly: GCA_949699075.1. NCBI lineage: Eukaryota > Metazoa > Arthropoda > Insecta > Lepidoptera > Noctuidae > Asteroscopus > Asteroscopus sphinx. The sequence goes on along the minus strand of OX453010.1, from coordinate 26,757,117 downwards.
TCCCATGTAATAGGGGGCGAGCCTATTGCCATTGACTGGGCACAAATCCAGACTCCGGGCTGCTACTGAGAATTTCCTAATGAAAAAACCCAATAACACTTTGCCCGACCCGGGAATCGAACCCAGGACCCCACGATCAGCAGTCGCGCTTGCAACCACTAGACCAACGAGGCAGTTATAAGCGAGCAATATTCGTTTGATTATAATTTTTAAACTGTTTTTGGAAATTCACTCCGTAGCCTGCTACAAGAAAAACCACTTATAAAGTTCCAAAAGTCCCAGAAAAAAGCATAACGTTTCTAACTCATTCAATGAATCAAATCGAATAATTCCATTAATTTATTTATTTGTTATTGACACTACAATTGGAAATCACTAAACATTAAATGGTCGGGTTTATGACCCGTTTGTTTACTTTTACATAGACTTTACAAGAACTGGCTCAAAATTTACTTGCGAGATTCGTAGCAGACAAGCTGAGGGACAAACATGAAAACAAATTAATTATAAGCTTTCAAAAGCTATACAAGTATGAACTGTGTAGATTGGATCCTTTTTGCTAAACTACTTACAACTATGATCTCTGATCTACTTGCCAGTAATTTAGCAGTTACTTTGCTATTCCACGAAGAGCAACTGCCAAAAATATTGAAAGTTGCCGTTCGGCGAATACTCCAGTTACTATTCGAGCAGTTGATATTTCTGGTATGCCTCGAAATATTTATACAAACTGAAAGTTAATTGTATTTATGTGATTGTGATAAGGATTTTTTTAAACCTACAAGTAGGTACGGTCGACCACACGTAAGAAGAACAATAGTAACAGTAGTAATAGTAGTAATAGTAGTGGATTAATAGTAACTAAACCATTTAGCGGAACCGGCTTCGTATGTAAGTTTTATACAAGACAAGATCTGCTTATGCTGGTTTTGTCAACATCGATAGAAGCTTGACTCATGACTGTACATTGAACATTGCTGTTCTATTGTGGGAATCTAATGTAGACAGCTGGTCAAGGTCAAAAAGATATCAATTTGGGCCCCGATGCGGGTCTCTAACTTGCGACCTTAAAATTACGGACGCCCCTCCACTGGGCTACCCATAGAGAATTTATAATTAATTGCCCCACAGATTGAGAATGAAATAAGGACACTTTTACACAGAATAAAATGGATAACAGCTATATATCTATGTATCTCTTTCCCACAATTATTGAAAGCGACAATAAATTATTTTACTAATTATTCTACAGAGCTCTAAAAACAAGAAATCTTGAGATAATAATTAATTAAAAGTACAATGGCGGAGATAAGATTTTTATTCAGATAAAAACAATAGGTCTTTTTTTTAACGCAAACACTGGGAAAAAGTCGGAGAGTTCAACCCGACTTCACCCGAGTTTTTATTAAGCTTTTAATTATGCATCACGCTTTGTACCTTGTGGGCAGAGGGAAGGGGAAGAATGTTTATTGGATTGAACTGAACAGAAGGTGGTTTATCGTTCATTCAGTTGAATGGTCCGCGGTAAAGAATATACTTTAATTTCTCATGGGTATTTTAAATGGTTACTCAAGGTTTGTACCAAAAGATAGGCAGCATTGATTAACGCCAATCTACACCAATCTTTTTGCCCAGTATGGCGCCAACTATTGTTTAGGTCGTTGTGGGGACCAACACCCAATCTATATCAATATTTTGGCCCAGTGTGGCGCCAACTATTATATAAGTCATTGTGGTGACCAGCAACAATCTATACCTATATTTTGGCCAAGCTTGGGCCAACTATTGTATAGGTCATTGGAGTGACCAACAACAATCTATACCAATATTTTGGCCAAGCTTGTGGCAACTATTGTATAGGTCATTGAAGTGACCAACGCCAATCTACACTAATCTTTTTGCCAAGTGTGGCGTCAACTATAATAGTACAGGTGGTTGTAGTGATTAATATAACAAATTTAACCACATTACATAGCGTATATTATTTAAATTAAATAATAAATAATTTAAAGTAATTATTTATTTATTATTTTAATATACACGATGTAATCCGGTATGGACATAGTGAAAACATATAATTTTGTTATAATTTTTAAGTTTATTTTATTTTATGTAGGTTAAAAAAGTAAGGACTTTTCCCAAAGATGATTATAAGCCAAATTTTTCTGAAACTTATTATATGACTAGAATAAATATAACCTTTTCTAAACGTCTATGTTTCGTTTTGTCTATTGTATATACATTTATAAATTTTTGCAACTACATGTACAAGAAAAATGCATTTTAATATGTGCGACAAAATGCTCCCCACGCGACTACTCACGTTTCACGGAAATGTGCGACTACTCTAGGGTTAACAAAGATGTTTCAGTTATCATCCATTTGGGTTTTCCTAAATGATGTTTTTATACGCAGTTACTGCAACTATCTCAACCATAAAAATAGACTATAATTGCGGTAAGAAAATGTAGTAGGTAAATTATTTATTTCTTGATCTACAATTCTCGCTAGGAAAATAATCATAAAAAACCGGCCAAGTGTACCTCTCAACGACCTGATACCCTATAAAAACTGATTTAATTTACGAGAGTTTATCAAAAGACGTCAACGTACAGTGCGCGAAATATGAATTTTTGCATGTCTTTCTTCCGCAGGTACCACCACATACCAGGCCCCTCAGAAAGTATTGCGAAAAAAAGTTTTTATATATGGGAGACTGGCCAGTTATAATGTTTTTCGAAAATATGATTATTTATAAGTAAAAATAAGTAAGTTCCAATTTCAAAATTTCCCTCTACATTTTTTGCGAGTTAATTCAAAGTATTGTGTCTCACTGAAATATGGATCTGCGCCGGGAACATTTTAGAGCTATGATTTTATACGATTTCAAGTGTCGCCTGAAACCGGATGAATCGTACGATAGACTTCAAATGGCATTCATGGATGAAGGCCCTTCCAAGGCAACCGTGTATCGTTGGTATAACGAATTCAAGCGCGGTCGACCAACTTTGGGGGATGACGAAAGAAGCGGTCGCCCTTTGACGGCTGTTACCGAAGAAAACGTGCTAGCAGTGAAAAATTTAATCCAAGACAATAGGCGAATTACATATCAGGAGATTCAACACATATTGAAGATTGGATCGGGAAGCGTTCACGAGATTCTACACAGCCATCTTCGCGTGAGGAGGATAGTATCACGCTGGGTGCCGCACAACCTCACCGATGCTCAGAAGCAGGCCCGGGTGGAATGGTGCCGTGATATGCTTAACAAATTTGAAGCAGGCTCGTCTCGGCGTGTTTACGACATCGTTACAGGTGATGAGTCCTGGATTTATCAATACGACCCAGAAACCAAGCGCCAGTCGACTGTTTGGGTGTTTCAAAATGAGCCAACGCCTACCAAAGTGAAGCGATCTAGAAGCGGGGGTAAGATTTTGATCGCTAGCTTTTTTAATTTGACTGGCCACTTGGTATCAATTCCCTTACGGGATCAAAGAAGCATTAATGCCGAATGGTATACTACCAAATGTTTGCCAGAAGTTTTCTCTGTTATAAGCAACAAGCGACCAAACACAGGGCTCCGCGGGCTACTGCTCCACCACGACAATGCACCTGCGCACACCGCACTCAAAACGAGGGACTTCCTGGACAGCACGCCAGTCAAACTCCTGGGTCACCCTCCTTACAGCCCTGATCTAGCACCGTGTGACTTCTTTTTATTCCCAAAAATAAAAAATCAGCTCAAAGGGATACAATTTTCGTCGCCGGAAGATGCGCTGGCTGCGTTCGAGCAGGCTGTAAACGAGGTGTCTGCGGCGGACTGGAAAAAGTGTTTTGAAAACTGGTTTAGGCGCATGAATCTTTGTATAGAGGCTGGTGGAAAGTACTTTGAAAAGATTTGATAAAAATATATGTACGTATAGAACAATTTTTTTTAGTTTCGCAAAACTTTCTGAGTGTCCCACGTATGTCTATGTTTGTCTTATTTTTAGTATTTGTTGCTAAATTACTTAATATGCACTATAATGTGACCAAGTTTGACACTGGTATATATTATAGTTTTGAAGATAGAGCAAAAACAAAAACGTTGAAAAAAATGCATTTTTTTTTGAGGTTTCTTGTATGGTGACCCCTTTGGTTTTAAACTTTTTTTAGTTTTTAGTATTTGTCGTGATACACCTTAAAGCAACACATATTCTGAGAAAATTTCAACCAGTTAACTATTACCGTTCAAAAGATATAGCCCTGTGACAGACAGACAGACGGATGGACGGACGGACGACGGACGGACAGCGTAGCGAGAGTAATAGGGTCCCGTTTGGTACCCTTCGGGTACGGAACCCTAAACCTAACCTAAACCCGGAAAAAGCACAAACAGGAGTCTGATCCAAGACATCCACTATTTAGCGCTCAATTACCAACACAGAGGTTAAAAAGTCGGCACAGTTTTTTAAAATCAGCAGAGGCCTTATCGGGGTGCCCGGTTGAGGCCCGTTGTAAACTGTGGCTGAAGACACTTTCTCCACCCGCTCACTATATCCAGCCGAGTGAGCACCTTCCTGCGGGATATAACCTTCCCTGGTCAACCTGGAAGTCACTAAACCGACTACGAACTCAAGTGGGAAGAAGCAAGTCCAATCTCGCCAAGTGGGGCTATATTCAAAAAACAGCGACAGGGTGTGGTTGTGGCACTGACCCCCAATCGATGAGTCACCTCTTACACTGCCCTTTGTGTCCCGAAACCTGTAGCCTGGGTGACCTTTGCGTTGCCACTGATAACGCCGTTGAAGTGGCAAAGTTTTGGGCTTGCCAAATCTGACCCAAGAGATTACATAAATACCATACCATCGACACGAAGAAGAAGACGGAACCCTAAAAAACGGCCATATCATTGGTCGTTCTGATAATTAAATTTGGTCAAGTACCTGTTTTCCTAGCGTATATAAATTCACCGTATACACCGTGAACTTTTGTTGGTTTTGGAAACGAAAAGGGGCGAAATAAAATCAGCTGTTCCCTATATTTTGTCGATTTATGTGAACACAATAAAATTAATGTAGGGATCAGCTGTTTCTTTTCCGCGATTTCAGGGTTGTTCCCATAGTAAAAGTTGTTCATAATGATGAGTACAATGACCCCTTTTCGATTCAAAAATCAATGAAAATTCACCGTGTGTAGTTACTACTTGCATTACTTTATTTCCCTAATAATATAGCAAAAATAAAATAAAAAATAAAAAATAAAAAAACTGCAGTTAGCAAAGCTACTCTATCTTTTTCCTAGCTTCTCGTACAGTGCAAACAGCCATCTAGAATCATGCTGAGCTTAAATAGAGATGTAATTCAATTTGTTAGTTGAGCAGTTTCGCCAATGTATCTTTGTGCAATTTGTGCGCTAACCCGAACACTAAACTTGTAGATACTTGGCTAACTAGGTAGTCAGATAATTAAATACTACACAATAGTGCAGATCAAACACATTGTATGGTATTCCAAACTATATTGAATAGGTTAAACTAATATCTAGTGTCATAAAAACCGTTTTCAACTATATATGGATTTTTTTTCTAGTTGTTTTTTTACGATTTACCTTTCGGAACCGTGCACTTAGTTTTAACGTTTCCAAAACTCAAACACGATGAAAATTGCTCGTAAGAAATTAATTTTTCTAAGTTTTTTGTACCTGTTCTATCTTATAAAAGGATAAGACCGCCAAAATTCGCCGCGGAAATTCAAACTAAGTACGAAGTAGTACCTATTTATATTCTGGAATCAATGACGAACAACAACATAATTTTTCACACGTCAATATCTTTTTATTATGAACAGCTCTATTTGCAAGCCAGTTAGAAATTTAAATAAGATCTTTGATAAGTTACCTACCTCTTTGGTTGCCATGTTTTGGAGAAAAAAGTTCGTTCCATTTTTAAATTACACGACCGCTATGAGTTTTCATAGTAATTTATTTGGCCAGATGGGAAGGACCAGCTGAAAATCAGTGCTGTGCATACCTAAACGCACAGCAAATACTGAGCTCCAGCTCAAGCAAGCAAGGGATCCATCACTTGCTACACATATTATGTTGTATACATGTTGTGTTCTCTGTCATCTTTTCAGTAACCTTTTCATGTAGTACCCATGGTATAATAAGATGTTTCACCAGGTATTCTCTTCCCGCGATGACAGCGCGATGCCTCCAAGCTACGTCATGATCAGTGTTGCAGTTGATTGATATCTTCAATATACTTAAGGAGATTTTTGTTCATAATGAATATAAAATAAATTCCTAACTAACCTAACTATTTGTTATCTCGTGTTATTCATCTAATTAGTTAATAAAGGAATCTTTATTAAATTACTAGTTAAAAATTGATTCTTTATAGAAGAAAGTAAATGAAAAAATGCATTTAGCTCGGGTAATTTATTTTCACAAAGTGGCAGCACATCAAACTGACAAGTGTCACGCTAACAGCCCGCTATTGGCTCCACGGCCGATGACGTAGTACGGAGGCAATCACGTGACCTAGCTGTCACGGGAAGAGACTACCTGGTGTTATTATACCATGGTAGTACCTATGTATGTTTTATGTGTGTGTGGCAAAATCAATGCTTTAAATGGTTTATAATGCCCGAGTACGACTCATACTTGGCCGGTATCTATATCTCGCTGAAATATTTGGTGATGAGCCTTCAAGTATTAATCCATCTTGTCTTCATTTTAACATTCTTGTTCAAAACTTTGTTTTCCTTAAAAAGTTAGGTCTAATTAATTGGGGCCGAACGCTGAATAGATGCTTGAATCTGGCCTTCATTGAGCAAAGTGAACGAGATAAACAACTAAGGATTATCATATTTTTATTTTAAATAACGCTGTACACGAAAAACTTTTCCATTTTAAGAGACAAGACCACAAATGAGCCTTGGAACCTAAGTTGTACAAAGGCTAATTTGATGTTATCATGAACAACAGATGTCCTTGCCCAAGTTAGCAGAAACAAGGATAGAAATAAAACAGGCCAAGTGCGAGTCGGACTCGCGCACTAAGGATTCTATAGCACCACATATATAATAATTTAATTTATTTATATTATTTGTTGTTCAACTTTAATGTATGCACTACAGTCAGACCAAGTTTGATACTTGCATTGCTTGCATTTTTTAAATAAAAGCAGGGACAAAATATGTAAAAAAAAAAGACGTGTGGCACTCGGAGACTGCCGCGGTAAAACTATTGTATAGCATTTTTTATGTAAATACAAAGAGGAGGTGCCCTAACGCCGAAACTCTAAGTAGGCATGAGTCACCAGATTGCGGGGCGAAGAGGGGGATTATGCATGCGCAGTAATGCCGATACAACCAATGCCACCTAGAGGCGATTTGCAGAACTAAAGAGACAAGCGTGATATTTCAAAAAGTCATTAAAAGTTCTGCTATTCATCGATAGATGGCAAAACTAAAAAGTATCACCGCTGTGCCGGTCGGAGTGGGGGGTGTTAGGTTACTTTCGTTAAGGAATTTCTGGATTCGGTCTCCACGCTCAAGGCCCGCGATAGAAGCTATGCAATAGCTTAAAAATTGTTTTTTTTCCTAGGCTTCTTGTATGGGGTAGTTTTGGATTTAAGAATTTATATTATTTTTAGTTCTTGTCACGAAAGAAGGTATACTACGGTCTGTTTTTTCTCTCTTGTCTTATTTAGTAAACAATCTTGGCACATCTCTTTAATCAAATAACTACGGATAAAGTATAATTACTAGTTTTGCACATGTAATCAAGTTAAAAAAGTTATTCGGAATGTGAAATTGTTAATATAATGTCTTTTAATAATTATTATTGACCAATTGCACTAAAAAGACATGCCAAGATTTTTTACTATAAGACAAGTAAGAAAAAACAAAGATTATATATTCTGTGAAGATCCCAACCTATTATGGTTAAAAGACAGCTCTGTCACAGAGCAATAGGATCCTGTCGGCACTCTTTGGGTACCTAAGGAACCCTAAAAAAAACATCCTGTGTATTAAAATTGCCTGAGGCTTCATCTTTTTATCATACCTACTAATAGAAAAGAAAATTATAATTTGTTTGTTTAGGATTTCTGTTGGGATTCAGGAAACAATCAAATCAACAATCAATTTGAAATCGTAAAACTTTTAATGAAAGAATAAACTCCTTTGTAAAAGAATATGATTTGCAAGTGAACTTTTTTGTTCATGGAAAAAATTGTGAAAACGTAACAGTATGGGCTGGATGTGGAAAGCGAAAGACAAAGTGTTGTAGTATAACTTGGGAAAGACCTTTATCTCGCAGTGGAGAGCTGTTTTTTAACATAAATAAAATGAATAAATATTTTGGGTTATTTTACACAGCACCATCTAGTCCCAAACTAAGCAGAGCTTGTACTATGGGTACTCGACAATGGATGTAATACTTATATACTTTTTTTTTGTAAATACATACTCATAATATATAAGAAACACCCAGACCAACTTTTTTTTTTTTTTTTTTTTTTTTTTTCGAATGGGCTCTCGCAGGTGGGACCGAAGTCCCATCCCTGCTTAACCGGACTTAGTTGGCGGAGAGTCCCATGTGGGACTCCATTCGCCGAAGGTTTTTTCCCTAACATACTTACAAACTAAATGCGCGCGGTATCAATACCGCGCGCAAGCGGGCGCCCCCCGGGGGGGCTCGAACCTCGCTGGGGCATTGCAGGGGGACCCCGCCGTTCCTATGTCCCCCTAGCAGCCGTTGCTGCATCGAATTGGTTTCCTCGAAAGTAGCGGACTTTCGGTCTCTATCGGGTGACGTGCTAAACGCCGTGAAGCGGCAAGCCTCGCCGGCGAGGCTAAGACCTGCCTAAAACCTAAACAGTGGCTACGCAATAGCCTGCTCCTAGGAACTACTCTAGAGCATAGGGCCGGTCTCGCGTGACGAGATTATCTCCGGTTGCTTACACCGTGAGGGCGTCTCCAGGGGGGAGCTCGGACCTCGACTCAGGGTGCAGCAGGGGGACCCTGCCACCGATCCCCCCAGCAGCCGTTGCTGCGTCGGCATGTGTTTCTGTTTCTCGAGAGTCGGACTCTCGGATTCTGTGTGTGTGTCGCGTCGGTCCTCGCCGGCGGGGACGATATTTTGGACGACGGCGTCGGAGTGTGCTTGTACTTTTATCTGACTCCTGGAGGAGTGTAATAGCGTCATCGGGCTCAATGAGTGTGTGTCTGGGGCGTCGGATTTTGCTAATAGCAGATGGCTGGTAGACGGTGGCCGCCACGACCAAGGGGTTGGGGTGCTTGGGAGCGGAATCGAAATAGCGTTTTGAGACACGCTTGAAAAACTGCTTGATGGTCGGCAGTTTGAGGTCTAGGTGGAGGTCGACGTTGCGTACGTACCAGGGGGCGCCTACGGCTTTTCGCATGAAACGGTTTTGGAGGGTTTGGAGTATGTGGATTCTCACCGGCTTAACGTGTGCGAAGACAACGCTAGCATAGGCGAGGATGGGGCGGATACAGGTGGTGTATATCCTTACTTTGAGCGGAGTGGGCAGCTTACTGTGCGCATTGAGTAGGGGGTGGAGACGTCCGAGGACGAAGGCGGCACGGTTTTTCACCTTGCGGATATGCGGTCTGAAAGTCAGTCTACGGTCAAGGATCACTCCAAGGTATTTGGCTTTACTTTGCCATGGGATCTGTTTACCGAACATTGAAACTGGTACGTTCAATTCTTTGCGGTACTGTGACAGGGGTTTCTTATCGAATAGGACCGCTGCACTTTTTTCGGGATTGACTTCGATTCTCCATTTCCGGAACCAGTCACCTAGGGTGTTGGCCGCGGATTGGAGGGTACGAGAAATAGCGACATGGGTCTTGCCGGATTATTAGATTGCCGTGTCGTCGGCGAAAAGGGCAATACGGGCTGCACCGCATTTTGGAATATCGCTGGTGTACAGCGTGAACAGTAGGGGGGAGAGCACGGAGCCTTGTGGCACACCGGCGTGAATGGGATGGGGGGAGGAGAGAGCCCCTTCTATGCGATAGCGAAAGGTACGATTCGATAAGTAGTCTCGGATGATGAGCACGAGACGATGTGGCACATTCATAGTGTACAGCTTATATAATAAGCCGTTGTGCCACACTTTATCGAAAGCCTTTGCCACGTCGAAAAAGAGAGTACCGGTCATTTGACCGCGAACGAAGCCTGCACTGATGTGTTCTACAATGCGGTGCAGTTGATTAACGCAGCAGTGATTTGTACGAAAGCCAAACTGCTCGTCGGGAAGGAGTTTATTTGAGTCGGCGAAATCTTTGAGTCGCTTATAAATAAGCTTCTCGTAGATTTTACCGAAGACATTGAGGAGACTAATCGGCCGGTAACTACTCGGCTCGGCTTTTGGCTTGCCCGGTTTGGAAATACCGATTACCGTAGCTTGTTTCCAAGCCTGGGGAAAGATGTTGTTTTTAAATGCCGCATTGAAGATGACGGTCATTAGAGCGATTAGGGTGGCAGGGAAACGTTTCAACACCTTATTGGTGATGCCGTCTGCGCCGGGGGCTTTTTTAGGCCTAAGATCCTTGACTATAGAGAGAACTTCGTCAGGGGTGATCGGTGGGAGCGGGTCATCAGGGTCATCTATTGGGGGGGGGGGAGGGCTGACCTACGCTCTACTTCTAAGTTTACCTTGTCAAGGTGGGTTTGGCTTACGGGAAGCGTACTGAGAGTACATTGGGACTCCAAGCTGTCGGCTAAGCATTCGGCTTTTTCGTCATCATCAAAGGCCGGCCTTTGATTGGGTCGATTTAGGGGGGGCATAGCTGCCGTGGTCTCGCATTTGAGTTTGCGTTGAAGTGCCCAGAAGGCTAAATGAGACGGTTGGATTTCGCTGACTTCCTTGTCCCAGCGATCCTCCCGTACCTGAGCTACACGTCTTTTTACAGTATTCTGCAAAGAGCGCATATGGGCACGGTTGGCTTCGTTGGGAAAAGCGTCATAGGCACGGATGGCCGCGTTCCTCTCGGTCCTCAACTCATTAACATCGTTCGGCAGTTTCAAACGCTGGTCATCCAGCATCGGAACCTGCCGTGAGCATTCGCCCACTACGGACTGCACATGGTTGGTGAGCGAGGTGATCGCGGCCACCGTATCCGCGACTGTCTCGATGGAGTCAGGGATTGAATCTAGTTGGGGGGATGAGGTAGATTTGAGGCGGTCCTCTAGTCTCCTCCAATCGGTTATCGTTTTAGTTAAGGGTGGAGTACCGGGATCCGAGGGACCACCTCGGGGACCCAGTTGAATGATCACAGGTCGGTGATCTGAGTCTAATTCTTGAATTACCTCGATAGAGCGAATACCGAGGTTTACGCGCTTTAAGAGGGCTATATCTAGGATGTCGGGCCGTTGCCCTACTGTGTCGGGAAAGTGAGTGGGACGCATCGGGGCGATGACGTCAAAGGAAAGTCTGTCGCTAAGTGCTTCTAATTGAATACCAGCGGTGTTATTGGAGACACAGCTCCATGAGCGATGTTTGGCGTTTAGATCGCCTGCTATAATTACAGAGTTACTAAGATCGAGTAAGGATTTGAGGTCGTCCTCGAGCAGACTCGCGGGTTTATTTGCGGATCTATAGGCCGAGACTATGGTGATGGGCTGGTGCCCTGTCATGCCTAGGCGACAGATTGAAGCCTCCAAGCATTCTAGCTCTGGGGGATCAATGGGGATGCAATATAAAGAATTGCGGTAATAGATTAGCGTTCCGCCTAGTGCGGTGTACGTTCTGTCGTTTCTAATCAGCCTATAATTGGCTATGTTGGGATTACGACAGTGGGGCTTGAGAAAAGACTCTTGAACGAGTAATATGTCAAGTTGGTGCTCACGCAAGAAGACAGCTACGTCATCGCGTTGACCACTGATGCCTCGGGCATTGAAGAAGCCTAAGTTTAGGGATCGGGGTTTGAATCTTTTGGGTGGGGCCGTATTATACATTATAATTGAAGTTTAAGATTCTGAAGATGTCTTGGTACTTGGTAAGTACCTGAAGGCGCTGCTCGTGGTTGCCTTGGGTAAAGGCCCAAAGTCTAGAGTAGGCGTCAATGCGAGATTCCCCTGACTGGGGTTCGAGGTATTCTCTCGGCAGAAGGCCGGGGGAGTTTACCGAAGGGGGTCTAGCCTGAGGGGGGGTTCTCATGGGGGGGGGATTTAGCTGCTGGCGCAGTTTTGGGCCTGAGAGAAGGTGCGGGAATGGGTATGTTCATCAGCGCGGGGGGCTCTGAGGCCGGGGGCGCGAGACTAGAGGGCGGAAGAGGTGGGAATTGGGGCTTTTGGTTACCCTTAAACCAGGGGTTGGGCCCGAGTGGGCCGCGGAAATTAGGGGAGGGGCCGAGTGGGCCTCTAGGGTTTGGTGGTTGGTAAGTGTAGGGAGCTGCGTAGGAGGGGGCTTCCCTCGCTACACGGTCGGAAGCGCGTTTCGCTGATTTGGCGTTGCGCCCCCAAGGCTTTGGGGCATCCGCGATAATTCGCTGGGTGCCCGGCTTGGCCGCAAAGGACACAGCTAGGGGGCTCAGTGCACTGGTCCCTCTCCTTGGGACGCTCGCACTCGCTAGTCCCATGATCGCCTAGGCACTTTACGCACCTGGGCTTTGCGTAGCAGTTACGCTGGGAATGACCATATAGCTGGCAACGGTGACATTTACCAGGCTGGTTAGATTTATGGGGGCGCTCGACCGTAATGCCTGATAGGTGGCATACGGTCTTTATATTATAGATTGCCTTAGCGTTTTCGCTGGGGTGGCAGATGGCGAGGACCATGTTAAAGGGGTCTCCGTGCTTGCCACGGAACATTCGGTGGGTCTCTTTAATGGGGATGCCTTGATTTTTAAGGTCGTCAAATACTTCTTCGCATCTGACTTCCGTAGGGATTCCTCGGATTACGACTCTGAGGAGTCGGTCCTCCGGGAGGGCGTAGGTGTGGAAGGACACCTTACGTTCGCGTAGCAGCCTGGTAAGGTTGAGGTAATCGGTGGGGGTGGGGACAATGACTTTAATGCCCTGCTGTGTGGGGCGGGCACTGGTGAAATTTATCTTGGACTGGTTGCACCAGTCAGAGATCCTGGTCCAGTATGCCTTATCCTGGATGAATAAGGGAGGCGGGATGGGTACCTTCATCTGGGAAGATGAGGTATGGACATGAGGGGAGGAGGGCCTGTTATCCTGCGAGGAGGAGTAAGAGGCGGGACGGGGGGTAGGGGTCGGGGCAGTGTTAGCCTCGGAAAGTTTTAAAGATTTTGGGGCGAGAGCCTCGGCCTTGTTAGTTTTACGGCCGCGTTTCTTACCTTTGCCCACTACTGTGGTAAAGGCACCGGCCTCGTCGGTGTTGACCTCACTGTCCGAAGACATCTCTTGGTCTGATGGGATCGGGGAGATCTCGGGGTTTTGAGTGGGGGCTGGGGTGGGGAGAGGTGAGAGGGTACGGTCCTTGAGTTCCAGGCTGGCTGAACCCCTAGACGGACCACATGGAGACCTCGGTCTCTCCTCATCGCTGTCGGGACGGGCGCGGGCGCGGGCGGCGAGGGCGAGGCGCCTAGCCCTTTTTAGGGAATTTATCCTTATGGGTGGGGGGGAAGCGGGCGACTTTAGAGCGTCGGGGACGTCAGGTGGTGATTGTTGTTTGGCGGCAAAAGCGCTGCCAAACAAGTCGCCATGATTGGCGATAAAGACTGGGTCCTTGAAGAGGACGTTCTTTAAAATGCTGAGGAACTCGGCATCAGACACCATCTTAGAGACGGTGACTAAGCCAAGAGCCTAGCAACAATGAAAAAAGGGGGCAGAATTTAATCGCGGCCTAGCATGGGGTTTGATCCCGGGTGGGTGTTCCCGGGAGTGTGTTCAAACCCTCCCCGTCGGGTACAGACGGGGAGGTTGTGTGCCTACTGGTGAGCCCTAAGCTTGCTCTCCTGTTTGCCAGTCTTAATGTGCAAACAGGTCCCTAAGTCTCTAGTGTGCAATGGGTGTAAACCCCTAGAGAGTGCTAGATAGGACGAAACGGGGTTAAGCTAGGGAAGACTAGGAGATCCCCAAGGCCTTCTGGTCCTAGCTCCTTCCAATTTTTGCTTTGCCCTTAAGGAGCGCAGCTGGCGTGTCGGGTCAACGCCCCTCGGATCGTTGGCACCGTTAGGTTTCCACCGAGGACCACAGTAAATAAGTGGATTTATTCCTGAAGGGACACTACGTTTTGACGAAACTCTGTCTAAAGAGACAAAAGCGCGCCCGCTGTCTTGAAAAAGACAGCGAATGTGCTTATCGGGCTGCAGTCGGCGGGGCGACTGCGGAGGGCGCTGCGGTGAGCCGTAGCGAAAAATATTCGAGCACGTAACTCGGCACGACAGGACGGAGCAGGAGCAGCACGACCTCTCGGTGCGAGTGTCAGAGCAAGAATCATGATGCCCAGACCAACACAAACACTTATGTTCATCACACAAATATTTGTGTCCTGTGGGAATCGAACCCTCGACCTCGACCTTGTCTGGTTTGTGTACAGAATTCTTATATGGTTCAATAAACAGTTACAGTCAAAAAATAGTCAGTAACGGTTTGACATAATACTTATAAGAACCCGGCGAGCCGAGGTACAAAAACTTGTACGAAAACAAGAGGCTTAAGTTTGTACTTATTTTGCTTAAGCCTCCAAGGAGCGATGAGCGACAATGAAAGTTTTTATAGCAGAATTTGTTGTAACAAAAACACAACCTTTAATATAAACAAGATTCAAAATAAACTTGGGGGAATTGTTTTAAAGTTTGCGTAAAAATAAGTGATCGTTGAACCCTTATCCTACAACAACAGGTATTAGAAATAGGTACGTGGTCATATTTAAAGAGCTCATTTAGGGAATGCTATCGAATAACTTTTGCTACGGGGTCAACACTGAAATCACGAGAAATAAAACAGCTCTTCCATACATTTGACGTCTGTGGTCTAGTGGTTCGAGTGTCGGACTGCTGATCATGAGGTCGTGGGTTCGATTCCCACAGAACACAAATATTTGTGTGATGAACATAAGTGTTTGTGTTAGTCTGGGTGTGTCTTTAATAATATTTTTGAGACATTTTTACACAGCACCATCTAGTCCCAAACTAAGCAGAGCTTATGCTATGGGTACTAGACTATGGATATAATACTTATATACTTTATTTTTTTGTAAATACATACTTATAATACATAATACGTCTTTGCCCGCCGGGTGGTCGCAAGCCGTCAGCCGTGGCCTACCAACAGTATGCCACCTGATTTACACCACCCAGGGATCACGTGTAGGGATTCGGAAAAGGGGTACTCTCCTACGGAAGTGGGTGACTCGATCCCCAAAAAACTTGTTACAAAATGACAGTCGTTGTAAAAAAAACATCGCTGTTATAGAGATCACATCAAAACAAAAATACGTTACAATGATAAGACGATACGGCCATCTGGACTACACAAAACAGTAGTAAATGCTGACAAACAAACAAATCTTGTTTACTGATACTACAGAGACTGTTCAACACAAGTGTTTCAGTTGAGTTTCTGTGAAAATCTCTGTAAACAGAGTCATGGGACAAAGAAGTGTGTGAAAAACAGCTACGCTGCATTTTAGTAGCATGGGAAAAATTCTGGGTAAGGTAATTGCTACCTAGTAGTCCGCGAAATTCATAATTTGTTGCATTTTGTTGCATCGTGTTTTTCTAGCGTTTTTTTTTGCATTTTGTACGTTGTACACGACGTGTAACGGAAAGGATATATACATATCAAGTGCACGGCTTCTTTGGATGATAACAAATTATATGGCAAGGGTTTTAAATCCTTTATCTACATATAAGGAACATAGGAGAAGTTACAACATAAGAAACCAAACCAAACTTCAAACTGAAATTTACACATCACTAGCACCTATATCTTAATATTAGCAACTGACGTGAAAAGATAATGACCTTTTATAATACAATTTTATGATTTGAATTAAATAAACTTATGAAAATTAAATCAAAAATTGGGGATCATATTTTTGAATAATTTATTGGGCTGAAATTTTACATTAAGATTCTATATCAGATGTACTCTTCACCCCTTTCGGATACACGTTGTATTGATCGGAGTAAGATAAGCGGTAATAATCACAATAAATTCACTGAATCATACTCATAGAAAACTATCTATAAATAAATTAAATAAATAAATAAATATTTTTGAGACATTTTTACAGAGCACCACTAGTCTCAAACTAAGCAGAGCTTGTGCTATGGGTACTAGACAATGGATATAATACTTATATACTATTTTTTTGTAAATACATACTTAAAATATATAAGAAACACCCAGACCAACACAAACACTTATGTTCATCACACAAATATTTGTGTCCAGTGGGAATCGAACTCTCGACCTCGTGATCAGCAGTCCGACCCTCGAAACACTAGACCACAGACGTCAAAGCTATAATAGCTGCATAAACGATAATTTTATAGTACATTTATGTATATTATTCGGCTAATATAGCATATATTTATAACACAACATCACGCCTCATTTATATATTTATAGAGCTAGCTTAATATTTTCTGTGAGTATTTTATTTGTATTATGATTATTATCGCCCATCATATTCCGATCAATAAACAACTTAAATATATGCTAATAAACGGCGGACGACAATGGGACCAACCCTGAAATCGCCAAAAATATATCAGGTGGTCCCTACATTTTATCGATTGTTATTTGATTTTTTTTCACGATTTCAGGGTTGGTTCCATAGTAAAAGTAGTTCATAATGATGAGTACAATGACCCCTTTTCGGGAAAGAAGCCATTAAGGTGCTGCATTGAATTTGCAACCGTCCCTTTCTAACATACGGCAAATGGGTAAAAAAAAACAAGCTGTATTTTTGTAAGCAATTTGCTATTGAGAAGTAATATAAATTAGTTGAGGGTATATGAGAATTTTTGCATGGGGCGAGAGAGCGCGATGCGTCGTGTTCACCCACCCACATCTTGTTGTAATGAATGTCGATGGACCAAGCGGTGTACAGAAAAACCTAAACTAGTTTATTTTCTACACTGTATCTGCCAAATGTAGGTATGTATTTTTTTGTGGAAATAAATAAAATAAATAAATAATTGCGCGTGTGAGAACAGAGCGGAATCGCGCTGTTTTGATGTTTTTTTTTTACATTTTTGCAAATATCTCAGCGAATAAACATTTAAAAAATCTGTTACACCAGAATTTAGATATGTACAAGATATATCTTATTCACAAAAAACAATAGTAAAAACTATTGGAATTTCTAAATGCAATGCGAAATAGTGCAAAAACAGACCTTACTTTGGAAAATAAACCTATCCAGCAAATTTCATTAAATCGTGTTTTCCCTACACCAAAATCTAGTAAATATAATGAAAAATCGAATGTGAAAATCGGATGCGGAAGGCACAGGACCGGTCGTTGTGGCGATGCTTGGGGGAGGCCTATGTCCTGCAGTGGACGTCTTTCGGCTGAAATGATGATGATGATAAATGAAAAATCTTAAATCTGAAAATTAGATCAACGTCGTATCCACAAATGAAAATATTTTCATTCTAAAATCCCTATTTTTCCCAATGTCACCCCTTAATAATTCAATCTAGTTATTATGGTTAAATTAAATAAATCAGCGGATCTTGAATAGGTCTTTAAGGCCTAAGAAATTCAGCTCGATGAGTTCCGTGCATCAGGTACTGTCCACGGCATTCCCTACTTTTCCGCTTCCTACCAGGGAAGTTACAATTTCAGCATGTATAGTGTATAGGTAGTCGATGAATGCATTACATTACTCTTTACATTGCAAATTGCATAAGATTTCAGAAAAAAATAACTGCTAGTATTTATTCTAAACGAGTTTAAGAATCCCAGAAATTTTTCTCCTACTTCCTACCCCTATTTTGAAAAGGCTTTGGCACGATAACATCTGCGCATAACACATCGAATACCCAAAAGCCAATAAGGAAACATGATCAAAATAAATGGCTTGTCAAATAGAATTGTGTCGTGGGAAAAGCCCCTTTCTCTAGAGAATTAACCCCTTACCACCCGTCTCTAGAGAATTGGGTATCGTATTATTTTCCACATCGATTTGTTTATGTTATGTCAATTTGGCGTGATGATGTAGATTTCATTTGTAGATATGTTTTTTGGAAGAATGTTGGAGAAGATGTTTATAATAATATTATTAATTTAGCTTCCCCATTATTTATTATTTATTTATTTATTTATTTTTTCAGTGGTATACACAACAAAAACATTCTAAAGATGTAAACATAAACTCATTAGAGAAGAAAGAAAAGAAGATTAAGATTGGTTATTAATAGATCAGAGAGAAATTCAAGAGAAATTATTATAATAGTAAAGTATAAACAATGTTTTTGTGAAAAGTCATTATAATTATTTATACTATTTTTAACGCATTTACGCATGCGAAGCGAAATATAAAGATTAAAAAAAAAAAAAATTGTAAGGGTAGGCATATATATACGACTTTGATTTAACTGCAAAGTTAGTCGAGTCGGTTAAGAAACAATGTTTCTTAATAAGATATCGCTGACGTCACCCAAATACGTATAGTGGAGGATAATTTCGATACCACGAGCAGTGTTCACGGTAGCTTAGTGGCTAAAGCACTGGCGTACTGAGCCAGGAGTCGCAAGTTCGAATCCTGCTCGTGAGCGATTTTTTCTTTCCACAATTTAAATCTTTAAGTCATTATAAATAAAATAAAACATGAAAATTAAAAAAAAAATACGCTGTCCGGGCTTAACTTTAAGCTAATTGCACTTGTGCACACACATTACTGCTTCCATTGTTATATAAAATTAGTCTATTTATACATATGAGAGGTCGTCCAATGGTCTAATTTCAACCATAATTCATTATTTGTTTATGATTGAACCACAGAAATAGATAGAGATAGAATGGTTGTAATAACAATTTTACTTGCGATTGATGCGTGGCAACTTTCCGGAAAAACTACGCCTTACATTTTGACGTCATTCATTTAAAATTAAATTAAATCAAATGTACTTAACAGCTTTTGTTTCTGCAGTTAGAAACAGCACAATAAGGTATTTCTGCGGGTTTTTGTTACAATATTTACAGAAACAAGTCTAAGGCGTACTGAGAAAGGCTTTGCAATGCACTGCACTATGGTGCAGATTGTTGGCACGCGCGCCCTACCCACTTTTCCATTCTATCTATTTCTGTGGATTGAACTATGCCGAAAAAAAAAACTGCTTACAATTTTTTTTATTGATGAAACTAAATCTCTTCAAAGAAAATCTGTGACAAACAGATGAGAAAATAGTACGGAACCGTTTTTAGGGTTCCGAAGTCCTACAAGGAACCCTTATAGTTTCATCATGTCCGTCCGTCTGTCCGTTTCCGTCTGTCCGTCTGTCCTAATCCTTTACAGCTTAATAACTTCTACAGTTATAAACATCAGTAAATGAAATTTTGTTAAAAAATAGTCTACTTATAGATCTCAATTTTAAAAGAATAAAAAAATAGTTTTTACGTATTTTAGGGGTGGCGTCCATACATGTGAAATGGAGTTGAAAAAAATTTTTTCGCTGCGCCCCCTTGTGTGGGTATCAATGAATAGGTCTACTAAAATGAAGGTAATGTTTCATACACCACTTTTTTATCACCTGATAAAGCCACTAAGCCACTTTGGCGCACTATATTTCGCAGATGGTACACCTGTACCATCTGCGAAATATAGTGCGCCAAAGTGGCTTGCAATGTGTCCCCCCCTGCCATTTCTAAACTATGCAACGAAGAAAGTTATAATCTTCCACATTGATAGACCTTTGTGAAAACTCTCTTTTAAAATTATTTCGAGTATAATGTGATTATAATTTTTTGAGTTATAGAGAGAAAACTGAAAAATACTTAAAACGTCCTAGTTCAAAGGTCATAGACCTTAGAGAAAAACGATGTTAGCAAATAATGCTCCTTTAGTTACTTTCTATTTGAAAAAATCAGAAAAAGTAGCTTTGTGTTATGTTGAACACACTTCTTCAATTTGGCTTCTTGAATTTATCGCTAGATGGCGCTACTAACAACACGTTCTGAGTCGCGAATGCTGCCGATTATTGCAAAAACTAAAAAAGCATAGCCATGAGCCCATGATTAATATTCGATTTGATTCGTTTGTAATTACACCTACTTAAGGAACCCTATAATACTGAGCATGGCCCGACATGGTCTTGGCCGGTTTTTTTTACATATTTATGTATAGATTGTTTGTTTGTTCAATATATTAATGCCTAATAATTTTTAACAACTTTTAACTCAACGTATTTCTGACAACGTGATTTCAAGTAGTGGCTTGATGATATTATAATGATGGCGTCATATGATTAATTTGCTAGTACACCTAAAGGTGAGTATACACTAAAGCATTTACTTGTAACAGAACATTGAGCCGACCCGCTGTTTTACAGTTCATCGTTGTTACACGAACTAAACATAGACCACTACGCTCGACGCTTTGTTACTTGAGTTTATTGCAAAATTTCACAAAGCAAAGACGCGATCCGACATTTCAACAAAAGAGTAAACGCAAAATATAGAGGAATGTCAAAGGTAAATGCACATTTTTCGTAAGCATTTCGTCAAACACAGCGTCGAGCGTTTGCAGGATGGATACGTTACATGGAAATTCGCGAGAAAATGCTCTAGTTTATACCTACTCACCTTAAGACTACCACTATTACACAAATAAGTGCATATCAATGCAACAATAATAAATGCACGGAGTCGATATTATTATCATTGTGGTGCACCACAACATTGATAAAAAAATATGACTCCATCTTTACTGTACTTCAGTGATACTGACAAAAAAGTAAAAAATTAAATACCTAATGTATTGAATTCGGATTTCGTAAAATAAAAAACTAGTAAAATAACATTTTATGGTTGCAACTCTTCAGTTTGATTACCAGGCCCCTCAGAAAGTATTGCGAAAAAAAGTTTTTATATATGGGAGACTGGCCAGTTATAATGTTTTTCGAAAATATGATTATTTATAAGTAAAAATAAGTAAGTTCCAATTTCAAAATTTCCCTCCACATTTTTTGCGAGTTAATTCAAAGTATTGTGTCTCACTGAAATATGGATCTGCGCCGGGAACATTTTAGAGCTATGATTTTATACGATTTCAAGTGTCGCCTGAAACCGGATGAATCGTACGATAGACTTCAAATGGCATTCATGGATGAAGGCCCTTCCAAGGCAACCGTGTATCGTTGGTATAACGAATTCAAGCGCGGTCGACCAACTTTGGGGGATGACGAAAGAAGCGGTCGCCCTTTGACGGCTGTTACCGAAGAAAACGTGCTAGCAGTGAAAAATTTAATCCAAGACAATAGGCGAATTACATATCAGGAGATTCAACACATATTGAAGATTGGATCGGGAAGCGTTCACGAGATTCTACACAGCCATCTTCGCGTGAGGAGGATAGTATCACGCTGGGTGCCGCACAACCTCACCGATGCTCAGAAGCAGGCCCGGGTGGAATGGTGCCGTGATATGCTTAACAAATTTGAAGCAGGCTCGTCTCGGCGTGTTTACGACATTGTTACAGGTGATGAGTCCTGGATTTATCAATACGACCCAGAAACCAAGCGCCAGTCGACTGTTTGGGTGTTTCAAAATGAGCCAACGCCTACCAAAGTGAAGCGATCTAGAAGCGGGGGTAAGATTTTGATCGCTAGCTTTTTTAATTTGACTGGCCACTTGGTATCAATTCCCTTACGGGATCAAAGAAGCATTAATGCCGAATGGTATACTATCAAATGTTTGCCAGAAATTTTCTCTGTTATAAGCAACAAGCGACCAAACACAGGGCTCCGCGGGCTACTGCTCCACCACGACAATGCACCTGCGCACACCGCACTCAAAACGAGGGACTTCCTGGACAGCACGCCAGTCAAACTCCTGGGTCACCCTCCTTACAGCCCTGATCTAGCACCGTGTGACTTCTTTTTATTCCCAAAAATAAAAAATCAGCTCAAAGGGATACAATTTTCGTCGCCGGAAGATGCGCTGGCTGCGTTCGAGCAGGCTGTAAACGAGGTGTCTGCGGCGGACTGGAAAAAGTGTTTTGAAAACTGGTTTAGGCGCATGAATCTTTGTATAGAGGCTGGTGGAAAGTACTTTGAAAAGATTTGATAAAAATATATGTACGTATAGAACAATTTTTTTTAGTTTCGCAAAACTTTCTGAGTGTCCCACGTATGTATATACTGGGTGTAAGGGGAATGCTTCTGAAAACGAAGATAGGTGCTGGTGATTACTGATACGAAACCACGAAAAAAATGTGATTCTTTTTTTAGTTTTTTTTATATATTTTTTTTTGCACATAACCAGCTTTGGGCAGTTAAATAAAACTCATACATAAACATAATGAAAAATGCAAAAAAAAATTGATAAAATCTAAAACAAGAATCGCATTTTTTTTCGCGGTTTCGTATCAGTAATCACCAGCACTATCATCTATTTTCGTTTTCGGAAGCGTTTCCCTGACACCCAGTATAAGAAAATATATAGTTAAGTTATGTCGCTTTATATTATTATTATTTATTATTATTGGAATAAATAAAACAGCGCTTCGCGTCGCCCGAGTACTTGTTTGTCCTGTGATGATTTTGTAAAAATAATATAACTAAAGGTTTAAAGAATAAGGTTTCTTTACATAGTACTGATCTATGATAGCGACAGATGGCGCTAGTGGTTGTACTGACTTCAGACATCCGTATGGTGTTATTTTAAAAGAAACCAGATAATTATTATAAAGATAATTCCATTTGTTTTGTATAATTATGTAATCAATATTATTTTATGTTAATGAATTTATAATTAAGTAAATAATAAGATCAAATGTATTTTGGTAAGTCAATTGAGTGTAAGTATTGTTTGCTTTGCTCTGATTGGTCGTTGCCAGTTGCGTGTTCAATTTCACTTTAGTTTT
The DNA here is from genome assembly GCA_949699075.1 of Asteroscopus sphinx. Lineage (NCBI taxonomy): Eukaryota > Metazoa > Arthropoda > Insecta > Lepidoptera > Noctuidae > Asteroscopus > Asteroscopus sphinx. Next base: position 26,734,091 of record OX453010.1, on the reverse strand, counting down.
AGAGTGGGGAACATGCAAAACGTTTCATACAGTGGCATTCTATTCCGAGTAGTCGAGTAGTGAACATATCTTACGAATCAGGGTTACTGTTGCGTGATTGCGATAGGTTATTCAGTACTTGTTATTTTAAATTGTGTACACTGAAGAAGTGAATAAACGATTTATATTATTATATGTCCGAGCTGCTTAATTTAATCACAGTCCTAACTACCTTTACCGAAAAAGATAATTATTTAGGATTGAATCCTTGGGCACTCGGGCGACGACAGAAAGTTTTTGAACACTGAACATCGATTTTAAGTGATTGAAAAATTAATTGCAAAACATATTAAAAATATTTATTTAACACAATAACAAACCGTAATGCAAAATAAAATCCATCTCAAAAATAAGACATTTCAAAAGTCTTACCAGCCGTTTCCTAATTGCTTCTCAAAACTGTGTGCCTAAGCTTACTAAGCTTATTGTCGTCCAAGCTTAGTCCAGCGAAGCTTACTGCCGTCTGTAACATAATAGTCGTAATGAATGTTTCAGCACCTTTTAGTACTGACAAAATAAAAGGAAGGAAAATGAGCTGTTGTCCGATTGGTAGATTGTTGTATATAGTTCATTTGGATAGGGAAAATTATAATTAGTGTTGAATTGATGAGCAGGAAAGTGTTTCAAAATTGATTCGTTTAGTGATTTATAGTTGTGTGTAATGTGTCATGCTATAACAAAAATAAATAATAACATTTATTGAAAAAATACCCGCAACCTCTTCGCACTAACTTTGTATTATGACACTGAACAACGTTTGTTCTACGACTTTTCATAATTCGAAACTTTTTTTTCCTTCAAAAATATTAAAATACTCTGTGGTTTGCATATTCTAGACGGCCGACGAGAAGCCGTCCGGGGTCACGTCGGTTATACCGCGCGGCTAGTACAAACGTGCTCGGGCTTGCGGTATAATATACTATAGTATACGCAAATTCTACACAGTACTACAAATAAATAAAATAATAAATAGTTTATTTATCAAAAAATTACAAAAGTTACTAGAAATATTAGAGTGATACAAAAAAGTAGTATATCGTTGGGTAACAATTCCTGTATGTTGCAAAATCTGTACAACATTTTAGTAACTGCCTTCTAAACTAGGGTAACCTTTAAGAAACAGTTTTTGGATATGAAATTCTTAGAATATGATTTAAAGCAACACAAGTGAACAATGTTTAGGTATTCTCAGCATACTCTTGAGTGGGTTTGTGTATTATTTGTGATGTTTTTGTGAGGAGTGGGGGGGTGTGTGTGTATGTGTCGGCTACGTAAACTAGTAAGAGAAGGTGTGTGTGCACTGATATTAGGCGATGTAAGTAAGTAAAGACTCCGTATAGGAATAGTCGTAAATAATTTTTCTTACCTAACCTGTTTAGTTTTGGCCAAAGTCGCAAAACAAACGTTATTCAGGATCATGATACGAAGATATTAATTAGAGATTTAGGGTATTTTATAAATTACTCTGTATTTTTACATGAAATTTGGAAGAGAGTCAAGTACTGGACACCATCCATTACTAAACCTCTCGTTCTTCTATTCAAGCTGTATATACATATTTTTTTTTTTTTGTTTAAATAAATGAATGTTTGGGACATTTTACACAGCCACATCTAGTCCCAACTAGCTATGGGTACGTTATAAGGTTAAATCAAATTAGCTAGCGAAACTACACAGATATCTAAAATAACAATAAAACAAGAAAGAAAATGGTTTTCTAAACTCATAATTTCATTCAAATTAGCTGATCACGAGATCAACAGTCACAGGAAGCTAAATTTTGTAGGTTTTCATAGAATGTTTTAAGAAATATCAGATACCATAACACTACAATTGTTTTAAAATTCGTAAAAAAATACTTTTCGCACGTTCGCCGCTTCGCGCGGCCGTTGACTCCGGGATCAGCTGGCTTTAGTTGAAATAACGAGTTCAGAAAACCATATTGTTTTCGTTTTATTATCATTAGATGGCGATACCTATCAAGTCTGTGTAGTTTCGCCATCTAATTTGATTTAACTTTATATATTTTTTGTTTAAATAAATAAATATTTGGGACATTTTACACAGCACCATCTAGTCCCAAGAAAGAAACACCCAGACCAACACAAATAATTACGTTCATCACATACACTGTGGGAATCGAACCCACGACCTCGTGATCAGCAGTCTGACACTCGAACCACTAGACCACAGAAGTCGTCAAAAAGTCTATATCTAGTGGACGATTCCAGGGTAATATGATCCTTTAATACATGATCCTTCTAAGTAGGAACCTGATAGTTTTATAAGTGTTAATACCGTATTTCCTTGCCGATCAATAGTTAGTAATCCGATTATATTAAAACTATATTTCGACACCTAACAGGTTTCGAAATACACTAATATAGTTATTTGATACACTGGATTTAAATTCTTTGCATTTAGAATACAGAAAAATTATATTGCCAAGTGTTTACGGAAAATTCTACCATTTACCACCTAATTAATAATATTGTACGGTAGATTAAATAAATAAATAAATATTTTTGGGACATTTTTTACACAGCACCATCTAGTCCCAACCTAATCCTCCTCCTCCTAGACAAGGGGTGCTGGCCAGAAAACCTCCACGTGTGTCTGACGGCTGCTTGTCCTTCTGGACACGTCTAGAGGGAACGGCAGTTGTTGGGCCGGTGCACCCTGGGCACGGGCAAGAAGTCTCCTTTGGACCGGGGGACCTTATTGCTTGTGGCGGATATTCTGGCACGGGAGGGGCCCGATGTGGGCCAATGGAAAGTTGCTCTGCTTGTCACTCTGAGAAAGCAGAGCGCAATGTGGAGAAGCACGGGCGGGCCCGGTGTGCACTCACCCTGCCACTGGGCAAGCAGCGGGGGGACTGTCCTTCCCTGCCCCCGTCGGTCTCGTAACCCCAGGAGTGCCTGCTGAGTAGTCTTCTCGCGCCTCTTGGGCCCGAGGGTCTTGGCTTCACCGCCCGGACCGCGAGGAAGAAAACCTCTATAAAATAATACGGGAGGTAGGGCCTGCGAACAGCAGACTCGGGGTAGTCTGCTGCCCGACCAGCAGCTGGCGTAGCTGACACAGCCGGCATAGCTGGTAAAGGCCCATGAAGTGAGGTGGCGTGCAGGGTTCCGTGTGCGCCACCGAGGAGGGTGCGGCCGACTTTAGGCCGCATGGGTAGAAGGGGCTCGCCTGCTTGTGGCGGGCCGGTACCTGTCGGGGGTGGTTTGTGAATACTCACGGGTTCCCACGCCCCCGGCTAAGGTAGTTGAAGGAACACCGTGGTGGTTTTAGTCGGTAAGAGTGACACTAGCTCCGCCTACCCCGGGAAGAGTGCGTCCTAAAGACGCATACTGCTATCGCGGTTCTCGCCTGTTATTGCAAATGTAGTCACAGCGCGGCGCGGTATCTAGAAAAGTATAATTATAATCAAAGTTCATAGAGGACCTCCATCGAATTTGATTCTGAGCAATATTGAGAGTGATTTGATCTGTCATTATCATTACAATACACACAACGTAGAGTTTGGTCAACCATCATATTATGCCAACCAGGATTACATTTCAAGTTGGTTAAGTAAAACCACAATGACTAGCACTGATATTAATATAGTTGTCTACCTTGTCTTTAAAAGGTAAAACAGGCAAACACTATTCAAATTTGATTGTAGGTAAATATATTTCAAGGTAAAAATTTAAATATTTCTAAGCATAAATGTCTGGGAAGAACAAATGGAATCAGATTGAAGGAAAAACAAACTTTTTGAAAGAGTTCTTATTCTTTATTGTACACCAGAAAAATACAGTATTAAATTATAAATAGAAATTACAAGAACAAAGGCAAGCTTAACTCAAAAAGTAGTTTTCTACCAGCAAACCTTTGAGCGATACAGTGAGTGTAGAAAAGAGGCTGAGGGTAAACTAAGTCCACAAATACTTAGATCTATATAAATTACCTACCTAATTAATAATCAAACATTCATAAAACCTACTTGAATAAACTACAAACATGATTATAAATAGCATAATATACCTAGTTACATAAATATTTTATACAATATCATCATTATAATAAAACAAAGTTTAACCGGATTAAATCGCGTATATTATTTAAATTGGTTTCCCTGACGTTTCGAAAGCTTTGCAGCATTTCGTGGTCGCAGGTAGACTAAGATGACAAGCGTCTTTACAAATATTTCTAAAAAAATATTTTAATCTACCGTACAATATTATTAATTAAAATCGTTTCGATGCACGCAGTAATCACTCACAATATCATTATCTTTTACAGTGTTGCGTGCTGTTTGGGATTTGATTATTTTTAGGACTGGGTTCCAAACAGGTGGTAGCTGCCAACCATCTTCTCTATTAAAATTAGGATGTTTTTTAATTTCAATAGCCTCACGGAGCATTCTAGGTACATATCGGTTTTCCTTCGCCAGAACTTGTGGTTTATCAAATCAAAGAAAATGGTTGGGTTTGTCTAGGGCATGTTCACACACTGCAGACTTTGTGGAGCGTCTGTTCTTGACGTCAGCTATATGTTCTTTACATCTAGTGGCTATACTACGCTTTGTTTGCCCTATGTAATATCATCATCATTATTTCAGCCGAAACACGTCCACTGCTGGACATAGGCCTCCCCCAAGCATCGCCACGACGACCGGTCCTGTGCCTACCGCATCCAGCGGATTCCCGCGACCTTAACCAGGTCGTCGGTCTACCTTCTGGGGGGCCTACCCACGCTGCGCCTTCCAGTACGCGGTCGCCGCTCCAGAACTTTACTGCCACATCGGCCATCCGTTCTGCGAGCAATGTGCCCTGCCCACTGCCACTTAAGTTTGGCAATTCTTCGGACTATAATGGTTACTTTCGTTCTCCTGCGAATCTCCTCATTTCTGATTCGATCACGCAGGGACACTCCGAGCATAGCCCTCTCCATACATATGCATATGCATGGCAGCGTTCGGGAAGCTACGCAATATCTTCTCGTCCAAAATACCGCATTGTCTCAAGACGATGGTCTTTGACCAGTGTGTGTTGCAAGTAATTACTTACGGTACTGAAACGTGGTTGCTCACAAATGGGCCTGATAAGAAGGCTCAAAGACACTCAAAGGTCAATAAATATATGTTATCAAATATTTACAGGCGAAATGTTCCTTAATTCTTCTCTTGAAAACGTTCAGAGATGAGCTGTCGCGAAGTGAGTGTGGGAGAGAGTTCCAAAGACGAACTGCACGGATAGTGATTGTTCCTTTACCATCATAACAGCTAGAGGTGTGGCGTGGAGTACGCAGGAGAATAGAAGATATAGTAAGATAGGATTTATCCCTGGGCACAAGATATTCAAAGCACTCACGTGGATATATAGGGTAGTTAAGAAAATGAAGAATAGAAAAAAGAAGAGATAGAATATGACAGTCCCGACGCTGCCGAATTGGTAGCCATTTCAGAAGTGAGTTTGAGTTCTGAATCTGCCCAGATTACAATAGGTACAATAGTTATAATTTCCAATGAAATTTTAAGGCAAACATGGATTTAAAAAACATACAAAAATAGATACACAAAAGCGGGCCCATCTGTTTGATTGCTATTGAATGCAAAAAATATTTTTAGACTGGCGTCTGTTTCCGCGTCACACAAAAACTATTGAATGGATTTTAACGAGGACAATATTGGCTGAAAGAGTGGCTGTTTATACACATACAGGTATGTATGCAAGGCTTTATCTAATAGTTGTTGCATTTATATGAAATTAAAAAAAAAAAAAAAAAAAACTGTCCACAATTTAAATCATTAGATTTCATTATAATAAAACAAAGTTTAACCGAATTATATCGCGTATATTATTCAAATTGGTTTTCCTGAAGTTTCGAAAGCTTTGCAGCATTTCGTGGTCGCAGGTAGACTAACGGCCAAAATTAATATCCAATCTATCCACGATTTGCCCTACTAGAGATAGGAATTTGACATAAGCTCCATAGTACTCCATAGTAAGGCAAATCGTGGATAGATTGGATATTAATTTTGGCGGTAAGATGACATGCGTTTTTACAGATATTTCTAAAAATATATTATATTAATCTACCGTACATTATTATTAATTAAAATCGTTTCGATGCACGCAGTATTCACTCACAATATCATTATCTTTTACAGTGTTGCGTGCTGCTTGGGACTTGGTTATTTTTAGAACTGGGTTCCAAATAGGTGGTAGCTACCAATCATCTTCTCTATTAAAATTAGGATGTTTTTGAATTTCAATAGCCTCACGGAGCATTCTAGTTACATATCGGTTTTCCTTTGCCAGAACTTGTGGTTTATCAAATCGAAGAAAATGGTTGGGTTTGTCTAGGGCATGTTCTCACACTGCAGACTTTGTGGAGCGTCTGTTCTTGACGTCAGATGTATGTTCTTTAATTCTAGTGGCTATACTACGCTTTGTTTGCCCTATGTATGATAACCAACAATCACAATCAATCTTGTAGACCCCTGCATCTTGTAAGGGAATGTGACACTTCACCGGTCTGAGGAGTTGGCTGATCTTTCTTTGGGGCTTGAAATAGGTTTTGATGGATTTCACTTCGCATGCGTACATGCGTTAAAAATAATAAAATAATTTGAAAGGGTAGGCATATCTATACGACTTTGAATTAACTGCAAAGTTAGTTCAGTCGGTTAAGAAACACAGTTTCTTACTTAATAAGATATCGCTGACGTCACCCAAAGACGTACCAAAAGTGGAGGTTAATTTTGATACCACGAGCAGTGTTCACGATAGCTTAGTGGCTAAAGCACTGGCGTACTGAGCCAGGAGTCGCAGGTTCGAATCCTGCTCGTGAGCGATTTTTTCTTTCCATAATTTAAATAATTAGATTTCGCTTCGCATGCGTAAATGCATTAAAAACAATATAATAATGGATATAATACTTATGTGCTATTTTTTTTGTAAATACATACTTATGCACTAGGCCTTAGCCTTCTCGTACCAAGAAGAGGCCCATTCCCAGCAGTGGGACAGTAATGGGCTGGTTATGTTATGTTTGTTATATACTTATAATACATAAGAAACACCCAGACCAACACAAACACTTATATTCATCACACAAATATTTGTGTCCTGTGGGAATCGAACCCACAACCTCATGATCAGCAGTCCGACACTCGAACCACCAGACCACAGACGACATAAAAAAATAGTAAAGTTGTATTATTTTTGGGGAACGAGTCATCCACGTCCGTAGGAGAGTAGCCATTTTGCGAATCCCTACACGTGATCCCTGGGTGGTGCGAATCAGGTGACATATTGGTGGTAGGCCACGGCCGACGGCTTGCGACCACCCACCTACGCGACCTAGTCGTGTTCCGGTAAGATACCCGGTGTAGCCACTTGAGAGGATGGGTCAAAATATTTCACTGCCATCGTCTCACCTTTGCTGGGCAAACGTGAACTATCGTCGACCGCACCATCTCTTAACATCAGGGGGTCTACTCCCGTTCGACGATATTCGATGAATCGTACGATTCATCGCACAATTTGCTACTCCGGTCAACCATCGTTCCCTTATCGCATGCGATGATCGTGTTTTGACGTTTGTTTTTCTCATCTCCGGTAAATTGTATACGACTATGAACCGCAGTCTATCTTAATTGTGCCTTTTTTATGTGCCTATCTTTATTATGTAAGTATCAGTCGGAACGAAAGTTCGTACTTCGTTTGTCGTTCGTAAAACGCGAGTAGACCTACAGGTGAGTTGGGGGCCAAACGCAAGCCCGTTAAAAAAAAAGTAAGGAATGCGCCTTCTTGTAGATCATGTGGAGGGCATCTAATGAAGGCTGTTAACATCATTTATGTAAAAACCTGGTTTCTGTAGGAAAGGTCAGGCACAGTGACGTGTAACTGGCTTTGTCATGAATGTAGAAACCAGTTGCATTCTGTATAGTTCAAGGAAGGTCAGTGAAGTACCTACTTAACAAATCTGGTCAGTGAAGTATCTACTTAACAAATCTGACTGCCGCGTTGGTGTAGTGGTTGCAAGCGTGACTGCCAAGTGCGGGGTCCTGGGTTCTATTCCTGGGTCGGGCAAAGTGTTATTGGCTTTTTCCATTAGGTGCCCTCATTCGATAATTTCATGTTTTTTTGACGACGTCTGTGGTCTAGTGGTTCGAGTGTCGGACTGCTGGTCACGAGGTCGTGTATTCGATTACCACAGGACACAAATATTTATGTGATGAACTTAAGTGTTTGTGTTGGTCTGGGTGTTTCTTATGTATTATAAGTACATAAGTATTTACAAAAAAAAAGTATGTAAGTATTATATCCATTGTCTAGTATCTATAGTATAAGCTCTGCTTAGTTTGGGACTAACTAGATGGTGCTGTGTAAAAAATGACCCAAAATATTGATTTATTATTTTTATCAGGAAATCTCAGTAGCATCCCCGAGTATGGATTTTGTCTACATTTTGTCGAGTTATGCGTACATTTATTTATATTTTTAGCTTTTTCAGGGTTGGTCCTATAGTAAAAGTTGTTTATAATGATGAGGAAAATGAGCTCTTTTAGTTATTTCAGTTACACGTTATAATTTGAGGCCGTTATATTCTAAGGCCGTGTAGTAACAACAACTATTCAAAACTAGGCCATCCTACATTGTTTTAATTGATACAGTTAAAACAATAAGACAATACATTAACCGACAATGTATGAACTAATTATGTTAATTAAGCAATTAATTTTGCCTGAAGGTAATACAAGGCTTTGTTATCTAAAAATAAATTCCTATCTAAAAGCGCTTAAAACGATACCTTCATCATTATGATTTCTACAACGGAACAAGAAGGGTTATATTAGCTACCTGCGAAACTTAATAAAATCTGGAAGGGTTTTTGTTCAAACATGACACTACAATAATATTATAATAACTAAATAAACATTAAAACAAAAATCTTCAAAACAGAGATATTAAATTTAACAGTACGACAACCACTTTCTTTATGAGCCTGTTGAAGTTTATTTTTATGCTAAAATACTTACATGAGAACCACAGAGAACGTAAGAGTTAATATCCACAAAAAATCAACAAGTAATTAACAACAAACACAGTTAAAAGGACTTAATGCCGTCAAATATTCAACCTATATTTTTCATTTGCGTGACTTACCGGACTCACCGCAAAACTAATTAAATTATCACTAATTCGATTACCTCAATAAGCTCCCGTCTGCCCTACACTCACACAAATACATTCACACCCACACGCATACACGAAAAAACACGAAAAAGTAAACACAACCTCGAAAACACGAAACTTTTCTGTGTTTCCAACCTATTCGATTTTCAAAACTTGAATTAGAACGAACTACTTTCAAACTGTCGAGCGCGCTCGAAGTTTAAACTATTTTAGCGTTTTTTTTTTGTTTCTATTATTGTTGTTTTTGTACGATTCCGTGTATATTTTTGTTTGTTTATTCACTGTGTACTGTAATGAATAACGTACCGTCAGTCTTGAGTGCTAGTGCCACTATACCAGGCCTCGTATGCCCGCTACCGCGTTCTACGCTCTAATTGACCAAGAATGTATCATGCAACTTCTGATATTCTAGCTTTGGAGTGCTAAAAATAAAGAGATGTCAATTTGCACTCTATTATTGCGTGATTCGGTACGGCATTTAGAAACGGTACTTCTTATTTTACATTATTTTTCATGCAACTTCGCATGATGTTATTTAAAGTCAAATAATAAATTGTTTTCATGTTCTTTTATTTACAAAATGGACAACTATTAGGCATTTATTAAACAAAGCTAATCAGGGTAGTTTATTAATAAAAGATAGATAGCTAGATCTTAATTAGTGAACCTGTACATTTCTTTGTCATGCCCGATGCCTAATATATTATATACTTACCGCAAACTCGTCACAGGCATATAAATATAATTATGTTATTGGTTTATTTTTACATTATACAACGGTATTTTTACCAGAGGATGGGTAGCAGCGTTCTCTGAGTATTTAACCCACCAACTGCGATCGCCAACCCGCCTGCCAAGCGTGGCGATTATGGCATATCTATATCTTTTGGGGAGGCCTATATCCAGCAGTGGACGTCTTTCGGCTGAAATGATGACAACGGTATTTTGGCATAGTGCAAACTTCAAACACCCCAAAAATATTTCTGCGAGAGCTATCTGCTTTTTTTTCTAAATCGCACAATTTTTTTTATTTTTTATTACCTACTATTTTAGTAAGAAGCGGAAAAAGTGGAGGATGCCGTGGACAAGTACCTGATGCACGGAACTCATCGAGCTGAATTTCTTAGGCCTTAAAGACCTATTCAAGATCCGCTGATGTATTTAATTTCATCATAATAACTAGATTGAATTCTTAAATAATGTTTACATATAAATGTAACATGATATAAAAGCGATCCCAATAAATTCTCCTAGTAATTCACAACCAACTACTCTGTCTCAGGTTTGTACCATATAAAAGTAGCATTGTAGCGTTGAACAAACATACAACAGTGAAATAAAACAATTATCCATCAGGCATCATGATCCAAAATATCTTTTCTCTTCAAAATCATCACGCAAAATCCTCACTCTCTTGAACAAAATTATTCAAAAAACTAATTAAAAAAATTCTCACATACAGTCTTGTGCCGACCAACCGACTCAAACAAGGGCCTCGCACACATGGACAGCTAATAGACACGCACACATACGTGCTTGTACGTGCATCGGTGATGGTGGATGCATATTGACCGTTTAGTATTATAAGTTAGGTTACTGAAAGCGTTTCCGTTGTCTCACGAGATTTGATCTGGTTGATGGTAAAGTTTAGGATTCGATTTATTTCTTATAAGTAAAGATATCTCTCTGATGACTCGCGTATAATCTAACTAGTTTAGTGTTGCCCAAAGGTTTGATCTTGCAGTCTTGCATTTTCGCAAGACCATGACCAAAACTGGGCTTTTTCGCATGACCAAGTCTTGCGGTTTTTCATTTTTGTATGACTAAGATTTTAGGCTCTTGCGGTCTTGCATTTTCGCATGGCTGGTCTTGCAGCCTTGCGGTTTAACATTTTTGAATAACAATTTTTTTTGGATTTTTGCAGACCGAGATTTTGAGCAACACTAAACTAGCTCATGTTTCATGTTTCTTTGAAGGATAAAATCCGTATTGGATTTTTGCAGACCAAGATTTTGAGCAACACTAAACTAGCTCATGTTTCATGTTTCTTTGAAGGATAAAATCCGTACCGAGAGTATCTGGATAAGAATCGGAGTGACCGACATAGCTTGTAGGATCAGTAAGCTGAAGAGGCAGTGGGCTGGCCATGTCTTTCAAAGGACCGATGGCCACTGGAGCAGACGAGTCCTTGAGTGTAGACCGCGAATCAGCAAACGTAGTGTAGGGTGCCCCCCTGCCAGGTGTACCGACGACCTGATGAAAGTAGCTGGGGGGGACTGGATGCGGAAGGCAGAGGACCGAGTGTTATGGCGCAATTTGGGAGAGGCCTATGTCCAGCAGTGGACTGCGATAGGCTGAGATGAGAGTTGAGAAACTAGCTCATAAGACATCATTGCAATTACTTATCACTAAGGTAGCTAGCTAGCTTGTTAGCTTGGCAAACAACTGTCATAATATCAAACTTATTCCACAGATAAAAGTTTATTGGCGATTGAAAAACCCGCCATTAAATTTAATAGTATTTTCTAAAGTTCTCTTTAATATTTTTCTTTAACGTTGACACAAAAAAAAAACAAAGCTTATTAATCCGGCAGTGGAAACACGCACCATCCTCACAGAGGCATCAGGTAAATGATTCGTGTCATGCATGTATGTATTGCAGGTGCAAACTATCGTACATTTTCATACATAGCGATACATTTTACTATTAACCTTCCATCGGCTGGGATTTGATTATATTTCTATCTAGGCTGTGCAGAGTACGAGGCGTTAATGTTGTGATTGATTTATTGGCGATTGCTTTGCAAATTTTTAATTTAAGTTTTTTTACAAATTGTAGCTGATTTTCACGTTGTATATTATTATATTGACGACCTCTGTGGTCTAATGGTTCGAGTGTCGGACTGCTGATTACGAGGTCGTGGGTTCGATTCCCACAGGACACAAATATTTGTGTGATGAACATGAGTGTTTGTGTTGGTCTGGTTGTTTCTTATGTATTATAAGTATGTATTTACATTAACAACAAAAAAGTATATAAGTATTATATCCATTGTCTAGTACCCATAGTACAAGCTCTGCTTAGTTTGGGACTAGATGGTGATGTGTAAAATGTCCCAAAAATGTTTATATTTATATTTTATTGATCGGATATGTTTGTTTGGTGAAGCAGTGACAGCCTAGCGTTTGAACGCTTGCCTTCCATGCAGGAGGGTGTGAGTTCGATCCCGGCCCGCACCTCTGACTTTTCGAATTCATGTGCGGATTTATATTCGATTATCACTTGCTTTCACAGTGAAGGAAAACATCGTGAGGAAACCTGCACACCTGAGAGTGCTCCATAAAGTTCTCAATGGTGTGTGTAGTCCGCCAACCCGCACTAGGCCAGCGTGGTGGACTAAGGCCTTAGCCTTCTCGTACTGAGAAGAGGCCCGTAGCCAGCAGTGGGACAGTAATGGGCTGGTTATGTTATTTTATGTTTGTTTGGTGACCATAATCACAGGCCCAGCTGGGTCAAGTCACAGTCACGGGTCACAGATTCGAATACTGCCCGTGAGTGAATTTTTATTTCCAAAATTTTGATCTTTAGATTTCTTTCCGCATGTGTCAACTCAGCCTATCGCAGTCCACTGCTGGACATAGGCCTCTCCCAAGTTGCGCCACAAAGCTCGGTCCTCTGCCTTCCGCATCCAGTCCCCCCCAGCCGCGTTCTTTAGGTCGTCGGTCCACCTGGCAGGGGGGCGCCCTACGCTGCGTTTGCCGATACGCGGTCTCCACTCAAGGACTCGTCTGCTCCAACGGCCATCGGTCCTTCGACAGACATGGCTAGCCCACTGCCACTTCAGCTTACTGATCCTGCAAGCTATGTCGGTCACTCCGGTTCTTCTCCGGATAATCTCGTTGCGGATTTTATCCTTCAATGAAACTCCAAGCATAGCTCGCTCCATAGCTCGCTGAGCGACTTTAAATTTGTGGACTAGCCCTACTGTCAGTGTAAATGCGTTAAAATAATAAGCAAGGGTAGTCACATCTATACGAAGCGGATCAGCCGTCTGTTTCTCAATGGGATGTTGCTGACGTCACCTAAAGGCGTAAGTGGAAGTTAAATTCGATACCACGATCAGAGTTCACGTAGCTTAGCGACTAAAACACTGGTGTACTGAACCAGAAGTCGCAGGCTCGAATCCTGTTCGTGAGTGACTTTTTCTTGCCACAATTTATATTTTCGGGAAGAAATGTTGAGAAGAGACAGTGAGTGAGTGAGTGTTCTGTGGTTCCTGTCTCCTCCTGAGACGGAACGGAGCTGTACACCACTGCCTTTTTGAAGGTTTATTTACCTGAAATGTTGTTGAAGTTGTTATCATATAAATAAAATGAACTTTAAAACATTTTAAAACCGACTTCAAAAAGAATAAAATAATTTGTGTGATACAATTTAGGAAGTAGGTGCCTTTGCTAAACTGTTTCACACAAATTATTTTATTCTTTTTGAAGTCGGTTTTTACTTTTTTTTTAGTTCATTTTATTTTTCTAATTTGTATGGCATTAACAATACAAAAACAAGCGAGTACTGCATTCCCGGATGATTTTCCGTAATCCATTGAAAAGTTCCCTTCTTTATCTCCGAAGGTCTTAATCAGATCTTCACCAAATGATACTTTCTGAATGCAAATGCTTGAATTGTTGATGAAAATGCCAAAATCGCTGTATTTATGCCTATAATATTTGAGCACTTCCCTCAATTCCACATGTATCTCAGTATCAGAACTGGATTTTGATAAAAATAGCACCAATTTGGATGCATATCCTTTCAAATAAAAATAAATAATTCCAAATTGGTTTCTAAATGACGAAGTTCGGAGGTAACAAACATAAAAAAAACAATCGAATTGAGAACCTCCCCCTGTTTTTAAGTCAGTTAGAAATAAAAATCCCTCATTTCACATAGTTGTTGCTAGGTGTAATTATTAGGTGACTGAGGAGGGCAGGCACCTCCCCACGTGCTGCTGTGATAGAATAAATATTGTTTTCCAGGGAAGTGCCAATGGCGTAGCACTAGAGGGGCACCGGCGCGGTCCAACACAGTTCTCGAAACTCCTCTATTTTGTACTAAGGATGGTCACCGTGTGGTTTTAGCTGGTAGGAGTCCGCCGTATCCTCCGCTTTCCCCAGACGGAGGATAACCTTAAAGATTTCCACCCGAAAACAAAAGAAAGTTGTAACTATTACATTATATTATTGGGAACATAAAGTTTATGGTACCTTGAAATGCATTCAGTATCTAGTTAGTATAGTTATTTCTAATACTCTAACGGCCAAAATTAATATCCAATCTATCCACGATTTGCCCTGCTAGAGATATAAATTTGACGTATTTTGTATGGAGCTTATGTCAAATTCCTATCTCTAGTAGGACAAATCGTGGATAGCTTGGATATTAATTTTGGCCGTTGATGGGCTTGCGTTTGACTGCCACCTCACCTGATGTTAGACGATGGTTCAGTCGACGATGATACACGCTTGTCCAGCTAAAACCTGTCCAATCAAGCCTTAAAGATTACCAGATTATGTTTATTGGCAAGGAAGGAATTCTACTCCTAAAAACACTCATGGATTCTGGATAACTCTGGTTGCATGACATATGGATTTTTATTACTTAAAAATTTTCATTCCATAACCCTTATCCTTCCTTCTTTTTTGCAAAGGGTCTCCATTAGATTACTGCGCGAGCTCAATATTTGTATGGCCTACAGTTTTTCGAGTTTTTGCCTTGCGAGTTTTGTGTGTGTAAATTCCCCACGATACAAAATAAACCAGTGTCGAATTGTTTTATAAATAAAATAATAAAATGGTCGTGCGCATGCTGATGGTTTGACTCTTCGTTCAAATCTCGAGATGTTTCTAAGAACCCCGTCATACTTTTGTCTGTACCGAAGATCCTATCTCATAAGATTTGAAGCCATACAAGAGCAATGAGGCCACTTACCCTAGTGACCTGTCTCTAATTACATACAATTGTGGTCTTTGACCCAACATTGTTACGTGTTGTTACTGTGAATCACTGTAGGAAAAAATGAAGACGTTTTTTACGTTTCATATATAGATAGATTTATTTGTCTTGTCATATGACAAAATAATAATATTATGTGGTATTATTAAAGTTTGGGTTACCTTTCATCATCATCATCCTTTCAGCCGAAAGACGTCCACTGCTGGACATCGCCACAATGACCGGTCCTGCACTTTCCGCATCCAGCGGAATTTCTGCGACCTTCACCAGGTCGTTGGTCCACCTTGTGGGGGGCCTACTCACGCTGCACCTTCCAGTATGCGGTCGCCACTCCAGAATTTCACGGGCCCATCGGCCATCCATCAGTCATCATATCTATTAATGATCAAAGGTTAATAAAAAACCTTTTTCTATGAAAAATATACCTACAGAGGACTTTCTGCTATGTCGAGGACAACTCAGATGGACCTGTTTGTACCCAGTATGTACAAAATAATGTTTGTTCCATGGTATAATAAGATAAAACATCTTATTTTTGTTGTTGACGGTTTGTTCCATATGGGAGTCGAGCCCGCGACCCATTGCGCACAGATTCAATAGCTTGTTCACTGCGCCAATCGGATCGTCAACAATATAGGTATTTTACATACTTAACATGTGTAACTTTCTAAGGACCACGCGTAACTTCTTTTCAATAGTCTATTAGGATTGCTTTCTTTACAAAAGTCTATGTGGATTGCTTTCTTTTCAAAAGTCTATGTGGATTGCTTTCTTTTCAAAAGTCTATGTGGATTGCTTTAGCTTCTTCTATCGTGTCGATATCAGCTACATAATGGTAATAGCTCATGCCGTGGAAAAGAAAAGATTAGCCAGTCAGCAGGTTGGTAGCGGGGCTGACTACCCAGAGTGCGCCGGATGATAAACTACATACAATTATTGCTTTAGCTAGTAAAGATACAGCCCTATGACAGATGGACAGACTGACGGACGGACGGATAGCGTTGGCATAGTAATACAGTTCCCGTTGGGTATGAAACGCTAAAATGACACCCTTAACCGACGACCATGCTTAATAAGAAGCTTAATGAACCTAGATGAAGCGAAAGAAGTGTTTCAGGCTCGTAAATAGTGGATTGAAATAGATAGTCTCTGTCTACCCAATTGGGAAACAGGTGTGATAGTAACGTACAGTCCAACAAAGCGATAAGTATCCAGGGTCGCCAGATATAAATGAAGTTTTCTCAGAATATTATGGATGCTTTCTAGTGAAATATCATTTTAATAACGTACAAAGTTAAACTGTATTTATACAAAACCCTAATCAAACCATTCTATAATAATTCCCTGAGAAATCTTCATCTATATCTGGCGACCTTGGATACTAGTTGCTTTGTTAGACTATACTACTCGTGCAAAGAAAAATCGGATTGAAAATGGCGGCCCTTTAAATATCGTACGTGTAAACGAGAGGCAAATACAAATGCCTTCATTTTCAATCGCATCCTTTATCTTTGCTAGTAGTAAGTATGTATGTAGTTAAAAAGTGTTGAAGTTAATATAACAATAACACTATACCTAGTAGTATCCGTGTTACCTTTGCGGTTAAGCAACACGTTGGAGGTTACGTTTCGGATGAGCGATCATTGCGTGATACAGCACCATTGGAACATATATACGTAATATCACTAAGCACATATTGGGTATGCAGAATTAAAAGTAGTGTTAGTAGCGTTTGGAATACAATTATGATTGGTTTATTTTAAAATCCAAATAAAGAACATTGTCAAAAAAAACCAACTAGTTTAGCCGACAAGTCTGCATGACGAGGTAATGAACGTAGAAGAAGCGAAAGAGGTGTGTCAGGATCATCATCATCATTTCAGCCGAAAGACGTCCACTGCTGGACATAGGCCTCCCCCAAAAGGCTCGCATGCTTGTGGCGGGCCGGGACTTGTCGGGGGTGGTTTGTGAATACTCACGGGTTCCCACGCCCCGGCTAAGGTAGTTGAAGGAACACCGTGGTGGTTTTAGTCGGTAAGAGTCTGACACTGGCTTCGCCTAACCCGAGTGGAGTGCGTTCATGAGGATTTCCGCACGGCAACAAAAAAAAAAGGATCATAGCAGGGAGAAATCCATAGTCTCTGCCTACCCTAATGGGAAACAGGCGTCATAATATGTATGTAATTTAAAAATAATTTAGTTAGTGTTAGTATTTTTTGTCTGTTTGGTCTAGTTGTTACTGAGGTGTGAGTGAGAGATAAGTTCTAATTTCAATTAGAAGCCTGAATAATAATAATCATTGGCTAAATACTGCTTAGTACGCATTTAGCAGCCAAGTGAGCCAAGTGGCGCCCCCATCAGTAAAAAGATTATTACTAGTTGAATACATCATTTATCAAAATGGCGGATGGAGTCCCTAACGGGATTCTCCGCAACCCGCCCTAGGGTATCCATTCTGGGTACCAATTCTGCGAGTCCATTCGTTAAAAACAAAAACATTTATCGAAAATTTGTTTTTTACAATTGAAGTACAGGAACTCTGTAAATTATAGTTTGCTGTAGTTGTAGGTAGAAAATGTGCCAAAAGGGGCCGTTTTTCGCAATTTTTCTATCTACAACTACAGTGAACAATAATTTACAGAGTTAATCGTTTCTGATTAAACTACAGTACCTGTACTTCAACTGTTAAAAACTAATTTTCGATGAAAATGATGTATTCAGCGATTAATATTTTTCTTACTGATGGGGGCGCCACTTGGCTGCTACGTGCATCTTAATACCAAAATTGCTCTTTTCAAACAGGTAATGCAAAAATTATGGAATGCCATGATTTTAGTTTCGCAATTTCAAAAAGTTTATCCTATGGAAAAGAGCCGGTAAAAAACTCCATTGCATATTATAATAAGCAATGATACAATAATTTATAAGCATGATTATATTAAAGTGTGTATTTTTTTGTAGGACTTACAATAATTGATCAATTGTGGAAAACCGTAATAGTCGAACGGCCTTCTTGGTGCGAACACAGCACACTATCAATAAAATACAGGGTTTTTTTTGGCATGGTATGGCGAGATGAGCTAAAGGCCCACCTAATGTTAAGCGGTTACCTTTGCCCATTACAACAATCTTACAATAATTGATCAATTGTGGAAAACCGTAATAGTCGAACGGCCTTCTAGGTGCGAACACAGCACACTATCAATAAAATACAGGGTTTTTTTTGGCATGGTATGGCGAGATGAGCTAAAGGCCCACCTAATGTTAAGCGGTTACCTTTGCCCATTACAACAATCTTACAATAATTGATCAATTGTGGAAAACAGTAATAGTCGAACGGCCTTCTAGGTGCGAACACAGCACACTATCAATAAAATACAGGGTTTTTTTTGCATGGTATGGCGAGACGAGCTAAAGGCCCACCTAATGTTAAGCGGTTACCTTTGCCCATTACAACAATCTTACAATAATTGATCAATTGTGGAAAACCGTAATAGTCGAACGGCCTTCTAGGTGCGAACACAGCACACTATCAATAAAATACAGGGTTTTTTTTGGCATGGTATGGCGAGATGAGCTAAAGGCCCACCTAATGTTAAGCGGTTACCTTTGCCCATTACAACAATCTTACAATAATTGATCAATTGTGGAAAACAGTAATAGTCGAACGGCCTTCTAGGTGCGAACACAGCACACTATCAATAAAATACAGGGTTTTTTTTGCATGGTATGGCGAGACGAGCTAAAGGCCCACCTAATGTTAAGCGGTTACCTTTGCCCATTACAACAATCTTACAATAATTGATCAATTGTGGAAAACAGTAATAGTCGAACGGCCTTCTAGGTGCGAACACAGCACACTATCAATAAAATACAGGGTTTTTTTTGGCATGGTATGGCGAGATGAGCTAAAGGCCCACCTAATGTTAAGCGGTTACCTTTGCCCATTACAACAATCTTACAATAATTGATCAATTGTGGAAAACAGTAATAGTCGAACGGCCTTCTAGGTGCGAACACAGCACACTATCAATAAAATACAGGGTTTTTTTTGCATGGTATGGCGAGACGAGCTAAAGGCCCACCTAATGTTAAGCGGTTACCTTTGCCCATTACAACAATCTTACAATAATTGATCAATTGTGGAAAACCGTAATAGTCGAACGGCCTTCTTGGTGCGAACACAGCACACTATCAATAAAATACAGGGTTTTTTTTGGCATGGTATGGCGAGATGAGCTAAAGGCCCACCTAATGTTAAGCGGTTACCTTTGCCCATTACAACAATCTTACAATAATTGATCAATTGTGGAAAACAGTAATAGTCGAACGGCCTTCTAGGTGCGAACACAGCACACTATCAATAAAATACAGGGTTTTTTTTGCATGGTATGGCGAGACGAGCTAAAGGCCCACCTAATGTTAAGCGGTTACCTTTGCCCATTACAACAATCTTACAATAATTGATCAATTGTGGAAAACAGTAATAGTCGAACGGCCTTCTAGGTGCGAACACAGCACACTATCAATAAAATACAGGGTTTTTTTTGCATGGTATGGCGAGACGAGCTAAAGGCCCACCTAATGTTAAGCGGTTACCTTTGCCCATTACAACAATCTTACAATAATTGATCAATTGTGGAAAACAGTAATAGTCGAACGGCCTTCTAGGTGCGAACACAGCACACTATCAATAAAATACAGGGTTTTTTTTGCATGGTATGGCGAGACGAGCTAAAGGCCCACCTAATGTTAAGCGGTTACCTTTGCCCATTACAACAATCTTACAATAATTGATCAATTGTGGAAAACAGTAATAGTCGAACGGCCTTCTAGGTGCGAACACAGCACACTATCAATAAAATACAGGGTTTTTTTTGCATGGTATGGCGAGACGAGCTAAAGGCCCACCTAATGTTAAGCGGTTACCTTTGCCCATTACAACAATCTTACAATAATTGATCAATTGTGGAAAACCTACTACTAAAATTACTTCGGCACTACTGTCCTTAATTTAAACCACAATACACATGAAACTGAGTCAGTAGTAGTAGTATTGAGTTACATAAAGTTCGTGCATACAGCGTAGTGTCGTATTACGTACGCTTATGGCAACAGTATGGCGTATTGTACCACTTCTAGTTCTGGACTTCGTTGTTGTAGGGCTGACACAAGATTTTATTCGATAAATACTGGGTTATTTTTACATACCCACCAAAAACAGTTTAAGGGTAGTCTTTGCTTATCACTTAGCACAACTTTTACTATGATATCCTGAAATCGTGAAAAAAAATATCAGCTGTGCTATCATCATCATCATCATCATTTCAGCCGAAAGACGTCCACTGCTGGACATAGGCCTCCCCCAAGCATCGCCACAACGACCAGTCCTGCGCCTTCCGCATCCAGCGGATTCCCGCGACCTTCACCAGGTCGTCGGTCCACCTTGTATCAGTGGATATCTAACTTATTAAAATGGTATGGAACAGCTGATTTTTCGCGAATCAGAGTCAGGGTTGAAAATAACCCTGTATATACTAACAAAACAAAATAACAGTTTTCATGATTTTTAATATTTTAGGAATGATACTAGTAGGTAGGGTTGGCAGCTTTTTTTTTGGGAAAATATTGTAGCTTCCAGGCCAGGTACATTGACAAAAAAGATAGTATTTTATGGAAAAAAGTCGTCACGTCTTGCTCTTCTCCATAAAATACTATATTTTCAGGTTTTTTCGAAAACATGACCATTTTCATTTCAGAGGATTGTAGTTTTTTTTTATTTACACACTTGCTATGGACACTGGGTGTTCTTAAAAAGTACCTAAGTTAGGTACTTATAAAGTAAGTTGCGGTTTTAAAATGTTGAGTGGTGTTGCATTGCAGTTCTTTTGAACTGGGCGACTGGCTCATCATAACATAATAACATAATCAGCCCATTACTGTCCCACTGCTGGGCACGGGCCTCTTCTCAGTACGAGAAGGCTAAGGCCTTAGTTCACCACGCTGGCCTAGTGTGGGTTGGCGGACTACACACGCCATCGAGAACTGTATGAAGCACTCTCAGGTGTGCAGGTTTCCTCACGATGTTTTCCTTCATCGTTAAAGCAAGTGATAATCGTATATAAATCATCACGAGAAGATAATCATACATATTCTATACTATTTACGGTAAATTTATAGTAAAACACAATGTCTTTAATGCAGCACAATCTTTTCTCACCAAAAAAAAAAAACTTCCTCGTACAGTCAACTGCATAACAGTGGTAACACTTTAATTCGAAAACTGCCCTTACTGCTTACAAAATAAAGATGCTGTCAGTTTCAAAAGTGTTACCACTGACGTGCGGTCGACCGTACTATGAGCATGGGCTGTTATAAGAATGAGTAAAATTTGTATTTGGCAATAGGCTCGCCCCACAACGCTCGGTCCTCTGCCTTCCGCATCCAGTCCCCCCCAGCCACGTTCTTTAGGTCGTCGGTCCACCTGGCAGGGGGGCGCCCTACTGTTACAAGATCGTGGATCAGCCGACCCAGAGAGCACGACTTATCAGCGGAAGGAACGAATGAAGTCACTATGTCTTGTATTTAGTCAATTATTATACTTTCAATTCATCATATTTATATCAAGCCAATTAAATTATTTAATAAATCTCGTCACTAGCCAACTTGATCATATTATATAATTTTAGCCGAATTATCAATTTAATTAACGATGTATCGATTAAAAGTTTAATAACGTTAGCAACACTGGATTCCTAGAAATTATAAAATAACGTGTAACTGTCATTTGGCGATCAGTTAGCCGCGAAACTTGGAATAAACAACATGTCTTGATGCTTCGTGTTATTGCATTCATCACCTACGCCCAGGTTCAGGAGAACCCGCACACCATGGTTCAGTTCCAGCAACTCCTTCTTAACATCTCAGAAGTGGGATATACCATCTGTGCCTTTTCTAATACCATGTTTTCAAGTTTCAGAGTGGATCGTGTTGGTCTTGAAAGTCTCCTCCAGGCTCTTCACAATGTGATCGCCCCACTGGCATTCCTAGTCTGAAATCGAGCAGCGAGCTACAGTGGCGCAGAAATGCTGGTATGCTGCCGAGACATCACAAAACACTCCCAGTACAGCAAAGTACACCGCGTCCCAGTAACAGGGATCACAGACGCCTCTCCGGACACTACAGGTACGAAATGTATCGTGTGTACTACTTACGAGTATTTTTTTTTTATAACCTCGGATATTATGGAGAAATGGCAATCAAAAATTGGCGGGATAGGTATATATACCGCCACTAGGAAAAATACAATTTAGACTTCATATTGACGATTTACAAATGATGTGGAGAAACCACAACACTAATCTTTATATTAAAGATCAAATTATTTGGATAAACTCGAATGTACTTCGCTAAATACATAAAACAAACTAAAAAGATTTTTTTTTTTAAACAAAGAAGTTTATTTAATTATTATTTTTTTGTTCACCAACACGTGCTATGAATTGGATTTTAATGTTTTATTTTTAACAAAACGTGACTATTAGACATTGAGTTTTCTCCGGGCAGTAGTTACGATATTTATATTGACAATGAACGTAAAACAGATTCAGCTATCTACTGCTAGTTACTACACCGCTGCACCGGTTCGATTTTCTTGTATCAAGAGTGATAAATATTGGCGATACAATTATACAGTGGATGACGAATGGATTCAATTAATGCTCACTAGCTCAGATGTTTACTCACAATATTATGAGGATGTATTAACACCTTGCATAATTTAGTTAGGTTTACCCTCACAAGAAAAAAAAAAGTTACGGTCTGATACAAATTTTGGTGAAATAAGAGTATAATGAGTCGTGTTAAAGATCCGGTGAGGTGGCAAAGATAATTTAATAATTTTGCGAAATGCAGTTGGTACTAATATTTTTATAGAAAACAAAGAGATAAAAATGAAATATTTCTTAGTCCAATATACCTACGAGGAAAATAATCTAATAAAAAGAGCCACGGCATCGACAATTCAACTACTCACTGAAACAATACTACTTAACAACTAACTACTACTACTAATTATACTTTACCGAAACATTGCGCAGATTAATGAACGAATAAACCAGTCTATCGAAGGCGCTTTTCCTAATAAAAAAAAAAGCTCTTATTATGGTGCTACCTTTATAAGATAAATAAAGAAACTGACCCAAGTAATTATCGTCCAATTTCCCTCTTACCAACAGTCTCAAAAATATTTAAGAATAAAAACCTTTATGCAAAAGGGTTTATGCTTTTCGTTTACAAATGTATCCAAAAATTTCTCAAATATTATTAATAATAAAAATATACAATAGGAGTGCTTCTTAAAGTGACAAAACCTTACGATAAAGCACAATTTAAAATATTATTAACTAACTATTATACAACATAGGAATCCGCGGCAAATGTATCATCTTATTTAAACGAAAAAAAAACCACTGTTGGAAATAGAATTTTACAACCACAGAACAAATTGAATAGAATGTATCCGGTCCAATAACAAACCAATCAACGCCTTGATTCCACAAGAAAGTGTAATAGGATGTGTCCTATTCTTTGCATACATCAACGACATCAACGACGATAACGACCCTCCTAAAAATATAACTAACCCTTGTTTGTTTGTAACAATATAAATCTAAATGGAAAATTAAATACTATACCTAACACTACAACAAATTCGATGACACAAATAAATGTAAAGTATAGCTTCAATAGTTCTAAACTAGAAGTTAACAAATTCAGCCTTATATTTTTAGACATAGACTCTCACATTGAGTCACATTCAAAAAGCAAGAGCTAGTATAGTATAAATGATTATGACGATAAAATAAACTATGAATTTATTATAAAATTAAATGTGAAAGTTTGTGAAGATGTTTGGATGTTTGTTACGCGTTAACCATTAAACAGATTTGGATGACATTTGGCCAGATACACAGATAGACCATAACCAGATAGAACAACTTATAAATAATGAATAATAGTTCAATAAATCAAATATAATCGAGAAATAATATTAATAACCTAATTAGAAAAAAAAAATTGTACTACAGTAAATAATTACCTGATACCAACAAATTAAATACCAGTACCATTATTAGTCTACCTAATAATTTAACAAGAAGTAACAACACAATTCACCAAAATGATAAGTTTCAATTAAAAAAAAAAGAGAAAAGAATTATGAATAACAGAATAATTGGAGAAACATTTGATTGAAATCAAACACAAACAAGCGCTTTTCCTCTTCTCACCTACAAAACTGTGCGGTGGCCTACTAACTGTTTGAATATTACTTAAATTATGGAATGCAATAAAGAATTGAGTATTGAGATTAAACATAGGTATAGAAGGGCTATTAGGAAATTTCCATATGAATACTTTGATTCCATTCTGCGCTAAGACTAATTAGATAGATAGAATATACTTTATTGTACACCATGAAAATAGTAGTAAGCAGGAACAATGTATAAATTAAGGGTACATGGGCGGTCTTATCGCTAAAAGTGATATCTTCCGACAACCTTTGAATGGACAAAGAAGACGTAAGATCTAGATAATGGAGGCAGTCTTCGGCGTACTACTGCATGTTAATAAACTAAAATAAATAAATAGCACAAATAATAATGAAATAATATAGCAATAGTTTTGGATAGCAAAGACATTTATTTAAAAACTAAAACATGTTTGTTTATTTTTGATAATAGAATTTCAGTAATTCATGCGTAATGTCTGTTTGACCTACGTAATGTCTGTTTGACCTACGTAATGTCTGTGTGACCTGCGTAATGTCTGTGTGACTTGCATAATGTCTGCGTGACCTACGAGTTGTCTGTGTGACCTACGTAATGTCTGTTTGACTTGTGTAATGTCTGCGTGACTTCGTAATGTCTGCGTGACTTCGTAATGTCTGCGTGACTTCGTAATGTCTGTGGGACTTCATAATGTCTGCGTGTCGTACATACTATCTGTGTGACCTAGGTACGTAATGTCTGTGCGATATCGAGTTATATGACAAATATAATACATAAAGAATTGAGCTAAATCTGTATGACCACGAGTTAATTGAATAATATAATATCTAGAAAATTGAACTAGATCTGTGTGACCACGAGGTAATAGAAAAATATAATATCTAGAAAATTAAGCTAGATCTGTGTGACCACGAGCTAATTGAAAAATATAATATCTATAAAACTGAGCTAGATCTGTGTGACCACAAGCTAATCGAAAAATATAATATCTATAAAACTGAGCTAGATCTGTGTGACCACAAGGCAATTGAAAAATATAATATGAAACTGAGCTAGATCTGTGACCACGAGATAATTGAAAAATACAATATCTAGAAAATTGAGCTAGGTATATGTGACCACAAGGCAATTGAAAAATATAATATCTAGAAAATTGAGCTAGATCTGTGTGACCACGAGGTCATTGCGAATTTAATAATGAGGAAATTAAGCGAAATCTGTGTGACGAGTTAAAAAAATATACCTAATATCTTGCGATTTGTGTGACGAGTAATTTGGCAAATATAATATCGAGGAAATTGTTGTTTAAATAATGAAATTAATTTATTTATTCTGCAAAATTGGATATTAACATTACCTCTATATTTTGATTTTGAAACTAGATGGCGTCGTCATAACTACTTTAAGAATTTGCGAATTTAATAACGAAGAAATTAAGCTAAATCTGTGTGACGAGTTATTTTTGAAATATACCTAATATCTTGGAAATTTCGATTTGTGTGACAACGAGTAATTTGGCAAATATAATATCGAGTAAATTGTTGTTTAAATAATGAAATTAATTTATTTATTCTGCAAAATTGGATATTAACATTACCTCTATATTTTGATTTTTAAACTAGAAGGCGTCGTCATAACTACTTTAAGAATTTGCGAATTTAATAACGAATAAATTAAGCTCAATCTGTGTGACGAGTTATTTTTGAAATATACCTAATATCTTAGAAATTTCGATTTGTGTGACAACAAGTAATTTGGCAAATATAATATTGAGGAAATTATTATTTAAATAATGAAATTTATTTATTTATTCTGCAAAATTGGATATTAACATTACCTCTATATTTTGATTTTGAAACTAGATGGCGTCGTCATAACTACTTTAAAAATATCTAGTCAACTAAGCTATGGGAAACGGTAGACTAGATCTGTGTGAACTTATCTGATTATAATAATGAAATAATTTTATTTATTCTGCAAAATTGGATTTGGAATTACTTTTACATGTTTATTTTAAAGCCTATACTAAGCAGTATGTAACGGTACCTACCTTGTCTAGATCATGTGTGGAATGATCTAAATTAAAGAAGTAAAGGCAGTAAATAAAAGTAACTTACAATCGAGAGCAGATTTATTAACACAATAAAAAATAGCTATTAAAAAGTAAAATCTTCAATTAGTCGATCTCGTTAACACTATAAAATGAAAGC
Source organism: Asteroscopus sphinx (assembly GCA_949699075.1). Classification (NCBI taxonomy): domain Eukaryota; kingdom Metazoa; phylum Arthropoda; class Insecta; order Lepidoptera; family Noctuidae; genus Asteroscopus; species Asteroscopus sphinx. The sequence goes on along the minus strand of OX453010.1, from coordinate 26,707,351 downwards.
TTAAAACTATTTATTAATATTATTTATTTATTCAACAAGTAACAATGACTCACCGTGTTAATAACAATATTACTTAATAACTATGTTGGTATCCCTATCCTATGCAATTAACCTAAACCACTGTATGGTATTTATGTTGAAGTAAAACAATAGTTACTATTAAATAGTTGTTCTTGAAAGGAATTATGGTAATATTACAAGAGAAGGTATCTAACTGGAGCATATTTATGAAGTCGAAGGAATACAATACGAATAGGATAAAGTAAAAGAGTATTAAAAAGATCATTTACTGCGTAAAATGTTTTATTGTTTCAGATAGACTGTAGTGACAACCTGATTGATCGCCGTGGGTCACGGCTCTTGCAGGATGGCCGAATGTTACAAGATCGTGGATCAGCCGACCCAGAGAGCACGACTTATCAGCGGAAGGAACGAATGAAGTCACTATGTCTTGTATTTAGTCAATTATTATACTTTCAATTCATCATATTTATATCAAGCCAATTAAATTATTTAATAAATCTCGTCACTAGCCACCTTGATCATATTATATAATTTTAGCCGAATTATCAATTTAATTAACGATGTATCGATTAAAAGTTTAATAACGTTAGCAACACTGGATTCCTAGAAATTATAAAATAACGTGTAACTGTCATTTGGCGATCAGTTAGCCGCGAAACTTGGAATAAACAACATGTCTTGATGCTTCGTGTTATTGCATTCATCACCTACGCCCAGGTTCAGGAGAACCCGCACACCATGGTTCAGTTCCAGCAACTCCTTCTTAACACTACGCTGCGTTTGCCGATACGCGGTCTCCACTCAAGGACTCGTCTGCTCCAACGGCCATCGGTCCTTCGACAGACATGGCCAGCCCACTGCCACTTCAGCTTACTGATCCTACAAGCTATGTCGGTCACTCCGGTTCTTCCCCGGATAATCTCGTTACGGATTTTAACTTGGGAGAGGCCTATGTCCAGCAGTGGACTGCGATAGGCTGAGTTGATTGATTGATTGAATAGGCTCGCCCCTACATGGGACTACAACATAATTGGCAAAATGTGGGTGTACTACACACCTCTGCCTACCCCTTCGGGGAAATACAGGCGTGATGTTATGTTTTGTTTAAAATTTGTACCGTCTGTCCGTTTATTAATAAACAAATCTAATATTCATGTCAGTGTGTCAGCCCTATTCCGAACAATTGGTGTGACAATGATTGTTGTGCCGTCCCACAGACAAGGGTGCAACACAATGCCTACACACCGGGCTATTGATTTAACACAGTTTTGAACCCCTACCTGTGTGTACAATACGTTCATGTGTATGAAAGGGGAGACATACCTACTGAAATGCATAAGTACAAAAATTTCAAATGAAAAATCGTTTTTTAAAGAAAAGAGAATATTCTAGCGGTATCTGGAGACAATTATTATTATTAACTTAAGAAAACCAAAGAAATTATTAATTACTAGCCTATGCTCGCGGCTTCGCCTGCGTGGAAATATTATCATTTTTTTATAGTATAGGATGGCGAAACGAGCCAAAGGCCCGTCTGATGTTAAGCGGTTACCTTTGCCCATGAAAACTTCAATACCACCTAGGTGGTACCGCAAGTCGATTATCTCGCATCCCTCGGGAACTGTTCTTCTCGGCATAAAAAGTCGCCTACACAACGTGTATTTTAAATAACAACTGAAAACCTCTTAACAGGTCATTGTACTCATCAGTGTGAACAAATTTTACTATGGGACCAACCATGAAATCGCAAAAACAAAATCTGCTGTTTCCTACATTTGTGTTTGCTGTTTCACATTAATCGACAAAATGTAAGAACAGTACAGTACAGTGCAGTGCAGTACCTTTGTACTAAATAATTTTAATGCTGTCTCCTTTCATATGTTATTGTATGTACATAAATAAATAAACAGATGATTTTTTACACAAAAAATACGCCACATTTTCTCCTGTACCGTGGTTGTGTTTACATATAACCAGTCCATTTTTTTTCATGGATGGTGAAATGAGCTAAAGGCCCACCTTTGCCCATAACAACTGCAATATCACCTAGGCTGTTGCCTATGGTACTGTAAGTCGGTTCGCCGAACTGAGACATGAAGTCCCGTACCCTTCGTACCGGAACACAGCAATACAAGCATCACTGTTTGGCGGCAGAAGTAGGTACGGTGGTAGTACTTCCCCAGACGAACTCTTTTACTTTTCCCACTGCTGGCCACGGTCCTGCTCTCCGCCTTACTCCACCACCACGCTTGCCTGGTGCCAAAAGTTTAATGGAGCACCCTAGGTGAGTAGGTTTCCTTTCCAAGTTTTCCATCACCGTTAAAGCAAATGATAATCAAATTCTGACCCGCACATGAACATAACTTCATAATATTACGATGTAAATTGTGGAAAGAAAAAATCGCTCACGAGCAGGATTCGAACCTGCGACTCCTGGCTCAGTACGCCAGTGCTTTAGCCACTAAGCTACCGTGAACACTGCTCGTGGTATCGAAATTCTCAACCACTTGGCACGTCTTTGGGTGACGTCAGCGATATCTTATTAAGAAACAGTGTTTCTTAACCGACTAGACTAACTTTGCAGTTAATTCAAAGTCGTATAGATATGCCTACCCTTACAAATTATTTTATTATTATTAACGAATTTACGCATGTGATCTTTCCACAATTTAAATCGCCAGATTTCGCTTCGCACGCGTAAATGCGTTAAAAATAATAAAATAACTCATAATATTAATTTGGAAAAAACTAGAATGCTTTTATAGTTGGGACCATTGGAGAAAAAAGCTTCTTCTATGAAGTCGGTATAAAGTTTTACAAGCTAATAAAAAGTCTAGCAGATGCTGGAAGTGCAGCAAACTTAATTTTACTATAGCCTTTTTTTAGTTCTTTACGAACATTTTCCACCATGGGTTTCTATTTTAATTTCCTTAAACTTGAATACCTTCACAATAACTTTGGAAGCGAAAACTTTTGCGCATAGATAAAGAATGGGTGTCCTAGATCAATTTTATAGTAAACAAGAGTTTTTGAGATACTATACTACGAATGCATGTGAACGAGCGAGATATTGAAACTAAGAAGATAGATGCTCTGGAGATGTGGTTCTGGAGAAAAATGCATGGGATATCGTGGACGGAGTTTCAAACCAATCTCTATACTCCAAGAACTCGGCATCAAGCAGCGTCTATCGAATTTGATACGATCCCGAATCCTCAAATTCTTCGGGCATGTTTCACGGCGTAGTCTTGACTCTATAGAGCACCATGTCCTGCAGGAAAAAGTGGAGGGCCCAAGAGTGCGCGGAAGACCGTTGCATACTTTTTATTGATATACCACGGAAAAAAAGCCACGGGCGTTACCTAACGCCTGTGGTTTTAACGTTTTTATTACCCGACTACGCCAGAAGGAGGGTTATGAACGTTTCAAGTTCCTTCATGACACACATACACGATACTTAAGATCATCGGAAAACTTGGGGCTTCTGATGCCAATGCATTCTACAAAATTTTATGATAAATCTTTTACTGTTCAGGCTGTGCGTCTGTGGAATGAGTTACCTGTGTCTATACGGCGAGCTCAGTCACTGTTTTCATTTAAAAAATTAATTAAAGAATACTACCTTTCCAAATAAATTGTAATTTATTAAGACATTGCCTATGTATCCAATCTCTATTCTAAATTGTAAGATTATTTATATATATATTATATATATTTATGATACCTATATGTGTAATATATTTTGTGCTATTTATTTATTTTAGTTTAGTAGTACGCCACGGACTGCCCCCATTATCTAGATCTTACGTCTTCTTTGTCCATCCAAAGGTTGTCTGGAAGATATCGCTTTTAGCGATAAGACCGCCCATGTACCCATAATTTGTACGTTGTTCCTGTTTACTACTATTTTCATGGTGTACAATAAAGTATATTCTATTCTATTCTATTCTATGTTTTTAGAGTGTATGTATGTATGTATGTATATTTCTTTGGCACGCTCTGTGGCCTAAACGGCTTGATGGATTTGAGATTGAGAGGTGTCGTTAGATTCGTCTTAATTCTGAAAGTGACACTGGGTACATCAAAATTTAAAAAATTAAAATGGCCGCTTTTTGGCGCCATATTACCTCTTCAAAAAATTTTTTTTTCCGTCAAATACTATCGAGTGGGGTATCAAAATAAAGGGTTTTATAAATGCTTTACAAAAATATAAACAACTTATATGTTTAAATGTAATTTGGAATGAAAAATGCTAAAAAATAACAAAATATTCAACGTTAAAAATGAATTTGACTTTTCAAAAAAAACATTAATAGTATGATAAATAAAACATGACAAAACTAAAAAAATATAAATAATAATTAACAAAAACAAAAAACCCGACTGCGTGTAAAAATAACAGAAAAGGTATAAACAAGACTTATCAACACGCAGGCGGAGGCTACCTATGAACTATTATGTAATTCATGACCAAAAACATACGTAGCCTCCGCCTGCGTGTTGATAAGTCTTATATCTTTTCTGTTATTTTTACACGCAGTCGGGTTTTTTGTTTTTGTTAATTATTATCTTTATCTCTAAACGTCTTTTTTAAAAATGTGTTTTAATTATACAAGACATACCTAATTCAATATGTAACAAAAACCCTGTTGTTCCTGTGAGGTACGTTGTCAGAATCTCTATTCATACGTAAGGACACAACTCGTTAGAAAACTCTTCAATAAAAATAATCAAATTAAATATTAAATCATTATTAATTGTAAATTGAAAGTGATTATATCACTCAAAACTCACTCGGTTTTTGTTATATGTTGTTTACATATTGGTGCATGAGACTGTATTATCTAAGACAAAGCAACACCACAAAATTATATGAGCAAGCAAGTAATTACCAGTCATGAATAAACAGAAGCGTTTTTTTTTTTTTTTTCTTTTTTTTTTTTTTTTTGAGGCTTTAGTACACCGCGGTGACTATGCCAGCCTCATAGGTACCTCATATTATTGTTACATTAAAAAATATACAAAACTACTATGTACAATAAATAATATCAACATATATCCTCGGACCTTCTTAAAAAAACTTCTTTTATGAATTTATATGCAGCCACTGCATTTTTAGATAAAGGTTGGCGTAAATTGATGTTAATTCCACCATTGTAAAAATCTGTACCAACACAACTATATAATAAATCCCTAATATCGGCGTATGCATCGCACTCGACCAAGAGGTGATATATATCCTCGACTTTATTAGAGCATGTGACACAAAAAGGAGAATGATTAACACCAACTAAATGTAAAAAACTATTGGATGGAATGTGCCCAGATCTTATCCTCAACGCTAAAACAAGCAGTTCTCTGGGGAGATTGGCAACATCAAACCACGGAATCTGAGATAACTCCTTGTGAATCGTCCTATACCACAGACCCTTTTCCGCAGTAATAATTTCGTAATGATGTTTCCAAAGACTAAAGCGTATTTATTAAAACTAATTATAGCGTGTTTCACCCCACCCTATCTCAGCGCATTCCGTGATAAATCTTAATAAACTGCAACAATATTATGTTAAATTCTAATCAGTGTCGACGCTGTAAGTTGTGGAATCAATTAAGGCTGCCTCTGGGGTGAGAGTTCATTATAAGAGAACATTGCGCATACACTGCTGGGGGTGCTACAGTGGTGGTAGCTTTTATTAGGCAATTTAGAATATTTTTATCTGACTTCAAAAAAAGGAGGAGGTTATGTATTCGGCGGGTTTTTAGCCTTAGATGTTTGACCGCATTATTGGACTGGACCATAGAAATCTAAATAATAAGGTATAGAATTGGTAAAAGTGCGCGATCTTATCGCCGCGTACTACAGTTGTCTCGTAGGACACCAGTGCGCGTACCTTTTGCTTGATCATCAGTCCTGTTTTGGATACAGACACTAAAATTGCATTTTGTGGCATATCTAACAGCGGAATAATTATTTACTGCGTATTTGTGTGTTGGTAGCGGCCAACCGGCGACACGCGTTCCGGTATAAAAAGGCAGTAGATAACTAACATTTCCACTACCTTATTATTTAGATTTCTATGGACTGGACGCATATCTTGCATCTCAGACGACCAATGGCACATGAATGAACATCCATCAGAAGCCAAGCTGAGCTGTTGCAAACCGGTTGCAAAACCACAGCGGAGCGTACATGAATGCGTCTCTGAATGCGCGCACACATAGCCGCGCTACGTGTGAGTGTTCCACAGCGGCTAGCTTGGCTTCTGTATGGGTTTTCATTTATGTGACCAATGGGCCCAACTAACTGGCAAACGCTAACGCGGCAGGCCCATAGAGATGGTGGGACGAGCTAGACTCCTAAGAAAAATGGTCTTTGGTAGCATTAGACAAGAGAGAGATGGAAGGAGAGTAGGGAGGCTTTTTCCTGAAGTGGAGCAGTACAGACCCTTAATAATCCTACTAATATTATGAATGTGAAAGTTTGAGATGGTGGTTGGATGTTTGTTACTCAATCACGCTAAAACAGCTGCATGGATTTGCATAAAATTTGGCACACAGATAGACCATAATCCAGATTAAAATATAAGCTAGGGCTTTTGATACCGGGAAAATAAACAGATCCCTATATATCTTTCCGTGATAAGCCGAATTATACGCACGGTTGAAGCAGCGGACATAGGCTAGTACCTATTATTAGATTGTGTATTTTATTGTTTCGGTTATTCTTTTGTTTGTTCAATTACGATGAAACAGCTGGATGAGTTCCGTGTGGTGCCGGACGTAAAGAATTGCACCATCCTATCTCTTCTCATGGGTGTCGTAAAAGGCGACTAAGGGATTCACCAGAGGATGGGCTGCAGCGTTCTCTGAGTATTTAAACAACCAACTGCGATTGCCAACCCGCCTGCCAAGCGTGGCGATTATGGCATGTCCCGCCAACATGCTTGGGAGAGGCCTATGTCCAGCAGTGGACGTCTTTCGACTGTAATGATGATGATGATGATGAGCTGGACGAGTTTGGATGAAATTTGGCACAAAGACTTTTTATACCACGGAAGCAAAGCCACGAGCGGCGGCTAGTTATAAATAATAGTACTACCTACTGTGTTCATAAAGATTATTTTCCATTAAAGTAGGTATCCGCCAAAGTTTAAAACATTATTTTCGACCCATGTTTGCCCACTGTAACTATAATTTTGGCGTAGTTGTATTACACGTTCCGTTTTTAATCAAGGGCACGTCTAGCATATGTGCTGGTACAACGGGAAAATCCATTAAGTGTCATACAACAGTCGTATATTTGAAACCTAGCTAGCTTTTAGTAGGATAAAATCCGTAACGAGATTATCAGGAGAAGAACCGGAGTGACCGACATCGCTTGTAGGATCAGTAAGCTGAAGTGGCAGTGGGCTGGCCATGTCTGTCGAAGGACCGATGGCCGCCGGAGCAGACGAGTCCTTGAGTGGAGACCGCGAATCGGCAAATGCAGCGTCCGCCGCGCCAAGTGGACCGATGACGTGAAGAACGTGGCTGGGGGACTTGATTTGGAAGGCAGAGGACCGAGTGTTGTGTCGCAACTTTGGTCAGCAGTGGACTGCGATTAGTTGTGTTATTAACTCTATTTTGTGTAAAACTGGGTTAAATGGGGACCGGTACGATGGGGTAAATGGGATGGAGAAAACCCGGCCAAGTCGTCTTCTTCTATCGTTTCGACATGAGCTACATAATGATAATAGCTCATGCCGTGGGGAAAAGATTAGCCAGTCAGCAGGTTGGTAGCGGGCTGACTGCCCAGGGTGCGCCGGACATTCAATTAAATATCGTCACTCGTGGAGGCTAAAGCCCGGCCAAGTGTGAGTCAGACTCGTAATATTTGTAGTAGTAGTAGAGCTCCTTGTGAAGGAGCTCGTCCGGGGAAGTACTACCATCGTACCTACTTCTGCCACCAAACAATGACGCTTGAATTGTTGTGCTTCGGTGTGAAGGGTACATATTCCGTTCAGGAATCGAACTCGCGACCCGTTACTCAGCTGAGCCGACCACTCAGTTCAACAGCTCAACTTCTTCTAGTTTTATCAAAATACATAACAATAATTTTTGATTTTTATATAACTTCCTATTTGATCTTCTCTAAAAGCCATTTTCAAGATACTGTTACGACGGAGGGTTAAGCAGAGTGGACTGAAATACTTCAACCTCGATTTTCCTGGACTTAGAGACGTTTTCAGCAGGCTGAAATGCATTTTCAGTCCATATCAGAGGAGGCTCTATCACATACCAAAGAATCGAAATTTTGAGTAAGTTGCCGTTGTTTTCAGGCGCCTGAAACATGTTTTCAGGCCGTTTCAGGAGCCAACAAATCCGATGCCGACATTTCCTGAAAACCCATTTTCAGGCGTTTTCAGGACCCCTTATGGCCATTTGACACCCACATGTAAAATTGTTGATGAGTGAGCGAGATAGAGCTAAATATCAGACAAGGATAGACGAAGAACCTTCTGGAAGAGAGTGAGCAGGATAGAGCTAATATAAGACAAGGATAGACGAGATTCGACAAGCTTCGAGAACATTCCATTCTAGAAGTGAGTGAGTGAGATAGAGTATAGATGAGGTTAGACGAGGTTCGAGAACTTTCTATTTCGAGAATGTGCAAGTGAGAAAGAGTTATCTTATGACAAGGATAGATGACGTTCGAGGACTTTCCAGTACCACGACTCGCGGCCTATATAAACGGCGCAGCTGAGTGCCAGTGGAGTTCAGTTGGAGTTCAGTTTGGATCAAGCGATACAAGCGATAACATCGAAGCGATATTCGGAGCGATTTAACTAGTAACTTTGTGTGGTAATAAGCGATTCAGTGTAATTGTTCAGTAATAAAGTGTTCTCTACGCATTTAATCGGCTTTCTATCTATATACGAACCCCCAGCTCGTAACATTTGGTGTCAGAAGTGGGATAGAAAATGCCGATTACGCCAAGAGAGGAGGAACCGACTGGTAATGAAACGCCGAGTCGGATGCAGACGAGACAGTTAACGGCAAGACAGACAGCTCAGGACGCATCAAGAACTATGAGTCAGGAGGAGGTCGTCCAACAGGGACCTCAGCCTCAAGGTGGGAATAACGATATTACCAGCTTATTCAATTTGATGCAGCAAATGGCAAGAATGCAGGAAGAGCAATTACGCGAAACACGCGAACTAGTTACAAGGCAGAAAGAGCAAGTACGCGAAACACGCGAACTAGTTACAAGGCAGAAAGAGCAAGTACGCGAAACACGCGAACTAGCCACAAGGCAGGAAGAGCAAGTACGCAGACAGGAAGAGCAAGACGCAAGGCAAGAAGAGCGGTTCTGTAGAATGGAGAAGATATTTGAGCGAGGAGCAATATTGGAGGAACTCTATCTTTCTTTAAAAAATAAACAAGATGAGGTAGAGATTAAGGTTGATCAAGCTGTCGTTAGTGAAGCAGACATATCCGAACAAGATGATGCCAATAAGAGCCAGGAATCGGACGATGACGAATATGAAGCAAATGATGGTGAAGATGAAGTTAACATGTGTCAAGAAACTGAAGATGACTCAGAAGATACAGATGGCACGTTCAACCCGAGCGGGTCGGAGGAGGACGATAGCAACTTCTACCCGGAGGTGGGCAAGGGAGTGGTGGGCGCCACACAGCGCCGCAAGACGCTGAGCCGCTGCCGCTCCGATGGCGAGCCCGCCAAGCGCGGCCGCAAGGTCAAGGGCAAGAAGGGATGGCCAAGTAACCTGAGTCACGGTCGAAAAGCAGAGTCAGACAGCGAAGAAGAAAGTAAAAAGTCGGAGAATGAGAGTGAGAACGAGTCCGGAAGCGAGACAGAGGAATCTGAGCAGGAAACCAAGTCGAAGCATGGGCGGACAGCAGCAGCAGCGCCGACCGTGGAGAAAGGCCGCAAGGGTGCCCTAACTAAGAACGTCAGAGCTAAGGCCACGCCCGTCAAGCGGAAAGCACCCACACCATCCGCAGAGAAGAAGGCACCCACTGCCAAAGACGCGGGGCCACCAGCGAAGAAGAACAAGAAGGCTTCCTCAGACAAGAAGTACGGCGAGGGCAGCGTGAAGCTCAAGGAAGAAGGTAGCGCCGAGGAGTCCAACACGCCTGTCGGCGAGAAGACCAAGTGGCCGCCCACTGACGAAGAGATCAAGACGTACGACCCTGGAGGGTGCAAACCTAATTGGGATGGGCCGTCACGAAGATCAACGACGTCGCTTACCGAATTTGAAAGGACGGACGTAATCAACCGAAGATTGTGCACATTGATCGACTGGCCCAGTACTATGGAGACAATGATGCTCGGGACGAGCATGTCTTAGGAGGGGGTAGTGTTACGACGGAGGGTTAAGCAGAGTGGACTGAAATACTTCAACCTCGATTTTCCTGGACTTAGAGACGTTTTCAGCAGGCTGAAATGCATTTTCAGTCCATATCAGAGGAGGCTCTATCACATACCAAAGAATCGAAATTTTGAGTAAGTTGCCGTTGTTTTCAGGCGCCTGAAACATGTTTTCAGGCCGTTTCAGGAGCCAACAAATCCGATGCCGACATTTCCTGAAAACCCATTTTCAGGCGTTTTCAGGACCCCTTATGGCCATTTGACACCCACATGTAAAATTGTTGATGAGTGAGCGAGATAGAGCTAAATATCAGACAAGGATAGACGAAGAACCTTCTGGAAGAGAGTGAGCAGGATAGAGCTAATATAAGACAAGGATAGACGAGATTCGACAAGCTTCGAGAACATTCCATTCTAGAAGTGAGTGAGTGAGATAGAGTATAGATGAGGTTAGACGAGGTTCGAGAACTTTCTATTTCGAGAATGTGCAAGTGAGAAAGAGTTATCTTATGACAAGGATAGATGACGTTCGAGGACTTTCCAGTACCACGACTCGCGGCCTATATAAACGGCGCAGCTGAGTGCCAGTGGAGTTCAGTTGGAGTTCAGTTTGGATCAAGCGATACAAGCGATAACATCGAAGCGATATTCGGAGCGATTTAACTAGTAACTTTGTGTGGTAATAAGCGATTCAGTGTAATTGTTCAGTAATAAAGTGTTCTCTACGCATTTAATCGGCTTTCTATCTATATACGAACCCCCAGCTCGTAACAATACTTTGCCGTCGTAACAGTATCGCACAAGGAAAAGTCTGCAAAAACTAAGGCTCCCTCCATTAACATGGCAGGCGAAGTTTGATGCGTTTTCAAGTAAATTCAATTTTCTACGGACACGCGGTGAATTTGAACTAAAGATGTACCAAGCTGCTTAGCGAAACGTTGGCATGAACTCGAAGTTATATTAGAAATCAGAGAAGAAAAAAGTTCAACCTATGTTTTCTCAAACGAAGTTTTAAAGCGAATAACATGCATATAGGATTTATAGGATATTACGAAAGGGGAGCGAGAACGGAAACCATGGTGTGCTGGTTCGGAAGCACTGTAAAAAATACTCCGTCGAATATAACGACATGCACTACCCGTTTTTAACCATCTTTACCCGACTGCGCCAGGAGGGTTATGTTTTTGAGTGTATTGTTTCGACTGTATGTATACATGTATATTTCTTTGGCACGCTCTATAGCCTAATCGGCTTGATGAATTTTAGCTTGAGAGGTTTCGCTAGATTCGTCTTAATTGTGAGAGTGACACTGGGTATACCAAAATTTAAATTGCCGCTTTTTGGCGCCAATTACATCAATTTTTTTTTATCCTCAAACCTTTTCCAGTGGGGTATCAAAGTAAAGGATTTTTTTAATGGTTTATGAAAATATTAACAACTTATATGTTTAAATGTAATTTGTAATAAGAAATGTTAATAAATAACAAAATATTTAACGTTAAAAATGAATTATATATATGTGTGGCTTTAAAAAAAAATAGTGTGATATAACATGAAGAATTAAAAAAAAAAAAAAAACAAAACCCGACTGCGTGTAAAAATAACTGAAAAGATGTAAGTAAACAAGACTCGTGGAGGTAAGTAAGTATAAATGTGGTAGTATCAAATCAACCTGCAGGCGGAGGCTACCTATGAACTACTTATGTAATTCATGACCAAAAACATACGTAGCCTCCGATTGCGTGTTGATTTGATACTTTCACATATACTTACCTCGGTTACCTCCACAAATCTTGTTTACATCTTTTCAGTTAAGTTATTTTTCACGCAGTTGTTTTAGTAACAGTTAGGAGTTATTATTACTGATTAGGGGTTGTTATTAGGACTGATAGCCGGCTCGTGTGGGCACTGGTCGATCGGACCAAATCTTTTCTAGTTATTAGGTACTAACATAGGCTAAGTTAATTTGTTACTAACACACTGGACCCTTTGTTGTCTTTAATAAATGAAATAAAATAAAATTATAAATCTTTCTTTTATAACCCCAATGTTAACTATTCTGTAACGTGATTGGGTGGTCTTTGTGGTGGAGATTATCAATGATTTGATTGAAATTAATGCCACGTACGGTGTACCGTATAAGGGTTTCGAAGAAACGCAGAAGCCGGTATCGTGGAGATCTGCCAACCTTTAACAGGAAAAAGGAAGGGAAGGGGTCTTGAATGTTAATCTATCTAGACTTTATCTACCTTCGTGTAGAATGATGAGAATCATCCCCAGCCTGGCGTTTTCTTCAAATATAATTAGATTAGCTCCTTTTTTTTTTTTTTTTTTTCCTTGGAGAAATCCTAATGGACGCACTCCGCCCGGGGTAGGCGGAGCCAGTGTCGGACTCTTACCGACTAAAACCACCACGGTGTTCCTTCAACTACCTTAGCCGGGGGCGTGGGAACCCGTGAGTATTCACACAACCACCCCCGACAGGTACCGGCCCGCCACAAGCAGGCGAGCCCCTTCTCCCCGTGCGGCCTAACGACGGTCGCACCCTCCTCTGTGGCGCACACGGAACACTGCACGCCACCTCACCTCACGGGCCTTTACCAGCTATGCCAGCTACGCCAGCTGCTGGTCGGGCAGCAGACTACCCCGAGTCTGCTGCTCGCAGGCCCATCCTACTGTAATTTTTTATAGAGGTATTCTTCCTCGCGGTCCAGGCGGTAAAGCCAAGACCCTCGGTCCCAAGAGGCGCGAGAAAACTACTCAGCAGGCACTCCTGGGATTACGAGACCGACAGGGGCAGGGAAGGACAGTCCCCCCGCTGCCTGCCCAGTGGCAGGGTGAGTGCACACCGGGCCCGCCCCTGTTCCTCCACAGTGCCCTCTGCTTTCTCAGAGGGACACGCGGAGCAACTTCCCACTGGCCCACATCGGGCCCCTCCCGTGCCAGAATATTCGCCACATGCAATAAGGTCCCCCTGTCCAAAGGAGACTTATTGCCCGTGCCCAGGGTGCACCGCCCCAACAACTGCCGTTCCCTCTAGACGTGTCCAGAAGGACAAGCAGCTGTCAGACACACGTGGAGGTTTTCTGGCCAGCACCCCAATTAGATTAGCTCCTCACTTATACACAACATGTTGACCTGTATTCGTGCCATATTTACTGAGGTAACTGATACTGAATACGAATTAATAAAAAAATCTATATTTCTTTAAATACCGATCTATTTGTAAGCAAACTAATTCCCCCCGTGTGTCGCAAGCGACACAAAAAAGATGTGTGCTAAACCAACACACAAACGGTGGAAACACATGCTAATTTTTTATCAGGTGTTTCCACCCTTTGATAATGCCGCCTAAAACTTATTTTCAGAGTCACTTGGGATTTATTCTCTAGCACTCGCTATGTTTCTAAGTGTAAATTTGTGTATTAAATAATTGTAGAATTTGTTAAGTATTTTTAGGTGATTAAGCACATTATTTATCATTTGCTCTAGAAATATGGCACGGTTACAGATCAACATCTTATATAAGTGTTTTACACAAAGCACCGGAATCTAACTCCCATTATTTAAAACAAAAAATATTGTTATTATTGTACAATTACCAATAATTGGGTCCAAACCCAGTTCTGTCAAAATTTATCAAATAACATCTTAATATTATTGATTTAGAAAAAAATGCGTTTAATATTAACAGTTGTGACTGCTCTTCATACATGCTGGTTGGTTCAAACACACCATATTTTCGTCAATTCTGATTGTATCATGAGTTGTTTTTTGCTTGCGGGTGATAAACTCGGAGTAGCCCGCCGCCCGAACAGTCAAGGCCCGTGACGGTGGTGCGTCGTGTTCCGCGCGCGCCAGTTGGAAGGAAGGTGCGGTGCTGACACTAAGCCGCACGAAGAGAAGGGGCTCGCCTAGTAGTGGCGAGCCGGGACCTGTCGGGGGTGGATGGAGCCTGCAGATCGTCATCCACGCCCCCGGCCAAAGGTTAGCAGAGGTACACCGTAGTGGTTTTAGTCGGTAAGAGTTCAACACTGGCTCCGTTACCCCGGTGGAGTGCGTCCATAAGGATTTCTGCATGTAAAAAAAAAGACTATTGTCAAACTTTCTGGTTTATTTACTGCAAATATTTTATGAAGTTGTATCACCAGGACCAACAGCTTAACGTGCTCTTGAAGGCATATATTCATACCCACACTAATTAAGACAATATTGCGTCAAAAGATCAAAGAATCTACACGATAGCTCTACAGCCACAACCTTTAAGCCTTTCAATAAATGTAGCAGAAACACCCTCAGGGCGAAAAGCAACTTGGAAATGTACGTAAAACTGAATTCCAAAACTCGGCAGCAACTTAGCAGTATTTAAGTGGAACAATTTATGTGATGAGTCGGAGTTGCTAAGTATTTCCTCTAAGATGTGCAGACCTCGTAGCGCTCTGTAATAATGAGTGGCAGCCGATGGTGGCGAGTGAGGTCCAAGTTACAAGAAATAGTGACGGCCGTGATTTTTCACTCCTTTTGTTACAGTTGGCCGAAGGCTGTTAAGGTGAGCTAGTTTCGACGCAGTAGCTCGCGAAGCTCTAAATGTATATTAATATTATCGAGCAAATATAGCTTATAGAGCTAGGTAACTGTTTTTTATGACTATTATTCAGTAGATATATTGTGATTATTGTCACGTATATACAACGTGTATCAGAAATGCGTGGTCATATTTGAAGAGCTCATTCAGGGAATCCACCCAAGCCAAGCCAAGTGCCAAGCGTGGCAATTATGGTTATTCCCCCTATTAGGGGAGGCCTATGTCCAGCAGTGGACCTCTTTCGGCTGAAATGGTGATGATGATTCAGGGCATAGCATAGAACAACTTTTACTATGGGACCAACCCTGAAATCGCGAAAAAAATATCAGCTGTTCCTTACTAAATCATCGATTTCGCTCGACAAAATGAAAGGATCAGCTGATATTTTTTTTTTCCCGATTTCAGGTTTAGTCCTATAGTAAAAGTTGGTCGAAAGCATCCCCTATATTTTACTAGCCTGTACCCGCGGCTTCATCCGCTTGGATATCGTTTATCACGCATCCCTCGGGAACTGTTCATCTTACCGGGATAAAAAGTAGCCTATATCTTAATTCGGGTTATGTTCTATCTGCATGCAAAAATTTCATCCAAATCCATTCTGCTCTTACAGCGTGATTGAATGACAAACATCCAAACATCTTTACAAACTTTCACATTTATAATATTAACTAGCTTTTACCCGCGGCTCCGCTCGCGTTAAATTCTGCTAACCCCCGTCAGTCCAGTCCAGTCCAGTACACTGTCCCACTGTCCCGCTGCCCCACTGCCCCACTGCCCCGCTGCCCCGCTTCCCCACTGCCCTGCCCCGCTGCCCCACTGCCCCGGTGCCCCACTATCCCACTGCCCCGCTGCCCTTCTGCCCCGATGCCCCGCTGCCCAGCTGCCCCGCTGCCCCACTGCCCAGCTACCACACTGCCCCAGTGCCCCGCTGCCCCACTAACCCGCTGCCCTGCTGCCCCACTGCCCCGCTGCGAAAATGCCCCGCTGCCCAGCTGCCCCACTGCCCCGCTACCCCACTGCCCCGCTACCCCACTGCCCCACGGCCCCGCTTCCCAACTGCCCCGCTGCCCCGCTACCCCACTGCCCCACTGCCCCACTGCTTCGCTGCCCCGCTGCCCCACTATCCCACTGCCCCGCTGCTCGCCACTGCCCCGCTGCCCCACTACCCCACTGCCCCACTGACACGCTACCCCTCTGCCCCACTGCCCAACTGCCCCATTATCCCACTGCCCCGCTGCCCCACTATCTCACTGCCCCACAGCCTGCCCCGCTTCGCCGCTGCCCCACTGACCCACTGCCCCGCTGCCCCACTGCCCCACTACCCCACTATCCCACTGCCCCACTGCCCCGCTGCCCCGGTAACCCACTGCCCAGCTGCCCCGCTGCCCCATTGCCCCGCTGCCCCACTGTCCCACTGCCCAACTGCCCCGCTGCCCCAGTAACCCACTGCCCCGCTGCCCCACTGCCCCGCTGCCCAGATGCCCCGCTGCCCAGCTGCCCCGATGCACCGCTTCCCCACTGCCCCACTGCCCCGCTGCCCCACTATCCCACTGCCCAGCTGCCCCACTCCCCTACTGCCCCGCTGCCCCGCTACCATACTGCCCCGATGCCCCGCTGCCCAGATGCCCAGCTGCCCCGCTGCCCCACTGCCCCGCTACCCCACTGCCCCACTATACCACTGCCCCGCTGCCCCGGAACCCCACTGCCCCGCTGCCCCGCTGGCACGCTGCCCCTCTGCCTCACTGCCCCGCCTCCTCGCCCCGCCGCCCCGCTGCCCCACTGTCCCGCTGCCTCGCTGCCCCACAACCCCACTGCCCCACTGCCCCGCTACCCCGCTACCCCACTGCCCCACTGCCCCACTGCCCCGCTGCCACGCAGCCCCACAGCCCCACTGCCCCACTGTCCCACGGTCCCACTGTCCCACTGCCACTGTCCTACTGTCCCAATGTCCCACTATCCCACTGTCCCACTGTCCCACTATCTCACTATATCACTATCGTCCCGTCCCATTTTCCATCCTATGTCCAGTCCCATGTGCCGTCCCACTGTCCTGTCCCATGTCCCGTCTCATGTCCCGTCCCATTTCCCGTCCCATGTTCCGTCCCCTATCCCGTCCACTGTCCCGTCCCCAGTCCCGTCCCCTGTCCCGTCCCCAGTCCCATCCCCAGTCCCATCCCCTGTCCACTCCACTCCACTCCACTCCATCGTACATTACTATCCGCTCGTGCAAATGCATTAGAAGCTTCGATCTGGGGTGAGTACGCCACCCACCAATTAATTTATTTCTTGTTTTCTTTCTTTCTTTCTTTCTCAAAACCCATACCAGTTTTTAAGTCAGATCATCAGCTTTCAAACAAAAAAAAAATCATCAAAATCGGTCCAGTGGTTTTAGCGTGATGCTGGAACAAACAAACAAACAAACAGACGTTTACAATTTTATAATAGTTAAGAAGATATAAGTACGATTAATTCGCACCTTCGCCTGAAGAATTGCCGAACTTAAGTTGCAGTGAGTGGGGCACATTGTTCGCAGAACGGATGGCCGATGGAACAGTAAAGATCTGGAGTGGCGACCGCGTACTGGAAGGCGCTGCGTGTGTAGGCCCCTTAACAAACTAAGCCTTACATATTGACGTCATTATTAAAAAAAAATGATTTTAATCAAATGTACTTTACAGCTTTTGTTTCTGCTGTTAGAAACAGCACAATAAGGCCATTTTTGCGGGTTTTAGTTACAGGATTTATAGAAACAAGACATAAGGCGTGCAGATAAAGGGTTTGAAATATCCTGCACTATGGTGCATATAGCTGCCACGCGCGCCCTGCCAACATGGCCATTCTATCTATTTAAGTGAGGTGGACCGACGACCTGGTGAAGGTCGCGGGAATCCGCTAGATGCGGAAAGCGAAGGACCGGTCTTTGTGGCGATGCTTGGGGGAGCAGTGGACGTCTTTCGGCTGAAATGATGATGATGATGATTAATTTTCACTTTGTTTTGTGTCGTTAAACAATATTGCACCTTTATCATCTCTGCATCACCCTAAGGTAGGCTGGGAGAGAATGCTTAAGTATTAAGTCCGTATGTTGCATGAAGTTTAATTATAATATAAATCGCTGTTCTCCCATCCCTTGCACTCCTACCACCATTAGCGGCCGCCCATCAAAGTCCACTTAGCATCTGTCTCAACAAGTATGTACTGTTTTGTAAACTATTCACACAGTACTTAAAGGTGCATCGCTTTGTACATAATACACATGTGTTAAGTAACTTTGTTGCTAGTATGTTAAAGCTTTATGCATGTATTTTACAAGAAAAGTTTTTTATATAAAAGTGGCGTATGAATGTTGGGGGGATATTTCATAATAGCCACGCTTGGCAGGTTGGTTGATCGCAGTTGGTTGATTAAAATCTCAGAGAACGCTGCCTATCCTCTGGTGAATCACTTAGTCGCCTTTTACGACACCCACGAGAAGAGATAGGGTGGTGCAATTCTTTATGTCCGCCACCACACGGAACGTACAATATTCTAATCGTTCTGTTTAATTATTTATTTATTCCTTACCTAATACTTTTGATGAATTTATGGCATACATATACCTACCAATTTTCCGTCGCAGCGTTATTTCCTTAAGATACGTGGGACACTCAGAAAGTTTTGCGAAACTAAAAAAAAATGTTCTATACGTACATATATTTTTATCAAATCTTTTCAAAGTACTTTCCACCAGCCTCTATACAAGGATTCATGCGCCTAAACCAGTTTTCAAAACACTTTTTCCAGTCCGCCGCAGACACCTCGTTTACAGCCTGCTCGAACGCAGCCAGCGCATCTTCCGGCGACGAAAATTGTATCCCTTTGAGCTGATTTTTTATTTTTGGGAATAAAAAGAAGTCACACGGTGCTAGATCAGGGCTGTAAGGAGGGTGACCCAGGAGTTTGACTGGCGTGCTGTCCAGGAAGTCCCTCGTTTTGAGTGCGGTGTGCGCAGGTGCATTGTCGTGGTGGAGCAGTAGCCCGCGGAGCCCTGTGTTTGGTCGCTTGTTGCTTATAACAGAGAAAACTTCTGGCAAACATTTGGTAGTATACCATTCGGCATTAATGCTTCTTTGATCCCGTAAGGGAATTGATACCAAGTGGCCAGTCAAATTAAAAAAGCTAGCGATCAAAATCTTACCCCCGCTTCTAGATCGCTTCACTTTGGTAGGCGTTGGCTCATTTTGAAACACCCAAACAGTCGACTGGCGCTTGGTTTCTGGGTCGTATTGATAAATCCAGGACTCATCACCTGTAACGATGTCGTAAACACGCCGAGACGAGCCTGCTTCAAATTTGTTAAGCATATCACGGCACCATTCCACCCGGGCCTGCTTCTGAGCATCGGTGAGGTTGTGCGGCACCCAGCGTGATACTATCCTCCTCACGCGAAGATGGCTGTGTAGAATCTCGTGAACGCTTCCCGATCCAATCTTCAATATGTGTTGAATCTCCTGATATGTAATTCGCCTATTGTCTTGGATTAAATTTTTCACTGCTAGCACGTTTTCTTCGGTAACAGCCGTCAAAGGGCGACCGCTTCTTTCGTCATCCCCCAAAGTTGGTCGACCGCGCTTGAATTCGTTATACCAACGATACACGGTTGCCTTGGAAGGGCCTTCATCCATGAATGCCATTTGAAGTCTATCGTACGATTCATCCGGTTTCAGGCGACACTTGAAATCGTATAAAATCATAGCTCTAAAATGTTCCCGGCGCAGATCCATATTTCAGTGAGACACAATACTTTGAATTAACTCGCAAAAAATGTGGAGGGAAATTTTGAAATTGGAACTTACTTATTTTTACTTATAAATAATCATATTTTCGAAAAACATTATAACTGGCCAGTCTCCCATATATAAAAACTTTTTTTCGCAATACTTTCTGAGGGGCCTGGTACATTAAAAAAATCTCTGAGAATATCTGGGTAGGGGTAGGTAGGGTAGGCCCCCTACAAGGTGGACCACAGAAATAGATAGAATGGTTGTAATCACAATTTTACTTGCGATTCATGCGTGGCAACTTTCCGAACAAACTAAGCAAACAAACTTACATTTTGACGTCATAATTTAAAAAAAAATGATTTTAATCAAATGTACTTCACAGCTTTTGTTTTTGCAGTTAGAAACAGCACAATAAGGTATTTTTGCGGGTTTTTGTTACAGTATTTACAGAAACAAGTCATAAGGCGTACTGAGAAAGGCTTTGAAATGCCATGCACTATGGTGCAGAGTGTTGGCACGCGCGCCCTGCCCACTTTTCCATTCTATCTATTTCTGTGATTCTGATATTATTTGTAGGAACCCTTATGGCATTATTGAAGGAGTCTGATGCTAGAAACGTTTGAGGAAACAAATAAAAATATGGGTGTGGGTCTCCACTCTAAAGTTTTTGTAGTGAAGCGGCTAGTATCCAGCCGTCAAGTCATTGGACGGGTTAACATATAGAATAGGTACTTGACCACAAAGAAACAGCGCTTTTATCACATAACTACCAAGGGAGCAAAGCCGCGAGCATTAGAGCACACGATAATCCCAGGCTTCATCACCGTCTTAGAAACCGACGCCGATATGTTTTTATAAATCCCCGCTCATCCGTTATGATAATAACTGCGTCTGTCCAGCAGAACATCACAGAATCCAATAACACTAGTGATCCGTGCAGATTTTGCGAGAATAAACATTGTGATGGGTAGGTAGCTGTAGATAGGACTGTGCTTTGATTTTTGACACGGAATAAAGGTGGTTTCAAACCGGCGAGGCGCGGATTGGATGGGATGTGCGTGAATTGAAATCTCGCTGACCTTTTCAGACCAAAAGATCATCGCGAGCTCGCACTATGCCGTGCCGTCGCGCTGTTTGTTGTTATTGTGCCGCAAACGCATTCGCGTGTGTTCGCACGAATTCTCTTACATAGAACACTGCGTCACGTAGAACGCCGCGTAATTACTCTTAGTTCATAGGTTACATTTTTTGGCGGGATTCACACGCAGTTTACCGCAGTGCGTGCTGGGCATAATACTGTACTCTTTGGTGGCCCACCATAAAGGAATCGACTGACAATTTGACGACCTTTGATAATTTCACGACAATGTAGCTAGTTTGACATGATAAAAAAAGCAAAACAAAATAGTATTTAATTGAAAAACTTAAAATTATATTTAGTACTGTCCGTGTTTAAGAATTTATTGCAATACATTGGCTTCATTGAGTTCTATATGGTGAGCATCAACTTTGATTTGTAACGTCTAATTAAAAGAAAATCGCTGGAGCGATGCGGTGGAAGGCGATCTTCTGGAGATTAGAGCCAGTGATTGGCGAAATACTGCCAAAGATCGCGGCAAGTGGCGTTCTCTCGTTTCGGAGGCCAAAATACATTTTGGGTCGCTGTGCCAGCGGTGTAAGTAGTAGTACCTAGTAAGTAAGTAATTTTAAAAAAAAAGTGCAATCTACTTGTTTGCCAGGTACAGGCATGCCAGTTAACGTATACACATGAAAGTAGCAGGCACGTGCAAGGAGCTGATATGTAGGCGTGCAAGTTACAGGCATGTGTATCAGAGGCTTTATAAAAATGTATTTTTTTACATCACATCATGGCATCATGGTGACACATCTGCCACTCAATCACTCTTTGCGCCAGATAGAGAACCAATATCTGGTATTGCAGGCGGCTTTCATATAGTGTGCTGCGACCGCGTGGATCACTGGAATTTATTAGTTTGCTAGGACTCGATATGAAAACCGATGGCCGATTGACCTGTGATGTAATGAATCGAGGAGTATTACATTTTTAACCGACTTCAAAAAAAGGAGGAGGTTATGTATTCGGCGGGGTTTTTTTTTTGAAGAAAGGGTCTTTCTTAACTTGTGTACATGTACTAGGCCCCTCAGAAAGTATTGCGAAAAAAGTTTTTATATATGGGAGACTGGCCAGTTATAATGTTTTTCGAAAATATGATTATTTATAAGTAAAAATAAGTAAGTTCCAATTTCAAAATTTCCCTCCACATTTTTTGCGAGTTAATTCAAAGTATTGTGTCTCACTGAAATATGGATCTGCGCCGGGAACATTTTAGAGCTATGATTTTATACGATTTCAAGTGTCGCCTGAAACCGGATGAATCGTACGATAGACTTCAAATGGCATTCATGGATGAAGGCCCTTCCAAGGCAACCGTGTATCGTTGGTATAACGAATTCAAGCGCGGTCGACCAACTTTGGGGGATGACGAAAGAAGCGGTCGCCCTTTGACGGCTGTTACCGAAGAAAACGTGCTAGCAGTGAAAAATTTAATCCAAGACAATAGGCGAATTACATATCAGGAGATTCAACACATATTGAAGATTGGATCGGGAAGCGTTCACGAGATTCTACACAGCCATCTTCGCGTGAGGAGGATAGTATCACGCTGGGTGCCGCACAACCTCACCGATGCTCAGAAGCAGGCCCGGGTGGAATGGTGCCGTGATATGCTTAACAAATTTGAAGCAGGCTCGTCTCGGCGTGTTTACGACATCGTTACAGGTGATGAGTCCTGGATTTATCAATACGACCCAGAAACCAAGCGCCAGTCGACTGTTTGGGTGTTTCAAAATGAGCCAACGCCTACCAAAGTGAAGCGATCTAGAAGCGGGGGTAAGATTTTGATCGCTAGCTTTTTTAATTTGACTGGCCACTTGGTATCAATTCGCTTACGGGATCAAAGAAGCATTAATGCCGAATGGTATACTACCAAATGTTTGCCAGAAGTTTTCTCTGTTATAAGCAACAAGCGACCAAACACAGGGCTCCGCGGGCTACTGCTCCACCACGACAATGCACCTGCGCACACCGCACTCAAAACGAGGGACTTCCTGGACAGCACGCCAGTCAAACTCCTGGGTCACCCTCCTTACAGCCCTGATCTAGCACCGTGTGACTTCTTTTTATTCCCAAAAATAAAAAATCAGCTCAAAGGGATACAATTTTCGTCGCCGGAAGATGCGCTGGCTGCGTTCGAGCAGGCTGTAAACGAGGTGTCTGCGGCGGACTGGAAAAAGTGTTTTGAAAACTGGTTTAGGCGCATGAATCTTTGTATAGAGGCTGGTGGAAAGTACTTTGAAAAGATTTGATAAAAATATATGTACGTATAGAACAATTTTTTTTAGTTTCGCAAAACTTTCTGAGTGTCCCACGTATTTCACGATCAATCATCGCAAACGTCATGTAAATATAATGTACAGTCGAGCGAAAAAAAAGGTTTAAGTGTACATACATGACAATCACGCGCCGCCTTCAAAATGTTGGTTTATGAAAAGATTTTGAAATATATACAAGGATTTTTTTTTTTACTTTTTAGTTAAGGTTTTTGAAGGCAGTTTTTTTTTTGTTAATTGTCAACGTGTTATTGGAATAACTGAAAACCTCTTAAGGGGTCATAATACACGTTGAAGTTTGACACATAAGTTCACATAACATAACAACATAACATCACGCCTGTATTTCCCCGAAGGGGTAGGCAGAGGTGTATAGTACACCCACATTTCGCCAGTTATGTCGATGTTATGTCGTGTTATGTTATGTCATTTCGTCAGTTATGTTGTTGAAGTTTAGTCTTTTCGAAAACGAAGAAGGATCATTGTACTCATTATTACGAACAACTTTTACTATGGAACCAACTCTGAAAGCGCGAAAAAAAAACAGCTGATTTACCCCACATTTTTGTTCACATTAATTGACAAAATGTAGGGATCAGCTGATATTTGTTCGCGATTTCAGGGTTGGTCCCATTGTAAAAGTTGTTCGTAATGATGAGTACAATGACCCTTCTTCGTTTTCGAAATGACTAAATTTCAACGTGTATTATGATTTTCTCATGATTAGGGTTATATATTTTTTGCTGATAAACCACTTGGCTACAACATTAAAAATATTTGTTTTCAAATAATAGTCATAAGTTACACAACTTTCTCATGAAGCGAGCGTCGTTCTCACGAGGAAGAGAGTTGATCAACTTTACTATAATAGGGAAAAATTCCTTGTCCAAGATCATTCAAAGCCCAAACAATTATTAGTAAGTCGCGTTAATTGTTTTGTGCGGAAATCTAACCCCTACGCGTTGCAAATCGTGAAGGGCGAAGCCACTGCCATGCGCCAATCGTTTCGTCCATTATCATTGGCTTCTGGTTTTGAAACAGATTTGAATCAACATTATCTTATACTTCCATTAGAGAATTACTTTAGATTTTTCTTCGTTTTCGAAGTCCGCCTGTTACACAGAAATAGACAGATAGAATGGTTGTAATCACAATTTTGCGATTCATGCGTGGCAACTTTCGGACAAACCACGCGCCCCATGGTGATGTCATTAATTTTTTTTAATTTAATACACTTAACAACCTTTGTTTATGCAGTTAGAAACAGCGCAATAAGGCATTTATGCGGATTTTTGTTACAGTATTTACAGAAACAAGTCATAAGGCGTACTGAGAAAGGTTTTGAAATGCCCTCCACTTTGGTGCAGTGTTGGTACGCGCGCCCCGCCCACTTTTCTATTCTATCTATCTATTTATTTCTGTGGCTTGTTAAACCATCTTCTCCAATTTTCTCGACAATCACTTTTCCACCGCTTAAGAGCTTTGAGTAAACTCTGACATGACATTTTCCTATTCTTTTTAATGTTTAACGCAATGTGACGGCACTTACAAAATTGTCACCTAAGTGATATTTAATGGAACCAATATTTTCCTTAATGGCGCCTTTAAAAGTTTTCTACTTAGATACTAGAATATTAAATTGTATGTACAGATTGTTTGATGTATTTATTATGATTTCGGAAAGGTTCATTATATTTAACTGTGAAGTATTTTGGGTTGAGTGACCTTTCTAAAAGAGTGAGAGTAAAATTCGTTCATTGATCTCGGTTGTAGAAAGGAGAGACGCAAACCAGCAAGTAATTTTTTTTTTACGAAATACAGGCTGTTATATACAACGTGTCCCAGAAATCAACGTCAAGCCAAAAACGGGCAATAGGCCAAGTCGTGACAGTCATTAGAAAAATAAATAAAAAAATCTTGCTTATGTACTTTTAAAATTTTAAGGATTCAAAAATAAATCTCAAAAAGTGACACCCTGTGATGATTTTTCAAGTCCTGTGACTACAAATATATATTAACTTTCCGTCAGTTTTTTTTTCTGTGACGTAACCATGAATAACCCTTATTACATCAATATTGAATTCAATGTTGGGCAAAAATCTAACATTTTATTTAAAAATGAGGTAGTTATGTTTTAACTTTTAACTGTAATTTACAGAAGGTTTATTCATGGTTACGTCACAAAAAAAAACTGACGGAAAGTTAATATTGTAACAGGACTTGAAAAATCATCACAGAGTGTCACTTTTTGAGATTTATTTTTGAATCCATAAAATTTGAAAAGGACATGACCAAGATTTTTTTATTTATTTTTCTAATGACTGTCACGACTTGGCCTATTAGCCGTTTTCGGCTTGACGTTGATTTCTGGGACACGTTGTATAACAAGCGCTTGGGTCGCGCGTCGGGCGCGTGCCTCTTACGCCGCGTTTCGAACGCTCTATGAAATTTGTATGCAACAGATTATCATCTTTCAAACAATTTTCATAGCGTCCGCGCCCGACGCGCGCTCCGGGCGCTTGTTTTAACTTGAGCCTTACTCACTGAACTGTCATAATAGTACATTATGATACAAGTGAGCTAAGTTGACTATCATACTCGAGGCTGAATTGCAGCCCGAGCCGAAGGCGAGGGCGTAATGGGCCGAGAGTATAATAGTCAATGCTCACGCGTGTCATACGACGTTTTTCAACACACTTGCGAGGAAAAAACATACGTTTTAGACAAATATTGAATTTGTGAAAAATGGCGTGCGGATTGCTGTAATGTAATCGCACGGCTACGGCATACAGCTATGCGCGCGCAGGTGGTCGAAGGAAACTGCCAAACAGCCTAATATTATAAATTGTTTTTTTTTTTTAGTACACAAATTAATATTAATTTGTTGACGACAAAAATAAATAATAATTTAAAATAAATAATTTGATGAAATTAAATGTTTATTAAATTTCATCAAATTCACGTTGGTCTAATGCTAATGGTCACAAGCGTGACTACTAAGCCTTGTTTCGATCCCTGAGTCAGGCAATGTGTTAATGGCAAAAAGCTCACCTTCATGAGACATGGACATGGAACTAAGAAAGACTAACTAATCAAGTCCGTAGTACGAAAAATATTTTACTACTTTACTGGTGCATCTACCTTATTGTTTGTCTCTGCATTACCCTAAGGTTGTCTGGTAGAGAACGCCTATGGCATTAAGACCGCCTTTGTACCCTGTTGTGCATAAATAATTAAATAAATAAATAAACTTCACATAACTCGCGAAATGTAGGTGTTGAGTACGCCTCAAGGACTCCTGGGATAGACTCTTATTTTCAGCTCTCGTGTCTATAGCCGCGTTCTCATGAAAAGACGGCAGCCAGCGCCGGTCCACCAGTGCCGGTCCACCAGCGCTTATCGGCGCCAAACCGAGCAGCACCGGTAGTCGGCGTATGCAGTTTACATAAGTATAAGCACCTCTAAAGGTGGGTACTGACGATGCATCCATTCGGACGTCGTTTTAATGACTATATCAAAAAAAGCTTGACTTGTTCTAAAAATAACATACGTTTTCAACATTCACCGACAGATTTTGGGGAAGAGATTAAAGATGAGAAGTATCGATTCTGAAAATGTCTTGCATTGATGTGACCATTTATTTCAACATTTAAAATGTTAAAATAGTAAAAAATCATAACGAAAACGACTTATCTACTATTAAATTAAATAACTTATGACCAAACATAACATATTAAAACGAAAATAACTTAAAATCAATCTTCTCTTACAACAAAGTTCTTCATTACTTCTTCTTTGCTTCTTGTTTCTTCTTCGTCGCGGAGAGGTTTCTGTTGAGAACCTCTTGAGCTATAGCCTCCTCTCTCTGCTCCATTACTTCTACCAATTCTGGACACAAATTGCCATCTAGAACCAATGTTTTTATGTTACGCGATGGTCCATGCAAAATAGGCAAGATATTGTGTCTTTTTGTATCAAATGGGCAGATCTTATTTGGGTTTTCCAATTTTAGTAAACAAAAACTTTCCAGCAAGTTTGTAAAAAAATTATATGCATCGATTTTAACATTAATTTTGTCTAAGCAAGCACATAACTGACCATTGTTAGGGTTCCGTACCCGAAGGGTGCCAAACGGGACCCTATTACTCTCGCTACGCTGTCCGTCCGTCCATCAGTCTGTCTGTCACAGGGATGTAACTTTTGAACGGTAATAGGTAACCGGTTGAAATTTTCACAGAATATGTGTTACTATGAAGGGTATCACGAGAAATACTAAAAACATAAAAAAAGTCTGAAACCAAAGGAGGTCCCCATTCAAGAAACCTCAAAAAACATGCATTTTTTTCAACGTTTTTATTCCTGCTCTATCTTCAAAACGGTAATACATACCAGCATCAAACTTGGTCAGATTATAGTGCATATTATGTAATTTAGCAAAAAATACTAAAAGTAGGGCAAACATAGATATATGTGGTGGTACCAACGTAAAAAAAAGATGCAAAATTTCACATTTCGCGTACGTTCATTGATGTCTTTTGATAAAATCACGTAAATTTAATCAGTTTCTATTGGGTATCAGGTCGATGGGTGGAACGGAACCCTTACTGCGTGAGTCTGACTCACACTTGGCCGCTTTTTTAGATAAATTTTGGTCATTGTTTGAAAATAAAATAGGAAAACTTCACATCGACATCAAATAAACGTACTTTAACTAATACATAAGTGTACCCATAAACGTGGTGCCGGGTATTGTGTATTGGTTTTTAATCGACTTCAAAAAAGGAGGAAAAAAAATCGAAGCAGGAGACAAATTTGGACCCGGAACAGGCATTTCGGACATCTTTGTTTTTATATTATTTTTGTGTTAGGTCCCACAATACTTTCTCCGCTTTTGATTGTTCCACAAACGTCACAGTGTCACTTTCATTCCACTATTTCTTAGTTGACGCCATTTCGTTTTCATAGAATGATCAGTGACCTCGTAAAAAAAGAACCGCGCATGCACTCTGATCGGAGGCCGATGTCCGAGTGTGCTCAGATCACGTGTTTACACGCTACGAGTAGCGTTCGAGTAGTCATCCGAGTGGAATCGGTCCGAGTACTCGTATAGTGAAAACCCGGCTTTACTGTTGCCATGATTAAAGTTACATCCGTCACCCGACTTTGATCGTGTCAACGTGGCTTAAAGCGTGCGATTCATGCAAGTCTTTTGCAAGACTGTCGGCTAGATACGGCCTTTGACATGTGGGACTCCTAAGCTTTTAACTAAACATTTTCAACTTACCCACAAAAAGTTTCTCTAGCATCTGACAGCGGTTCCTCTGCCTTCCCAACACCTGCTCCTCATTGAAGACCTGCAGCTCGCACATGCGCTCCATCGCTGCTTCTATACGTGCGTGCCTGTTTTTCTTAGCTGCTTCCGCCATATCCAGAGTTACGAGAACACTGGAAGAGACATAGAGCCATTGGTGCCAATATGGATGTTCACACAATATTTTATTCTTTAATTATCTCAATCTTCAGCGGAACATAGACTTATATCAAAAAGTCCATACAATATTTTTATTCTTTAATTATCTCAATCTTCAGCGGAACATAGACTTTTATGAAAAAGTCCATACAATATTTTTATTCTTTAGTTATCTCAATCTTCAGCGGAACATAGACTTTTATCAAAAAAATTCAAAAAGGGAGTTAATTGCTTTAATCTAATGTATGGAATCAGGTGTTACTTTGCGGAAATCCATGTCATGCAAAATATGGATTTACAATATTTTGTGTTATTTCTGCCAAATGCAAACCACAACACAATATGTTGCTTATTACATTAATCGCAACTTCTGCATGTGCATATATGTATTTGTGGGCGAGAGGACGGTACTGCATACTGCATCCAAGCTTGACGAGCTAGTTTGGCGAAATTAACACTAAATATTATAACTTCATATTTTGTGTAACCTAGTTTTTTTTTGCATCCATTATTGTCAACATATCGGTTATCAGGTAATTTAATATAAGGTAATTGCATTCTTCTAACGAGAAAAGATCACAGACATCAAACCTTTCTTCTTCATTCTTCTCTTTCATACAAAAAGGCAGGAAATAGAGAGGTATGAATTTATCCCGTAGCTGGTCGGGCATCATCAAGTAAAGGGCTTCTTCTTCACTTTCTACTGTCATTTCAGGCACTGTAAATATAAAGAAAGCATAACAAGTCATCAGTTAAAGGAAGCAGAACCAGCTGCCGAATTGTGTAAATCAATCGCTATCGTAATCATGTTGATTACATTATTCATTTCTACGTAAATATGTTTGGCTGCCTCGTTGGTCTAGTGGTTGCAAGCGCGACTGCTGAGCATGGGGTCCTCGGTTCAATTCCCGGGTCGGGCAAAGTGTTATTGGGTTTTTTCATTAGGAAATTCTCAGTAGCAGCACGTCTGGATTTGTGCCCGGACAATGGCAATAGACTCGCTCCCTATTACATGGGACTATAACATAACTGGCGAAATGTGGGTGGTGTACTAATACACCTCTGCCTACCCCTTCGGGGAAATACAGGCGTGATGTTATGATGTTATATAAGTATGTTTTAACAATCCGTCTTATTGGCAACTATGGTCCACCTAAAAGTGATAAATTTGAC
This sequence comes from Asteroscopus sphinx, assembly GCA_949699075.1. Classification (NCBI taxonomy): domain Eukaryota; kingdom Metazoa; phylum Arthropoda; class Insecta; order Lepidoptera; family Noctuidae; genus Asteroscopus; species Asteroscopus sphinx. The sequence goes on along the minus strand of OX453010.1, from coordinate 26,677,553 downwards.
AGATAATAACTGTCATCATTTTATTTTACTACAAACTGGACCACACCCGTGCCGGGCATCCGCGGGCGATGGCGGATGCCTAGGTTATTTGAGCAGGACCGTTGAACTATCTTTTTGAATTTTCTTTTAGAAGCATTAACACTTTGTCATAATGTTCATAGTGTACTAGCGACAACATCTATTCGATTTTGTAACTATTTTCATGGTATACCGTTGTAGATTTGTCTGGCTGCAATCCATGTAGGTAGAACTCATCCAATACACCAACAATAATCATTTAAATAGTCGACTAGGTTCATTACTATCTGAAGGAAACTTTTTACACCCATTGGTTTTATAATCAAAAGCGTATGGCCATGGCCACCCGCCGCTGGCATCGGTGTAATCCAAGAACCTAGCTGCCACTCTTATCAAGTGGCTTATCGACCATTCACGCGGATTACTGAGCCTGTTTCTAACACGGTTATTCTAATCGTAGTGCATATTAACTAAAAGATTTAAAAAAAAATGGAATTAGCTAACTTACTGTCACTTTCCGTCACAGGAGAAGGTCCCTGTACTTGACCGATTGATTCTGCAATGAATACATCATTCGGAGATTAATGATTAAATTAATCACCTCCAAACCTCTAATTATATCATCATCTTTCTGTCCTAGTCCTAAGCTACTTGGGATCGGCGCAATGTTTTCTTTTCTCTTCTATTCTCCTGCCAGCCGTCATGTCATCATTCACTCCCTTTTCATTTATATAATTCTTCACGCAATCTATCCAATGTTTTGTTACTGGTCTAACGATTGCCAGAGCTTTGTTAATCATCCAGAAATTTGTACGGCTGTCGCTGAAAACCAGCGCTGTGTCTTTGCTCCGTGCATGAGGCATATATATATTGAAGACTCTGAATGTAATTTTAGCTCTGCACATCATTGTTTTATAATTATAAAAAAAAAATTGTATGCCATAATGTGAAATGGTTAATGTGTCGAACTAATCTTAGTACCCTACCACCTGTATTTACCACATTTTTACAAAATAAATAAATGAAATGAAATAGCAATATGCTGAGCGGTGGCCGTTTTGCGCGGATGTGACGTATATCTTACCACACTTCTTGGCTCTGTATCTGTGTTTGTTCTGTATTCTTGAATTTTTTGGTAATTTTGTGCGTCACTTTTGAAGCAAATAAATATTTTTTCTTTCTTTCTTTCTTTCTAAGTACTACTTTCATATTAAACTGGTGAATCTGTATACAACATAGTTGGCTTTATCAACCACTATCAATAACTTTTCTTCAATACATTTTTGTGTATGGGTTAAGGGTCTGTTTAGCCACCTCCAGTTCCAGCTTACTTATTTGGCAGATAATTTCATACAAATCTTGTAATATTTTTGGATTTATCTGGCATTAAGAGGAATTTAGTAGCCAAGTGGCGCCCCCATCAGTAAAAAAAATATTACTCGCTGAATACATCATTTAGCGAAAATTCTTTTTTAACAATTAAAGTACAGGTATTATTAACTCGGTAAATTATAGTTCACTGTAGTTGTAGATACAAAATATGCGAAAAACGGCCACTTTGGGCACTATATCTACAACTACAGCGAACTATAATTTACAGAGTTGATAGTTTCTAATCAAACTACAGTACCTGTACTTCAATCTTTAAAAAAGGGTTTTCGAATAATTATGTATTCAACAAGGAATCTTTTTTTTACTAATGGGGGCGCCACTTGGCTACTAAATTCCCCTTAAGTGACGTACGCTTATACCTAGTTTATATTTATCATGTTTTTTTATGTTGTGCAATAAAGAGGATTGGTATTGTATTGTAAGTCACATTGTCCTTAATGTACCAAATTCTTTTATGTGAAAACTTGGTCTATTTAGTTGTCACTTCTAGTCAGTTCCTATTGTTAGTGGAGCGTTTTTTTAAACTGTAAATATTAATTGAAGACTGCATGTACTCACTTCTATCTTTATCTTCAAGATCTCGATCTCCTTCAGTATCCTCGAATATTGCCCCCTCCTAGAAAATTGTATTACATTTTATTGTAACCTTGGAAAAAGTATAGTGTTAAAATGTGGTTAAAGTCCTCATTTTGTATAGATTCAGCGCCTTCTAGAAAGGGTTGAATTTACTGATAGTCTCTGGTTACACAATTCGACAAATTCATGTAGTAAAATATACAGTACTATCATCTAATATTTATTTATTCCACAAAAAATACATACATTTGGCAGATACAGTGTAGAACATAAACCAGTTAAGGTTTTTCTGTACACCGCTTGATCCGTCGAAATTCATTACAACACGATGTGGGTGGGTGAACACGACGTACTCACCCACCCACATCGTGCTCGCTCACCCCATGCAAAAATTCCCATATAACCTCAACTAATTCATGTTACTTCTCCATAGCAAATCACTTACAAAAGTACAGCATGTTTTTTTTCATAAATTTAAAATTGTAAATTGCACTTTTGGTCTCATTGCACTTTTGGGGTCTAACTTTGTCAGACGCGAAAGTTAAGTAGAAAAGATTTATGAACTTACATCGTCCATGGTGCTAACGTAACTCTCTGAAGGAAGCGGTGGCGGCACTTCCAGAAATTCAGTGCGAAACTCTTTCCTAAGACAATAATCATACTTATCATCATCATCAAGAACTGACAAAGGTGAAAATTCAGTGTGACATTATCGATATGAAAACAGCACAACACTTCACACCTCCATAAGTTAAACTGAAATCATATTAAGAAAATTCATAAACTGGAGAACTCTTGAACTATAACCAAATACGTATGTATAAGGTCCTACATTATTAATCCGAAATATTTGACGTGGTGAATCTACTCATCATAAAAAATTGCATTTATTATGGGACCAATTATTAATCCGAAATATTTGACGTGGTGAATCTACTCATCATAAAAAAATGCATTTATTATGGGACCAACAAGGCCTATGTCCAGCAGTGGACGTCTTTCGGCTGAAATGATGATGATGATGATGATGATGGGACCAACCCTGAAATCGCGAAAAAAATATCAGTTGGTCCCTACATTTGTGTTCACTTAAATCGATAAAATGTAGGGACCACCTGATTTGTTTTTCGCGATTTCAGGGTTGGTCCCATAGTAAAAGTTGTTTGTTATGATGAGTAGATTCACCACTTAAAATATTTCAGATTAATAATGTAGGACCTTACATTGAGCTAAACTGATCAGCAGACTGTTTGAGATTGGCCTGATGGCTAATTTAACATCATACTGTGATCAGTGTGACGTTAAATTAAACAAAAGGCTCATGCAATGAGTAGATAATTAACCTAATTGTCTTATTTAGGACTAATGGGAAATGTCTTAAAACCTAAATCTGACGATGAAATACATTATACTATTTATGAGATTCAATAAATTATTTATATGATTATAAGCCTGAAGTGTCCCACTGCAGGGCAAAGGCCTTCCAACTCTCCTTCCAATTCTCCCTGTCTGTTGCTACAAGAGTCCAGTCCTTTTGGAAGGAGTCCAGCTCATCCCGTCCATGACATCTGCCATGTAAAGCCATTGAGTTGTCAGTTTGGCCCAGTGTTCGTCTGACATACGGCAGATATGTCCAGCCCAGTTCCACTTTAGAGTGGCAGCCTTCCGGGTGTCGTCAGTTATTTTTGTACTGGAATGGATCGTTGTGTTTCTTATCCGGTCTATAAGTTTTATGCCCAGAACACTCCGTTCCATAGCTCTGGCAAACCTCGAGCGTGGACCTCAGTTGATTTTAAATTATATTTTAAATTTAAATTATTTATAGTCGACTATAAAATTGCTTAACCACCCTAACGCCGGCTGCATGTGATGACCAATGCGAGTTGAGCATGTGCGGTGGGTGTATGAGATGACACACAAGAAAGTGATGCACCGCTTTTATATGTGTCGGCCCTAAGGTTGAATGTCACTTGCACATCATAAAACGACTGTATATTTTCGCTTACAAGACCAATGTGACAGTACTATGTTCATCCTTAGTGAAATTTTGACAAAAATGGTAAAGCAATTTCGTGGTCGACTATACATATGAAACAGAGGTTCCTGAATCGGAATTAACGTCATATGGCGTTCTGTACCAGTCAACCTTCAGGTTAAATTGTAGCACAGCAAAATAGAAGCAAAAAAACAAATCCACCCCAACCAATATAATATGTTCGTCTGGGTGTTTCTTATGTATTATAAGTATGTATTTACAAAAAAAAAAGTATATAAGTATTATATCCATTGTCTAGTACCCATAGTACAAGCTCTGCTTAGTTTGGGACTAGATGGTGTTGCGTAAAAATGTCCCAAAAGTATTTATTTATTATTATTATTATTTATTCTGAAACCAATTTCTCCAACATTTGATAAGAAAAGTCATTTCCACTTTCTACCTTCACTTTCTCTCCAATGATGATCGTTATATTATCTACTCACCTGATTTGCGCCCCCCTATTATTCCTCCCAGGTTCACTAACATCCCAAGACTTTCTAGTATTCGTAAATTCCAAATCTCTTTCATCATCCCGTCTGGCTGCTGCACCACCTCCGATGGCTAAGGCGCACTCCAGCTCCACACAAGCATCTCCTGGCTGCGGTGTATGTACAGTAATTGGTACGACAACTTTTTCTTCTTTCTTAGCTGACCCTGGTTTTGACAGCTAAAAATATATCCTTTTTATTAATAATAAATTATTCGTTATAGAGCTCTTAGTGAAAGCTCATCATCATCCTCCTGCCCTTATCCCAATTTATTTGGGGTCGGCGTAGCATGTATTTTTCTTGTATGTATACATCTCTATCAGCCGTCATTTCCATGTTCATTTTCTTTCTATTCATGTAATCTCACACAATCCATCCATATTTTCTTCGGTCTGCCTCTTATAGCCATCCACATTCATACTTAAAACTTTCCTCGTAACATGCTCATCATTCCTCTTCCTCACATGTCCATACCATAATAGTGAAAACTCTTCTGGGAAAATCTTACCACCGTACCTATTTCTGCCACCAAACAGTATTGCCTACGAGTGCCGGTGAAATTACAATCACATGAGACTATCCATCTTCATGTTTCAGTTTGGCGAACGCGACTTGCAGTACCATAGCAACAGCCTAAGAAGTAATATAATTGTTATGGACAAAGCTACATCAGGTGGGCTTTTCGAGAAAACCATTCCCGATGCAGCAACGGCTGCCAGGGGGACAAAGTTGCGGGGTCCCCCCGCAATGCCCCAGAATGCCGAGGTCCGAGCCCCTTCATGGGGGACCCCGTTATGCGGTTTTGTAACCGCGATTTTAGTTTATAAGTTAGGTTTGGCGAAATTTTCGGCGGATGGAGTCCCTAACAGGATTCTCCGCCACCCGCCCGGTTAAGCAGTTAGGGTGCCTATCTTGGGTGCCATATGCGAGAGTCCATTCGAAAAAAAATACATTATATGGGAACAAATATTTTTTTAGAAATATCTGTAAAGACGATTATCATCTTAGTCTACCTGCGACCACGAAATGCTACATAGCTTTCGAAACGTCAGGAAAAGCAATTTATATAATAAAGGTACGCGATTTAATCCGGTTAAACTTTGTTTTATTATAATGTGTAGTGATCGCGAAAACCTAAGAAGTTATTACATTATATGGGCCTTTAGATTTTGGGTTGACTTTTGCAATTATTTTTTTGAATTTAAAAGCTCATTTTATTATAAGTAGGTACTTTTAAATTGCCATCGACCTGGTTCAATCTCAACATTCGTATAATTTCTTTGTCTTTTTCAAGATTCTGAATTGGTTTTAATCCAATTTTTGACTACGAGCAAACCCATGCTTTTTTTACCACTACTATTCTTACATATTTTTTTGATTTAGTAAGTACGATCACAACCCATCCCGGTGGAACATTTTGTCAACAAAATCCCTTGAACGAATCCTGCTGCTTTACACGTACTTACGGCCTCCATCGAATATTGAGTGCAAGCGATTTTAGCCTTAGTGGTGGTTCACCGGAAAGATTTCTGACTGTACCTTTTCTTTTTCTTTAGTAACTTTCTTCACAGGTATTTCAATTTTAGTGGTTTCTTGTGAATTACGGACTTCATCCACTCTTCGCCATTGGACTAAAGTCAATGGCCAGCCCAACGGACATACCACCCTGGAAAATTAAGGAAACATAATTAGCTTAAAAAAATAATTTAATAGCAATATTTTTGGATTCAAAAGATAAAAAGAAACAAACATCTCAGTATACCAAAATAGTATGCATATCTGGAAACTTTATAAGCCTCACTTTTCTAATAAAAGGAAAAACTTATATAACTAATTATTTCTTCTTCGGTATAGTAGAATTAGTTTAGAGCTTAGTAGAAATAAACTTACTCAATTGAATACAGCTTCGGTTCAATATTCGTTTTCATCTAAAATAATAAAAAAGCGTTATTAAGGGGCTCCCTACAGCTCAGTGGCACCCACATAAGTAAAAAAAATGTTACTAGCTGAGTACAAAATTCATCTGAATCTACAGAATTTTAGTTTAATCCAAAACTATGAACTTGGTAAAATATAGTTCGCTGTTGTTGTAGATAGAATAAATACAAAAAAAACTGCAACTTTTAGCACTTTTTCTGTGTACAACTACATCGAACTATATTTTACAGAGTAAATAGTTTCTGATTAACTCTTTCAGGGTCGGTGGTTAGCAGCACTAACCACATATTTCAGTTTTTTTTTCTTGAAAATTCTGCCAGTACCTTTACCACAATTCTGTGTACTCAGCGAGTAATTATTTTTTTACTGATGGAGGTGCCACTGAGTTGTAGGGAGCCCCTTAACAGAACTTCCAACACTCTGATAATACTAAGATTGGCTACATCTATTGATTGGCTATCATTAGCGCAGAACTATTAAATAGGGATTGGGGGTGGCCGACGTGACTGAAATATGTTTTTTTTCTAGACTAGACAAAACCCAGACAAAGTTCAATTTTAACAGCTCTGTAGTAAAAAAACTAAAAGTTAAAAAGAAAAAAATAGTAACTAAAAAGTAAAACAGTGAGGGAAAAAAAAGTAGTAGTTTAAAGAGAGAACCATTCAGGAGTATACCTTCGTTACTGATTTATTCTTAGAGGATGGAGAAGATCTACTAGGTTTTGAAGCTCTGGTCATAGTTATAGAACGTGCGCTTGTCATGGCGAGCTCTCTTCCACTCTGTTAAAAGATAGTTTCAATTAAATTTTGATAAAATAAATGTTTATTCAAAGTTTTGTCGAGTGTAGATGTTAAAACTTGCAATAGCTTTGCTTGTTTGTTTGGCGCCGACTCATAATTAGTTATTTACATTAGTTTAGTTAGGAGAATAGTTATTAAGACTAAAAAGCTTCATTTTATTTTTCGTTTTTCAGTTTCTGTTTTCGTCGGTTCAATTTTTTGTTAAAAAGTTTAATTTTTAATTTTTTGCGGCTAAAATCTAACTCCAGGTCTCCTTTATGTTATAGTGTCTAGAACATGGAGAACAGACTTTTCTTCGTGGTCTAAAACTACATTTATGTGTGCCAAGTTTCAACAGAATCGGTTAACAGGTAAGAATTCAGTGGGTGAAAAAGCACTCATCCCCTGTTTTCCTGACCTTAAGGGTGGATTTTGATTTTCATCAATCATCATCATCAATCATCGAAATCGGACTACTCTGTAAAAAGTTATGCGTGGTCTACATAAAAAAATACGCGTCGTATTGAGAACCTCCTCCTTTTTTTTCGTCGGTTAAAAATGAGCTGAGCTGGTGATGGTTCTAATGTTATTAGCTAGTAGGCATCAGGTTTCTAATAACAGCAACTAGCAGTAGGCTCAGTCAGAAGCATTATTCTTGGAAGCATCATCGTCATCATCTTCCTACCCTTAATTTATTTGTTCTTCTGTAAATCTCTATCAACCATTATTTCAGTGTGGAAGGGACTGGATCAATATCTGATCTACCTTTGGAAATTATATTTCCGTAAACCTCATCGGACATAAGATCCAGTATTCTTACCATATTACCCGATCCAGACCGTGCCTTGTTAGGAGGATTGGTCGGTTCCAGCCGTATGTATGGCCAGTAAATCACGCCTTTGCCAGAACATTTTGACAATTCATGAGTTATACCATTTGGTGATATTGAGCGTAGAGTTGCTATCATTTCTAACTGTAAGAGATATTCTTGTTAAAAATATTATTATAAGATATTTGAGCAAAAATCTAGATGAATTAACACAGTCAATGAGAGTTATTCTTTTAGCTACTGAGGGTTCATATTTTATTGAGTTTTCTTATTGGGATCAATCCAACAGACAAGTCAAATAATACTTTTTTATTTTTTTTAAGAACCTAACGAGAATAATAAAAATTATCACAACACCAACATACATCAGGAGATGTAGCGGCAATCCTGAAGCTCACAGACTCATGCTTCGTCACGGATATCTGAATTCCGCCCATGATATTTCTTCTGTTTGGCACGAAGATCTCATCTATATGCAATTTGTAGGTATGCGGGAGAGGAAGTTCCTTGCAAGGGTCATCGTTGTCACAGATGTGGAAGGCGCCGTCGATGGAAGACATGACCGTCAGCTGCCAATGAGCATCAAAATTAATGCCGGGAGACTGTTTGAGACTACCGTGGCCCAAGAGAGTATAGCTGTAAATAAAATTGTACTAAAAATATAATTAAAGAGATGGAACTATCTACTGATGAACAATATGCTACAGTTTGGAAAAGTTTTTCTTATATTATTGGATGGCGAAATAAGCTAAGAGCCCACCTGGTGTTAAGCAGTAACTTTTGCCCATAACAACTGCAATACCACCTAGGCTGTTGTTTTAATGTTATTGCGAACTGAGACATGAAGATGAAAAGTCTCATGTGATTGTAATTTCACCGGCACCCGTACCTTTCGCACTGCAACACAGCAATGCAAGCATTACTGTTTGGCGGCAGAAGTAGGTACGGAGGTAGTACTTCCACGGACGAGCTTTGTCACAAAGGAGCTATACTATTACTTTATACAACGTGTACCAGAAATGCGTGGTCATATTTTAAGAGCTCATTCAAGGCATAGCATAGAACATCTTTTACTATGGGACCAACACTGAAATCGCAAATGAAATATCAACTGTTCCCTACTAAATCATCGATGTCGCTCGACAAAATTTAAGGATCAGCTGATATTTTTTTTGCAATTACGGACTTGTTCCCATGATAAGTGTTGTTCGATAGCATCCCCTGAATAAGCTCTTCAAATATGACTACGCATTTGTTAATGACAGACTTTTATAAAAATAAGATGAAGGGAGAAATGAAATTTAATAAATTATGAATAATGTTCCAAAAAAAACATAACATTGTTACTAAAATGAATTAAAATACACAATAGATTTACCCAAGAAAATTCGGCTGGAAATCAAAAGTTATATGAGTGTTATAGGCTTGAGGAAGCTGGTGTCCAGTATCATTATCATAAACAGCCACCGTACTATGCGTGATGCTGCATTGCACATCAAAATGGACCTTGACATGCGCATGGCAGTAAAAGACTCCTTGGAAATACGGGACCCACTTGCATTTAGCAGTTACTAGTATAGTTCCAGAGTGCTGCTGTAAGCCATAAACTCCACTTAAAGCTGAGGATACGGAGTAAGCGTATTTTGCTCCAGAAAACATTCCAAAGAATTCGTTCATTAAATTTGATAGTGCGTCTAAGGATCCAAATGCGTTATCTTGTACCTGAAAAAAATCTTATTTAATTTACAAAAGTAGACAAGAAGGGACCTACTTTATTACGTTGCAATACTCTTGTACTCTTTCATAATAATGATTTCGTGAATGTAGTTTCATATTTTCATAATCACAACTTACTAGTTTCGTTACATCAGGAGTGAATACCACATGAGATTTCAGGCACCTCCTAGCCCAGGTTCCTCTCCAATGGGCTTGTAGAACAATAGCAGCTTCGTGTTTCCTGATAATTTTCTCCCTTTCATCCTTCAGGACTCCACAAGGTAACTCTTCAGTAGCCAGTTCACAGACTTGAGAGGCAATTGGTGGCTTCGGTGCTTTTAATAATTCATCCATCATTTCTGGTTCTACCAAGGGTTTTACTTGTGTCTGTAATTGGGTTAACGATACTGATTTTTGACTCAAGTTCATAGATAAAAATAACATGGTTACTCATGCTCTTTTTAAAACAAAACTTTAGAGTAAAATTGATATGATAAAAACACAAAATATAGGCGGGCAGGATGGAAATACAGGCGTGATGTTATGTTATGATGATATGATAATAAATCGGATTATTCGTAAATAAGCAATGACAGCAACAACAAGATATAAAACCGGCCAAGTGTGAGTCGGACTCACGCAGTAAGGGTTCCGTACCACCCATCGACGTGATACCCCATAGAAACTGATTTAATTTACGAGGTCATCAAAAGACATCAACGAACGTACGCGAAATGTGAATTTTTGCATCTCTTTCTTACGTAAGTACCACCACATATGTCTATTTTTGTCTTATTTTTAGTATTTGTTGCTAAACTACATAGTATGCACGATTATGGCATATCCCCCCCTTAATTGGGGGAGGCCTATGTCCAGTAGTGGACGTCTTTCGGCTGTAATTATGATAGTATGCACTATAATCAGACCAAGTTTGACGCTGGTATGTATTATATGTATTACCGTTTTGAAGATAGAACAGGAACAAAAACGTTGAAAAAATGCATGCTTTTCGAGGTTTCTTGTATGGGCCCTTTGGTTTTAGACTTTTTTATATTTTTAGTATTTGTCGTCATAGACACCATAGTAACGCATATTTTATAAAAAAAAAACAACTGGTTATCTATTACCGTTAGAAAGATACAGCCCTGTGACAGACAGACGGACGGATGGACGGACGGACAGCGTAGCGAGAGTAATAGGATCCCGTTTGCACCATTTGGGTACGGAACCCTAAAAATCGTTATGGTGACATGGTAAGAAAATATAAAAGAGGAATAAATACATAATACCTGTTCTACTTCCCCCAATTGTTCTTCCAAGCATTCTATTTCCTCAATTTCTGGCATCAAGCAGTCACAAATATCCAAATTTGCAATTTCTCTTAGTGATCTTGGAGGTTTAGGCTTAACAGGGAACCCAAAATCAGGGTCGCATAAATATGTTCTCATGACATTGCAAGTGGATTTCCATTCATTTTGACTGAGTCTCTTTGATAGAAGTACTTGGAGCGCTTGTCTGAACATCCAGTGTAGGAGAGCACGTTTTTGACCTACTACTTTGTCATCCCATTCCAAGTCAGGATAGTATGACCTGTCAAAGAGTTAAAAGTTCTTCATTCTTATTTTTTTTTCTATCAAATACTGCTAGTATGGAATGCATTGCACACTGAAAACTCACCCTAAAATAGTTGGAAAAGCGCTAACCTGATAAATCATCAGACTATCGCTTTCACTTTCTTTTGATAAATGATGATAGGGCTATACGTCATACCCCCCGCCCGATTGACACTCGAACGAAGCGCAGGAGGCCTTTGAAGTCACGAGCCTCTAGGATGGCGGTGGCACGCAAAGGTCACATACCACTATGTGCAGCGGGAAGGTGTACAGGGAGAAAAAGTCTCCTTAAGACATGCCTTGCAAGCGTAGCATAGGAAAGGCTCCAGAGGCATATTACATTCCCAGAACCGGGGCCGGGGGCTTATTGTGCTGAAGACAATCACCAGGGGAATTTTAGTGGGTAAAAATCCCACACACTCCAGCCTCTATCCCCCAAGAGACCAATAGGCTTATGAAGTTTTCCTCTTCGCAGCAAAAAAAAGGCTAATGAATTATGGAATAATAATACTGCAATTATAGTTTCATCATCATCATCATCATTTCAACCTAAAGACGTCCACTGCTAGCCAAAGGCCTCCCCCAATATATGCCATAATCGCCACGATACATTATAGTTTACCTGAAAAATTCTCTATCAGCCATCAAAACACTTTCGCTAGACCGGCTTTGTTTTATCCAATTGCTGAAAGCTGATCCAAGATTTAACAGGAACCTGGATGCCCAAGGACATTCGCGAACGGCAGCACCCTGTATCACATCCTTGCTGCCGAGGAATAGTGTTGATTCACTGAGTAGCATTATGTTCCAGTTCATTCGTGAATGAGTCCAGATCCTGTAAAAGAAAAATATTGAACAAGTATCTTATGAGTGACTTTTGTGCCATGCTGTCATGGTCTCACTAATCACATTTATTCCGATCTTACTGGTTTTAACCGTTTTCATTTGCACGTCGTTCCAATAAGTACCAATTGATTCATATTTCTAATATCGACGTTGTCAACCATGAAAAAATCTCGTATTTACCTTATAACCCCATGAAATATCACATTATGTTACGGCGTTTAATGGCCACCAAATCCCTTTGATTGCCTACTTAAGGAAATATGAGGTGTATTTATGTAACTCCGTGACGTAACGACTTTTTGACATAAAGGTCTTATAACAGTAAATAATAGGCGGAATTTTCGAATTACGTAGATCGTAGATCGCAAAAAGTCTTTAAATAGTACATACATACATACATATTATCACGCCTGTTTCCCATTGGGGTAGGCAGAGACTATGGATTTCCACCTGCTACGATCCTGACACACCTCTTTCGCTTCATCTACGTCCATTAACCTCGTCATGCATGCTCGTCGGTTTAGAGAACTCTTAACCTGGAATTTTTTGAGAACATCCGCGATTTGATCGCGATACGTATATAATTATCATAATCTCTAATTTAAAAGAAACAGTCATTGTAAGTCCCTCAGACTTATTTAAAGACTTTTTGCGATCTACGATCTACGTAATTCGAACATTCCGCCTATTATTTACTGTTATAAGGCCTCTTTGGTCTATTTCCAAAAAGTTTTTTTTTTTTTTTTACGATATTGAACCGCAATCTAACCGATTGCGTATATACTGGACCATACTTATACATCATATGTTAATATACATATTATCACGCCTGTTTTCTATTGAGATAGGCAGATAATATTGATTGCCATCTGCTACGGTCCTGACTCTATGTATTTCTGTGATCTTGACACGCCTATTTCGCTTCATCGTCGTTCATTAACATCGTCATACATGCTCGTCGGCTTAGGATACTTCTAACCTTGCCTTTTTTGAAAACGTCTGCGATTTGTTTACGATACGTTCGCCGAGGACGTCCCCCTCCAACTCTTCTATCCACTCTTGCTCGTATACTTAGCTCATCAATCTCCTCTCGTCCATCCTCTCACCTACCATTACTCATATACAATTTTTTTAGTTTTAAAAACACTTAAACTACAAGAAATTACATACTTGAGTTTTTTAAGACTACTCAGCAGGACCCTTGATACTATCGAAATCAACCCGCCATTTACCATCAACACCTTAATATTTTATACCTACACCTTACCTAAAAAAGTGTCTCCCAGGCTCAAAATTAATTTCAACCGATGCATATCCTCTTGTCCTGACATATGCTCTTGGGACCGGTACAGCAGTATCTTTAAACCATTCAAATCTCTCCATCACAAAATTTGCTGGTTCAATGAAATCAACTACTGGTACGCCAGTATTGAAGAGAACTCTTGGATGTAGGGTGCTTAGAGACATTCTAATTTTATTTTCTTCTGGTCCATCTAGTTGAAGGTACAGTGGGGCTGATTTTGGAGCAGGAATATCTAAGACTTTTTGGGTGGCTGCCTTTGTGACTCTGGGAGGAGGATTACTGCCCGCTGATGTGAATGTGAACATGGATGGGTAGTATAAAACGTAAATGCTGTCTACTAGAGGATGGATCTGAAAGAAAAGTTTACATAAATTAACTTTAATGGGTTAAGTCAAGTAAATTCGAAGGCAACCTGGGTGTCGCAGGAGGCCGCGTATGTTAAACTCCAGCCACCCTAAGTGTGCGCCTGCGGGCGGCAGACTCGGGGTGGCCCACCGCCTGACCAGTCAAGGCCCGTGACGGTGGCGTGTAGTGTTCTGCGCGCGCCAGTCAAGAATAGGGTGCGGCCGATGTTGGTGCCGCACGGGGAGAAGGCGCTCGCCTACTAGTGGCGAGCTGGGACCTGCCGGAGATGGTTGGGTGAATACGGGAGTTTTTCCCACGCCCCTGGCCAAGGGTCGGTAGAGGAACACTCGTAGTGGTTTTTAGTCGGTAAGAGTCTGACACTGGCTGACTGACTCCGGGCGGAGTGCGTCCATGAGGATTTTCCCCACGAAAAAATAAAAGGCAAAAACGGAATACGCGCAACTCTTGTAGCTGTCGTAGTAGGAAACAAAGGGATTTATTTCTAGCTCCGTTTCGTGAAACGTGATAATTGCGGCAATATTTTTTGAGACTGGTCATAGAAGTGAATTTACTATAAAGATTCCCATGTTCAACAGTGTAAGTTTTTTGGTAGAATTATTCGTGACCACACAAAGTGGACCGACGACCTGGTGAAGGTCGTGGGAATCCGTTGGATGCTTGGGGGAGGCCCATGTCCAGCAGTGGACGTCTTTCGGCTGAAATGATGATGATGATGATGCCACGCAGTTCATGATGATGGGCTGACGACATTTAAAGGCTAACTGAGAACATTAAGGTGAAAAAATAAAACGATTACCAGAGTAAACTGAATCCATTCTCGCAGTTCTTCTTTCATGGCCATTGATGCCTGTATCGCAGCATTCATTGCCGATTTTTGCTGCTCTTTAATTTTCTTTTCCCTTTTCTTCCGCGCTTCCTCGTCATCTTTACCCTGTGACATATTGTGATTATTTAAAATAAAATCTTTAATACATTTCTTTTTTTGTAAGTATTCAGCTACCTCCATTTTATTCATTTTAATTTCAGGTATAACCCCGCAAACTTTTACAGGTCGTTCATACATTCATACACTTACATATTATTACGCCTGTTTTCCATTGGGGTAGGCAGATACTATGGATTTCCACCTGCTACTATCCTGACACACCTCTTTCGCTTCATCTACGTCCATTTACCTCGTCATGTATGCTCGTCGTTCATTGTCTTTTAATATTATTACCTATCTAATCTATGGTAGCATGTTATTTGAATTTAATACAATATTTTGATCTTACCGGTGTAGTGTTACTTTTTACATGTTCTTCTATAAATCCAAGTGTAATCTGCAAACGAGCACAAAGACTAAAGTTACGAATGACAGAAACAAACACAGTTGAGTTTTAGTAGCATCGTTTTGGTTTTAGTCAGTAAGAGACTGACACTGGCTCCAGCTTCCCCGGGCGGAGTGTGTCTATGAGAATTTCCTTATTTATTCTTATTCTTAAATTTTCTTTGTTACTGTGCTTTATTTTGTGCCACGATTGTTGTGTAAAATACTTTTTCATTTCTCATACTCGGAAAGTAGTGTTTGTTTGATCCAAGTAGCGGGTGGAAAACGCTGATTCCCTCCCTAGGGCGGAAAAAACTCATAGTAATTGCTTTCCACCCTAGGGCGGGAATGAATTTTAAAAATAGAACTATAGATAGTCGGAAGAAAAATATCGAAAAAAATGCCGCGGTCTTGTGAGTTTATAAACAGCCAGTGTGAATTAAAAAAAAAACCTATAAGCGGGACGGCCCGGCGCCGGTGGTGACGCGGGGTGTTCCATAATTAAAATTTAAGAAAGACTATACAATTTGCCGGGATACTAACTTTGTCTGTACCGAAATTCAAAATCTCAGTTTTATAGACTAATATTTGATTAAAAATTTGTTCAAGCGATTCTGAAATGTTGACCCCAGATTCGGTTAAAGACGAGGCAAAAACAGTAATCGAAAATGTGATGCCAGAAATTGCAAAGTAACGATACTTAAATACATACAATGATTTTATGAAGTAGCTAACATACAAGAAAATACGTATTTTAGAAAAACTACTATTTATTACTTTCCTTTTTCGTGTCAGTGGTACGACTGATCTTTTGTCAACTTGGCAAGCCCAAAATTTTGCAACCTCTACGGCGTTATCCTTATATTCGAAATGAAAAGTAGAGTGTTTTACTCGGACTATAGCCTCTAAATACCTCGTATGGAAATTGATTCTTGTATAACGATTTTTGACCCTTGTATAACAATCTACTATTAAAAACAGAACTATAGATAGTCGGCTACGAAATTTATAACATAATTAAGAAAAATATCGATAAAATAAAATGCTGCGGTCTTGTGAGTGTTTAAACAGCCAGTGTGAATTAAAAAAAAAACCAGCTATTAAGCGGGACGGTCTGGCGCCGCCGGTGGTGACGTGGTGTGTTCCATATTTTAAATTTAAAAAAGACTACATAATTTGCCGGGATATTAACTCGTACATACAATGATTTTATGAAGTGGCGAATATCCAAGAAAATATGTATTTTAGAAAAACTACTATTTATTACTTTCCTTATATTCGAAATGAAAAGTAGAGTGTTTAACGCGGGTGAAACTCATCAATTCCTACTCGGACTATAGCCGCCCTCGCTGCGTTCCGTCTAAATACCTCGTATGGGAATTGATTCCTTTCGACCTTTGTATAACAATCTATTATTTTTTATTTAATTTTTTCTTCTTTTGTAAATTATGTCTTTGAATTGCGTGTCTTTTTACTTGTATGGCTTGTACTACGTTTTATCTATTTATCTATGCTCACCGACTCCGTGCTCTGAACATCTAAGAGATGTGGAGCGTAGGAAAGCTTCAGTAGACCGTTGACTTTGAGGAACCTAGTCCGAGGGCAGTCGTAGGCCTCGTATAAGCCATGACGACGAGCCCAGTCTACCCAGCGGTAGTACTTCCACAAAGCCACATCTGAAAAGGGCTAAATTTTATAATAATATTTCAAAGTATGCGCACAGAGCTTACTTAAGGTTGCATGATCATCATCATTTCAGCCGAAAAGCGTCCACTACAGGACATAGGCCTCCTCAAAAGAGGGGGATATGCCATAATCACCACGCTATGGAGGTAGGTTGGCGACCGCAGTTGGTTGAACAAATACTCATAAAAGAACGCTGCTGCCCATACTCTGGTAAACCCCTTAGTCACCTTAAGAGATGGGGTGGTGCTATTCTTTGTATCTGGTACCACACGGAACATTTAAGGTTTGTGATCATTTAAAATCTTTTTTTGGTGGTGGCTGCTACCATTTCAATTAGAGAGTAATTGTAACCCTTCTTTGTTTTGGTGCGATGCCAAAAAGATTACTCTAATCTGTGATTTCTCATTTATTTATGACAGGTAAAATTAATGTTTTAAGTTTCAAAAATATTAGCATGTGCTACACGGTGAGCAAACAGCCTCCTCACCAAGGTGACTTTGGTGGGAGGTTGGTTGCTGACAGCCGTCGTCAAACAAAATTTGGTGACAAACCAGCCTCCCCACTAAGGTGACCTTGATCACCAAGATCACCGTGGGGAGGCTGGTTTGTGACCGTGTAGCAGACGCTTTAATGATATTTAGATACAAAGAGATTTAATATTATAAGGCATGTCTGCTTAAGGTTTGCTGGTAGAAAACTCAATTATGAGTTAAGCTCGCCTTTGTACATGTAATTTCAAAACTATTATGTATTGTTGTGATATTTTTTGTGTGCAATAAAGAATATGAATAAGAATGTCTTTAGTAGGTATATTTAATATGTTTATTATATTTTAGATGAATAAGAGATGAACCGCATCACTTTACCGTAGACTTTCTTATCAGTTATAATAAATCGGATAGTTTCCACAAATAAAAGCTTCCAGTGACTCTCTAGGCAAAATGTAAATTTATCAAATGCTACAAAGATATACTTGGTTCTGGTAGCGGTTTCTTCAGCGGAAGATCTCTTGCCATACTGATGAGTAAACTCATTTCATGTCCAGGAGTCAATCCTGGCAGATGATAAGGTGGGAAATCTTTCGTGTCCTTCATGATAGCATACGTCATACAGGGTCGCTGGAATCAACCATCAAAATCATAGTGTCATCTGGTGGTTTTCAAGGCTCGAGTTAATAGGATTTTGCTGGGCAAGCGTGTATCATCGTGGACGGCCATGGCTTGATGAAGACCAATTCTCGTAATTAAAAACATTCAAATTAGAGTTACAAAGTAACCTCAATGCTTTATATCTCGATCTCCTGATAGTAGATGTTTCTGTTTGCCGTTTGTTTGTGACATTTAGGTCATTAATGGCATCATCATTCATCATAATTTCAGCCGAAAGACGTCTACTGCTGGACAAAGGCCTCCCTCAAAGAGGGGGATATGCCATAATCGCCACGCTTGGCAGGCGGGTTGGCGATCGCAGTTGGTTGTTTAAATACTCAGAGCACGCTGCTGCCCATCCTCTGGTGAATCCCTTAGTCGCCTTTTACGACACCCGTGAGAAGAGAGAGGGTGGTGCAATTCTTTACTCCGGCACCACACTGAGGAATTATGGCCTCCGAATGTCAGTATTATTCAATAACTGGATTTCGGGGGTCTGGTAGCAGTCGCTCCGTGTAAAATACTGATGTTCAGCCGCATCTGGTTAGACTGAAATCCGACTCCAATTACCTAATTGGCAAAGGCGCGGAGGAAATGGAAGTAGGATATATTAAAACATTACGTCATGATCTTTGCTCCTCTGCTGAAAAACTCTATGGCATACCCTCGGAATAGCTGCATCCTTAGCTGTTGGTTTTTTTGTGCTCCTGGACTTGATCGTACTGGGCTGCGTTTCATCATCATCATCCCAGGAAAACACTGGCACTTCAGTGATGATACGAGTCCAGAGTTCTTCGAAACCTGGTGACAAAATAATAACAGATTTTGAATCTGAAGAATATTTTGAAAATTAGGTATTTGAAGAGACTATTGCTGTCACTTTGCGCTATGTCTTGTCTTTGTCACTCAAATAAGTGCGATAAGGACAACTGCAGCTCCGACTAACGGCCAGGAATTTGACATATTTTGTATGGAACTTATGTCAAATTCTTATCTCTAGTAGGGCAAATCGTGAATAGATTGGATATTAATTTTGGCCGTAAATATAGCCTTACTAAAAATCCGTAATTCGAGGTTTGGTCCTCGACTATTTTCTCCTCTGAAACTGAACTGGACCAATTTAAAAGATATTTCATTAACAAATAATTTTATTAATAAATAGTTTGGGACTCTTTTACACAGCACCATCTAGTCCCAAACTAAGCAAAGCTTGTGCTATGGGTACTAGACAATGGATATAATACTTATGTACTTTTTTTTGTAAATTCATACTTATAATACATAAGAAAAAATCAAAAAAATCTAAAAAATATGGAAATCCATAGTCTCTGCCTACCCCAATGGGAAACAGGCGTGATAATATGTATGTATGTATGTAATACATAAGAAACACCTAGACCAACACGAATACTACTTATTAACTTAATAAGGAGAATATGTGCTGTGCCTTCCTTTTTCATAAATAGTCTATTGTAGGCAATTTAGAGATTTTTTTGCGCTTCTACTAATAATTTATCAACAAAAACGAAAACATAGGTGCATAAACAAAATTACTTTAGTGTAAAAATAATTGCTCTGGGGTTATAAACAAGAAAGAAAACAGTCGAGAGCGTTTGTATGGAAATAAGACCAACCGCATTTCCTTTTAACAGATTACAATTTTCACACAGTATTTTTTCAAACATTTCCTTGTTAATCTTTTAAGTACTTACCAGGTACACGGTAGCGCATATTCATACCACCAGTAAGCGCATGCATAATATCGAATTCCTTCATCAGTTCATCTTCCACGCAGTCTGTGTCTTCATCAGAATTCATGTCGGGCGCTGCAAGCTTGAGGAGCGCCTGTTTAATTTTGATTAGCAATTAGTCGCTCGCGTGACACGAATGTTTATAGTTGTAGGCACTAGTTTGTTTGTTACAATTCCGAGGTGGTTCAGGTCATTCAGGTTGTTTGGAATTTGTCTTGTAGTAAGGAGAGAAGTTAAAACAGAGTTTATCGAGAAGTTATTATCTTTGTTTGACTGTGATTGTTGGCAAAAATATTAAAATGAACACTGAGAGGGTTTTATGGCAATACGAAATGAGAAAGTTAATAAATGTGAAATAACTAGAAATACAAATAAGGGCTTTTCTGAATTAATTTTAATTTTCTTTAAATTTTAATAAAATAAAAGACTATCAATAAACAGCACCATAAATATTAGTCTGATATATATCTGTACGTAAGGTATGTTTTAATATAATTATGTATTTGGTGCCTCGTCCGTGTGGTGCCGGACATAAAGAATTGCACCACCCTCTTTCTTCTCATGGGTGTCGTAAAAGGCGACTAAGGGATTCACCAGAGGATGGGCAGCAGCGTTCCCTGAGTATTTAAACAACCAACTGCGATCGCCAACCCGCCTGCCAAGCGTGGCGATTATGGCATATCCCCCCCCCCCCTTTGGGGGAGGCCTTTGTCCAGTAGTGGACGTTTTTCGGCTGAGATGATTTGGTACCTACATTACGGTACTATTTTGTGATTAAACAGCGAATTCGTCACTACAAAAAGTTGTCGCAAGCAATGCCTAAAGTTATGTGCATCAGTAAGACTACAGAAGAGCCAAAAATAAAAGGCCCAATCACCTATTTTTCTGCCATCAAAAAATAACTAAGAAAATCCAATATTTCACCAACAAGATCCTTTCCACTTTACATAATTTTCTCGATCCTAGTCTCAGTCATAATGGAAGCCCAACTTATTCTCCCCCTATATTTGCTGAATCTTCTAACCTGTCGTCTGATATTAGTAGCGTTGCAGTAAATGTTGATGAAGTTACTAACTTGCTTCGCAAGTTAGATACATCAAAAGCAGCAGGCCCGGATAATATATCATCTAAACTTCTAGTACAGTGTGCGCCTTCAATTGCCAAACCTATTTCAATTCTATTCAGAAAATCCTTGGATACATGTGTTGTACCCGAACTATGGAAATCGGCATTTATAACGCCTGTACACAAAAAAGGAGTCAAAACAGATATTATCAATTACAGGCCGATATCCAAACTATGTACCATAGCCAAGGTTTTCGAAAGAGTTATATATAATCAGGTGTACTCTGCTCTTAAAAACTCATTTAGTCCATATCAACATGGTTTCTTGAAGGGTAGGTCTACCGTCACGAACCTGATCCTACTTAATGAATTTATCACTGACGCCATGGATAATGGTAAGCAGGTTGATGTAGTCTACACTGACTATAGTAAGGCTTTTGACCGAATTGATCATGATATCCTGTTATTGAAGTTAAATCACATGGGAATACGTGGTGACTTACTCAGATGGTTCTCCTCCTATTTAGAGAACAGGTCTCAAGCTGTAGTATTGAATAATTATATATCAAGCTGGGTCCCTATCCCTAGTGGAGTCCCTCAAGGTTCATTGCTCGGTCCCTTGCTATTCATAGTTTATGTTAACGATATCGAGTCTTGCCTGATTTCATCCAAACTACTGTGTTTCGCTGATGATATGAAAATTTACACCACAATATCATCACCTGAGGATATGTCAGCACTTCAGATTGACCTACAACGTCTAGAGGAATACTGTCTAAAAAGTAAACTTGATCTTAATCCCGCTAAATGCTCGGTTATTACATATTCTCGAAAGCGCTCAATCATAGCCACAACTTACATCCTTGGTAATCAAGTTCTGCCTAGATGCAATTCCATCCGTGATCTAGGGGTGCATCACGATACCAAACTCAGTTTTGAAACGCATGTTGAGGCAATTGTCGCTAAAGCATCTAAATCACTGGGTTTCATAATGCGACTATCCAAGTGCTTCACTCAAGCCAAAACTTTAAAAATTCTATACTGTACTTTTGTTAGAAGCCACTTGGAGTATGCGTCTGAAATATGGAATCCATGCTACCATAAATATATTGACCGTATTGAAAGAATTCAAAAAAGATTTATAAAATACTTATGTTTTCATCAAAAAGTGCCGTATCAGTCTGAAAATTACCTTAGCCTGTGTAAGAAATATCATATATTACCATTAATAAGTCGTCGCGAGATTTCCGACTGCGTTTTTATATTAAAGACCCTCAACAATTACACAAACAGCTCTGAAATGTTATCAACATTTTACTTCAACGTCCCGTGCAAGTCAAAACGGTTTAATCCACCGTTATGTGTGCCATTTGCTTCAACAAATTACAGAAAAAATTCATTTATTGTGCGTGCAAGCAGTAACTTCAATAAGCTGTGTAAACAACATGATTTTGATATTTTTAATACAAGTGTGACCGCGGCTAGAAAGTGCTTAAGCCTTAACTTTTTTAATGAATAGGTTATTAAAAAAAAAAAAAAAAAAAAATTATAGACATTCCATGTTTTTGTACAACCGTTTTAGTCATAGTTAGTATAGTATATTAGTAATAGATAATTTTATTTGTATTCTTTTCCCCTTTGATGTTCTCCATATTCTTGTCGGCAGTACTTTGTTCATAGACCGTTTTTGTTTTACTCTATTTTTATACGTGGAGACTTTTAATTGGCTGTCAGTCTAGCACATTGTTCTTATTCTGTTTTCTTTAGCTGTAAGTCTTCCATACAAAATTAAATAAATAAATAAATAATTTGTTGTGCCACTACGAAAATAACCCAATTCCCATCCATCAAGTAATTTAGCGTTGTTGCCATACAAATACTTTCTCATTAGGAATTCTGCAGAACCACAGCGCTCGATTACTCCGCCGACGTTTGCGGTAACCGGGATTTAAATCTCCAATTTATTTTGCAATAAACGAGCGGTTATACTAAGGCTCAAAGGTCCCATTGGGAGATGGGCAAGGAATGAGCGGAGTGCGTAAAAGCGTTCGCAGTTCTTTGATGAGACGAATGTTGAGTGAAGCTGATAAAAATGTTACTCTTTTATACTGGATCAGCTATCAACAAGAAACGTTGACAGTACGTAGATGTAGTCATTACTTTTTTTATTTTGCAGTACATAATATGGCTAGTGACCAGTATTGACCAGTGTGTATTGCCAGTAATTACTTCTGGCACTGAAACGTGGTCGCTCACTATAGGCCTGATAAGAAGGCTCGAAGTCACTCAAAGGGCAATGGAGAGGGCTATGCTCGGAGTGTTCCTGCGTAATCGAATCAGCAATGAGGAGATTCGCAGTAGAACGAAGGTAACCGAAATAGCCCGAAGAGTTGTAATTATTGCAGCTTATGCCTGTGGGCATAAACGGCAATAATTGCTGCTTCTGCTTCCTCGAATACGTGGTGATTAGAAACCGTATTACTATATGAAGATCTACCTAGATCTTATAATATGGTTTCTACCACCTGGTAATAGGTATAAATGTAATAGCAAGGAACATCAACGGGATAGAAATAGTACCCATTTTATAGTCATAAATCTACCGTAAAAATATTTCGTGAGAAGGAAAATGAGACCGCTCGCTCAGCTCCCGCTTAAAGAAAAGGTTTATTATTATTATAAAGACAAGTATATTACTTGTTCTCTTTGGGTTAGAAAGGTAATAATATAATTCACTTATTCAATAACGTTACTGAAATACTTACCTGTTAATCTTTCGCAACCTGTTTTTTGTGCAGAACAATTTAGAAAATAGTATAAAATAATAACAAGTATACGAAGCGAGTGTGGATGGAAGAGTTGGAAGGGGACGACCTCGGCGAACGTATCGCGATCAAATCGCGGATGTTCTCAAAAAATGCCAGGTTAAGAGTTCTCTAAACCGACGAGCATGCATGACGAGGTTAATGGACGTAGATGAAGCGAAAGAGGTGTGTCAGGATCGTAGCAGGTGGAAATCCATAGTCTCTGCCTACCCCAATGGGAAACAGGCGTGATAATATGTATGTATGTATAAAATAATGTGTGACGTCTGTGCTAGCTCTAATTCGGTACTTATTAATAATTATATTTTTTCAAAAAGAAACTCGTCATTCTCTACCCACCTAAATATTTTCCATAAAAAGAAAGAAAGAAAAAAAAAAAAAACAAGAAGAAGAAGTGATAACTGTGTGTGACTTCTTTTATTTTATTACTAAGCTATGCTCGCAGCTTCGCCGCGTGGATGGATGGATATCATACATCCCTCGGGATGTATGATATCCTGTTCATCTTCCCGGGATGAAAAATTGTTTGCCAATATGTTAGTACGGGTTATTTTCTATCTGCATGCCAAATTTCATCCAAATCGGTTTAGCCCTTACAGCGTGATTGAGGGTCAATTCGAAAGATCAACATTTTTGAGTGCTAAATCACTGCAATGTTTACTTGAAAGCTGCAAAGCATTTTGATGTGTATGACTATCATTGTTTTCAGATAATTTTGATAAAATACCTTGAGTAAGGCTCATCCTACTAATATTATAAATGTGAAAGTTTGTGATGATGTTTGAATGTTTGTTACTCAATTACGCGTAAACCGTTGAACGGTATTGGATGGAACTTGGCATAGAGGTAGCCTGGAAAAGGGAATAGACTACTTTTTATCTTGAAAAGATAAATAGTTCCCAAGGAATGTCCGAAAAACGACATCCACGCAGGGGGAACTGCAGGCGATCTCTTGTTCAAAATAAAGTAAAAAATATACAGAAATATCCGCATTTATTATAACTGAAAAACGTCAGCAGTATTACATTTTACAAGTAAGTAGGTCTCCACGTTGATACTTTACTGTGAAACATTGCCTTTGTGTAAATTCTAAGAAAATAATTAGTATAAGAACATGTCGATCACGGATTTCATAATGATGTTACTGATTGGCATTAATTTCTCGTTTTGTTTCCGGGTATCAGTACATGGATTGAGGTTATTTTATATAACTTCAATTACTAGCATAATCAGGTATTCAAGTACGTAACATTAAAAAATATGTTGAGAAACAGAAAGCCTTATTTTGAAAGTGGTAGCAAAAATGCAACTGCAGGCTGAAGGTGATCTTTTTTTTGTTGTTTAAATACCTATTTGTAAACAAACAAATTCCCTCCATATGTTGCGTGCGACACAAAACCGATGCGTGCGGAAACCACTAAACAATTTGCAGGTATTTCCACCCTTTGACAATGCCACCGATGGCTTATTTTCAGAGTCGTTCGGGATTTATTCTCAAACCCTCGCTATGTTTCTAAGTGAACATTTGGGTATTAAATAAACGTAAAAAATTTCAAGTATTTTTAGATGACTAAGCACATGAAACTAATCATAAGTCACCTACATCTGTAATAATACCATATTCTAGTAAATAAATAATTTGATTGATTGATTATTTATCATTTTCTCTAGAAATATGGCACGGATACAGATCAACAACTTGTATAGTAAAATGTGTTGTGTGTACATAAATAAATAAATA